>JAVIWC010009153.1:634923-1269846 GCA_031894815.1 Creontiades dilutus | reverse complement strand
GGAGAGATAGATGGACGGTCGAAAATTGTGGTGACACGGGAACAAACGAAATGGCGGACCTCATAGCCGTTCTCACACTGCCCCTTCCACGCACTTTACAAACGAGTCTTTGTTGGAATTTATGTTATAACTACGAGCGTTTCAAATGGCAGCAAAAGCACCTGTTGTTTGGCTTTTAAATTTATATTGATTCACTTGGAATGTTCTTGCGTATAACGCCAGAAATACGAAATTAAGCTTGAAAAAGAACAAAAGGAACATTCCAAACGACTACGTACCAGTTTCTATATCACTGATGGGGAAACTTTCACAAGTATCCATGTTTTTTTCACGAAATAAGGCAAAACCCATGAATCAGAGTAAGTGGGAGTGAAGAGAAGTATTAGTACGACTTTAATACGTTGGAATAGTTGCTGGACATTATTACTAATCAGTGAATTGAGCCTGGCTTAATATGTTTCATCTCACTTGTTTTCATTTGAGAGGTCTCCTGTGTAATCAGAATCAATGTTTCGCAATGGTTTTCCGATCATTGATCGACCTCACCCTAAGGAGGCGGTTGCGCCAACTTGAGGAGTCCAATGACAATGAAACTTTCAAGCACCCTTTCAGAGGCTATCTCAAACATTTCCATGAGATTGAATGCATTAGGTGTAGGTCTTATCTGAGTGTCGTTGATGGATGGACTCAAAAGTGATTGTCACGGGAGAAAGGAAAGAAAAACCATGAACTCGTCTAGTTCCACGGAATAAAAGAGTTATCATCAGCAGTAACTGTTTGAGCTTACTTCAATCTACCATCTTCTCACCAAATAACACATTTCTGGCCTTCGCATCATGCCTTCAGGTCCCTTCTGTACACAAGAAACGAGACTCCCCACGAGCGCATGTTTAAGCACCACATTACCAATGGCTGCTCATTATCAACTTGGCGGATTCCATCGTCAACCGTTTTAATGAAAAACCATGTGCGATCCAGCGAAAACGATCCACTTGTCGAAGAGGCGTTCCTTGTAGATGTCAACCCTCAGCACGCCATAGTAAGGATTGAAGACGGTCGAGAAACCACTGTGCCCCTTGAAGCATTTGGCTCCAAGTGGCATGACAAGCAACTTGGCTCAAACACCCGAAGAAGATGTCCAAGAAGAAGAGTCCTCGCCTCAGGAAATTGAGCCCACGTCCCTAGGAGTTGAGTCCGCTCCAAACCATATTGAGCTCTCACCAAATGCAGTTCAGTTCTCAAGTTCTCCCGCAGCCCCTACCTCCGAAGATCCTCAGTTCTTCCAGACATATCTCCAAGTCGCTCATCGAGAGAACTTGGTATTCCAGAACGTCTCAAGGAATACGAGCTGAACTTTTGAAGGGTGGAAGAATGTGATGGTTCCTACATTCATTAAGCAAAGTGTCATATGTTCATTTATGTTCCCATAACAACTCCTATACAATCATTCCCATTCCCAATTTTAATACTACGCTTAATTAACACGAATAAAGCCGCATTTCTTGTGTAGAAAAGGCCTTCATTATTGCAATACTATCACCATTTCACCAAATAACATATTTCTTGCCACACCAACAACAACAAATATGTAGAGCCACCATAACTATAATTTAAGCACATATAGCACAAAGAAATTATAATGTTCGCTTAAAAGCGAAGCTTGCGCTGGAATGACCCAAATTCTGCAATCCTATGCAAGGCCGCGCCTTGAGTACGTAATCTTACCAATGAAAATGAATGAAACAGTTTCGTTGTTTGTTTCGATTTTGTTTTTAGTACTTCCAATGCAGCCCAACGATTTACTTCACATTAATTAAGTGCATAATTGGAGTATCTTAGTTCATTGGTACCTATACAATATTAGATAATCTATTGTCAAAACACATTCTTTCAGAGAGTTGTTCAATCTATTCAATGGGTAAAAATTTACGTTGTTGTACAGGATATTAATAACGTTAAATAGACAATTAAAAACCATAATATTGCGATATTTAGGGATGCGATGAAAAAGTACATTTTTATTTTTGGGAGTTCCATTCTATATGGTTTCACCCTTATATAGGTACCTAATTTTTCTTTGAAATCGCTCTTATTCTTTGTGTAAGGAACTTTAACTTTACTTACTTCACCTTTCATTCTGTTTCCTCAAGTTAAAGGTATAGAGCTGGTGGAAGCTCATAACATTTAATTCTTTGAACAATGCAAGAGTTCAACGAATCATACGTCTGTAGAAGGCCAATCTAATAACCATACTCCACTCCTTCATCATTAATTAAATCCAAAAAATCTCCTGAAAATTTTTGATTGTCCCGAATTATGATGAATTATAATTATAACTAATAATTATTAGTCTGATATGTTGTTTATGTATCTCTCTCACTAATTCCATGCCATTGTTGAGTTGTATTCGTATCCCTCCACTATTTGTTTCCTACTTCATCTTCCAGTCCGAAGCACAGTTCGTATTATTTATTGATTTATCGAATATTGTACATTCAACTATTTATTGTATAGTACCAATAATTTTGAAAACCGAATCTACACTCCAAATACCGTAGTTTCTTATATAGACCTTCTTCTCCACGTGTTAAGACAATGAAGCCAATTGCTCCAAAGTATTTTTCGCATCTTCTTCATTCAAACTGTTTTCATGCTGGTATCTCGAATATTTACCATCGGTGCGGGTGGGCACATTCGAATCTTCGAATGAACTGGATTGAACGAATCGAATAGGTCTATCAATGACAAACGTAAAAACAGCAATATTATTTCGAAAGTTTTCGATATTCAGATTTTCGAAATGTCAGCCTTTTGATTTCCCTCTTTAGGTTTGTCTGAGATCGATACCAAGAGTTCAGTTCCAATTAGACCCAAAATATGATTTGTGGCCCAAGTTTTGGAAAAAAGTTCCGGATGATTTTTTTCATTCGATTTTCGGAATCTAAACATCTTGAAATGGGAAGCAACTAATTTTGAAGGGAAAACATTCCATATTTTGGCAAATGAAAAAAATTCTCATACAAAAAAAAATGTATATAAACAAAAGATTTCAACGTGATTTAACATCTCGCTCCGCACTACTGCAGGTGACTGGAAATTGGCAAATGCGCGAACTCTCATTCACATTATTCAAGAAGCGAGGCAATCTGCACGTTTGGCAATTAAAGAGATATTTGGCGGGAAAAAACACCATCCAGAATAGGCTTGTAGAACGGGGACCATGACCATAAAATTCACAATCCTGAGGAGCGATGGTGAGTCTACTATGCCCAGGAAAAGTCTCTTGAAAGAGTTTAGGTCGACCAACAGCGCTTGATCTCAGGGTACTTTTTGCAACGTTTCCAATTCGAGAACTCAAAATTGACTGAATCCTGTGGAAAACGCAATTTGTGGGCTATGTATCGCAGAAAATCGCTGTGGACTCTTTCCAGCTAAATGTGTACTAAGAGCACCACACAAATGAGGCCAAAATAAGTTACTGAGCCATGTGCCCGAAACAGCTTGGGACCGGTCAAATGAACGAACTTCAGACAAAGTTCACTGTGAAGGACGGAGCTGGAAGGCTACTCGCGGTACGTCACGTAGACACTCATTTGCCGACAACTTGTATTCTGTGACTCTCCGATCCGAAGCCGCGTTCCTTCTTCTCTCTAAGCCCGTCATCGAAGTCAGATACCGGATAATAAAAATCTCATTAGCGAGTCGACCCAACGGCTTCAGTCTCAGGGGTGGTGGCATCCTACCGCTATTCCGGCATCAGGAAACGATAATCTATTTGGCAAACCGGAAGAATCCGAAGATAAAACTCATAGGGAACCATCAAAATCGTTTATTTCTTGTTAAATTTTTGTATTGGTGAATACTTTAATCAATCAATACTCAATAAACTGTTTAGATGCATAATTATGAGAAAAGAGACGGCAACATTTTTTAATACATTATAGCCGACAGAAAGAGCTTACAAAGGGCAAACGGATGGACGTACCTACAGCGGTGCAGATGGGCTCATTCGATTCTTTAAAGGCACTTCTATCAATCGGTATCGAACGTAAAAACAATATCTAGTGTTGTTTGGAAAATTTTCGATATTCGGGTTGTCTAATATTTCAGCGCTAAGAGTTTACGCTTGAGGATATGGAAATTTGATTTTGGAAACAATGAACTCCTGATAGTGAAATCAAAGCTTCTTCTTCCTATAAGCAGATTCAGAAGGGATTCATAGTCTTTACTTAGTGGAGAGGAACTGCTTAAGTGAAGCTCTGAAGCAAGTTATTCATATTCACTGACAAAGCGCAACCTTGATCACTTTCTAGTCACATTTCTTAAATTTCTCAAGAAAGTAAATAACTTTACTTAATTCATGGCTGTATTCCACCCTAAGCCTATTGATTTCAACTATAATTAAATATTGTAACTGATATTTGTGCTTAAAACGACGAAGTCAGACGATACGTATGAACATAGATAAATTTTAGAACACTTAATATCCTACAACTACAAGATAATTAAAACTCTTTGTGATCTCTCCTACCATGTTTCTGAAGAGTATGAGAGATGGGATGGTATAGTTGCCCCTTCCAATGAGCTGAATGCGGATGTAATGCTCCGCCACCCTCAGAGGATGGCCCAGACGCTTGAAAACGTCTAATTCATCTCCCAAGGCGACGGATTCTAGAATCGGGAAGGGCCAGCTAACCATATCCATCACAAGGGTTGCATTTGTTAGGGGGATTATTCTTAAAGAATACAGACATACTGTAATATATGATATTACAGTATTATGTCAATTGGTCACTATCAAATGACATAATAGGACAGAAATGAGAGATTATAGTCATAATGAGTCATTATAGTCTCACGTAACATGGACTCCGTTTGATAATACAAAACCCAACGCTATAGACTTCGAATTTATTGTCAGCGGTTTCTCAAAGAGACCAAATACTTCGAGCAACCCTGATTCTGTAGCTACATATATCGACTTCCGTTATAAAATTTCCGATCTACAAAACGCTTCCATTATTCAATTGGCTTGCGTTCATGATTTGAATTTCTTTTCCATCGTACATAGCAACGGTCGGATGAACAGCGTTCAACGGTCGGATGAACACGGTGTTCAACTGATCGAGTGAACAGTGCTATGCTGAGCGTGTAATTTATCAAAGACAAATCCAATGTTAACGTCCGAAAATTAAATTTATTTCCGAAACCGCTGGATGCTCACATGAAGGAACGCGGAGTAATGAGAGAACACTGCAAATTATCACTCAGTTAGTTATGTATTATGTAGCCCTTCCACTTCTATCGCCGATATACAGGGTGTCCCAGGGGTTATGAATAATCCGACGCCCACGTGTTATACAACTCATATCCGAACAAAACTCCCTCGTAGCAATTATTTGCCAGAGGCCTCGTTTCCGAATTATTCGCGATCTAAGATTTTTTTCGTGTTTTCGATCTTATGTCTTCAAAACTGCCATAGCTCCCTCAATTTTGGAGGTAACTCAACTTTGATGACCCCGTTAGAAAGAGCCTTACATTTTCTATCTGTTCGATTTCAGAAAAAAAATTTTTATTGCATTAAGACGTACGATTGTTGCGCGAAATGGCAGTGTTTTCAAAATCTTGAAGCCGCCTGTTTTTCATCTCGCCTAGAAACCCCATGAATGCTTGGCGCAGAACTGTGCAAGCCTGGTAAAACGTGAGCCAAAATGTCAGCTTTCCAACGGTGTAGTCTTTTTGGTTTTAAGAAATATTTTTAGTTAAGGAAATGGTGTTTAACTGCAGGAAAAAACGTGTGTTTTCTGTTAAAATTGAGGTCTTTCCAAAAGTCTGGAAGGAAAAAAGGTTAGAGGTTGGATGTACGTAACTTTTCTCGCTGAATCGAATAGTGACAACGCCAGACGTCTCAAGTGACGATTTAAGTTAGTTTTGTCGGATGCATGAACCCGTTCGTTTGTGAACAGCGTCTATGGCATTTATAAGCTGTCCAGCCAAAGTCAAGATAATCGGAGAGCTAAGAGGCATTTTGGTTCGGAAATGAGTTGTAGAACACGTGGGAGTTGGATTGTGCATAACCTCTGGGACACCCTGTACAACTGAAAAATACCTAATGTTTGAAAATTGGGAAAGCTACGGTGGAGCCATTGTCTTGGTCAGGGGCCATGATATGCAATGACCCGCACGACCCTCAGGTCTTGAAGGAGGGGTTGCTCTGTGCGCCGTGTATTAGCAACCCCAATCTGATTTGGCCGTAACATTGGGTGTTGCAATGTTGATAATTTGTTGTTTCTGACCAAATTCAGTTTTAGTAAAATGTTTTTTGGCTCGAATATGTTATCCAGTTGTAGGACAATGGTAAGATATTGGGGTTTAAATCGAGTTCAAATCAAGAGTTAGAGTTTAAGAAAGATTGTTAAGATATACACCAAAAAATAAATATCTAAAAATGAAAAATGAAAACGAATGAAAATGTTTTTTTGCGAAAAGCGTCAACGGCATTCATAAGCTGTCCAGCCAAAGTCGATTATCCTGACTGAGAAGCTGAGAAACGGCTATTGTTTGTGTTCATTTACGATTGATTGCGATCAGTTGCTTTCAGTTGAGTATCTATACCACAAGTGAGTAGCTTTCCAGCAGTGTAGTCGTTTTGGTTTATAAAAATATTTTTAGTTAAGGAAATGGTGAATAACTGAAAAAAAAAAACGTTTGTTTTCTGTTAAAATTGAGGTTTTCCAAAAGTCTGGACGAAAAAAGGTTGGAGGGAGGATATACGTAACTTCTCGCTGAATCGAATGGTGACAACGCCTGAACTCTCAGTGACGATTTAAGTTAGTTTTGTTGGATGCATAAACCCTGATTGATCTGTTTTTGTGTAGTTCATGATCAATGGCAAATCCTAATTAGTGCGGATGATGGATACCTAGCATCAAAAGAACAAGCCAAGTTTTAGTCCCGGTGTAGTTTCCTTATGCAGGCTTACTTCTGTAAACATAAAGAGAATTAATAAAGGAGGTTACTGCGTAGGCAATTACGCCTCGTGTGGGAGATGTTCCAAGACAGATAATATCTGTAGAAGCAATATTGTGGACCGACATACTATATTAGCAGACATATGCGTTTCGTAAACAACGTTCTTGTCGTTCGATGAGTTTGACACAAGTCCCCTTTCCCAGTTCAATCCATACCGTCAAACGTAAAGGGAGTACATGAATAATAAATCCTTTTGCAGTAATTTGCAACGTTTTTACTACGTTCACATTCACATTCGTGTTGGTATTATATTTTTTCTGTAAAACTCTAACCTGAGAGAAACGGATGAACGTTAAGCCGGGTGGGCTCATTCGATTCTTTCAAGTCCATCGATGAGTTACAAAAACATATTCGCGATACTTCAAACGTTCTCTACATTCTGCATTTTTAAATATATCAGCCTTTCGACCAAAACGCCCTCTTATCAAAATTTAGAATTGAAAATTTCTGGGGTTTCATATAAAAAAGAGGTTTGTTGGAAAAAAAAAACGATTTCAATATTGCAATTCACCCCTACTCCATTCACCAACAATTAAATTTGAAAGATCAATATCAAATTATTTTCAAAAGATTTTAAATCAATAAATTCAGATGAAAATAGTGAAGAAACAATGGTCTATCCCAAAATCTTAATTGAACAAATAAAAAATGGCATGAATTGAGCGGTTACTCGGACTATCTGTAAACCCATGGCCATGGTTAGGGAAAGGGAGCCTCCTTATTTTGACAATGTTTCTACTCTTTTAGGGCCTTCTTTGGGAAACATTCAGAAACATTTCAAGGTGGATAGTTTCCCCCCTGATATAGAAATAACAATAGATCGAAGACTACTAAAATGGAATTCCCTCATGAAAACGTGCAGACGTAGATGATATTGGTGATTTAAATTTAAGTACACTTTCGCTTGGGAGAACCTAGTTACCTTACCTTAACGTAGTTACCGTATCAGAGAAGGTACTACTTTTCTTGTATCTGCCTATTAACAAATTTAAAAAAAGAAGAAATCATATCCAAATTTCTTCATAAATCTTCTTGTCTCTCCAGTTGAGGTAAAAGGTTTGAAAAAACGAGATTACAGTTGAAAAATGAAGAATAAAGGCTTTGGTCCACCTAGATTTGCGATTCGGACCACTGCACAGCTTCGAAAAAATTTGTCACACCAACATAGAATTCGGTCCTGAAACAGATTTGCTAGCAGATGCTTTTTTTCATGTTTGAGTTATCCCCCCCCCCCTTCTCACTCCGGTATCAACTCGAATAGGCGTCTCTCGAGAGGAACTCCTAAAACACTATAGTATGTTTCCCCGAAATTAAAGAGTTATAAACGTTAGTAAATTGATTTCGTGGTTAACACTGTCAATGCTGGTGGTTGAGTCCAGAACTGCTGACGCATCTGCTAACTCATTCTGGTGTAGACGGGTTTGTTTAAGAAGGTGTTTGAGAGGGTACAAAGGTTTCAGAGGGTTCGCCGCTGTGTATTTGACTTCAGTATGAAGTTGGCTTCCACTGTCAGTTGTACGTTCGTGGAATAACAGAAAGACAAATGGTAAGAGAATTTTTCACTTTTTAAATAGGTATTTTTCTTCATTTGTTTCACTTTTTCTTATTTGTTTCTAACTTTTACATTCACCTGAGAGACGTAAAAGGTGCAGTTGATACGTAAAATGTCTATGGAAAAAACCGACGAGATGATTGTAGTTCTGGAACTTCATCAGTAGTCATGGTCTTTCAACAGTTTGTTGCGGGTTCGCCTTCATGGCTTTCCCCAGCTACTGGTGCGGTTCCGGAACGACTCTAACATATACAGATTTTGACTATAGCGCCCAACACAAGTGTGAAAGGGTTTTATCCAACGTTCAAAACTAACCGAATGTCAATAATTAGAACCTAAAAAAAAAAGTCAGTAGGGCACTAAATCCCTGAAAACGGGCCCAGCACTGAGATTTAAGCCATGACCAGTAACCGAACAATCTGATACTTTCTCTGTCCGCTCTGATGATAACGTAACAATCGAAATTGATTTGAAAGTTATAACTCCGTAATTTTGTGGAAACAGACTACATCTTTTCCCAAAATTCTGTGTTTTTCTTGACATTGATTTTCACAGTTTCCTCGCGAATGATGTAGCGCGTACTCCAGGTAACGCCCCCATCACGGAGACTAAGTTGGGAGTCGAAACGGTAGAATGTAGCAGTTGTTGTGCCTTGAAAGTGCTGCGGCGTGGCGGGGCTCAGTTGAACTGTTATTGGGATACATTGCTCTTGACACGCCATCCGTCAATATGAAGGCCCAACTAACCCGCGTACCACCTCCACTCGCATAGGGTTAGGTTCAAATCCAAAGAACCACACTCTAATTACGATCGCGGAACAATCTGTATGTCAAAAAGGTGGGAAACTTGGATAATGTGAGGTCATGGCAGTACATTTTGAACACAACTTTAGAAATTATACAAGATCTCCCCATATGACTGATTTGGTTGAGTTATTTACTCGGAGTCATATTCTTTGAAGTTGAATCTGGTGGAAGTACATTAAAAAACGTCGTGTTGGGTGTGGCTCGTCCGAGAATGTTCCTCCGTACAGGGAACATGAATGTTCAGAACATAAAATTCCTCGAATGATCCTAAAACATGTAGAATTTCAGCTTGTTATAACGGCTCTCCGGTCATGTTCTCGAAGAAATCAAAGCCTTCAAATAGTAAGATGACTTGTATTGCAGGTAGTCACGCGAATAAAGGGGCTGGAATAATTTTACGACGGGGATGAAATTGATGCGAGATCCTTTAACTGGTTTTCCTCGATTACCCTCCAAATTTAACCAAAATCAGATGACTGGAACCGGAGAAAATCTTTGTGAATTGGTACTAATTTGTCCCGTGCGCAGAGTAATGTATTGATTTGTAAGCGATGAAACCAATAGAAGACCAACTGATTCTCCCATTTCCTGAAGAACTGCAGGAATAAATCTTGTTACTATCTGGAGACCTACTGACAGAAACACAGACCCGAAACTAAAGATGTATAGGATGACCGACAACCCAAAATAGCAGTGGAAATGTTCATTTTTGAGAGCAACATAATGTTAATCTTCTAGGATTGAAAACCGAGCTTCTGCTGAATATAGGTATACTCGGAAGCAAAAACGCTGCAAATTATCATACAACGATTTATTGCTTCTGCATCAAAAACCCTGGACCGTAACTGAACCAGAACTGGACTGCACATCCAGCAATAATAATTCAAATCACACACGGGAATTAACGTAGAAATCCAACCGAAATTCAACGAGATGAAATAAAAATACAGGCATTAAGAATGCTTCCGCTTTTTCTTCTCAACTGAATTGAATTAAGGGAGGTGGCGATATGAATTATGTAATCGTATCTCATAAACCGTGCAATTAGGCCAGTCACCAGTAGAGATGGGATTTTACCCGGTAAATACCAGAGTTCGGGAAAATACCAAGGAAAATACTCGATTCGGGTATTTCTAAATTACTTCCCGAACTATTTATGTAATTATAGATTATAGAACTTTTTTGTTTAAGCAATTTGATGTTTGACTCATCAACGTGTACTGATACTGTTCAGCCCATACCGAAGCTGTCGATAGCTCCTTATGCAGGCTCCGGCACTTCTCTTGTCGGTTCCAGCTTCGCCTTGCCTCAAAGTTGTTGGCGACAACAAAGCGCGCCAATGGCGCAAAATTATTTTACCAATGAAGGTAAAGTTTACATTGCATTTGTTCATAAGAATGTAAAAATTAATAAAACGTGTGGCATTTACTGTAAAAAACGAAAATACCTATGACTTGGGGTTTTCCCACATAAATACCGGGTTTTAACCCATTTAGGAAAATACCCGGGTTTTTTACAGGGGCAGCCATGCGCCCTAACAGCCACCTGTGGAAACTTATAGGCTCTGCAACCCAACCGGGGTCTACCTGGCCGATTTTTCAAATGGTATGGTGGTATTGCGACCCGAATGGTCTCAATTCAAATCATTAAAACAATTTTTCGTCTGAACCAAACACCAAGAACGTTCCAGTCATATGGGCGAATATTTTAAAATTATCATATTATATTCGTGTTATATTGAGTTTAAATTTGAACAATATATTCAAAAAATGTTAATTATTTATTTGATTGGTAAAAAAATCATTAAGGTGAGCACTACCTATCTTTTTATATATAAAAAATGGAGGATTTTAGTTTTTTTTTGCATTTTTAAATGCAAAAAATTCTGAAATTTCAGAATTTACGGTAAAATTAGCATTATTTAAAAAAATTTATGTTCAATTGTCAGCAATAATTTGACCTCTAAATTTTAAATGACCTAGTTCATGGCTAGTTCGTCAATTTTTGAAATCTGACCAACTGAATTTTTGAAAGTGCTCAAAACGTGTTTTAACAAACTCATCCTTCTAGCATACTTTATTGATTTTTTGAGTTATTATCTCAGTGCTATCAAGAAAACATTAAAATCCAAGTTTCGTTTCAGATTATCTCAAAACGGATTCGCATGAATAAATTTATTAAATAGTTTTTATTATAAAAATCATTGTTATTCCGATACCATTTTCCAAGAAAATTTGATAATACCATACTCCCTTTCTTTCAAAATTTGTTGAGATTTCAATTTTTGGGTAGTTTAATCTTGAAGTACCAGCCCCCTGATCCCTGAAGATTCCTGGCAAATTGTGGATCGATGTAGGATTTTTGACCCAAATTTCGTAAACTTTTGTACTGTAAAATCGGAGGAACGGACGAATTTTTTTATTCGATTTCTTAAGTTTATAGATGTAACTTGTAACGTAAACTATTTAAAATTGTTTTCTTTGGTCAGTCATACAGGTCTATAATTGGAAATAGTAGACTTAAATTGGTAAAAATGCAAAACCTCAGCCGAAAATCATGCGGAACAGCTAAGAAGACGATTTGGACAAAGTGAAGGGGTCGTGATGTGATATAGTTCTCTACTAATTCAGTATTAGTCGATATATGATTGCTGGCTATATGCAAGTACAATTCATTACTTTCCTGGCGCTGTGGTATGTTCTTCCTCTTGAAGGTTGAATGTTCCTGGTACGGGAAACGTAACCAACGCCACCCGCAAATCGAATTGAAGCTGGTGAATTCGGGTTAGGCAAACAGAATCGCGGTGTAGTAACCGATTGTTTGTTCGCCAACGAAGCCACACACCTTCCACTCTGACGAGCACATGGTGGAGTTCACAGGAGCAAAACTGCTGCGAGGTGGAAAACAGAGGTGCAGAATGTTTGCCGTCCTTCAACATCTATTCAGGGTACGTTATAATTTACAGTACTGGTGGTTTCTTTACTTGGTCGACGCATATAGTGTTTGTTATTCTATAATCCCAATTATAGTTCCATTTCTGAGAGTAAGTGGATAGTGTTGTCTCTGGCTGTAAAGTCCAGTTCTGTAAGCCTGGTTACCCACGGAATATGGAAGTAATAAACGTTTGTACCACAATTTGCAGCGTTTTGCTCATCAATTGACTAGGCATGTTTCTTTCTTCAACATGAGGCTTCTACTTCGAGTAAGTGCTTCATTTTGCGCACACCACTCATAGCATACAATACACTGCTACTAAGGTTCCAGTAGAATTCAATACTTCCATTTGACGAAGCAAAGGTATCTCCTAGACTGTATGCTGAACACTACCAAAAGAACTGACACCCGAAGTACACAATTGCAATCGATTAAATAAACCACTGAGGTAAATCGATATTTTATTATTTTACACGGAACCTTCTCCAACATTAGGGGTCGTGGGTGGTGTTTTCGGTGTTAAGGTTCCATCTTGAGATCCGGGGCTACCGGGTGGAATTTTTTCATCCGACGTTTGAATTACGACCGATCTTGTGCCTTGTGACTTCATAGACGTAGTGTGGGGACAGATTTGACATTCAGAACAATTCTGCAAAAGTAAGTAGCATTTACACATTCTGCGAAATTGTATGTATAAAACGACGGGTTTCAATACTATTTAATTTTTAAAACTCTGCAAATTATTATTCGAAGGTTCATTATTTCGGTATGAGATAGCCCTTCTATGTGAATCGGTAATTATGTTTAATGATCTCAGATTATCAAGATATATACTGCGCAACATTACTTAAAATCTTCAATTACACACCTCGTTATCGTATTTTAGACGCCTTCAAACTAGCGGCATTCTCCTCCATAGACAGATTAGAGAACAAATTACCTACAAGGATCTATCTTCTGATCAGTGTGATATGGGTACTGAAGATGATAGGAATCCATAATTTCCAACTAATTTTGGGCGCTGAATCGATTGAGAGGGGGCCCATACCATTCTGACCTCATCTGACTTTACTATCAGAGAACTTAACTCGTTCGTCAGTCCGCTACGGAAGCTGAAATCTAAATACCTGTAATGGCACAATATACTGGACATTGACACGAACGTCAAAACACACAAAAGGACAAACTGAAATTTTCGTAATAAAGCAACAAATCTCCTATTTAAAGAGAACTCTTAAAAACGAAATGAAATGATAGATGTATTAGCTGGTTCTTTCGTTAGAATTCGCTAGTTGATTCCCACTCTCTATGAAAGTTCACATTCGTGAGGTTGAGGTTACTCTTTATCTGTCCAAGTTCTACCCCTTAGGGAGAGCGAGTAGATGCACGTTAAGCGGCCCGCGAGGGCTCATTCCATTCCTTGAAGGAATGCCTACCAATAAAAAACCAAAAGCATTATTGTTATTCCTAAAGCTTTTAATATTCTTGTTTTTAAATATTTCCGGCCCCTGATTTCACCATTTATTGTTGACAGAAAGTGATTACGAAAAACTGAGCCCCAGCTAGACTCCAATTAGTAATTTTCGATCAGAACTTCATGTGTTTCAGAGAGAACATTTTAAAAAAGTAGAGAGCGGACTGAGGTATTTTAAGGGTCCAATTCGGTTCGGATTATACGCATCCGTAAACGCAAAGCAACAAATTTTGTGGAGGGTTTAGAACAAATTATTTCTTCTATGTCGATTGCAAAGTTTCATTATTGGAACGATACCAAAACTGTGTCCAATAATAATATTCGTTCATATCATTATGAAAGTACGCCCATTCACTTAACCTCTCTCAAGAATATCGAACTAGGAGCTTCGTTGAGTAGAGTTTGTTATGTTAAAGTTAAAATGTCACAATAGGCAACTAATAATTCTGATTTATGAAATGATGAGCATATTTTACGTTGTATTGATGCCACGCTTGCACATTAAATATTTTCAGTAATGAACATTATTAACCGATCGGTACAAGAAAAAAAAAAACATAAATATTTGTCGTTTTCCGTTTCAAGATACCTAGAATCTAAAATTCCGGATTTCAAAGCACCGTCCGTCGTCCAGAGCTTTTTTCCAAAACTAATTGATGAAACTTGTACCAACAATTAATTGTGGACCTTCTGCATCCGCTTCAGCTTCGACTAACTCCATGAGTTGATACCACGATTTGAGATATTAAAAACTCGACATTTCAACAGCTTTTGATGCAAGAGGGTTGTCTTTTGGATGATTCAGAAAGAAGTCCCATGAATCGGGTTTCTGTGAAATCATCTGTCATTTGAATGAATCAGAGGGGTTATCTGTAACTTGTGGACTGAGAGGGGGTACTGGAGATTGTGGTTTGAGAACGGTGGTTATACTACGAACATAATAATCCTAGTGCTGCCTCCAGTTAATCATTTCAGTTGAATAACAGGTCGGGGAGAGCGATCGGAAGCATCGTTATTGCCTGTGTTTCTCTTTTATTCCGTGTTTTCAAAAGTCTTGCTAGAAATCATGATCTCTGGCTGTACACTCCAGTTCTGGTAGTACTAGACCGTGAGAGAGGGCATATAATACAGAAATAATAGTCCTTTGTGGAATAACTTGCAGCGTTTTGTGTGATATATAGTAGTATTTTTGAAATCTACGCTCCTTGAAACGTGAGCGAAACCGTTTTGAGGGGAATTCGAGGGCTATGAGGGGGGAGGATTTTCTTCTTCTGGGTCGATAACAAAGGCTCTTAATTGAAAGTATAAACTATTATTATATCGTAATTGAAAACAACAAACCAAAAGTGTTGGCCTGATGAAAATGAAGTATTTTTGTCAAGGAATTCTGAATTCTGGAGCTTTACGGTGCGATTTGAAACTACAACTGATCTAAACTTTCGCTATCGCCGTTAATGTGAACTTATCGGTCAAAACGATGTCATTAAATTATTCTGCAGAGCTTACGATTTCCGACTAATAGCGCTTAGTTTGAAGTTACGGCGGGAGGGCGAGTTGGAAACATTATTCCTTATTCACTATGGGATTAGGCTAATTGAGCCGGTAGTTGCCGGGGCCCTTGAGGAGGTCCGACCATTGATTTTCAGCTTTCCTCGGTTAACCTGCGTCCGTCGGGTCCTGCAGAGGTCAACGCTTGGGGTTAACTCCCATCTTTGACAGTAACTCCCGTAGAGGAATCCATCACCGCTTTTTTCACAATAACAGTCATTAGGTGTTAGCTGATCGGCATCCTTAGGTATAGAAAAGTTATGAAGAAGCACCGAAAAAAAGGTCTTTCAACTTGTGAAAATACGGTCGGTATTTAATCGGGCATATAAAAGCGAGGACGGTGACATGGAAAGTGCAAATGCGTATACTTATCGATATGAGCAATCTGATGCATGAAGCACGAACTTCTAGTTCCGCACCCAATATTGTGCACGTTACTTTTTCAGTCATTCGTGTTCACCTTCTTATTTAAACCAATGGGAAATGTATGAGGAACGAGGGAGTGCGTGACCTATCACTCCGGCAGGGCATTCATAATACAGCTTGTGTGGATAAATTAACTCCATAATTAATTAGAAGCAACCACATTTTGTCGGTGGGTGCTCGTATACTTACTTGGCAAGTGCAGGGTGGCCCAATTAATCTGAGAATAAGAAAATATTATTCCGCTAAAATTATGAATTGGTAACGTTAAATAACACATGTACGTATATTATAAAGGTAGGTAATGTACTGCCTCCCATTAATGCTCGTATTACTACCTAATATTGACTTTCCCAACTCCAAAACAAGGCTTTTTAGGACGTCCCTCCGAAGCGAAGCTTCTTCAATTTAGGGGTTCCTATTAAAATTGACCCAGGGAGGTGTGAGTTGACGCAAACATTTGAAAAAAAATGACTAAATAAAACTCGTTTTTGTGTGCACGAAACGAATTTCGGTGATGCTGCCCAGCCTCACCGATTATCGATTTTCGTGATTCATTTGTTGTTGGACTCCAATTCCACTTTATTTCTGCAACAATCCTCAAAAATTTCTGGTTTCATGGCAGAAGAGAGGAACGGAAAGGGTATTTTTTTCTCGGAAACTGTTGTCCAACCTACTCAGGCTATAAATCGATTTTTGTGTCTTATTTTCTTCGATCCCAAGTATAGTCGAGTTGCGCCACAAACCTTCCATTAATTCAACTGTGTCCACAAGTTGAATTAATAACTTGCTCAAGTAAAAACTCATTTCAGTTTCGAATTTCCGTTTTTTTTTTCTTTAAATGAACAGAAGTTTATAAGTGTGATTACATTACACCGGATTTAGGTACGTTCCTGTGATTCAAGCATTTTTACCATAAATTTTAATTGCGAAGAATAAAAATAAGAAACCCACCGTCTGCCTGTCAGTTTATAATACTTGAATTTGGATTGAAACTACATTTTCGATTCGGATTTGCATCTAATACTAAGCTACGAAACACCGAACATATTGAGGGAGGCACAAATCCAAATTGGAGAAGCACTGTGTTTATGATTATGAGTGATTTCGTTTTTAGTGAATTTTACAATTTTTAAAACATTCAGATCGGCTAATTAATTTATATTAATAATATTCAACATTCTTGTATTTACACTGTATTGAGGTTCTGGGCACGAACATGCTAAATTGATAACATATGAACTATTCATGGATTCTTAATTATTATCCTAAATTTTCGAGTTCACTTGAAGTAATCCTGGTTAGACTCGTTCTACATGATTTAATACCATTAAACTAATTCAATGTTGATATAAAAGAGAAATTTACTAATATGATGACTTAACGGAATCAGGAAATCGAAAATCATCATCATACTTGTGTTGTAGACAACTTTTGATACAGAATTTTGATTTCCGAAATGAACTATAAATCAAACGCGCCATTTACACGGGGTTTTATGTCAGGACTTCCGTGTGAAACAATTTTTTTTTTTTTTGGTAGACCGATGAAAAGCTGTAAGCTTGAGGAATTTTAGAAGAAGGAAAGAAAATACTGCATTTGTTACATTTTCTTTCAAATTTTTTACTATGACTTTGTTTAATATTCAAAACTGGAAACGAAATTATATGGTTATATGAAGAATATAGAAAATATAACGTTGTTTTTAAATAGTCAGCCTTCATGTAGACAGCTTCCACCTATGAAACAAAAGCTGCAAAACTTTAAAGCCCACTTACTCATTAGACGATTCACAGGAACAAAGTCCCGACACTGAAAAATAGAATCAGATCATGATCATTAATTATTAATTCATAATGTTCTTTAGTTATTCGTAAAACTACTAGGTAAATTCAATATTTTTATATAATTCACCGAAAAGCTTCCCACACTAGTAAGAACATTATTACTTCGAATTATGCCCACTATTTCAAAACTACTCCGAAAAAGATTCCGAGTTCTTCGGAGTGTCACCTCATAAAGATGTGAAAACATTTTTATGGATAAACATTAGTAGTTTCAATATAAATTGAATAAATGTATTCATATACATTTAGTGTTGCAAAACATTATTGAAATCGAGTTCTTTAGAAACATTTTCTAAACAGTATGTAACTATAGTGTGTAATACACAATGTGTATATGCGATGATCACCTTCCGTTGAGTGAAATGCCGACGAATCTTCCACTATAGTCTTCACGATTGCTTTCAAATAATTATCTGTGAATCAAGATAAATATAACTGAGAGTGGTACCTAATAGAAGAACAAATAAAAGGAAGTAAGTCAGAACGTTCACACGTGAAGATATTCGCATGTTTTCGGTCGCTACGACATTTATTACAGAAGCTATGATCACCCACTGAGATTTTGAGTTCGAAAACCCCGTTGATAAGTTTCGAGATATTTGCTTACGCAGTCAACTGTCAGTATGGTTACAACTTGGCACAGTCAGTGTAGAAAACTGATTTTCAGTCAGATTGTTCTTAATCAACATTCAAACTGTACCTAAATAGCAGTGCTATCTATTCTAAAAGTTATAACCTTGGCAAAATTTGATTTCATCGTTTTTTCCAGAGGAAATTTCCGAAGTCAGCTGACTGACTCGATGACAAGACTACTGAGACCAATTGAACAAACTAGTTTGATTCTTGTAGTTTCTGTACACGCATCATTCAGAATCAATTGGTAAAATTTTATTTCCATGATTATACAGATTCACCAAGATGGCGGAAGAAAGTATGAATGACACCAACTCTGGTCACTGAACATCAGACCCCTTGTGCTATTTTCGACTGAAATAAGTGCAAGGCAAACAGGTTGCGATAAAAGAAAGCTTCTACGAAAATCAATAATTTAGAATTAGAATTAGAGTTCGGTCTACTAATATACGGTAAGTCCCACTAGTAGTAGATTACTTCACCTTTTGAGAATCTGTTCAATGGCTTCGTATCATGGAAGTTTCACTGAATATCACATATTCGAGAAAAAGATATATTGCGGTAATAATATAAAATTTTAATTTTGATTGAACGGTGGTCGTTAAGTACAGGACCAAAAGATACAAAATCATAAATGCTATAATCGAAGCAATTATGAGGTAGCTTAAATAAACTTCTCAAATTATCGATTGCCTAAATTTCATCTTTCAATATTGTATAACAATTGATAATATTTACAATAATAAACTGCTTCTTTTATCGGCTACTTACCTGAATGCTCGGATTCGCAACGGTAGTTGTAGGTAATTACATTATCGTCATTTATGCGCCTTGAAAACAGAAAATACACATTTAACTTGAAAAATTCAATTAATCATTGATATTATTGTTATGATGAGTAATAAGATGTATTTATTTATTCTATACTACAAAGATGAAGTACTTCTTGTACCTGTAAACCATCATTATTATTTATTTTGAATTTCGTTTTTGGGTAAAAAACAATGAAAGTTATTATTTCAAACATGATATAGTGGTTCCCAAGGTTTTACAAAATTTGATTAAAACTATGATGATCAAGTGCATCCATGTGAATTTCAATTGTCAAACCCATATCTTGACATTGTTAAATCTTTCAAGATCTAGTACGGCACAGAGAGATGAGAAAAATATATGCCATGAAGACTTGTGCACATTCGGACGCACTTAGCGCCCAAACGGGACAGGGAGGTGATTGCGTTTGGTCATATATTTCATTTGTGAAGCGAGCGTTCCCTTTGGACGCAGCTGAATAAACACCGAACTGCCCGCACGTCAAAGGAATTTCGACTCGAGAAATGATCAATTTTGCCACGTTTCCTCGATTGAGAGTTCTATACCTATCTTCACAACCTCGGAGAATCTGCAGTTTCTTATCCAAGCTGAGCATATTCAGGCCGATGGAACTTTTTCACATGCACCAAAGTTTTTTACACAATTGTATACCATTCATGTGTGTATGAACGGTTTCAATATCCCAGTGGTCTTTTCATTTCTACCTTCGAAGTCTAAAGAGGTGTATATTCAGTTCTGGATTCAGCTGAAAGAGATGTGCCCCAGTATGGTAAATGAAAATTTAGAAATCAGAACATTGCACGTCGATTTTGAGAAAGCTGCGCATGCTGCAGTTTTGCATGTATTTCCATCATGCCAAATATTTGGACGCAATTTCCATTCACTGCAGGCATGGTTCAGAAGAATCTAGAAAGATAAGGAACTCCATAAGAACTACCTTCGAAAAACCTTACTTACAATGCCTTCACCTCACTTATGTACCAAGCCCCACTAGAGGGATACACATTCAGTTATTAAGTACTTACAAATTATATAGAAGAAGGGAGTTCCTTCCCTCCATCGATATGGGCATCAAGCACACCCTCATGCCAGCTTCGAACAACTAATGGTGCCGAAGGTTTTCACCGAGATTACAACACTCAGTTTTACGCTGCTCACCCCAATGTGTATCACGTCATCAGTGCACTACATGGCATACAAAGTGAAAGTCGTTTGAAATTCATGAGTATCAAGAAAGGTTCCATTAATCCTCTACGCCGTGAAACTGCTTCCCTCCTGGAATTTTTGAACGCCCGCTGGGATCGGTACACTCAGGATAAAGATGTCATAGCCTACTTGAACGACGTAGCTCATAGGCGCAGCCAACTACATGAATAATCGGATGAATTGATGACGATACATCTACGATGTGGATAGATAAGGTGAGTCAAATGCTTGATATCATACTCTCGCGATCGTGCGTCCAAACAGGCCGCCTTTCGGTTTCAAGGGGTGCGTCCAAACATACTCTGATTGTGGGTCCAGATGGGTTCCGTTCATAGGGTGATGCGTCCAAATGGGCATCGACCGCCATGAAGCATAATTTGCATACTATTCTGTATTTATTCATACGGTGAAGGCACTCCCTCTATAGTCAACTAATCAAAGCAAAAAAAGTGCAAATTCAACTGCAGTCACATAAGCAATATCAATAAGGAAAAATTACTATGAAAAGTCAACGACAATTAGCACATGGCTGGAGAATAAAGTATTATTTAAAAAGTAATTCTGTACTTATAAATATGAATGAGGGGACATTTATTAAACGGACAATATTTTATCATTTCAACCAAAGCTGTAGTTCTAGTATAGGCAGGACGATGGTAAACAATTCGAGGACGGGTGTTTTTCCTTCCCACAAATACTTATCAAAACTTTTTTAAAGTGCAGATTTCTTCAAGATGCCCTCCTCATGGATTTAGAACAAAAACGCCAAAGTGTAAAATGTAGATTTATTGTAGTGCGGATGGAATGATTTTCAGTGGTTCTTTTTGATATTTTCAATTCAATTTTTTCTCCATTCAATAACAAGATCAAATTGTTGAAATTTATAGAAAAATTACTGTGTCATATTCAATTAATTGTAGTTATTCATCACATTGTCACCCACTCTACAAACCCAGTCATTCGGTCAATATATCCGAGGAGTGTGAGGTGACGAATAATTAGGTGTAATTAACTACCCTGCAACGGGGCTGCCATCTTGTACCCTGTAATTGGTTAGCTTGATATGTAATTGCCGATTAATTGAAGTATTTGTAGTTCGTATTACAGCAAAGTCGACTAAGTATACGATATTTAGTTGTTACAACAAATTTTCAACTTACACACGCCTTCCTTTCTTTTTCAACTGTTTCAAGACGATTACGACGACCCAGAAAATCACTAAGAATCCAATTATGCAAGAAACGAAGAACCAAGACGTTTTGGCCATGACCTGTTGATGGATGCATTTTCCTCTGAACACCGGAGGGGACTGACCGAATTCGTTGACGTCCGGAAACTCGAGACCTAAGTTAAAAGAAGGCACATGTAATCAGTAGTTGCCCATTCTAAATGCTGGAGCTATACGTCTGTAACACACAACGAATTCCAAACCACCTAAAAAACCTAAGGTCTTGTCAGGGTTAGGAGTTCTATCACTTTATTATAACGGTTCTCTAGTCGTGGAATCTCTCTCAATGTGAACAAAACCACGTTAATGTGTTTTTCAATTACTACAAACACCTCCATTGACCCGAATGAAGTATTGAAATTGTATGTGTCTAGGATTTCTAATGTGACCCAATGTTCCACTGCCAGCCTGTCGAGTGACTCGCTGACCTGAGATGTCTCGGGGTGTTGATTGATGACAACCTTGCATGGAACGCTCACATCTGCGTTGTGATTACCAAGCAGAGGAAATATACTAATTTCACAACATTCCTTAGTACTTACGACTGTACTTTCTTATCATGTTATATAAGGCGTGGATCCAACCAATTCTTAGTTTTGGAATAATAGCTTGGGAAGGGATTATTATGATTACTATAAACTAATTTTTTTAGGACTATCAGGGGTTTAAGCGTATCGCCCACTGGCGGCAGTGCGAGAGATTTTTCCTATTCGATTCTGCTACATATAATAAGAACTGGATAGGAAAGACTGGTCAACCCGTCCATCAGCTGATGCAACATGCCTGCTACGGCCAGGGGAAACCCGTAAGGCTTAAAACTTCAGGCTTAGCAATTTTAAAAAACTTGATGGAGTTTACAAATATCCCCATATTTACTCATATCCATTACAGCCTTTAATTAGATGAATCTTGATATGTCTGTAAGAGCTCAGGATCAGGCTGAAAATGGTCAACTATTCCCAACTATCACATAATGATCTGAACGAATTTATATCTGAATGATCCAAAATAAGCTATGGGCCCATGAAAGGAAAGCAACGCCAAATTTGCAAGAATTGCTCGTATAAGCATGATATACTCTTACCTACGACTGTTACCGAACACATAAACCTTAATTGATTTATGCCGATATTCCTTTCAATGCCATTGAACATCTCTTGCAAACTTCATGTTTTATGAAAATTTAGCAATCGTCAGTAATAAAAAAAGTTAGAAATGTTAGATTTAAATGACTTGAACTATGATAGCACGTAAGTTGATAAACCAATATTATATTGTAGAACATTAATGGGTAAGCAAACATACCTGAGTCTGACATGTGTTTCAAGATGCGGTATACACCTCCGAATGCAGGATACCAGTTGCCATCATGCAGATGGGGAACAACCTAACAGAAATCGGTTGAATAAACTCACGGATCCATATTATGGAAGAAATCAACAATTATTACGACCATGTGATCAAGTTATGAACTGATTTTGTGAAGATCTTTGTTACTAAGATTGCAACTGAAATAAACTCAGTCAAAACGTAACGAATCTACTGATACCGAAGACTTAATCGTCCTGTTCATGCTTATTTCCGATATTTTTACCAAATTTAATTCATAATTAACATAACTCACGCTTTTAACCAACCAGCTGTGGAAGGACTTGTCAAACTCATGTTGCTCCGGTGTCATATCGCCCTGCTTCCCGCAATGTGCTGCGTAGCAATGCGATGCTGCTGTGTAATACCTATGGAGTCATATTGTAATACTGTCATACCCATCACCTCAGTGTATCGATCATATAGATACTAAAGATCCAAGCTTTCAACATAACCGTATGGGCAAATTTTTGTATTTGTTTTTCTTTATGCAAGATTAAGATAAGATTCAAGAAAATACAACATACATGAGACTGAATGCTTTTGATTCTTTGATGAAGCGCAAAATAAGACCTTCGTCTTGGAGTCTTTGAAAATACATTCTTTTAACAAATTATATGTTTATACTCATTTAGGCCTGAACGAATCTTGGTTTCCATTTGACTGAACCTCGAGACGCAAGCTCTTTTTGAACAGGGCAATCACTAGACCAAACCTTACCTTATTAGAATGTTACTCGAATCTTTGTCCCAAAGGCTGTAGAGGGTTTTAGACCTGAAGGGAACGGCAATGGATTTCGGATCGTGACTATTGTCAAGAAAAGGGAGCGGGACTTTAGCCGAGACGAACCCGAGGTCAGGGGCAGTCTTGCACTCTGGAAAAAGTCAAATTATTAATGATGTAGAAATTACTGCAAGGAATTAGGATATAACAGATTTATTTATTTCTTGTGTAATGTACTTCGAGGCTTGCGAGATATATCATTAATTTCAATCGCTAACTGATTGCACATACTAGTTTTCATCTAATTTTGAGTATTGCGCGGGTTAGGCAGTAGATGGGTCCCTACGAGTTTAATTTCTCACAAATCAGTTTTCAGCTACTAATGGTTTTGCACATGGGCAAACATAAAGTCCATGAAACATTTCTTACTTCCAACACGATCATACCATTAGTAGCTTCTGCGTACGCAAACGTCAAATCCATCAAACATAATTTTGTCAAGTTCTAGTACTTCAATCTCGCTCAAAGGGAGGGAATTTGTATGGAATTTTCAAGAAATGTTTCCTTTCGACCGACTCCGAGGTGTACTGATTGCCAATTATCCGTAAGGAAACAAAACTGTACTGTTACTCATATAATTTTCACCTATTTTGTTCCCCATCCCAGAAACTGAAAACGATCTCGTCAATGACGCTGGGATATAAAAACGCTCGATTTGAACACATGTTAGAACGTATGGATTAAGAGTACATATCTGGTATAGAATCTAAACTTTGGATCATGTAACCTACGGCATGCTGTGGGTCAAACTTTAGTGTGCGAATACGTTCGCGGGCCCCGTTTAAAAGTAGTGTTAATAATTTTTAGAGATAGATATCAGACAGGAAACAGTACAAAAATGCTGTCACAATGCTATTTACTAAAAAAAAAAAATAAATTAAATTTAAAAAAAAAAATAGGT
Organism: Creontiades dilutus; assembly: GCA_031894815.1. Classification (NCBI taxonomy): domain Eukaryota; kingdom Metazoa; phylum Arthropoda; class Insecta; order Hemiptera; family Miridae; genus Creontiades; species Creontiades dilutus. The sequence goes on along the minus strand of JAVIWC010009153.1, from coordinate 1,245,277 downwards.
ACAGCGTTATAATTGAATCGTTAAATTTGGAACTGTTTCTGAGGAGTTGTGTTTGATGTTTGCCGCCTCACTCTTTGAACGTCAATCGGCTTCATCGCCCACTTGACTCCATTAGTATGAGTAAGTTGTGTATTTTTTCTTTAATATCAATTGGGTTTTTTAAAATGCCTGGTGGGAAACATCAAATCTTACAGCGGGCCGGCTGTTGCCTACATGGCTTAAGATGAACGATGTGGTATAGGCCAAACCCGCAAGACCGCTCGGTCTTGCGTGAGTAGCATAACCTGTGCGCCGTCACCAACTACTTCAAAGCGAGCGGATGCCATGCAGTTTCAGCGGTAACTACTGGCGATTGTAGCTAGTTTGAGGGTGTACAGCGGGAAACCCCTCTCGCAACCTATGTGCCGGGGCTAAAGCGAGTTTAGGAGAGTGGTTTTTTTTTTCGTAACAACAGTTTCAACGATGTTTCAATTTCAAATTTATAACACAGACGATTTATGTAGCCCTAATGCAGTCCATCTCTGGTGAATCAAATTTGTAATAGACGTTTTAGAGTGAACTGTCTCATGAAACTTATCATTCAAGGACCGTTTTTAGGAATTCCAAGACTCAAGGATTTTTATAATCCCATAAAGATTTAAGGTTTATTATTTCGTTGATAAGTAGCTCCACCACTGCTCTGACTAACCTTGCAAATACTAAAGAAACAATATTCACTCTAATAGGCTTGGAAAACTCAAATAACTTTTACAACAGATGTAATAAATCGAGCGTTTATAGCAAGAGTATGGAATGAAAATCAAAAAGGTTTCATTACAAGCCGTGTGTAGCGTCTGCGTGGTAGCGATCAGCGATAGAGCGCGTCCACGCAGGACACAAACCCCAGTTTTCATGGTTTAATTGGAGAATCACCCACCCCGGAAAAAACCATCCATTCCCAATCCATTTACTCTAACTCCTTCCTCCAATAATTATGCAAAAGTTCGTTTTATGTATTCCATAATACGTGAATCACTGATACGTTCCTAAGCCGATCTACGGCGGAAAGACGGATTCTTTAAATTTTGTGTCGAATTTTTCGCCACTTGAAACGCATATCAACAAATTTTGTGGGGCTAAAAATTTATTTTTGTTGGTCTTAGGGCTTTCTTTCTTATAAAGGCTTTTAATTTTAAATAATAATCCATAATGGTTACGTAAGTTACTTACTGTGCCGTAAATCCTCGCTTGATATTAATTCACTGCAGTGATTTTCGATTGGCGAGGGCGGGATAACGGTGTAAGGAGTAATTTCATTGGACGGTACGACCTTGATCGGTTGAGTCCATTTCCCACCGTCCGTCGCGAGAACTTTTTTGATGCCTTTCAGTAATTCATTCATCTATCAACGTTAAAGTGACTCGAATTGAATCTTTATGTTGATAACGTTGCTAATCTATGTCAACCTTTCTCACCAATCTTACCAATTACTGTTCTTATTGACTAACAAACAATCTAATGAGTCATGAATTTCATTTTCCATCGAAAACACATTGCGGAGTTTGTTGGGATACTTAACGGTGGAACCTGGCAAGGTTTGCGTCACAGGTGCGGAGTCTTAGAAAAAAGCTCATCGCCGAGTTTAATTAGAGATAAAAGAAAACACACTTGCCATTGCAAACCATCCAATCCAGAAAATCGATGTTACCTTTTTGTATATATGTATATCATACGTATACCTAGTTCATTTTAAATGCTATCATTGAATTTTTGCTATGGCGAACTTCCCTCTCATGTTTTTTGGCTTATTTTCAATAAATAGCCTCTATGATCATATAGCAAACATTTTTGTGTACCCCCCCCCCCCTTCTGAATTTTTTTCGCTATTATTTTCAAGGTGCATAGGTTCAAAATATGTTGTGGAAGGCATCAGAATTGGTGTAATAAATCCGTACTCTCACATAAGGACTCCACTCAGAATCTAGTTGGCCCTAAGCTCTAGCCAGTCTGTGATTGCTTCACGCCACAGATTATTTGGGCGAATTACAGGTCAAAAACGTTGTTTCTGGAGGTTTTATTGACCTAGGCAAGTGGGAGCTCATCTGATTCAAAAAATCTCATTTCAAGGGTAAACATGTTAAAGAAAATGGGTGTAACTATCAATTTTTTAAATCCAAACTTTTTGATTTTTTCGATTTTGGGGATTTATGGAGGGGGAGAGGCTTAAAAATAATAGGACCTTGTGAAACGATTTGTAGCGTTAGGTAGCGGTTATGATTTGAGTAATTGAATGAGTTTTTCTTCCTCTATTCCTGAATTTTGTTAAGTTTCTGCTTAATTTGATTAATTTTTGAATAATCACTCTTAATTGTTATTTGACATTGTTTGGTCCTAACGGAAGCAAAGTTGTTTCTCACTGAAAAAATTCTGTGGAAACCGACCGAAACTGGTACAAATTCAAATGAATAAACGAAAACTAAGGATATGCAAGTTTTTTCGAACCTTCCACACTCCAGCAGGGGTACACTCTCAGAGGTTGTCGTTTAATAATATTGAGAATTGTCTTAGTATATTATTAGGTACCTGGCTTGCTGTTGAGTATGACACGTTCCCTTCGTAGTAGATTTGGTTAGAGATCGGGACTCCGAATGATTGTAAGTATCCGCCAATCGCATCTGCCATCGGTTTCAGCATCATTGCGTGCGTGTCTTTAGTGGTGGCGAGATCCCTCACAACCTCCAAGCACATCTTTCATAGAGTCCATTAGTAATATTTTGAAGAAAACGAATCAATTCCTCAATAAGTTTTACCTAGTGGTATATATAGACAGTTTCCTCTACCAGTCACTTAAAACTGTTGATCCTCATCATAAACCTGACAGGCTCTCTATTTATATTAACTCGGCTCTTTGAATGAGCAACTATTCCGTTCTATCACTTCCTTGTTATATGTTGACGGACCGTGGTTTCGAACTTATTCACTTTTTCGATGTTTTGCAACAGAATCTATGGTGTTAATAAGATGAGCTGTTACTTGAACCGTTCCAGAGAAAGACATGAGAAACCCCAGCTGCCTTTTCTCCCTTCTCATATCTTCCTTGGCCTTTGTTAAGCCACAACGCATCCTTATCGTGTGTATAGCAAATGATCACTAATCATACCATGATATATTCATATCACACCTAAACTTACATCTTCTCTATCTCCTTACCACAAACTAAATTGAATTCAATATGTCTCTACAATAGAGTAGTCAGAGAATCCTCCCTTATGACCTTTCTAGGATCGAGATTTAAAGAAATTGGTAACAAATTATCAAAATGACTGAATTCAATATCACGAAATATAAAATTTTATCATCAAGATTGTCATAGTTCGATGTAATTAAACCAAGCACAAATGTACAGCCCCGTCTCGATTAATTTAGAGAATAAGTACCGCCAAACCGGGACCAAATTTACCGGTTTCTCAAGTGCTCTCTCTCCGTATAATACTCATTATTTTCACCTCACAGTAAATATTATTTTACGTATTTCAATCTCTTACTTTGAAATGTGCTATCAAGGTTTTCATTTTTGAAGGAACTCTCGCGGGAAGAATGAGCTGGAAGAGACGCCTTGCATATAAAACCGCGATATCGTGATCATTCCAACAGCTCCTGAGCAAAGTTAGAACAGAAATGAAAACGACCGTGATAAATATTCATTACCTACCCTACCTATCTTAAATTAGAAGAATTCAGGAAATATTTTAGGTATGCAGTACCTCAGATGTTCAATATTTTGGTATACAAAACAGTAACTACACGCATCAGAATGGGCCGCTATTTCCAAAGTGACGGTTCAAAATGGTTGTTGTTCAAAACAAACACACAGCAAACCGATTCGTTGTCAGTGCAATTGTTTATAAGATCGAGGTAATAGAATGGACAAGCTATCCTTCCAAAAGGGCTGGAGCGATATACGTTCTAAATCCAGAGGGTATAACTGAAGATAGAAAGCTTGAAGAACAGGAGCCATCAGTCTGCATCCTGGAAAAATTTACGTAGCCATTCACTTAACTGCCTGATACTCTCATTCCCAGGAATTCGCTCCACAACAGTGAATGCTTTCTGCAAAAACGAGCTCGTAGCTTACAACAGAAGACATATGTACCCCAGAATATTTGAAGCACCCATACAAAAATAGACAACAAATCAGACTTCCTACTGCATAAGCAAGCCGAATATGAAGTACATTGGTGAACAGGTTCAGAGCCATATAGCAAAACACCTCTCGCCCTTCAGCAGTGAAACATTTTGTTGACACATTGACGTTTAACGTTAATTGAACATATCAAGTGCACAGTTCAATTTTAACGTGCAGACCTGTTTAGTGGCATTTTTAGAAAGTAGCTGGCGCCCCTAGTTAAACATTAGCTTGAGCAACTACTGTAATAACTGTCGATCTTTTAAATAATACCGAATTCTGACTGAACTATACCGCTATAAGGAATCATATAATACAAATTCATTATTCTGTATTATTTATAGAAAATGAGCCTACATATCGGTAGAAATCTTCGTGATTTGTTGTGACCTTAAAGAATTCTGATCCCACTAATAAAAACAGCAGTCGCACGTACCTGTACAAGTCACTGTTATGCCACAAAACAGTTCGAACATTCGGTGACACACATTCAGAGTCGGATGATACTCCAACAAAGAACAGCACTTGAACAGCTAGAACCCGAAGTTCCATGATTCGTGAATAACGTAATAAGAAGGTGGATGAAATATACAAACTCCGTAAATAACGGAGATGGACACGTAAAGAGAAGCTTCAATATAACTGTTTGAAAAAATAAAGAATTTTCCGCATAGAAGAGCTTGGTAACGTACGTAGTTACGTAAAATGTTTACAGTACATCCTTGTTTTGAGAATACCTGAACATTTTATGGCATTATTTCCAGAAATTAGACTGATTGAGTTCTCGGCTGACTTATTGAAAATCTTCACGAATTCCTAGTTAATACAAACTGAGGGTAGGGACACAAACACCTGTGTAAGGGTCTTCTTTGAAGTTATTTAATTGTGGTGTAACCCATATGTGCCATCAGAAATAAAAACGTCACACATAAGGTCTTGCGGAAGGGAATTCAGTTTTGTAGTTAGATAATTCATTCATTTCAATTTATATAAATTTAAATTTGAACACTGAGTTACGTTATTCGGTTAGTTCACTTTTATCCAAAAAGTTCCTTATGATTTAGTTCTGAAACCTCAAATTAGAAATTGATAAAAACGCTGCAAATTCTTCCACTGGGGTTTATTATTCAATTGGCTCGCGTTCATGATTTGAATTTCCACTAAGCTTTGGAGTGTGCGTGTTTCACAGGTGATAGAGCGATTATTGAATTTCAGGAGGCATACAAATATGATCAACTGAACAATCCAAATAGGTGTTTTGGTTGACAACAGATTTACGTGCTCTATGCATATCTCCTGAAATTCAATAAACGCTCTATCACCTGTGAAACACGCACACTCCAAAGCTTAGTAGAAATTCAAATCATGAATGCAAGACAATTGAATAATAAACCCCGGTGGAAGAATTTGCAGCGTCTTTTTTAATGGTTATCAGAATGATTTCAGATTCGGATTATACACCCTTTACGTACGGCGAACGGCGGACGGACGGAAAATTTTTTATTGCAGATTCGGATTCTACACCCTTTGAAACGTAAACATGAAGTTTTCAGGGGGGTTAGAATTTTTTTTTTTTTTCAAGAGCGATTACGATGGTTTATTATTGAATAATTGAATAATATGGATTGCCAAAAACAATAATAACTTTATAAACAATAGTAACAATAATAAACTTTATACAAGCTCAGTATTACTTGGCTTGACTTTTTTTGAGGTTTTTAGGGATTTTACAAAACTTTGACAACCCTTAAAGGGCACTTTAAATTAAGTGAGAGAGCTGGCTCAAGAATTGGGGCGTCGTCGGACCAACATGGATTTTTCCTGAAAATTTCAGCTTCTTTGCTTCAGCCGTTTGGGAGAAATCGTGCGTACGGCGGACGGACGGAAAATTTTTTATTGCAGATTCGGATTCTAAACCCTTTGAAACGTAAACCAGGAAATTTTCAGGGGGGGTTCCATTTTTTTTTTTTTTTTTTGAGCGATTACAATGGTTTATTATTGAAGAATAAACCAAAATCATGGAATGGATAAGTCTCTTGGATTCTCAATTCATATTCCAAATTAAGGACATAAGAAATCAATCGTCGTAAACTGAATTTAGAGCCAAAGCTAAACAAGAAGCGCTTTAATGTTTCCATATTATAACTTATGTATCCCTCACGTTCGGGTTGATGTTTTATTTGCCAATCTCGATCATTTAAACGATTTTAATAATGTCACACGCTCAGCATTCCGTAAAAAAATCAGTCAGATGAGAGATATGACGATGGCTAGATCTTTCCAACGAATGGAGAACGGTTTTCGTGCGATGAAAAATGACGAAGATATTGTTCCCTAGCAAACCACTGGTTGTAAGCGGAAATCATTGTAACATGAAATACAACCGTTTTGTACAGTAGACATTTTCGTACTCACGTACCACACCCAATAGGGTTATTCATGCCAAAATATGTTTACATAAAAAAATGGGGCTTTCACATTCCTCCTTATTTCAAAATGGTATTCTCATAGGTGGAGCAATAATTGATCAAGAAATGTTTGCCAAAAAACTGAAAAATTATATGGTAAAACGGTAAATGATTCAGGTACGCAATTATCTTTTATATACTGTCAGTGCTAGTTTAGGGGTGTTTGATTCAATTAGGTATTTAAGGAAAAGTCGGCAATCAAGCTGAATAAAGACTATAATTAACAACTTCGTCTTAATCCTAATTATCTATTAATTAACCCTAAACTAAAGTCTCTTCTCAAATGGTACCTTAACGTCGAGAACGATGGGGCGACAGCTTCTTCCGAACGCGAGGGGGACTGCTTCGAGCACTGGTTACTACTACGGGGCTATTCGTCTTAGGAGTCGTAGATGTGGTAGGAAACAACAGCGAATTGTTTTCTACTTTCTCAAAATTTTGTGCAGTTCGCTGCTTCCTCGATAAAATTTTGTTCCTTCCCGTGGACGACAAGATTCAAAAGAGTCTCAAAAATATTCCACGATAAAATTTTGTTATTACCGACACTCTGGAAATAAATCAGAGTCACAGAAACTCAACAAGTGCTCCCATAAAAATTTTGACTTATAAGATACGGTGCATTCTATCTTTTTACTCCAGTACGGAAAGGTCCGCTGAATTGGATGGGAAGTGAAATATTCCTACCTACTCTTTTATTATAGCATCCGTTTTATCCTTTCTGACGTTTTGATTCACGCAAAAAGTTATAAAAATAAGAGTTGGAAAAAAGTTAAGATAATTGCATGGAAGGGGATTTAGGAGGTTGAACAGTCATACTATATGCTCTTGGCCGAAATTTGTCGCGAATAGAAGAGAATAGACAAGAGAAGAGAATGGGGAACATCAACTTCTCGCGAGGGTGCCAGAAATATGCTCGTAAATCAAAAAGTTTTTGTCCCTGCTTTTCCTGAGCTGTCCGGGCACTATCTGTCTATTACACGCCCGAGTTCTTGTTTACGTGAATATATTCAACAGGTGTCTTGCGCTGAAGGTATAAACAGTATTTTGCGGGTTCCGAGCACAAGGTTCCACATCAACCGCGTGGATTACTTTTTGGCTTAATTCCGAACCGAATTCGGTTAGTTAGACTTAGTTCGGTTAGTTAGACTTAGTTCCGAAGTTGAATCATTGAAAATTAAAACAAGTGGGTGTGGCACATAGTTTCTCGAATCCATAACTTGACTGTATAGATCATTGAAAATTATTATTGACTAAAGAACTTCGTTCAATTAGGCGAAGTAAATATTGAATTAGGGTAAATTTATTGTTATGCAGGAGCATAACTTGAGAAAATAAAGGTAGGCATGTTCAACTATTGAACAAACTATAAAATATCCCTAATAATAAAAATTGACATTGACGCTGAATGGATAGATGGCTGAAGTGATAAATAATTATTATGACATTTCTAAAATGCTTGTGGCAAGGATTTCACGTTTGCTCATGCGCAGAGACTACTATTGATCCGGGGGTCATCAAACTCATAGGGGACCATCTACACATCAAACCGAACAATCCCTGAAAATGTCATCGAAATTGGTCAAGAAATCCCGGAGTTATGCGCGTAACAAGGATTTCACGTTTGCGCATGCGCAGAGGCTACTATTGATCCGGGGGTCATGAAACCTATAGGGGATCATCTACACCCCAGCCCGCACAATCCCTGAAAATTTCATCAAAATCGGACTATAACTTCGTGTAGTTTTGCCCGTAACAAAGATTTGCTGACAGACAGACACACAGACAGACACGGAACCAAAATTGTTCAGAAAGGTGTAAAACGCAAAATGCGAGTGGAATTTTCGATTTTGGAGACAAAAAAATTTTCACATTCCGAAAGTGAAAACAATGCTTCCGCTACCTAGGTAGACTCGGAAGCAAAAGCTGTGAACTATACCTTCTAAATTATATCGTTGTTCAATATCAACAGTTTCATTTTGTGCAGTTAAGGTCAATTTTGGTCGGCCTTAACAGCTTGCTTTAAATTCTTCACTTCAACCCTTAAATATCAAGCTGATAATTTTAAAAACAATAACTTCTAATTGGGAATAGATCTTCACACCAATTTAATTGTTTCAGATGGAAGTTGTTAACACTGAAGCGGGAACTAAATTACCAGAAAAATCACAATATTGTAGGTGTTTATTTTCATTTTATTAATTTTTCACCATCACCCATCAGAAACTAAGGTAGAATCATTAACAATCAATCTGGTCTGAAACTCGCGTAAGCGACCAAATACTTTATACAACTAAATTTTCCCATAATGATGATTATTATTATAGCAATTATTGTATTCGGAGATGTACAAACCAATTTGAACTAGGATCTCCAAATTTGCTGTCAATTTCTGCTTGATCACTTTTTTTTTAAAAATTCAATTATATAAATATAAATATATAAGAAGGTATTTCACCAATCTAACCCGTAAATAATTGTTACCTACCAATAACTGAGTGAACAAAAAAACATAATTCAATATTTTACTCGTTAGGTTGAGGATTTGATCAAATGGAATGAGGCAAATAAATGAATTTCAACAAACGTTGAAGTAGTAAACGAGTAAACCGATTCGATTTTGCGAACAAAATGTTAGCCCCCGTTGCTTAAAACTGTCAAAGCTTAAAATAATTCCAAGTTACAATTTTAAATTACAATTATTGATATAATTATACAATAAGAAGGCAATAAGTAGCAATTTTGTAACACACCTATAAATCTAAAACTCAAAGGTAGAACACAAGAGATCGATCGGATTGATTCTCTCTTAACTATCAAGTGGTTACGATAATTAGTGCAGAAATAAATTCTAATCACAATTTTAAAAATGGAATCAAATAAGTTGAATTAATTAAAAAGTAGGTTAGCATTTACCTACTCGTTAATGTTTAGTAAAAGATAAACCATTTCACAAGTCACCTTTACCTTGACCAAAAATGTGATAAGCTTACAAATACGTATGAAAAGGTATTAATTTTAATATAAAAGGTGAAACAATTAAATAAGGAGTTTTAAATATCAACCACATCAAAATAACCCAAAAAAAAAGTTAATAAAATTATTGAAAATATCATCTTATTATCCGCATAATAAGATTGGAAAACATAATTAAAACACCCTATAAATAATGGAATTTTATAAAAGAGCTACAAAAAATAAGTACCCACACATAGATTTAATGTTATTTGTTGATTTTTTAGTGTAAAATTAGTATTAGAAATTCATTAACTTAATTGATTAAATCTTTAATGGTTAATCTTTATAATTTAAAATAGGCGGAATTCTTGATTAACGTTTTCGCCAAAATTATTCAGAGGGAGAGGATGGGAACGTAATTTATTTCTAATATTTCGCTTTACAAACTCGATTTTGAATTATATGCAGCAAAGTAACGAAACCGTATCCTGTGGTTATTTTACACATGTGATTGGGAAAACATGATAATAAAGTGATTTGATTTTATGACTTTCATTTTGTTCATTATTTATCATAATCAGTGATTCCACTGTTTCATTATGTAAAAGATGTGAAAAACCCTCAGTAATTTTATATAGGTTAGGCCTGTAGGTTCGTGGGCATCAATTTTCTGTTCTGTTGGTTTGTTAAAAGTTGGGAAAATATGATTCGGTACGTTAAGAGATGGTTAGAGATTGATGGTTTGGGATTGATGTGCAGCATAATTTCCAACTCTACTGTTAAACTCTGAATTAAACGACTTTTGTGAGGGAAGGTTGCGGTGGAGAGCAGATATGAAAACATAATCCAAACCGAAGTTGGAGTTCCCCGTTACTCTTTGGGAGTATTAAGAAGTAACACATGCTTGGATAAGTAATATAGCTCGGAGTCGAGACCCCTCAGGGTGTACAGAGAAAGATGGTGCTTGGATGCTAACCCATGAACCGACCAGATCAAGGTTTAAGGAATGAAGGCGAAGTTTGAATTCGTATGGCTGCTTTTTCCGAAGGGACTGACCCTTTTATACTGGACAACCACAGTTTGGCAGGAGATTATGTGCTTCTCCTACCTCTTGTCGGCGTTGGCATAGGTGAAAGTTCCCATCGGGTTCCATTACCCGTACATTGTGATATTGTGAGATCGTTACGTTTATATGTCTACAAAGCAATGAATTCCCTATCCATGAACCAATACTACAGGTGGCTTAATCAATATTTGGGACGATGAGAGATGGTTACAGATCCTTCAACCAATTGAGATTTCGTACGTCTAGAGATATTTAAAGATGAATTTCTCAGCATTGAAGAAATGGTTAGAGACGGATCCTAAAACCATCATTTGACGTTCCAAGTCATATTTTTTCACTGAATAAACACATCAAAAAGCCTTGACTCAAACATTCACGATTACAAATTGAGAAGAATACGGTTGTTATCAGAAGCAAAAACAACACTGTAGAAGGAGAGAGGGGGAAAGTGTACCGCAACTAAGTAAAAAAATAGCCAAAAAAAAACTAATTAGGTAATAAACAAGGTTATTTTTGTGTGTGTACTTTTCATCTATGCCTACGGGGAACACACATCACAAATTAGTGCTTCGTTTTTCAGAAAATTTCAAATGAAAAACACAATTGCAGTGAATACTTCACAAGAAAAAACCCTAAAAAAGTCAGTGAATACTACATTTTATTTTGAACTTGGAACGAAATGGGATAAATTGAGAAAAAATAGAAGAATTTACAGGATAAATTTTAGTTCCATGCAGAAAAAAAAGATAAAAAGTTATGTGTGGTACAGTTGGAATAATCAGGACTATATCCTAGATTAGATTAGACTTCCAAATTGGACTCCAGAAATGAGGGGTACCCCCAATTTTTTCCCAACTTCTACATAGTCAGTCAGAATGAGCCCAATCTCCATTCCTATTCTCTCTCCTCAAATTCTGGTAAGAATTAAGGGTGACCAGCGCTTCCCACCGGTTGTTTTTGAACGTCTAGTCATAGAAAGCTGTTTCAATGGCTTTTGCCGATATAAACCCTAGAGGAGTGTTGGTTCACGAATCCGAATTTCGTGCAAGGGTTAGTTGAGAGGTATCTCGTGGTAGGCGGCCTTTGACGGGGGAACGGGCTCGTAAGACGTGAACTCCTTTGGGACGGCCATGGGGCTTTGTAGCGCCTCCCGAGAGGCGAGATGGCCCAGGGCTACGCACTCAGGTTCCGTAAGCCCCCTCAGAAGCCCGTCGATGAATCCAGCCGCCGTGCTGAAAATGAACGAGTGAAAACATTAAGTAAAACACAAAATGTACTCGTAAAAGCATTAAGTAAAGCACGAGTAGAAGTAGTGTGCAAAGCTGAAAAAACACGAGCAAACCCAGTAAGTAAAACGCTGCAAACTATCACAAAGTTTTATGATTTCTGTTAGATAACCCTCAATCGCTGATCACAGGACTGCCAGAACTAGGCATACAAAAAAATAAACCTATAAATAGAACAACTGAAATTTAACAAGATATCCCTCGATCAGTTACCTACTCACAACAGCGTTATGGTTAATATGTTTGGAAGTGTCTAACACACTCTGAGACTTTCGCCAGCCAAATTATAGTATCCAATATTTCCTCGCGTTAAAGACAATTGAGCGTAATAGTAAGAAAACGAATGATCGCAGAGCAACCGGAGTGGTATCATTCAATTCAGAGAACTAATTTCTATCTGAATCAAAAAGAAAAACAATCCTCTTACATTAAAAGTTATGGAGGTTTTGATTGTTTAATTTTTTCACCCTCAGCTCATTCGACTAAGAATAATAATGCACAGTAAAGGGGAGTTCAATCGCTTTATTTGTTTTTGTTTTTTGATCTTCAATTTCGGTACACATGAAAATGTAAACGTTTATCTGTGACACACACGGTTTAGGAATAATTCGAAAACATTTAAAATGTGCAATATTGGCCATCTGCAAGAGGCCACCATTTTTAGTTCACCGATAGTCCCAAAGTTTCAAAATTGAATTCTAGGTATTTGAAAGTGTTTAATCTTATTCGATTGAGTTTTGGTGGAATTGACCCTGGCACCTAAACTACTATTTAGGTTGATACGTGATTTGAAGAGCAAAAGCCTATGGAGTAGAGGGGAGAACACCCCAAAATTAGCTCGACTTTCAAATTTTTATGACTACCTAGTTTTGAGGGGTAATGCACAATAATTGGAAGGAGTTTCATTTGCTTTGTTTTTGCTCTTCAATTTCTGTATTCAAGAAAATGTAACACTTAATCTTGTGACGGAACCGAGTCCTTTATCGCTCGAGCGTCAGGGAAAAGGGAACCAAAGGTGAGAAGGCGAGGTGCAATGAGAGGGGCGAGAGATTAGTGCGAGACCGCATGACGATTGGTCCAAGACTGCTACTTGAGGTAAGCACTATTTCCCCCCCCCCCCCCCGTAACATTTATATTATTTCCATTTCCGCTGGTTGGTCTCTCGTTAGATAAACTTCCCGTAATTGGAGACGTTAGAGACTTGAGTGAATAAACAAGTAAAGCAGTCAATTCTCTTGGTTGCTTCAATATCCCTTCCTGCTATTATTGTTTGTGAAAGCATAGGTATTACCTATATAGGGTCTATACGATAGACATCCCTTACAATCTATAGCATGCACTGTTCAGGAATAATTCGAGAAATACGTTTTTTGATAAGAACTAGGTTTTACTGTGTAATTTCATCCATCTTTATGAGGCCTTCATTTTCTACTCCACCAATAATCCTAGTTTCAGAGTCCCAAACATTCTCCAGATATTACTACAATTTTCGGTCTCTGCTCCTTGACAATCCTGACTCGGGTTTTATTACAACCTCTTTGAACACCATCCTCCGTAGGACCATCCGTTTCAAAAGGGATAATTGCCAAGTAATGACCCGAACACTTCATTCAACCACCTTCGATTACCTCGAAGTATGCGAGGGAGTCTAATAGCCGTTTTCGGAGAACCAGGCTAATGTCGCTTGACTCGGTGAGCTCAAAGCTCCGTCCTTCGTAGATTCCGATGGGTCCACCTACGTTTGGTAAAGTTGGATTCAAAGGAAGTTTAACTCCCTTTCCTACTTGATTTACCCACCGGCCGACTCGGCGACTCCTAATCCCACCGTCGGTTGGGTCACACTTTCCAAACTCCGCCAGACCTTGACAATGAAAAGGGACTTTAAAAACTGCAACTCGGTACTAAGCTTTGTTCATCCTTTTAGAAACTTGTTCCAGTTACACACTTGGAACCCGTGAGAAAACTTGGAAGATTTCAGATAAAACTCAAGTTCTAAACTCAAAGCTCAGGACGTAACTTTAATGGATGAAAATAGTAAAATCTGATACATGCTTAAATGATAAGGCCCTTGTCACGCAGAACGTGTTTGCGGAAATCTCGTTGACAGTTAGCATAGTAGGAGAATCCTGAAACCAACTGTCATACTTGCCTCCTCTTCCTTATACTCTTCTTCAGGGTCAATTTTGCATTTTTAATAGGGAATTAGAATCATTCACATCAATAATAATGATTACCATTGCAAGCGCCCTTGTTCAATATATCTTCACCAAGGAAAGCTGGAACCATTTTCTACTCGTACCCATCTCTGGCTTTACCTTGAAGGTTATCATACTTGGTTTCTGAGCATTCTCTTAACAATTTCGGAATGTTTTGCTGACTCTCGAAAACTGCACCCCTAAACGATATTCGACATCGATGACTGTTTTTCTGCGATGTACCACCTTTTGGTTACATTTCTAAATGTCAGTAGCTGCAAGTATATCTTTCAGTTTCAATCTTCAACTAAGGAAATCATGAGCCACTTGCTTTTCTGCTTCAGTTACTTTTCCGATGATTTTCAAGTTCACTTGTCTGATATCAAAGACAGTTCTGAATGGACCACCCTCTTTTTGGCCGTATCGGGATTTTTAGTACTATTCAGACAGCCAATACGAAACTGTATTGAACTAGACCCGAAAGTTTGGGGTTTTAGCCGGAACTTCTGGCACCACTCATGCGCCTAAACTCTTTCCTCTCCGCCCCTACTTTCACTGGGTGGTAACAAGAGAAGCTTTAATCCTTGTTCAGTCAGTTTTATCGTTATTTATTCAATCAATCAATAATTTATCAATCTGTTTATGGTACAGTTATTTTTGTTGGGAGTCTTATGAATTTTCAGCCTCTCCTGAAATGAGACTGATTTGTGAGTGACTGGAAGGACTCGGATGACGACTCGGATGATTCATGCTCAGTTCCGAGCTACTTATCAGTTCTGATTTGTTCGGAACGCGTATGGACTGCGTGGAGTCAATGAACAGTTCCTCATCCCTCCCCTATTGGTCCAGAAGGAACCTAGTTCGATTCTGAACTGGTCCAGAACTCCTGTACGAACGAACCTAACATTATTATTAGTGTCCAAGAGAGACCATTGTCCCCTTCGCTGCACCGACACCGTGGTTTTTGAACGGGCCAATCCCCTGATTCTCAACCTATAGTTAAGGCCCCCGACAACATCCATCTACCGATACTATCTCCTTCGTGCTGGAGGGTACCAAACGTTCTGAAATGGCTTCGAGTGGAGCATTCAAAGAGCAGATGAGAGACTGTTTCCTCCTCTTAACGCACAAGATGCTCACTGAATCACCTTTGAGGCTCCAATCCTGTTCATACGTCTTCTAAACTGAACATGACCAGTCACCAATCCCGCTTGAATCTCATGTCCCTCCAAGAGAGTTTGAAGGCAGCAGAACTTCCACGGTGGCAGGGCCATTCATCACCAGTTTTCCATGTTCCTGTTCACTCGTGTTTTCCTAAAGCCGTTTAGGTTCCTATCTCATCTATTCCCACAAAGCGATTTTTACCGAAGATTTCCCTGTTCCCAAGACGGGTTTTGAAACAATTAAGTGCATTGAGAAGCAGTTCAGCCAGTTCGTTTTCTGAAGGAAAGTACTAGATTATCTTTAGCTTTTTTGCCAACGCTCACGTTTAAATTTGCCGCATTATTCGCTGTCGATTCGGACAACCCTAAACCCGGAAGGTACAGAAACTTGATCATTCCACGATCGCTGTGCTAAACTCTGCCCATAATGGACAGACATTAGTTTCAATAGTCAAAGCTTTCGAGCCATATCATCTTTCCTACAATCCCAAAAATCTGACAACCGCTTCCTGATGTTTCTCCCTAATATCTACTTACCACAAGCATTACGGAGAGTATTGTCATTTATTCTATATTTTCAAAATCATAAAAAGAAGCCTCTGCAATCATACTCTTTCTCTTGCCTTTATCTAATCACTTGAATTAGGTGGGGTCTAGTTACCGTTGAATAAATTTTTGGCAATATCTACCTTTATTATTACTTTCAAAATTTACTTTAATGGTAATTACTCATAAAATAAAAATATATCGAATTTCTGTCCAGATACGGATTTCATCCTAAGTCACCCTTAAAAAATGGAGTTTTTAAAGATTTCGGAACCATTATAAAAGTTTCTTTGTTGTAACAAAGTTATTGGACATATCGAGCGGTTCAATTGAAACGGAAGATGTAAATTACCAACCTATCTCCTGCTCCGAGTGAGTTGGTGACATTTTCAAGTGGTACCGACGGGTAGTATCTGGCGCACACCTCAGGCCTTTCCTGTCGGATCAATGTATCCCTTGGGGATTCGTCTGACCTACATCGACTCAGCATCTGCAATATGACACAAGAATATTGTTATTATTATTCAGGGTCCTTGAGAGGGATCCTAAATACTTCCAGGTACATCCGAGATACCTCTACCGGCACCGAAAAAAAAACTTGACGATCCCCTCTTGCGAACGGTAGCTGATACATTGGCCGCTGCTGAGATATTCCTTTTTGAAATGTGATGAACCTTTATGGAAAACCCTTTAAATTCACCAAAAATTAATGTGAACAGTTCGAAACGGTTGAACTTGAAAAGCACTTATACATACTTTTCATATACTTTACATATACATATACGTACTATACATATTCCATATTACATATATTGCGTCAAAAAACAAAATCGTTAATGTGTACTTGGCCCAACAGCTCTGACGGTTTTCTTATGTTGAATGCCCTGCGTATCATTCAGCCTTAATTTTTTTCCTATACCAGAAATCACTCTTTTTTTAAATAATTTTTATTGTTACAACTGTCTACACATCAAGTAACTTCATTTGATCACTAACATTAGCGTTTTGTGGCTAATAGAGCACTACCTACAACCATTCATCACATCACTTCACTGAGCTGTAACTAGGTCCATGAGTTTGGTCCTTTTCAGTCAACGTGTATCACCGCTGTAGTCCAGGAGCTCAATATTTCGGCGTTTACGTGTTTGTGGAGACGGTTTTCATGGCCGACTTTCAACAACATCGCTTACCATCTTGACTTTGAGGTCTTGATGTTGGTCGTTCGTTCGAACATACCAAGAGGCATTGACAATGCTCCTGAGTATTTTGTTTTGCGTTGTTTGGATAATTTTGGGGTTACTTTTCTTAGAGCAGCCCCATAAAGGGCAGCCATAGGCCCAAATGGGATCTATCACTTGCTCGTAGAGAAGCACTTTGTTGTGTATAGGCAACTGCGATTCTCTCCCGACGAGCCAATACATCTTCCTGAATTTTAGGTCTATTTCTTTCCAATTTTCTTGATGTGTTCTTTCCAGAGGAGTTTGGCATCCAAGGTCATGCCAAGATACTTAGCTGTGCTTGCGTATGGGACAATTTGAGAGTTTATTATTAGAGGTATTGTGTCAATCTCCCTATAGGTGAAGTTAATGTGTGACTACTTAGTATGGTGGAGTTGTATTCTCCGTTTTTTGGTCCACTGATAGATGCTGTTCACTGATTCCTGCAGCTTTCTAGTGGCTTCATCTACTGTAGCACCACTGGCCATCAGCAAAGGTTGCTGTGACAGCTTCTGTAGGTTTCGGGATGTCCCTTGTGTTTAGTAGGTACAGTACAGGCCCCAGCACGCTTCCCCGGGGAACGCCTGCTTTTATTTCTCGTAGGTTAGAGTATTCATCTTCATGTTTAACTCTAAAATACCTATTCGAAAGGTGTGACTCTAGAGTTGTGTAATATTGGGTGGGGAGATCCTTTCTCAACATTGATAGGAGCCCTTTGTAGAAATCACTCCTGACCACCTTGTTTGCAAGTCGCTTTCACGGTTTCAAATTTGGAGATAGGCAATTTTGCTTCTGAACCTCACTGGTAGATGGTTCTGCTTGTTTCTCGAGTCGTGATGACCAGTTAGTTCCTCACATTGATGTACTGCTGGAATCCTAGTTTCTTTATATGCTTTTAAATAATAATCTACATATTAATCCCTACCTAGTGATCAGTTGTCTACTGATATTATCTAGTGAGTGTAGAGAGTACTAACGTGCTGGGCATTTGGAGAGAAGACGGTTGGAAGTTTTCAGAATGAGATGCCATCTATTTAGAGCTTCGCTATGAGTGGTCAATAAGTTTCGGAGAATGAAAAATGAGAAAGTAACAACACGTGGTTTTACGCGAAAGACAACGGAGAGTTTCCCATAAAATGTGATTTATTAACCGATTTCAGTAAAACAACATTCTCGTGAAAGGATATCTACCCAAGAAAATGTGCTCAAACTTGTTCATTAAAAGTTGTACTTGTAGAAAATTAAGGAAGATTTCGATTTTCATAGAGCCTTTGATGCAGCTTCATGTTCAGAAAAGTCGCTCACTAGTTCATGCTGCATGACTGGACTTGTCTCTTTCCCCATTGTTTATACCGCATTAACTTTCATAAGCGAAATAAAGTTGAGTCAACTCATGTGATGGGACGTACTGGCACTACAAACCTCTCAAGTTTTCTACCAAGGTTGAGAAACGCTCAAACTGACCTTGACCGAATAAGCTAAGCCCTTGGATTTTCTATTTTTATAATCTTGCTTTTGTTCGATTTCCCTACTTTCCATATTTGCCTAACCATCGTAGTTTATAATCAAGTAATTGAAGCTTCGGAGCTATCAAATTACCCGAAAGCAATACAAACTTCTTTTGTTCTTCAACTTTTTATCGATTCGACAGTGGTCTTTCTCCGTTATGCTGTTTGATTTGAACGAACAAATTCAATGAGGAATATATCGAATCAAGCTCAGTTCTCAATTCTGTCTTCATCCAAGGGATCGAAGATCATTTTGTTCTCCAAACTCACAATATTTACTCGCATTGAGCCTTTGAAAGGTCACCAACCGATTTTGCTCCGTGTCGGTCTGAGTGGGTGTAATTGTTTGTCACAACGAAAACGGTATATGATTTTGAAGAAACCTTCGTCGAATTTATAGCAGGCTCAGCATAATTCATTCCTAACTTATATAACGTCTAATAGTTTATCGGTTTTGTTAAAATTTTGGCGTGTCGGGATGGTACCCCATGAATTTAAAATTAAATTTTGAGATTGCTTGAGATACACACCGAGTACGCGCATACCTAAAAGAGGCAGTTCTGGACAAAACTACAAGGCTGAATGACTTGGATGATGGACAGGGATTTTACGGTTTAGCTCCCCATTGGTCCGCCATAAGCTATCAGGATGTGCAATTACATGAATTATTGCTCATTTGCCAAAGCATATGCAATAAAAATATTGCTGTTTTATTTCTAAGTCGATCATTTTTGCTTGTGCAATACTTTTCAACAACTTCCATACATCCATGCATCCGTATTACAATGTGATGTGCGGAAGCTATACTTCTCATTCAACTTGGCAGATTTTTTTCCCCAGATTATTGACACACAAAAGAAAGAACTGTTGAAGAGAAAACTTGTTTTTAGGAGAACTGTTGTTAAGACTCTCCAGGCGTTATTTCCCAAGATAATTGCCCATTTGTTTCTTGTTAGAATTGAAAACCAATGTTGTCGCATACCGTTGACATATTTTAAAATCCCCTTTCAGGGAGAAAAGGAGATAAGCGATAAGCCGAAAATATCGCTTTTATCCCTCAATTTCCCGTCGTTGGCTGAGTTGAGTGGATTTACTTTGTGACACACAAATCTTTCTCTGTTCGTTCTGCCTCACTGGATTATCAAACTTCTGTTTCTGTTTCATTAGGGAAGAGAACAGACAAAAATCTTGGTTTGTCGTGTTGTTTTTAGAACATTGGCTCCTTCTTATTACATACTTCACTTGTTCAAGAAGAAGCGCAAGTAGAACTTTGTATACATTTATACTGAAATGAACGCTTGCGTACGAGTCCGCAACACATTAGGATATTTTCATGAAGGGAGTATGCTTGTAAAGCACAATGTCCCACCGACTCGCAAAACGTGGACACAGGGACAAGGAATAATGATGAAGCTCAAATTTTAACCAAGAAAGATATTCATTTTCAGATATTTACAACAAAAAAACATTAAATAATTGACTCAATATCCGTTGGCTCTTGTGTTTGTGTATCTAAGGCGTGATGGATATGGTTAGCTGCCGGTTTTTTTAATGTGCCATAGCAAAGACACGAAAATCTCAAAAATAAACCAAAATTTCATATACAGGGTGTACAGCGTATGATCCGAAAATCTTCGCACACGTGTTCTACAACCAGTTTCAAATAAAAAGTGCTCCTACAGATTTTTTTTTAGAGGCTTCGTTTTTGAGTTATTTCACTTTTAAGATTTTTTTCGTGTTTTCGAACTTACGTCGCTAAAACGGCCGTAACTCCGGCGTTTTCAAAGTATTTGCAAATCTAAGTATGCCGTTGGAAAGAGCATGAAATTATCTATCGTCTCAGTCTTTAATAATAATTTTTTAAAAGGAACTAAAGGGTAAAAATGAGCCTGAAAAGTAAATTTTGTTAAATTTTGAAAAAAATTATTTTTTTTAATGGCTCATTAGTCCCCCTTAATTTTAATGATACGTTCGAGCCTGTAAGCTTAAAAAATGCGCAAAAGTCTCAGCTTAACAATGGTATATTTAATTTTTAGGTTTTAGAGGGAACTTTTCTGAGGAAATTGATATTTTATACAAAAAAACGTGTATTTTCAAGCACATTTGATGTGATCGAGAGGGTGTGTGGATCTACCTTTGACCGTTAATCACATTATCATACTCAACATTTTGCTCGTGACGATGTTTCTATCAAAGATAAGAAGAGGAAATCATAACAAACAACGGGATCAAACCTCACGATATCAGCAAGAACGGGAGACATTCAACAGTTTACATCAATTC
This sequence comes from Creontiades dilutus, assembly GCA_031894815.1. Lineage (NCBI taxonomy): Eukaryota > Metazoa > Arthropoda > Insecta > Hemiptera > Miridae > Creontiades > Creontiades dilutus. The sequence continues at coordinate 1,224,425 of JAVIWC010009153.1, read as the reverse complement.
ATTCCGCGGATGCTCCCACTCAAACTTGAATTTTTTAGGTAATGCTGTTGACATGATACATTCTACACCCAGAAAAAGAAGACTTGCTTCAAGTTTCTCAGTATACTTTGTCTACGGTACGGTCCCTATCCAACCGATGGATGCAAAGAATTCTGCAGTAATCACCTACTTTACTCAAACTTCTCAAAAAGACACGCGTCGTATAGCAGATTCCGAATTGGCACTTTATTTTCGTCTGAAACCTTCTTAAACCATCAAATCCCTCAATCAACTGAACAGAAATCATCAATTAATTATCCCGTTCGTCACAGTTCTATTCTTTCATGGTTTTCTCTACTCACTCTACAAATTCTAGGAAAAATATTCCAAGGTGAATTTTTAAAAGGTTATACTTTTCCGAACCGAATGATACCAACCCCGACTGTTGAATATGGAAACTACGGGAGCTTTAATTTCTCTAAGTTATGCAACTTAAAATCGGGAATTCGATAATCCATACACGAAACTTACTGTACCGACTATCATAAGAGTATAATCAACTTGAAAGTTGTTCGCCTGATCAACTTGTTTTCCCATCTTCCTTTCAATCAACTTCACTTCATACAACACTACTCCTTACCGTTTCATATCTCTGCCCAGGGACCATTCTTTGGCAGATGGCAAGTTAGCCCAAACTTCTAATCCTTCTCTATATTTTTGTTTTAATTTCTGTTTGTTCTAAAGGTGAATTCCTGTTTCATCAATTCAACGACTCAACTAGATCAATAAAAGTTGGAACCATTTGCTCTTGATAATCTGAGTTTCAATCCCAGCACCGTCCAACCAAGAGAGAACTCCAAGCACCAGTACCTAATTGGTACGAGACGGCGAAGTGGTTATACAGTACCCGCACGACCGCCAGGTCTTGAGGGTGGGGTTGGCCTTGCCCCTTGACGTCGCCAAGGGTCAAACCTAGTCCGTGGGTGGTATGAACCTATCTTTAGGGGAAGTAATGTTTTCAGATTCAGGAGACAAACTCTCTTGGACGGAATCAAAATTTCCACTCGCAAACGGATATTCAAACCATTCTGAATACCTTTCGGTATGAGCAAGTGTGGACGAGTCCACTGATCCTTGTAAAAAACTGTATTTTTACAGCTTCCATATAATTTTGATGAAATTTTCAACAAATATGTTTGTTGGAATGGAAAACTGAAAACAAATTCAACCAAACCAATATTGGTTGGGGATAGAGGTGAGGAAAACCCTCTGATTTATGCGTTCCACAGTAAGGGTCGAACTGGCTAGAACCCAGGTCTCCATGATGTCACTACCTTTTTTTGCCTAGGATTTGCCTACCTCATCTGATATAATTCCCCTATTCCTTAATGGAAATCATAAAATTATTTTGAGCAATAAGATGTAGTAGATGTAGTATATGGTTGATATGATGATTTACGGCTGAAAAATATAGGATACGATAGTGCGCATTAAACGTCGATATATCGATTTACCAGAATAGAAAATATCGCCCAGAAATATCGATAAGTCGACGGAAGAATATCGATATTTTCTGGACATCCCTGATGGACACGCGTTGAAATACGCGATTATGACAACTGAAATTTAACGAAGTAAAATGAAACACTTACTTACCTGTCCACAATTGTATCATACGATATTTGAAAAACTCGATTTAATAAGGAGCTCCAGGAACAATATACCTTCTGTTACTATTATATCAGCTGATGTGACGCTCACATGATACTTGTTAATTTTCACTTCTCTAGATTTGTTTAATGTCCACACAGATTCAGATTCACATTCGCATTGACGATATTTTTTCTGTTAAAGTTCCAGCCCTTAGGGAGACTGAACTTATGAACGTAAAGCGGTTCGAATGGGCTCATTTGACTATATGGTTATTGAATATAATAAATCAGAACGGTGCGTAACAACAAATTCATTTTCATAGCAGAATATTATAGAAAAGTTGTTTTTCCTCTTAAATTTGATGATTAGTAATTTCCTACTGTTAAAACATGAATTAAAGAATCGAAAATTACGTAAATGTGCTTAACTTGTCGTACGGAGAGACTGGGACTCACTTAATTATCAAACTTCGTAATGGCTTCAAAACGATCGTATTTCCGCTTCACAAGAGATGTAAGTAGACGGGGCGGTACGAAGCATACTGAACTGATAGGATTTAGCGCCGATTCCTAGAAGCCGAATGCGAAGAAGAAATCTCATTACAAGCCGTAGCTACACAGCTACAAAAGGCTCGCAGTCGAAAGCGCTTGTTTCCGTGGGCTTTGCCCATCCCCCGAATGTAAATACGCTACCGCTCTCCGAAGAGATGTTTATCTGCTAAGTGGGAACTTTGGTGTTGAACGCGGGTGTGGACTATGGGGGTGGGGGACAATCAATGCAGAGAGGAGGCACTTACGGAGAATATCGTACGTTCATTGGAATCGGTCACTTGCTATTCCCTGTAAAGTCCTTTGGTAGTTGTACAACATCCCGATAAAGCTAACGAGAGAAATGAACTATCTCTTAAAAATTTCAAGGAGCCACTTAGAATATGAAAAAGTACGGTTTATTTTCCACTTTGAATTAAAAGAAGACCGATAAAGTACGCGGACGTACAAGAGAAATGTACCATAATTGACAAGTAGGGCCATAATTGATAAGTCTTTCGATTCTAAACCATGAGGCAGGTTGTTTGTCTGACAGTAAACGGTACAAAATTACTTTTATCAAGAAGTTTATACTAGCATGTTTAAAGAGCACTGTTTTACAATACAGCATAGTTTATTTTGGAGTACAATAGTTCCTCCAACCTGTTTTTCCAAACTGCTAACCATGAGCATAAACCTGAAGCATATCAACATTGTGGGTACGCCCTGTGTGTTGTAGGCATATCGCCTCAGCCCTTGAAAGGCGCAAGTATCCCATTGTATCACATCCTTGTAATAGCGTTTAAGCAATGAGATTGATAAACTTCGCAATAACTTTCTCAGAATCTGTATCGTTTGAGTACAGTAGTGTTCGAATGTAATATCTTCTATACCTAGACGTCCATATCCACATTCACCACGTTAAATTCAGCCACATAGACAACGGAAAATAATGGCAAAAACCATCAGACAATTCGCAGCCGCGCTATACCAACAGAGGGATGCTTTCAATACGCCTACTCAAAGCTAATATTTTATTCTTTTAACCTGTTGATTAATATTTAACTCATGTTGGTGGGGACTGACGGACGAAAACAAGGTGCAGACATGCCTCTGATCAGCTAAGGAAGCCTTGAGGAATGGAAGGTGGTTCATATCAAAACACATGCTATCAATAAGGTACATTTTCGTTGAGAGTTAGGTAGCAGTTCGTTAAGATTATTAGTGCCACAAATGAACCGAAAGACGGAAGCGGATATTTCACGCCCTCCCAACAATATAAAGCTAAAGACCGTAATTTGAAAACTGTATTCTACCGACAGCAAAATGTCATGCGATTGCTCCGAGGTTACGATCAGTTGAAATCGAGGGCACTAAACGCTCAATAAATGACTTTTATGGCGCTCCCATGAATCAGATAGGAAGCGACGTCGAAAGGGAATCCTCGAGTGTTAATTTATAGCACTTTCACGGAACATCCGACGCTGTAGGAGTGAAATGGGGGATCTAAATCAGACCAAACGTTTCTCTCTTCTTCAATGGAACCTATTGAACTTCTCCTAGAGAGTATTGCCATAATCTTCGGCGTCTATACAGTACACAGTCGAATTGGGATATATATTTCAGCTCAAACAATACTACAAATAATTGATTCTCTTTCTGAGGTTTTATGCTTTGGAATCAAGTAACAATTCGGTCACTCCCAACTTCAAATAACTGTTTTCTCCAAATCTAGTCGTATTTTAAAACTTTTCAAATAGAAGTGTAATCGTGTATTTGTAAATAGTCTGTCTACAACACATTTCATTCCATGTACATCTTATTTTGATGGCGTTCTTAATTATTTCTGTACAAGACATCCTGCCACCAGGTAGGTGGTACCATAAGTATTGCAGCTAATTTTGCTTCCGAGGATAACTGCAGGTAGCTGAAGTTTCGTTTTCACCTTTGGGAGATGATCAACATTTTATCTCATAATCAACACTCTAGCCTATATTTTGCGTTTTAGACTATTCTGAACACAATCAGTTTCAAGTACTTCCCGTTTTTTTTTATTCAACGAAACACGCACTTGGGCAGTGTCCTATACAGTTGGCTAATAACGAAGTACGGCATTAAAATTGATTCACGTGTATAAAAATAATTGGGGGAAGGAGTTAGCCAGTTGCTCCTATTTATGGGCATAATGTGGGAATAAACTCCTAACATAAACGTAGCGGGCACAGAGTAAATTAATATGAACAACAGAGGAATAAATAAACTGCATTAGAATATACACTCATAAGGTTCACAGAATGTCAGTTAGAGCCATCAGCGTTGTCCAAATGGTGTTTTCTTTTGAGGCGTCGAGCAAAACGAGCCAGTATAGGATAGTTCCTTGACTGTGCACCATTGAACGTGGAATATGACGGGGAAATGACGATCATGAAGGAAGGACTTACTATCAATCTATAGTAAGTGTCACCTAAGGGGGGCTTCAGCTTTGTCATCAATCCGTCATGCCACAGTTTGTCATTTGCCTTTTCTATGTCGAGGAACATGTTCAGAGCAAACGATTTTTCTTCGTAGGCTGCTAGGATACGGTCATGTACCCAGTGAAGTTGCAATTTGAAGAGTGGAGGTTGCAAAAACCAGCCACTTCCACCACCAGTCTCCACTTGATAGAAATTTGATTCCATTTGATTAAAATATTTATAGTTAGTGAGCAGGTCCGAAGTTGTTGGGTATACAGACCAGCTTACTCGGTTGTGGTTTAATTCAGGTTGATGAGGGGGAGTAATGTCAACGCCATTTAGAGTGTAAGGACTGGTAAGTGGCCAGATGACAACTCTGGGAGTACCACCGGAGGAGGAATGTGATGCGGTACGTTTTTGACAAGATAATAACCCAAAACACACTGGTGAGTGCTCACTATCTGAATAGAGAGTTGGATCGGTTGTGAAGAACGAAAACTGCATGTGACTTTTGGTGGACGCGTGCCGAAGAATCCATGATTAAGCTTAAAATCACCGCCGATTATAAATCGAGGGCCAAGTTAGTGCACCAGAGATACGTAAGTCCCGTGTGCCCACATTTCGTTATAAAAAGCTTTATTGCTACAGTTTTCATCCGAAAATGATGACTTGTTCAAGAAACATGCTGATTTAGCTGTATATAGTTTAATATGAATTTGAAATATCACACATCAATACTTCAGTCAACACATGTCCAAACGTAAAATCCGACAAGAATTATTTCGGCACGTCCTAGCCCTCCGGTCTCTCTCTAATTTCGTGGTTGTGAGGAAAATTTCGGGGAATGTGCTAGTTGGGGTTTAGGTCGTCTCATACGGGTTTCATTGCTAAAAAAACCATTAGTTCGGTTTCCTTACGCATTTACTGACTGTACGTGCGCTTTCATACCTATCAAGCACAGTTTTATCACATTCAAATAGTCCGGTCTAGCTCAAAGTTGGAGGGTAGTTGAGGGATGACAATTCAATAAATTATAAATTTCAAGTCGATCATATTTTTCAGACCTGCAGTATGTCGACCCACCGGGAAATCCTTGGTGCAACCTTAAATTCTACATTTTTTGAGATTATTTTAAACATTCCGTTGAATTATTGCATTCTTGACACCGATACGAGTGTCACATCCAACTTGGCAGACTTGTTAAATTTGGATATCAAACCAGATCTTTAAGTGGTCTTCGAAGAAACACGACCATACCTGCCCATCTTCATATAAACACACTTGTTCAATCAGTACTATTTCATACTATAGACGAAGACGCTTAAATCGTCAATCCACAAAGTCTTTTTCAATGTTATTAGCCAACATTTTGATTGATTTTAGTTTTAATTTCCCGTCTTTACAGTAAAAAACTACTGGGTTATTTTACTAAGCTGTGACATAGATTTCAAGTATTTACTCACCAAGATCCCAAGTTTGCCCATCGTCACCATTAGAACTGGTATGTGTCGAGCTAGAGGCTGGCCTAAGTAAACCAATTGTTTCAATAGTCTGTCGGTATCTTCGAGTGAAAGTTCCTCATTCAAGGTCACGCCTGAAATCAATAGATTAATCACAATTAAATTTTGAATTAATTAGATGAGTAGTTTTCGATTAATTCGTCTTTTATCCATGCTCGTTCATAAATAGCGCATTAGTTTTGAAAAAATTACCGGCTGCAAACGCCATTTCTCTCAGTTCGTACATGTTCGGTGAGGAACAAGAAATGGTAGTCCATAAATCTGATTTGAAAGGTTTCGGTGCCTTTAGAACGTCAGTAGGCTCGAACCAAACTGCACACAAAAAACACGGATTTTGTAAAACATAAATTATACTCCCACAGTATAGAATTACTTCACAACAAATTGGGTTAGAAAAGATTGTTTAGGAAACTTCGTATTCTATGAATACATGTGAAGTCTATTTCTTCATCATTAGGCATTCATCATCTGATAAAGTACTGCGGGACCCACTGTGTTTCAAATCACTGGTTCACAACAAAAAATTACAATATTAATTATGAAATTATTACGTAGAGGTTTATTATTTTTTATTAACCCTTTTACATAAATCACTGATATGTGTACTTACATACAGTGGTAAGTGGTAGCAAGTGAATAATGACTTGGTAGCTGTTACTATTTATAGAAGGTGTGTTTTATTTTAGCATGGAACGTGCTTTAGCCTTGACCTAACTTGCAAATAGTGTTACGTTTTTCGGGAACAGCAACTAGGAACGGTGTCGAGTCACGAAATTTGGTCTGATCGATCATACAAAACTAAGGATCGTTCAACCTGGTGTAACCTAACCAATATTTTGTTATGTCAGTCAAAACAGCTGTTCGTAGTTTAAAATATGTTATAGGATTGTTTAAAATAATGTTGTAATCTCAAGAAAACAATAAAATACCTCCCTCTCTGAAGACTAATTTTTCAAAAGGCTATCGAAATAGCAGAATAGGTTTGATCGCATTCTTCCAAATAAAAAAATAAACATAATAAGTACAGACTAATTGCAGAATTGTCTTTTTTCTACTGTGGCGTGAAGAATAATACTGTAACGATAAATATATGGGAAGGTAACATAATAAAAATCACCCCATATAATGAATTTCATTGCAAACGCTAACGTAGGGTAGAAGGACTAATACCGTTCAAGGGAACGCGATTTTGAAGCAGTGAAAGGATGAAAATGTGGTTTGAAATAATAACGAGATTAATGGAGGTGTCAGTTTCAGGTAGAAAGACTTTCAGGGTTGCCGGTGGATCTGATGCAAAGTTGGGTGTTGAATCGATCGAAGGAGGGCCAACATTCAGGAGAAACGGAGAAGTGGTTCCGGCAGGAGAATACAAATTAATAATCGTGGAAGAAACGAATGAATGAAAACAAGTTTCCATTTCGTCACACAGTTCCAGAAATTAACAGATTCAGCTTGCGGATAAAACTATTCAACGTTAGTAACTTGATGATGAAATTCAGACATTTCAGCGCCCAATTGTAACTAAGTTTTGCTATCTATCGCACTTAAAATTTATTCCCACTACAATGAAAATGTTCATCGATTGAAGAAGGTGGCCGAATTGACGACAATTTGTTGGAATGTGGCTCTTAGTCACTGACACAAAATGGGAAGTACATTCCACTGACGAGGAAAAACGACAGTAGTAAGGCAGCTTAGCTTTTTCAATTATTTTAGTGAATTGAAACCGATTGTCAGGAAACCATTATTACTAATAAGAAATGTATAGTTCTATTGACGTATGAACAGCTATGAAATTTATCAGATCCCTAAAAGGAGTTAACCACGCATCCTGAACTTGAAAATTGGCAAAAAAGTACTGCCGTAAACTCTAGAATCTGATATTACATTTGCCTTAGCACACGGTATAATGAATCATGGAATCAACTAAAAGTATCTCGATCATCCCTAAAACTTTCTTACAATTTTGGAGGAAATTCCTCTGCGTTTAGTCCTGGACAACGAGTTTAACAGTACAACTGTCATAATGATATTATGATGAAATTGGGTGAAAATCACCATGGGATCACATAACAACTATCTGCACATTTTGGACGAATCTGAACTAATTATATTGTGAGAACTAAGTCTTTCAGAGATTGTACTTTCCGGTAAAAGTACAAGGTTCTGTTCCACGCAATTCCAGCAAATTCAATGAAAACCCCGGTGTAAATCATGGAAGCATAGTTTTTGCCGGAACAAAATGATTGATAACTGAATTTTCAAGTTTTCAGTCAAATTTATCGCTTTGCTTTCACAGTGATAAAGCAAAACGCTGTAATGGATATGGATAGTCCCTCCTTCCGCTCAGCCTGACTATAAACCTCAAGGTAGTTAGCTTAGAGGTATCCTCTCAGTGTTGAAGGTATATCGCTTCAGCCTCTTGAAGGAGCAATTAGTCCGCTAGGTAATGAACCACTCATCTAAGACTGATTTTTAGACAATTTGAAGTTAAGCTTATCGGACCAACACATTGGTAAGTGCTTATCTAGTGGTAGGGGTGCAAATCTTATGGGTATAAGATTGTTTCCTATGAGTGATAACCATGAATAATCATGAAATATATCTTTCCGTGTTAGTTTCCTCTCTTTGTGCCCTGATGGCATCAAATCAATACATTTAGAAATTCGAGACATCGACCAGTGCACAAACTCTTCTCAGGTATGCAATGAATTACCTGGAATTTGATGGTGTTTTGAAATATTCAAGATGGCTTCGATTGTATCTGCAGGTACATTTCCATCCACAATAGTGAAACTACTCCGAGTCAATGTAGTTTCGTTAGCCGCAATCTGAAAAATCGATAAATTAAACATATCATTTTCAAATTAAATTAAATACGTATAAATGTACATTGAAAGTCCGATAACCGTAAAATATCACATTTTCCTGGTTGTGACTTACCTGAGATGGAGAAATATTCGAGTGTATTTCCATGTCGCCCACGCCAACTTTGGCGTCACCATTTGGGTCGATGAGAGCACAATAACAAGCCGTGCGTGAATGTTCAAGTATGGAAACGCCACTTGTATCCTAAGAACACATTAAAAACGCATGAGGACTCAACGACTGATGTAAGCAGAACAGCAATATTACTTGAATTATTAAGATTGTGAGGTAGAAGAGTCGAGCTACGACGAAAGATCGCTAAATTTGACGGGTGTCGGGAACGTAAAACATGGAAGAGTCGACTGGAACGAGCTGCGGAGAGGACCCGCAAGCCATAGTAAATATATCTCTTTAATGGCCAAACAAACGTTATGATAGAATCTCCTGGTCTTTCGAATTGAGAATTGACCTCAAGGCAATCTTTTATGTCTCAGAGAAAAAGAAAAACTGGGCGATTTCAAAAGCATGAATAGGTAGGCTGCAAAGACTGAACAATATGGAACTAGCAATACCCAGAGCCTTTCAGAAAGGAAGACGAGGCGGGTGGGATAAAACAGGAGAATATGGAAGTGATCGTTTAAGCTGTAACAATGGAAACGAGCGGGAGACCTGAAAATATAAGTGTGGGCACATTTTTCTAAAACGTATGTCTAAAACAATGAACTCGAACTGTCGAACAAGAAAATAATAAAGTACCAACCAAAAAAACGTAGCGTAAAGTCATTAGATGACATGACATAACAATCATATCAGGTCATCTGTCGATGAAATTATTTCATCCGGATCCTTTTGAGAAAATACAGCACAGACTGACAGTATGCGTTCATTTTATGTAAGCTAAAGAAAGTTGTATTTTATTCTTTCCGACTGGTACCAACTTTTATGTGTACAGTTAATCGTAGATACCAATTTACCATAAGCTCCGAATGAAATATATCTATAAATCAGTCATCTGTGCAGAAGAGATCCAACGCAGAAATAGACCACTGTGTAATAATTTATAGCGTTTTTGGAATGATTAGGGTTCTGATGGATCTGATGGATAGGCAACAATCGGGGAGACTGTTCTCCTAAAGTTGTTGGATACACTATTGGCAATCAGTGGTTTGAATCAACAATGAATTTCAGTTTTGGTGGAGATTCAAATTTGGGTAGGATAGTTGTCTAATACAACCTCCAGTCAACTGAATTCCAAAGATGATTCGGTCCTTGAAGATTTGAAACTGCTCCCAGATTTTTTTGAGGATTTGAATCGAGAAGTTGATATAGAATTCTGGGGGGAATGTTGTTGGCACATCCATGATCTCACTGATGAACTGTCCTACGTCTGGTGCTGGCCTAAGATCAATCTTCTATACACTGTCAGGAGGAAAGGACCACAGATCCCATCTCCAAAGCTCTTCAATACCAAAAGGCAACTCGGGAGATGGTTCAACTACCATTTTAACTCCTCGATTGAGGAGATTCCCTTATTTAACTGTAAATTGGGCACCATAGAATGATCATTACCAGTTGATACAACAGAAAAGTTTTGAAAGAAAGAAAAAAGAGGAGTGGGAACGGGGACCAATTAACAGTGACGTCATATTTCAAAGTGACATTTCAGATTGGCATTAAAATGGAATGAATCCATCAGTTACTTGCTAATAGATAACATATTCCTTAACCCCTTTTTTGTTTAAGCCTCTTACGATATTTTACTTCAATATTTAACTTTCGAAAATATTGTGCCAACTAATGGCTGTCTTATCGCATGAATTCGGTAACGGCTGTAATGAACGTCAAGTCATGCACTTACCAAGTGCTTGATGCTGTCCATCAGAAACTCTCCAAACTGGTCTTTGCCTAACGTTGAAATGAATGACGTCGTGGACTTAAGTGAGCCATCAGATCCACGAAGTTTCCCGAGGCTGTCGGCAATGTTGCGACCGACTCCGCCTGGGGTCTGGGAGATCTTGCCCGGAAGTGTTCTCCCGTCTGCCTATAACAATTGAATGAAATTTATTCATAAATTAATCATTTTTAATATAATTTAGGTTGCATGGGTGTGTCAATGTGTCAACACCGATCGGAAGTAATCCCGATCCGTGATCCTAGACCCTGAAAAGTGGCACCTCCCTCTCTTCTACCTCCTTTGGATCCGAAGCGTGAGTCGTTGTCCGTATTATTAGTCCGCAAGCTCAAATACGAGTATGTTTTTACTCAACGACGACAGTGCCACGTCAGTGCCCGGATCGGTGACTGATTTTGGTTTTTGAAAATATAAGTTACTGCAGTCACCTATTGCCGAAACTCGGGGTTTCAAACTCACAAGACGTTTGTGGGATTTCTCCTTTCTTCACATTCCAAGAATTATTTTACGTTTTCGTATGTTTATATTATTTCGTCAGTTCCCCGGATCGGTGACTGATTTTGGTTTTCGAAAATATAAGTTACTGCAGTCACCTATTGCCGAAACTCGGGGTTTCAAACATTAGCGAGGTTCCCCATTTAGATAGACATAGTTTTCAAAAGGTTCATGAAAAACCAAAATTTTTTAACATAGCTTTCTGCTGATCTCAATAGCAATGTGTGGCTATTCTAATTTGATCAAACTCAGATGAGACAATAGAATTTGCTATTTGGACTGACAAATATAGACACTGTACCAAAGCTATTCAGAATGGTCAGGCACTAAAGATGCATAGGAACTTTAATTTTACTGCCCCAAAATGAACCTGATGCTTTTATTGCCTACGAATAAACCGCGAAACGATGAATTACTTTATCAAAACGACTTTACCATAATAAATGGAATAGGAGAACAAATTGTACAATGCAAGATATTGTCTGGTAAATTAAAAATCGAAAGGGTCTCAAAGACCTTTTCTGAAAACCGTTATTACTCACGTTTTAGTTATTTCTATTCAAATTCATTTATAAATATAAATATTAGTATAACATGATTATTTAATAACTTCATTTCGTAGTAAATACCCTTTTTAAATCTCCAAAATGAATCAACATTCATGAGGGCGCGTTTTTTCAATCACCCGTAGTCGCCGGGCGGTAGACTACCATCTCCTGCTCCTTGTCGCATTTTTATTCAAAATCTCATCCAGATGTTTAAAAAACGGAGATATTTTTATAGAAGCGTTAACACACATGCTTAAAAAATGAAAACAATTATTGGAACATGAACCATACAAACAGAGGTTTGATAATAACCTTCACAAGGAAGAGTGGAAACAGCTGTTCGAACGCCCATCTTCATAGAATAAATGTGGTCAAATCGTAACATTGCAGATTTTGTGGAACAGAATTAAAAATTAATCAGCATATAATCCTGGAATGTGACCTCGTCTCATCTGTCAGAAACTAATTCCTACGAGAAATTCAAAAAGAGTTGAAAACCCTTTCAACCTCGACATTATCTTGGCAACTTCAAATATTGAAGTGTATAAGCTATTATTTGACTTTCTAAAAGCTCTTTACGTTAATTTGTTTATTTTGTTGTCCGTATATTAGGTATGTTTTCTAAATGAATATTATTCTCTATCCTTGAAACGGCTGTATTTTCAAAGATCACAAGATTTCACAAATAAACCATCAGTACTTCGCAGGCGAAAATGTAACAAATTCGACTAGTGGAAACCATAAAATATCAAGTACTTTTAAAAATTGTATTTGGCAGCAGCCTCGTGAAACGTAAAACAGGCAAAAAACTATTTAACACAAAAAAAGAGGGGGAATACCTCAAAATGAGAAAAAATATAGACGAGATCAGCACGTACCACGTAAGTGCGTGTGATTGGTGATGCCTGAGGTTAGCGTGTCCGACGAATCTAGATAACGATTTCCCCGCGATCTAGATAGATCATAGATTGTCACTTGAAAATACACCTCTACCCATCCTTCTATGCTGAAGCTGTTTACGTTTATTTTGGAAGAACGGCACCTAGGCTACTGCCCACGCTATCACATGAAGGTTAATGGTCGTAGCATCATCACATTAGTACGTAGGTAGGTAGTAGGTAGTTACTTACCTACAGAAGCTATTAGTTCAATCAATTATCACTTGATTGATGAACTTGTGGTTGACTGTTACAAAAAATATATTTCGGTGTTCCGTAAAATGTTGTTCGACAAACTTATTTCAATTTATTAAGCAATTATATGATAGTAGTGCTTATGCATGGTACTACAATGGTTATTGGGAAAGTTGATTAAATTTCTTTCAAGAGGATACGCAGCGTGGTACAGAAAGGAGTGCCTCCGTCATTTCCTAATTTAACGAAAAATACTTTCTATTGCTCAACAGGACAACCATGCGCAATGGATGATAACTTTTTTTTCGAATTAGAACTCCCATTTTTCAAAGCACATTCGGATTCTACACCTAATTCATGAGAATTTGACTCTCCAGAGTCAATCAGATATTTATGGCCTTTTCGATAGTTTTTCAACGCCGTGTGGCTATCTCAGGAGAACAGTTAATCATCATCTCCGAGAGAATGCATGATTGTAGGACAAAAACGTGATATAGCGCAAGATAATCATCAAAACAACACACACGAGGATCGGCGCTTAAAAACTCTCAAAGTCAAATGCAGCACGCACACTTTTCAGAAGACGACAATTTTTTACTTAGTATTTGATTGATTGCGACAAGTCAGGCTGTGAAATCGTTTATATTGTTCATATTTAATGAAAAAAAAAGGATTGCGCTACTTGAATCATCAATAAAAAACAATAAGAATTCAAGTGACGCATTGCGTTAGGTTGCTGCTGCTTTTACCCAATTTTAGTGACTTGGCAACTTTCAGTGCTTGCTAAAGCCGAAAAAATCAAATGAGAAGCAAAATTTTCATTAAATTCGAGGTAGGATCCGTGTTATAAAAGATGAGGATTCAAACTTGAAAAAACAAAGTTGGTATCATTGGCTAAGTTTTCCTTCTGAATACCAAGCGAAGAAGGCGTCGGACCCGTATTTATACCTAGTCATTTATACGTAGGAAACGCCGGAGCGTGGTTACTCTTTTCAGGACCATCGTTCATAAATATTCATATATTTTTTCAAAATCAGTTTTCGGAATTCACATTTTTTGAAAAGCAGTTTTCTAAAGTGGAGAAGGCGGGATTCCTAAATTGACATAGGATTTTTCATTTTTAATCGACTTCAAAAAACAGCACATGAATCGCCAAGGACAAGGGTGTGAATGCAGTTGCGATGATTCGCCAAAATACAAACAGATACACACAATCAAGTCGAGATAAACATGACAAGTCCACTCACTGTTTAGGAAATCACAACAACAATAATGTGAAGCTAGCATCAGGGCCACAGCAAGGATGGCAGAGAAAGAAAAAGAGATAACCACTGGGTTGACGGGGGAAGACGAATCTGTGTTTAGGGAGATGGGATACGTTTTCCATAAGCAAATCGGTGAGTAATTTGAGGGATATATTAGCGATATCTGAGCTAAATGGAGTGGCACCTAATAAAATCAAGGTTATGGCTGCGACAGCGTCATGGTGCGGGGTGTGGTGCGGGAAAAGTGCCATGGAGTTACTTGAGCTGAGAATCTCATCAGGAGTACTTCGTGGTATCATCACCCGCGTCATCCGAGGCTCTTACCTAAACTGGTGGTCATTTTATAGGGGCACTTCCTTTCATCCCTCCTTTCCTCCTCCACTTCCCATATCCCAAGGGTGGATATGGGAATACACAGTTTAGTTTAGCTTCGATGTTGTGAATGGTTAGTGTTTTCTCCGAACCAGGGATGTAACGAGGAGGTGATAGAATGGACTAGTTGTCTCTTCCAAGGGTTGTGGCGGTATGCCTGCAACGCTCAGAGAAGCCTGGAGCTAAAAGCTATAGGTTTACTCTCAGACGTAGTTTCAAGAGACGGTAAGGGGCAACTATTCATATCCATCACATAAAAGAGGAACTAGACTCCAGGAAAGTCCACTACTCAAAGGAGTAAAAAGAAAAACTTTTTTTTCCACCTTTTACAGATAGAGAAAAACTGTTTATTTACGTTCTTGCTGTAAGGTAGCAGAGCTCATATTTTCCTTCGAAACGTAAGCTTTTGCATATAAAATTGTTCTCGATTCTAAACAGATATTGTAAAACTAAAAATATCTAATTTAACATGTCGCCAATATTCACTGTTATGTACCCCGCAATAATTATAGACAAAAATTTTTGATCAGCTGCATGGAATATTTTAGCTAAATTTTATGTTTTTTGGTGCGTTGAATCCAAAAATGACCGCTATTTTCCTCCATCACGTACAGTTTTCTTGCAAATTAGGGGATAGGGGGACATAAAAAACGAAAACGCAGAAAAAAACAAAATAAATTGTATTGTCCATAAACTTAAAATAAAAGGAACTATTTGTTTACTATTCAGTACAAAATGCTCACTAACTTCATTCAGTTTGCTTGTGGAACCTTTTTTTTCCTTTGATACTTCGTCGCACACGTTTTCGTGCTCCAGCATTGTCCGTATCCCTCTTGAGCATCCAACAATAGTCAGCTAGCATATCCCCTCTCTTTCATCTCGTATCAATCCTGGGAGTGACATGACTAAATCTAAATATGATAGTGGAAAAATTCATGCAATTCATAAAATTGACAATTTGGAAGCAACTACCAAATTGAGGTTTGACGCTGAATAACACCGTATGTGGTATTCAAAAAACCAGCTTTGCGAGAAAACTATACGTGATGGAATTTTTGGATTACTTTTAGCACGCAAAAATCCATGGGAAATAGTAAACAAATGGTATGCAGTTTTTTTGTTGCAGACCTGTGTTATGAATCAACTCAATAATATAAAGAGCCACCATCAGTGCGCTCCGAGTTATGTAGAGATTATTAATCCCCCCTCCCCGTTGCCTCAGAGGAGGAGTGACGTGGTCTTAACCCCCACTACCACCTGAGCTAAGAGGGATGGTGTATAACCCTTAATTAAAAGCGATTTCCACCATGTGCCCTCACATTTTTGCTTGAAACTAAGAAAGCTCTTCCGCTTCATACGAGCAGTAGTTACAAACTTAATCGAGATCTTGTTCTTCTCCTGAAAAATTAAATCACCGATAGTCAACTTCCAATTCGTCGGTGAAACGAAGCTAAATCCAAGCCGGACTCAGCATAAGACGGATATCACAGAGATCGCTGATGACCGTCTTTGTTCCTTACGCGTGTTATTGCATTTCTGAGAACCGGCTCAAAAGGCGGCATTTGCCTAGCATCGAGCACCTCGACAAGTCATCCAAATTCGCCGTTCAGCGAGACGACCGCAGTAGAAAGTGAAGGGAGGGTGATGCGATTCATGGAAAAATACTCCGACAGTCAACCTCGAGCGACCCCACATATGTGTAGCGGGGCAGATGCTCGATACTTGGCGAATAATCTTCTCCTTCGAAGTGGGAAAAAGACCAACGCCGGCCGGGGCATCCCCGGGCACGGTTGCTTGGCATTTGGCGAATACCAAGTATCTCTACACACCAATAGGAAACTAGCGAGCACCTGCTCGGTACTCGGCGAATGTGTAGCGGCCTTACGGTTGTGAAACCCCAAATTAGCGTACATCAATCCATTATCAATTATCAATTTGCAGGGGTCTCTTTCATATGGTGCGCTCAAGGTACTTAAAACACATTCAGCCTACCGGAGTCAGAACACACAGATAACACATAATGAATCGCAAAGGCACAATAAAAAATTCAAACAAAAAACCTTTTTGAAGAAAGCTTTTATTTAAATGCCCTAAAAAAAGGAAATACATTTTTACTTACAAATGTTAACTGTCTACTTATAGCCTATATACACAATTCATAAAATCATAAAAGCTTGTCGCGAGATTTAGGCTTGTGTAAATTAACTAGTTCCTAGGTACCTATTTCATTGACCAACTTATTCCGATAAGTTTATTTTTTTATTTCAGTTTAATTAGGTAAATACTTACAGATACCTATCTAGTACCTACTTACGCAAACGTCGCGACAAGCTTTTATGATTTTATGAAGTGCGTATATAGGCTATGAGTAGACATTTAAAATTTGTAAAAGTAAAAATTAATTTCCTTCTTTTTAGGACATTTAAATAAGAGCTTTCTTAAAAAGGTTTTTTTGTTTAATTTATTTATTACTTTTTAGTCATCGCTAGCTAGGTTTCTGAGTCTGTTCATCTCATTCAAAGCATCATTGTTGCAAGGTCGTTAGCCGGTTAATGTGGAACAGTCTAGCTCTTCAATAAAATCAACCGGTTTTACAGGTTCAAATCAAGAATAAACGAGGTCTCTACACCTAATTTCAGGGGGATTCCGAAAAGAGCTTCTTCTTTTTTAACATGCATTTTTTCATGACTTTAACTTCCTCTCAACAAGCCCTCTCATTTGAAACCAATATTCAACAAGCCTTTTCATTTGATACCCATCTTGTGGAAATTCATTAAAATCGCTATTCCGTCATCTTTTATGTTCCGCCATATTGGATTTAGAATGATGTCACACAAATAATCGTTTATTGTCATCCAATCTAAACGTGCCTACAAAATTTCAGCTTAATCGGTTGAGAGGATCAGCTTTAAGATCGGGTCGCAAGATTCCACCCGAACAACCTCACAGACATACATTGCAAGTTAAATAAAAGCTTTTAAAAATACAGCATTTCATACTTTACCAAGTTTCTTGAAAATTGGTCTTGTGAACCACGTCTACTAAGGATCTATAATAGTATATCAATATCTATTTTTTAGCTTTTTTTCTTGACGAATCTCAATGAGAAGTTTAGAAATATCGAGCGGTCAACTAATTCCACCAAATTGGCTTATCGTATATATAAAGATGAAAGTATCAGACTATATCCGTTTTTCATCCAAGGGGTGGTTGGACGCTGGGCGGGTAGAATTCAACCCCCAGAACCCCCCCCCCCCCCCCGACCCCGCCAGTGAAAGGGGAGAGGGCCCCAATGGGGCGGAGCGTCTCCCAGGAAAAACCGACGTGCTCCCCTCCTCGGGGACATGGAATACACGATTTTTTTACTTTGCGCATTTTTTTATACTCCCTCACTGTGCTATTCACCTATTTCTTTTTAACCTGAATAGCAGGGCCTTTAAACTAGTTGTTCATATATAGTATTCATGTATAAAATTCATATATGTTTTTTAATGTTATATCGTACATGTTTCAGCTTTTTACTGTGCTAATCATGATTAAAAATTCAATTCCCTCGTCTTTGACAGAGACTCAATAAAATAAATGTCTAGATACCCTAGTTACCATACAGCCCTACATCAATTTCCAAGTTCGAAAATTGCATCTTTACTAGCACAAGATACTTTTCAACTCCATATTCCCTTTTTAACGAGAGCCCGAGTCAATAACTTGAGATTGAATTTTTGATTCCATCACCAAACTTTTCTCATCACCGTATCGTCGGACTAATGGATAAACAATGGCTCATCAGACTTCAACTTCTAATTCCAGGATCCGGTTCATACGCCAAAGTTTTCTTGTCGGAGAAAAGGAACCAACGGGGGAGCGTCCATCTCGCGTGCAAAATTATCGACGCCACCGAGGCCCCCAAGGAGTTCACGAAGAAGTTTCTGCCCCGCGAGCTGGACATATTGAGCAAAGTCAAACATCCCAACATTATTTACATTCAAGGGATGTTCCATCGAAACGGGAAGATCCTTATATTTATGCAGTGAGTTTTAAAAGACAAGCTTGCCTTGAAAAAACATCTGAGCCGAGGAAACACTGCTTTTCAATATTTGCGCGGGTGCTATATTGGTGTTTATGAAATATTAAGGGTGGGTATCGGTGGTGGAAATACGTACATTTTTAGTTCTTTCAAACCCTTCAGAGTATGATGAATAGGGTAGGAGGCATTGTATTTTAATTTCAACTCAACTCATAAAATCCGTCAAAACCCGGAGCAAAGTAAATTAGTTATCTAAATATTAGTGGTAAAATTTGATTTAAAACTCTGCTAATTATTACATAGAGGTGTATTAGATGAGCCTTTTAACGTAAATTACAGAACACTGTACATTGACTGTAGTCCATGGTACATTGCCTATCTAAACTCGGTACCTAAAAATCTTGTAATTACATTCAAGATGATAATAATTGGGCTGCCGCCAGTCACGCTGTGTAATTTTTATTCGAGAGTTTTTTGAAATCGAATTTCTCAAGTCTTATGTAATATTATCGTATAAGTCAACCGTACGTAGGTGTTTTATTTTACCTCGTGGATTTCTAGGTCGTGTCCATATTCATTTCATGTCCTTAATTTCGCCTCCCCGTCGGAAAATATAACTTCATGAGTCACGAAAAAATAGTCCTAATGAAAAGCTGAAAATTGAGCCGTAGTATGAGCATTTGAGGCGAATGGAGGTGTTTACAAAATAAGGATACGGAATGACCAATGGTGTGGCGCTCAAAGCTTAATAAGCCGTAAGTTTGATATCAGCTACTGACCCGGACAAAGAGACTAATGAAGGTTGGTGTTCAATGAGTTACATTTAAGATGAAAATATCCAACTTCTAGAAATCAATGTCAAGAGAATGAGAACAGTGTTCAGCAGAAGGTTCTCGTGGATAATTTAGAACCTGATCCATCTAACTTGCTGAACAATGAATTGGACTCTTTTAATGGCATCTGGAGTGGACAAGACGGGATGTGGATTCTCGAGTTGCCGATTTGAGATAACGTATGAAAAAAAAAACTACGAACTACTATAACTACATAACATTATAAATTATACGCCGTTTCGAGAGAGAGGAAAATCATCAGAGGAATATCGGTTGTGGCAAATTGAGACTAATAGAGTTCCACAGCTTCGTACGTGTATATTTACTATTTCTGCATCGATACTTCTGAAACAAAATTAAAATTAAACGACCTTTTGAAACTTCAAACGACATTAAAACTAGCAAATTCACAGCCCAGGGGAACCTTTTGTTTAACTTCCTCATTTCCTTGTATCAGTTCATCTCCGTAATCGATCGGGGCCCACGCTAACCATCGTTCGATGTGTATTCCGCTGACCAGGTGTCTTCAGCAAAAAGCACTTAAGCACGTCTACGTCGAAAAGAAAATATTAATCTGTCCCTTTTCCCATTTTGCCTCTCCGCCTCTTTTTGTTACAAAACGAAGGGCGGGCCTAGGGGCATCGGGTTCAGTGCCCCCCCCCCCCCCCCACTGTCTCTCTCTACATGGCTGACTAAGTCCAATATACGTAGAATCAACTGACATATCTATCCGTGATTTTCGGAGATTTCGATAAGTTTTTAGCACATTCAACACCTGTACCAGGTTTCCAAATAGATTGGTACCTGTTAAGTTGTATTTAGATAATGACCACACACTCCGTTTAATAATCATTTACCCGACAACAATTCCACCCTGATGAAACCACCTGGTCGAAAATAGCAAAATTGTACTGGGCTGCAAGATATCTCACGGCGCAAGAGCCTAGACCATCGGCGTAGGAGAAAAAAAAAAATCATTTACAGTCCTGGGAACAGCGTAAAAGGGCTATCTGAAAACGATAAACCCATTTGTTAACATTGGCAGCTTTCTTAAAAGTGTATACCGTTAAATTTCAGTTAGGTTTTTACGTTAGTTTCCGAAAAGTAAATAAGGAATGTTCCTAGGATGTCACTCTGGATAGATTTGTAAAACGAGAACATCAAAAATCAAGATTTGGTTGCGATTCGGATTCAAGCACCAACCCTTAATACCAACCATTAATTGTAGCTGTTTGTTCCGTCTATAACTGTAAAGCCTTGCTGACATCGAATTCTATTCATCTGAAGAGTTTAATTTGGTTTCTATGGTATATCTGCGATGAATAATCAACTTTGAACACTTATCTCGGTAACATATGTACTAACAACCTTTACTTATCCAATATAACGTAATGACAATTATTGCCTCTCTTATCATTTTCTCCTTCCCCTATCTCCTGTCATAATCATGTTATAACAGTTCCATTTACTCATAGTTTTTAACTCACTTTAGTTTTCAACAGCCAAAAGATGTCTTAGGTATTAGAACAAGATCTTGTAAGTATCCCAGTCAAAGCCCTATATTAAAAATACTTCAAAAAGGGGTTTTATGTGAACAAATTTGGTATAATCCGGTGTGCAACACTTCATGTGGTGTATATGAGTGATTAACGTGAAATTCATTTTTAGAATCCATCTACGATTTTGTTCAACTGATTAATTTGAATGCCACACAGTGAACACGAAGGAAAGGGCCACAAAGTACATAAAGCCGAAACGTATGTAAAAGCTGTAATAAATTCGGTAGTACCACAGCGAATCTCACTCCTACGTAAGCAGAAATCAATCAGCATCGGGGCACGCAGCGCCGACTGTTCATGTCGTCTGAACCCGATTGCCGCGTGACACAACTAACTTCCCTTCACCTATCGAGCGTTCATCGAACGTTCAACCTCCCGGGCCCTTTTGTACCCTGACGAGGCGGAGGCTCAAAGCGCTAGTTAACGCAGTTTCCTTCCAACGTTGTGAAAACACGAAAGCGCTTCGTTTCTCTTCACCTTTGATTCTGGCGAATGAAGGATACATGTATGTCAGGCCTACGATCACGAGAAAATTTATTATACTCGTGATTTGCACAAAACCAATGTTTTCAATACCAACGTCACGCTGACATTCGTATAATAACACGTTGATATTATATTCGGTTTCAAGACCCTTCATACAGATCAATGAAGTTTTGTCTCAATATTACAGTGTGATGTTTCCAGAATTTCCTTCTTTTCAAAACACAAACATATTTTTTCTTTTATTTTATTTAAATAGAATTTGTATGTGCATTGTTCGCAGCATAAAAGGAGTGTTGGTACTTCATCATAGTAATTGAATAAAATTGACATACATAGTCATGACTTAATGGAAGTACATACAGGTTTAGTAAGTGTAATCATAGCAGTTACCATTTTTTTTTTCGATGATATCTTGTACAATTCTAGAACTCCATCCAAAAAGTTAAATAAACATATTTCGTTCCCTATAATATTGAAATGAAAAAACAAAAAAGTGTGAAATTATGTTTTAATCCTAAGCGAAAACAATATTTATTATTGTTGCCATTTTATCAGAACTGCACTTTTTTCCCAATTAAGTTGATAGTTTACTATTTCATTGCACACAAACTGCTCAATTCAATTCAACTGTATGCGATAATTTAAGAATGTTCACTCATGCAGCATGATCTTAACTGTTTTAATTCAATTTTTTATTTTACGCATCTTGAAACGTGAACCAAAAAGATTCGATCGGGGGTTACAACGTTGGCTGTCGATTGCGAACGAAGGTTTATCTTTTGAAAATATTAACGCAAATGAGTCAGCATGTACGTGTAAACAATCTTTCGAAAATTTTCTACTTTACCGAGGCTCGCCACGAAGCACAATAAAAGTTTACTCTGCACACTGTACGACGTAAAGCTCGGTTATCAGCGAGGGAAAAGAGGTGAAAGACCGCGGAGAAAATCAAGTTTATCACCATTTTCCGTGTGTGTTCCGGAAATCTGGACTCACCATCATTCCCCCAAGTTCTGAGTCTTTCCACCGCGCCTTACTGTTTTATTTCTTTGAGGGAGTTCGACCTTTTCTACCGGGACCTCCATATTTTTTTCGTTTAGGAGTGAACCAGGCGTGACGTGTAAACCTCGCGAAGTAGCAACGGCTAAGACACTAAACACACAGCCCATTACCTACTTTTGGTTTATTATTTTCAAACATTATCTTCTTGAATGTATGTACAATAGGAAGAATGAAATTCCATGCTTATTCTCCTGCACTTATTCAATTTTTGATTGCAAGGGACACTATTCTATACCACACTATTCAACTTAGCTCTGCATGAGGCTGTCAGGAATGCAGATAAGGAAAGCACAATAGGCGACAATACATGGCAAATTGTGGCATATGCCGATGGCATTGCATTGATAGGACGAAGACTTGATGCTCTACAAACAGCTTTCGAGGATTTGCATGAGGAGGAAAAGCCAATGGGGCTGCAAAACCAGGTATCTCAAATGTGCCTATCTAATACGTGCCCAGCGACTACCCAGAAAGGTGACGTTTGGTACTTATAAGTACCTCTTCAGGAGCCGAGTGATCTCCAGGACAACAAAGATGGGGCTTCACAGATCCCAGATGCGGCCTGTGGTCTTTTAAAGGTCTGCTTGGACCATGAGGGTCGAGGATGAGAAAAGCCTTGATGAGGTCTTGAGGGACCTCCGAGTGGTGGGGATGCGGAGGTCTGAGGCGGATGACCGCACCCGGTGGCGTAGAGGTGTTCCGGAAGCCAACGCGGGTAGGCGGGGGCCTGTAGTGCTTCGTGGTTACTTAGTTATTCAATTTCTGATGGTACCCTTGCTGTTTGGATGTCATTCATAAATTATAGCAGGCTTACCAACTGGTTCACAGTCATCAATAAGTCAAGTTATTAATTTTTTCTTTTAGGTATATTACATTAAATACCAAGCTTTGTTATTGTAAAGCTTGAAATGATTACAACTCAATCGGGAACTTCAACATTTTCACGTTTCAAGGAGCGGAGATTCAAAATCTATGGCCGCAGGGCCATAAAAGCCCTCAGAATTGATGTAGAAAAAGTTCTTTCGCACATAGACATCGATCGGGGTTTATTTATTTATTACCAGCTCGATCAACATACATAGATAGATGCAGTGGACCCAAAACTGATAAAAAAATGTTCCAAAAACTTAGGTTATCGAGGCTTTTACTAATAAAGGCTAGTAGATTGTCATTTTTGAGTTATTTCTCAGATGGGTATCAGAACAGTTGGAGCTGATCTGACATTGAAAACCTTACGTTCTAACAAGGCCAACTGTGCGCCCCACCAGTTGGTGCAATTTCAACGGTATTCGTAGATTTCTAAGTCTTGTCCCCATAAAGCATATTGTACCATTTTAGGTATTTCAATATCGTCGCTCGTTTTGCTCTTGATCAGCTGAGTCAGCCAATAGTCTATTTTCCGCTCTAATCAATCTAGAAAGAACCACTGAAGATACCATCAAAATTTCAGCTTTCTAGTTGTATTAGGGCAAAAAAATACGGTTTGGCCGGACTCTGTTGATCCGAAGCGACCTCGCCTGAACACTGAATACTACGTGAGTTTATTTTTCACAGGTGATAGGATACAAATAGTAACGTAGATGCTGGTCGAGGGTGTTATAAGGAGATTCTATTAAATAAGTGTTAAATATTGACTTGCTTTACGTGGAACAGTATGCCTTGTCTACGGTACAGTCCCTATCCAACCAATGGGTTCAACGAATTCCGCAGTAATCACTTACTTTACTGAAACCTCTCAAAAAGACACGCTTCGCATGGAAAATGCATAGCAGCATAGCAAATTCCGAATTGGCACTTTATTTTCTTCTGAAACCTTCTTAAACCATCAAAACCCTCAATCAACTGAACAGAAATTATAAATTAATTTTCCCGTTCGTCACAGTTTTTTTCTTTCTCTACTCTTTTTGTTTTTCTCTACTCTCTCTACAAAATCTAGGGAAAATATTCCAAGGTCAATTTTTAAAAGGTTATACTTTTCCGAACCAAATGATACTAACCCCGACTGTTGAATATGGAAACTAGGGAAGCTTTAATTTCTCTAAGTTATGCAACTTAAAATCGGGAATTCGATAATCCATACACGAAACTTACTCTACCGACTATCATAAGAGTATAATCAACTTGAAAGTTGTTCACCTGATGAACGTGTTTTCCCATCTTCCTTTCAATCAACATCACTTTATACAACACTACTCCTTACCGTTTCATATCTCTGCCCAGGGTCCATTCTTTGGCAGATGGCAAGTTAGCCCAAACTTATAATCCCCCTCTAAATTTTTGTTTTCATTCCTGTTTGTTTTACAGGCGAATTCCTGTTTCATCAATTCAACGACTCAAGTAGATCAATAAAAGTTGGAACCATTTGCTCTTGATAATTTGAGTTTCAATCCCAGCACCGTCCAACCAAGCGAGAACTCCAAGCACCAGTACCTAATCGGTATGAGACGGCGAAGTGGGTATACAGTACCCGCACGACCGCCAGGTCTTGAAGGTGGGGTAGGTCTTGCCCCTTGATGTCCCCAACCGCCAAGGGCCATTCCACGTCAAATCGACCTATCGTTGCAGGTGACCCTCTCGGATTTTGATCAAACTTGGCATAAATGTTTGTTTTTATAAGAAAAAAATATTTGCCGAGTGGTTTTGCGAAATGTCGCCGGTACGCGCCTAGATGTGCCTAGATACGGTATAGGTCTTAATTCCGAAATTGACAAAACCTGTATGTAGTTTTTTGGCCATAACTCCGTTGTTTTTTTACCTAAAGAGCTCCCAAAAAAACTATTTTGAAGCTAATAGAACAGGCTTTAACAGGCATATGCCAGAAGTTAGTAACGCATAAGACAAAAGTCATTAACTTTGACGCTAAATACCTCCCTTATAAGAAATATTGCCCTCACTGAAATTTTTTCTCATTTTGATTACACATCAAAGAACATAAAAACACCCCCAAAAAATTTTAGAAAATTGCGGATGATATTCAAAAAATATTTTAAAATTTTCAAAATTAAATAGAACGATTTTTTTGGCCTTAAATTGTTAAAGCCTGTTCTATTAGCTTCAAAATAGTTTTTTTGGGAGCTCTTTAAGTAAAAAAACAACGGAGTTATGGCCAAAAAACTACATACAGGTTTTGTCAATTTCGGAATTAAGACCTATACCGTACAACCCGGCGAAATTTCGCAAAACCACTCGGCAAATATTTTTTCTTATAAAAACAAACATTTATGCCAAGTTTGATCAAAATCCGAGAGGGTCACCTGCAACGATAGGTCGATTTGACGTGGAATGACCCCAAACCTGGTCCGTGGGTGGTATGAACCTATCTTTAGGGGAAGTAATGTTTTCAGATTCAGGAGACAAACTTTCTTGTACGGAATCAAAATTTCCACCCGCAATCGGAGATTCAAACCATTTTGAATACCTTTCGGTATGAGCAGGTGTTTACGTGTCTAAAATAAACCGTATTTTTACAGCTTCCATATGATTTTGATGAAATTTTCAAGAAATATGCGTGTTGGAATGTAGATGGTAACACTTGAATTTCATTGCTCACAAACCGAAATATCCAAAGAAATGACATCTTCGTGATCAGCCCGCCGAGGCGCTCAGCGCCGATTTTTTCACGGTTTCGTTCTTGGAATGATCTGAAACGGATTCGTTTTCAGTTTTTTTCTTCTCATGCTCATCATCTCACACCTCTCTTTTATAATTCTAATACGCACCCCTTTACTGACGTAGCCTTGGTTCAGAGAGACGTTCCGTTGAACTTTCCCCTGAACAGAGATCCATTCACAGTGACCGTGATAAATGAAATATTTTGTTTCAGAAACGCCGAAGAGGGAGATTTGCTTGAGTTCCTTTTGAAAGAGCAAGACATAAGCGAAAATATGGCGAAGGTGTGGAGTCATCAAATGCTGGTCGCGTTGCAGTACCTGCACACCTTTCACATCGCACATCGCGACATAAAATGTGAAAACGTCTTAATAACCCGCCGACTCAACGCAAAATTGGCTGATTTCGGTTTCGCGAAATTCGTTCCTTCGCCGAAAACGTTGAGCAAAACATACTGTGGGTCCATCGCTTACGCGGCTCCAGAAATAATGAAAGGGAAGCCTTATCAGCCGATGATGTCAGACGTGTGGTCTCTCGGAGTGGTGATATTCGTGATGCTGAATAGATCTCTACCCTTCCCTTTGGAGAAATACTCGCCTAAAGTGATTTACAAAATGCAGATGTCGAAGCAGTGGAAATTCCGTTCAAAAGCCCTCGTGAAATACTCCGTGCAGGCTAAAGACATCGTTACCAGCATGCTGGAACCGGACGTGAACAGGAGGCCGACGGCTGAGTCGCTTTTGCTGACGGACTGGTTCACTTTCATGAGCAAAGGAGCGAGAATGTCCATCGAGCTCACGAAATATGAAAGAAACGCTTTGATCGCCGCAGAACAAACGCCGATCACGACCGGAGAAGCGATTTTGAACACAAATAAGTTTGATCTGTTGGAAGTCAAAACTGATCCTTTCCCAAGCGAAAACATACTGGTTCCCACAGGAGAGACGGCAATAGGAATGGATCCATCTGATATAGCTCCACTCGGAAGAGTGTCGGAAATGATAAACATGAGAAATGCCGAAATCGGTTAGTCTTACACGAAGTTAAGATGATTCAAAATAACCAAGAACCATGGAATTTTAAAGATTTCGGTTCATTATTTTCAATGATAAACCTTAAAGATCGCCCAAAAAAATTGTTATTCAAATTTTCAGTTTGATAAATCCAAATTCTTCAGAGTCGAAAGAAGCAGATATAACCGAAACCTTTTTGATTTTTGACAAAAGAAATTGATCAATATACATAGGATTTTTCATGCCAAACCTAATTTTGACGTTGGGGGGGGGGGGGGGGGGGGGGGGGGGGGGGGGGGGTGAGTGCTCGTGAAATGTAAGAAGATTACTAGAATAGGATTTCAAACTTCCCTTCTGCACCTCATACAACACAGAAAAAGTGGTTGAATGTGAAATATTAATTGGGTTGTGGAATTCAGAGTTTTGACACTCAGACGTAGCGACAAAATAGGTGTATGAACTTTATCTCAGAAACTAGACCTGATAGCGAAAAATGGATATCAGATTTGGATCCAGTACACATAAAAACCGCAACACCAGCCCTTATTTCATCGGCATCAAACAACTTTCTCTGTTGGGCAGAGTGATCAATGATAGGTGATCAATAGGCAGAAAATTGATAAGTTGAAGAGTCGATCTTGAAGTCATGGATACTATGAAAAAGGTTGATTGTCAACTTTCAAACTAATGTACGGAACATTTTCAATCCTGAATAACACTTTCAGGGGAGCTTAGGCCCAAGGGAGCTATGTTGTTGACCTGTACGCAAGCATTTCCTTTAAAATTAAATTGTGCGAATAGAGAAGAAAATAATGTATTTCATCTGTTTTTATTTGTTTTTTAAAGAACTCATCTATTGTTCTTTAACGTTGCAGTGGTCAATATGGAAACACCGTCCCCCCAACAAACTTCACAACCAACTTGAAGACAGGACGACACGAGCTTAGGTGATATTTCCTGACTTGTAACGTAAAGGAAACTACAGATCGTCCAATGATGGGTCCCTTCTCAGATATCACAGCACCTCGCAATCAACTCAACATATCACCGACACCCATTAAAACGTTAATGTCCTAAATTTCACTTATATTCCAATGGGAGAGACGAGAGACTTACAAAAACTTAAATGATTGTAGGACGTAGCATAACAAGTAACATAAACTCATGTAGTTGCTGTAAACATGTTGCCTGCCTAATGGTTGTTAATAGTCGAGCAAAATGAAATATAGACGACCAACTCATTCAAATCCTGGAACGTTTTGTTCCGCACATATCGAACATAACAGTTACTATGAACCTTGTAGGAAGAGGTAACTTGAACAATCATGCCATTAATATATTTTATTGGCATTTTGTCTCTAAGTGCAAACCTTCATTATTTATTATTTATCTATTCATCAACAATAGCTTCCCCTCCCGTTTCCTGAAATGTCTAAGCCTGAAGGGGGGGGGGGAGAGTTTTCTTTCCGTTTTTCTTTTTTTTTTAATAATTAGCAACATATCAACTAGTAGGGTCGATGTGCATAGTGGGTCAAGCGAGACACTGAAACAGGCAAGGTTTTAAACTACAGCTAGTGAACTAAATTAAATTATTAGGCTTAGATTACATTCAAGTGACAAAATGGTAAGACGAGGTGGGAAATCTAAGCCAAATTGGAAATATCATAGTTCGTAGTCGATTGATTGGAACCCATCTGGTGCAGACAGAATCAACCTTTCTGAGGGGACCTATAGAGGCCTCTGGGGTCCTTAAGGGTGAAGCAATTTTCCCGAAAGTTGCGGTTTTATACAGGATGGCCCACTTAACATGAACACCCCTTTTATTTTCAATACAAACAGTAAATTTGAACATCCAAAAAATACGTGTCCAATGATTTTTGACAAGGATTCAACAAATTATGTGTGCGCACTTCAGCGCACTTTTCGCGTCCGTTTTTTTGTGTTCTAGGCGCGTTTTTAGATTGTTACGGGGATTAATTTTCAAGGTCTGGTTGAAAAATGTAAAAATAGGAGATTGAAACCTCCTTCAGTGATCAAGTGAAAAATCATCTTAATCTGAGAGTCAAAAGTCGGCATAAATGATGATTTTCACCGAAATAAACAATTTTGGTCAAAAAATTGAGTCAAATAAAAAAAACGGGGTAGCATCACGTGCATCAAAAAAAAATGAAAATTCATAAGTGCACACTTTACAGTTCACCATCATCCACTATTTGTCAATTTTGGGGTTGCGCAACTTAGCGTGCTCGCTGAACCGGTTACGCGCAACCAAAAAAAATGGTTGAGGGGTTAAATGTACATGAAATTTAGCGTAAAATTCGAATCTGGAATAAAAAATTGGGGTTCTCATTTGAAATAAGGAAGTTAATGTAGACTGCGCACACAGCACACGTACGCTAAAGTGCGCACACATAATTTATTGAATTCTTGTAAGAAATCATTAGACACGTATTTTTTGTTATTTTCAAATGTACTGTTTGTATTGAAAATAAAAGGGGTGTTCATATCAGGTGGGCCACCCTGTATCCCCCCCACATTCTCCACACAAAACCTCTCGAGCTGCTGCATTAAAGGGCTGGATATCAATCGTATCTGTTGTTAGTTTGATTGCTACTTGTAGATAATGACTGATTTAGTGACAGATCCTGTTCAGCAATACAAGATAGTGGCAAAACGATTTCAATCCTTCACTAGCTCGTGAAACCTGAATCAATCAGTGCTGCTCCTTACCGCTTCAACTATAAGTCCGTGATGTCGTATACGCAACAAATTTGTCTGCTGGTATCTACAGCCAGTTTTATTTCCCTGAATATCTACTTCTCGTCGTGTGTCGTGGTATATGAAAAGTGGAGTGGAAATAAAATGGGTGGGTGTGCAATGCAGACCAAGGCATCTGAATAGTTATAAATACTCATGTCAACAACAATTTACAATGGCTGTTTATGACTACTATAATAGCTGGAAATACGGTATTCAATGAGAAATTGACGGGTATTAATTCATTTGCTATTTATTGTTGATATTAGCATCGTAACAATTGAATCATAATACTTTACCAACCGAAGTATTATTTACTTCATTTGTTCTTTATCGTTGACATAAGCATCGTAACAATTGGTTTTTGAATCATAATACGAACTCAAAAGTAGCTCGTTTTCTACATGTAGGCACCCAGTCTTCATCGCCTAGGTACCTACCTCCCGTTCTTTGGTAAGATTTTAAATTTTGTTCAACCACAACATTTACAGGTATCAGTCTCTTCCATCTTTGAAGGATTACCATCACACAATTATCAAGGACTTCAATGAATGCAGCGATCGCCCAAGTTTTGTTCGTAGTGCCCAACTTTCGTTCAGTAGTTTCGGAGAAGAGCTGCTGTCAGCGTACTAACGGATTGTTTTTTATTCGTCTTCAGGATCCTACACACCTTGAAACGTGAAACAAAAAATCTTGAGGGAGCGGTGAGAAGAGAGGGGTTGGGGTGGTGTTGACATTTTCTACATGGTCGTTTACAAAGCTACATTATTGAATATAAGAAACGAAAATCCCGTCCATCCGGCGTCTGAGGCCTTCCTCCAATACTAAGGAACCAAAGTTATTGGAACTTGGGTCTAAAACCAGAATCGCTGTTTTGGGACTGGATTCAATGCCTAACTTTCATCTAATCCTAAACGGTGAGATCAAAGGGCTGAAATATTTAGAAATCAGAATATCGTAACCTTTTGCAAGGACGCTGAAGATATCATGTTTTGGTAATTGGTTTAGTAATTCGGTAATTGATTTTGGCCAACTCAGATCAATATAATTTTCGAAACTTAATTCGAAAAGGCTACATCCAACGATGTTTGTTGATGCTCCAAGCGATGGGTAGGGTCATTATCTGAAAAAACTATAAAGATTATCGGGGAGGCCGAAACACTGGAGTTATGGCGGCTGGCGATAAATTATATTGCCGTGGCTTCAAGGTATCTCTCAGCTAAAGGGGTACTAAACTCCGGTCGAGCCGTTAACCTTAAAAAAACCCTGGCCTGGTTCGGCTTCGGTGGCCATTAAGGGCTAAGTCCTTTCTCAGGGAAATTGTTTAGGGTCAAAATATGAACACTGGTAGTTGCCTCTTCTAAGCAGCAAGGGTTAGTAATAAGAATTTTTTGTATAATACACTTCATAGTTTTATTATTTTAACAGTCATAAGCATTAATATTTCACCAAACAAATCGGCTTCAGCATTAACGGTGCTTTTGGAATGTGCAACTGACAACATCGTCATATTTTGAATCCCTGGAAAAAAATGCAGACAAATTTTTATGTTTGTCATATCAATAAATACCGATTTTAGAAGGGGTAATCCATAACTTGACAGACATCCTGTATGTATTAATGCATTTAAAGATCATTGAACTTTTTAGAATGATCTCAATAGTTTCTTACCCACGAAAGATGCAGAAATCGAGGTAGTTACAAGGATTCCTGGGAGAAAAATGTGATGGAATAAGTTACCATTAATATCAGCCCCTTCAAGTGGGTTGGTTGACGCATTGCTGTTCTATAGTGGCTATAAATCTGTGGCGACTACGATACCGATACGATCGACTTGAAATGGTTCTTATTAGATTTCACTCGCTTCCTCAATTATCTACAAGTTAAATGTTGAATGCTTTCGTTACAAGGAAGATGTTTTTCTCCGTACAACCAAAAATTTCTCTCACTTAGCGATATTTCAAAGTTAATATACAAACACAACGTTCCCAATATTTCACACCAACTGCTCTAAATACAATATTTCACGAATGCTAACCCAATTTGAGAAAGATCGGACAAATCACAGCTTCTAATCGAAAATGGTCAAAGCTACTAACGGTATGATAGTGTTGAATTTTATTTGATATAGTTAAACCGTCCTTTCCAAACTACCCTCCAAATTTGAGTAAGATCGGAGCGAAAGGGGTATTTTTGCCTGGATCTTTGGCTTCATTTTCAAGACTCAAAGATCAAAACGAAGGTAGTGAAATATTCAACATCATTATGTTGAACTTAATTTCAAACCTGAATAAATTGAAATAATGTTTTCTTAATCCAATTTAATGGAGTTAGTAACACTGAATCGAATAAGACCGTCTGGAGTCGTATTTACAGCACGTATTTTTGTAAGCTCCGTAATAAGCATTAATTTTTCAAAGTTATGCTGCTTTCGTTGACCGTTCCGTAAGGTTACGCCTTTGAATAATTTTCCACACGAACAATTTTTATGATGATAAAGTGATTTTTTCGAAAGTAAAATCTGTAATAGGTAGCGCCGTTATTTTACCGGAGAGAAATAATTCTACTCACCAAATAAGTACTGTTGTGGCTTTGTCAGCAACACTTGGAGAGCCGACCGGTGTTGGATCGAATTACCACAACTACTGGAATGTCGACCCTTGAGATTCAGCAGGTAACTCAATTTCTCTGCGTTATCACTATCAAGTCACAAAACTCTCTTCATATTGAAGGAACAATCAGATATATTGCAGTCTCAAGTACGTTTTGAGTCCCAGGAAATTTCGAAAAGAGGCACGATTATCTAACTCATATGAAAGAATTGACATTATTGAAGTAGAAGAACCTTTTATGTAAGTTTAAGAAAAAAAAAAAAAAAAAAAAAAAAAAGGAACGGCCTTATTGTTCAGAACGTTCTAGAAAGGAAAGGAAAAGGTGATATTTTCAAAATAAAAGTGATAGATCCACATCCAATTTGAGATCAACTTCTCAAAACGTGATGTTCCCCGAAAATTCAGGTCGAAGTTGTGTTGATATGGTTAGTTGGTCCTTCCTGATTCTTCAATCCTTTTGCCCCAATCAATCGCGTTTCCCCCTGGAGCTGACTACCATGTACTAAGACTCCTTTGTGTTTAATCACACCCCTGCCCTACTTATTGCCAATGGAAAACACCACCCCTACTCCACACTTTACTAACAGAAAAACAACGGTCATCTGTTTAGTGACTCACAAGTTTTTTAAATCACAAACATGTTTTTTGAATCCCAAATGGTGACTTTCAATTGATCGAGGTAACGGTAACTAGTTCTGGGTTAATACAGAGGTGCCGACAGCGGGCCACGTAGACCGTGTCATTAAAATTCTTGGGGGGTTAAAAAAGTTCCAAAAAATTTTGGGGCGGTAAAGTTGATTAATAATTAACGTGATAACATTCAAAAACATATTACATCACTAGATAGAACGTAAATAATAATGAACTTATTTATCAATTTAAATATGGTTTGTTTTTCTATCTGAAAATGTATAAATGACAATGTCAATGCTCGATTATTGTTTCACATTTTTTTTTTTGGGGAGGGGGTACCAACTGGTACGTGCTGGTTCTAAGTTTGGAAGGGGGGGGGGGGTGCGCGTCATGAAGCTTATGGGGGTGGGCACCCCTGATTTATACATATTACAAAGTCTTCCTACTAAGAAAAGAAGATGGAATAAGATGAGAGGTGAATAATTCCATGTTACATTTATTTCAATTGTCAAGATTACAGTATTGATACTGATCTGCCCAAATTTCTTCGGCGAGCGTTCATTTCCGATCGACATGCAGCTATGGTGGAGTTTTTGTAGGTTTTCAAGATATCGATCTCTTCAACGGGGGCTGACAACATCGATGAATCCGAGGTTTTGGCGACGAGCGATGATTCAGACGCGTTCGACTTTGATTGAGTCAGAATCCTGTGTCCCTGAGAGCTTTTGAATCGTGGGAAGGACGTCGTTTCGCCAAGAACTAAGCCTTTAGAGAGCGGCCAAAATCGCTCAAGATGGATGTATATTTCAAATAGGAGTTTCACCTGGTGGGAATAAAAAAGAGTTTGACGAAAATCGTGGGAAATTTCATTATTACAAGGAAACAGGAAGGGGGGAATAGAAAATGTAAACGACCTTTCGACGACGATATTTCCTACCATGAAGTGCTTGGGAAGAAGAGGGTGCAGACATGCTGTCCTCCCGCCTTCTTTTTTCCCAACTGTCCGACCTGGGCACCATGCCGAAACAAGCACTATATGCCCAGTGTACGGCACTTGCACCCATCTTCAGGAACTGCCAGGGACCCAAGCACTGTTTGCTTGGTAATTGCTGGTTAGGCATTGAAATCCCAGTCTGTTTTGACGAACTAATGTCGTCGACCCCAGTCCAAGCTGGAAGGCCCGCTCTTCCCGACCACGTTTTGGGGAATGAGAGGAGAGTCTTAACTTCTCCCGTTTTAATAACCCGAGAATCAATGGAAGCCTGACCTCAGGTTAGAAAACACTGTCTTGCCAGCACAGGCCAATGGCAGATAACATCACACGCAGTCTCATCCTCTGCCCCACAGAACCGGCAGACGGTGCTTTCAGATTCGCCCATCGCCGCAAACCTTATACCCGGCAGGATTTTTAGATCTTCAGATTTTCAGATCTAGACCGATCTTTAACCGATTTTCTTGTCATAGGGACTAATTCAACCATGTCGGAACTGTTGTTTAGGCAGTGGGAAAATATCACCTAGAGACAGCCCGGCAGTCTGAATCGTTCTTACAAAGACGTTTATCTCGCATATGTTGGACACATGCGGATTGATAACCTCATCGACTCAATAATGGTCGCTCGAAAGAAATAAGTTTCGGTCATGCAACACTACCTCAGCTCCATCCAATAGTGCTATGTAAACAGGAGCCCGTACCTCCGAGTTTGGGGCTTTTGGCTGCAGGTGATACAGTCTACTAAGGTTCGTACAAGGGACACGTTTTCTTCGTTCCTGCCTTAGTTTCTGCTGGAGGACTTGAGCACATTGTGCATGTATATGATACACGAAAATTCGTATACATATATGATCCCTGAATCAACCTTGGGATTTACGAATCCTAAGGGGTAACAAATATTGTACAAAATATAGCTATGCAGATGTTATAATCACAGGTAGAACAGTTTTCAACAAACACCCAAAAATGTTC
The DNA here is from genome assembly GCA_031894815.1 of Creontiades dilutus. Lineage (NCBI taxonomy): Eukaryota > Metazoa > Arthropoda > Insecta > Hemiptera > Miridae > Creontiades > Creontiades dilutus. Next base: position 1,189,144 of record JAVIWC010009153.1, on the reverse strand, counting down.
GCTCATTCCAGTATTATCGACCTAAATCATTAACTCACCGAAGATAAGTGGTCCCTGTAAGCGATTTTCTCAAGAACATCGTCGTCTTGGTAAAGCCCCAGCAAACTTAAATAACTGTTGAGAATTTTCAAGTTCTCGTACGCCTCACCGGTGCTGGAGGCTTTTTTCAAATTTCTGTTAGTCGGGATTCCGTAGCTGGCGAGAAGTTCCGCGTACATTTTGCCGTCGAAAAGTATGTTGGACATTTCTGAGGAATCGAAGCGAATAAGTCGACCCAATTTAGTGGAGAGCCACATTTCCAAGGGTTTTGACATATTGGAACTTTTTGGATTTGCCGAGAGTTCTAACGAAGAGGATATACCTAACGGAGGTATATGACAGTCGATGTGGGACTGTGGGGAGTTTGTTGTCATAAAACCAAGGAAACACAACATTAACATCTTTCTTGGCAACAGTGTGTATGTGGGTTATTATTAAAATGCTCAAATAAATGAAAAATTCTTGATTCATTGAAAATTGATGACTCCCTACAATGAGCCAAACAAGGTAGGTCGAGTACAGTTTGGAAGCGGGTCCTCCCTCCTCCAACCCACCGATGAAAATTTGAATCTGAATTTGCAGAAAACAGTCATCGCCTAAAAAACTCTATTCTCTGATAAAATCAGTAAAGAAAGGACAAAATCCATTGAAATCTCCCGATATTTTGAGGAAACTAGGTATAAAAATATGATTCAACCATAACTTCATACCTACGAATAATAGACTCCACGCATTCGCCATCGTGAACGTTGATTTGTGCATAACACTGTTTTATTCGGGTCGGGTAGGAAGTAGCTCCCTACGAATTCTAGCCTATTAAATGTAAATATTTTAAACTCAACTCATGATTGATCCGATTCCACAAATATTCGAATTCTGAGATTTCTTGTAACTTACAACTCTGAAGTTCCCAAACTGAAGCCATTCGGTTTCTAGGGTGTCCTATGAGTGTGGCAGGATTAGCGCTCGGCCCTAGGAAGAAGCCACTAGTCTATTCCATCACATCGTTGTGTGGTAGCAGAGCCTGTTACTAACCAGTCACCCGCTGATATTGACTGTCCTCAGCTCCCCTACCCACAAGCATTATAAGCGAAACGGACAATACGTTTTAAAAGATGATAAAATAACTATTAATTTTTACCCAGTGAGCCTTCTCCCCCATTTATCGCCCGCTCAACTACTTTTTGAAAGTTCTGGCAGTGTAATGGGCATGTATAGTTCCCCCTCTCTAGTTCATGAATCTACTAACCCTAAGCATGAACCTGAAGCCGTGTAAGGCAAATCGGAGAATGGGAAATTAGTCCATTCAATCGCCTTCTTGTTGGCTAATTTTCTGGCACACAATACACCATCAACCATGGTACATGAATAAGAGTACAGAAATGGATTTTTACGGAATGCACAGGAGGGAGTTACGAATCACACCCAACTTCAATGCAAGGATATTTAGTGGGTAGAGAGGTAGGCAATGCACGCACGATCGATCGGTCGTGATGGCAGTGTATAACCTCAGCCGTGACAACTCCTGCGTCAACATTCGAGTACTGCGACAAAATCGAAGGTTTATTGGATAACGAAGGGTCTCAATCGTTCACAACGTTGAATATTCAAATGCCGCTGCATTATTGAAAGAAAGTGACTGCAAGGGAGCCCTTTAAGTGTTTTTTCAGGTCGCGATTTAAGGGATGGTGTGGGCGGATTGAACGCGACGTTGAACTGCTGGAACGAAATAAACGAAGAGAACCCAAAGAAAGATGAGAGAAACTGAGGAGGGGGAACATGAACCGAGAGCAGTAATGACATTTGCCAAGGGCTCAGTGAAACCTCGAATTAGCGGTTTTAATGGGACCGACCAATTTATCCATCAATTATGGATGTCCCTTACTTGGGAGAAGAGGTCTCGAAATTTCAACTCTACAGAATCGTCAAAAGCTTCATTTCCATTGAAATGTTTACTATTTTCAATCATGATTACATTCCACATATTGGTGATCTTTTTCCAGTTGAAGGTAGAGCTCCGCTGTTGGGGAGAGCGAATGAATGAACGTGGAGCGAACCGTATGGGCCCAATAAGTGTTATAATGTACTTTTTCTCATTTAAGTAGTTTTATAGACATCGATTTTTTTAACAAATTCACCCATTCGATTCCACCTCCGGTCGAGAAAATACAAACGAAAGACGAAAAACATCTGCGAGGACGAAAAACCAGGTTGGTGTAGCGTTTAGCTTCCTCGTATCAGTAACGAGGCTGAAATGTTAAATTATTCTGATAGTTTCTTAATAACAATAAAAATATGGAATATCAGCTTGTTGAATAGATTCAAGGAGCAATAATGTTACTACACATGTTCCCATAGACATCAACTTCTTCAGGGGGTACATTGCAGGTCCAAGACGTAAATATATAGCATATTGTAGAATGATACACTGAATAGAATTGAAATATACAAAGGATTATTAAACTGTTTTCCAGCAACTACACTTCAACTTTCTGCAAGATCGGACGATCGGGAAGTGAGAAAGTGGTATTAGGTGGGTTTCACATTTTTGCAAGCTTGGAGCGATGCAGTGATTTGGGAGCAATGCAGTAATAACGAACCATCTACAACCTTCTCCGTACTTCCCAGATGATTTTGTTCAAATAGAGTTTGTTACAAGGGTTTGCCAACTTAAGAAAGGCACACACAGACAAACAGACTCAAAACGAAAACTGTTTAATACTTAAAACGTATTGGCCATTTTGCCGATGAGGGCTGTTCCAGGGGAATACAAGTCAGGACTGTCAATAGTAGAAATTGAGTGGTTAGTAAAAAGTTCTAATAACATATTAGGCGCATGAGATGAGAGAATGGACTAGTTGTCCATCCCAAGGGTTGGGCGATACGGCTGCAACAACCAGAAGACACCCTTGAAGTTTCAAGTTTATGTTGAGGCTTTACAATTTCAAGAAACGGGAAAGGAGCACTATCCGCATGCATCACAATTTTCAATGAAAAACTTCAAACACCCGAGAGGTTATCGGGGGAAATTCGTGGTGGGAAGCAACTCTTTAAGAATGATGTGCTTGCCGCTTGGCTAACAAGAAGCTGAGAGCTTTGGATGGTTTGGGATCCGGGTCATTAACCCCTTCAACACAGAAGCGGGATGGAGGACCAACGTAAAGGTCAAGTGCCGGTAGATCTACGGATAATAAAATATCAAGTGGAAGAGTTTCGACGTAGGGAGGATGGAGGCCACCTTTACAATGGCGAACACTCAACGCAACCTTGAATTCACATGAGTGTGGCCAAATTCTGGATAAGTTGATGTTACTCCAATGTCAACCGAAGCCTATCTGTTACTATAGCATAAAGATCAGTAAATAATACATTTCAGCGAATATTTGAAGGAAATCGCCTCCCTTTCTTGTTCTTGGAGCTTCAGAGATGTCCATTGGATGTTGCAAGCATATCTAATTAGCCCTCGGAAGGGGAAACTCCTCCCTACGGAATGTACATTCCCCCACCCCTTGTTATCAGTATGCAGAGACGGCTAACTACATTGAAATTTAATGAGATAAAATATAATACAAGCAAAAAAAATTCTTGACTGAGTTGGAATTTGGGTGATGACGTTTGTGATGGATATGGTTAGTTGGCCCTTCCCGATTTTAGAATCCGTCGCCATGGGAGATGAATCAGACGTTTTCAAGCGTCTGGGTCATCCTCTGAGCGTGGCGGAGCACTATTACCGCATCCAGCTCAATGGAAGGGGCAAATATACCATTACATCACCTCACACGTTATGGAGAGTATAGTTGCATAACATCAACCACGCTGTTTGGTTCATCCCAGCCAGATAATCTTTCATTCCTTAGTTTGAGTGGTCAAGATTCCAAGATCATGGCCACATCACGAATGGATAATGTATTTTTGAGCCGATTTTCGTCAACAATGGTCCAGCAGTTTCGGATATAAGATTCGGCCAGCGGAGGCGTACGGACGGATTTTCTATCAATTATTTTCAATAATGAACCTTTGTAAGCGACCAAGAAAAGGAAGTCGACACCGTCGAAATGCCGCTTCACGTTTCAAGATGTGTAAAATCCAAAAATCGAACGAAAACTGGACAAACGGGGCTCTTGGTGTCGCATATAAAATGGACAAGACAAGATGTAGAGGATCGAGCTGCCGAGTTTAGCTAATGTGGCATTGACAACGTCCAATATACATAGATCAGATTGCGTTATTCTAATTCAGAAACAATTAACGTTTTTGTTATAATTTTCAGCTATTTTGATTGGTTTTTTCATACCAAAATATCTTGAAACGTAAACCGTTTGATTGATATTGATGCTTCATCTGTGGTAACGAGTTTTGAATTTTAACAATTGAAAACGTTGAGGAGGCTCGAAACAAGCAATTTTTCCCGCCAACATTTGCCGAAAAATTGTACAATTACTTCAAAAAAATTTTCTAACTTTTCCCTCATCGGAAAAGTTGCTGAAGAACGCACGAAATTAATTTCCTGGAGTTGTACAACATTTCAGGTCCTCGGAGCCCTCAAGGCAACTGTTGCATCGTGTTGAAATGAATTCCAAGGGGTTTGGAAAGTTATTGCACTACTGCGGCAATTTTTCGTCCTGGGGTCGGGAGATGGAACGAAACAACGAAACATATGGCGACGTTTGAGAGATTCATACTTTCAGCATATCAGCTCCCTATGATCCACATCTATCCGTTTTTATTGTCTGTTTTTGACATTCGAGCGTAGTTCAAAAATAGATAGAATAGATAGCACAATGGGTATGGCCCGTGGAAACGAAAAAAGTGAGAGATTTGTATTGTTCAACTCAGCACTGGGCAATTATTGTGTTTTTCTCCAACATCTTTAACAAACATACAATTTTCATAGTACAAAATTTCTAGAGTAATTTTACATTTGAATGCCTTGTGCTGTGCCGCTTTTCTTGCTCGTTTGAAGGTAAAGGTAAAGGTTTAAAGGGTTCTTGGCCGATAACAACGGTACGAATAGGTAAAGATTCAGAATGCATCTTCCATCTGATTCTCTTTTTTCAGAAAAATCGGAACATTCAAAAAATTCAAGCAAACGCGATTGCGGACATTGCCTTTTTCGGTTCGCCAACTCTGTACTGAGGATAAGTCTACAGAGACATTTATATAGAATTAATCACTTTATATTTGAACGTATGTCAGATTTGGATGATACCAATCACAGTAAAGTCCATTGAGTCACTTCTACTCAATTTGATCGACCCTTCAATTTGAGTTTCAAGACATATTCAGCCTATCAGCTTCCTATGATCCACATCTATCCGTTTTTATTGTCCGTTTTTGACATTCGAACATAGTTCAAAAATAGATAGAATAGATAGCACAATGGACATGGCCCGTGGAAACGAGAAAAGTGAGAGATTTGTATTGTTCAACTCAGCACTGGGAAATCATTGTATTTTTCTCCAACATCTTTAACAAACATACAATTTTCATTGTACAAAATTTCTAGGTCAATTTCGCATTTGATTGCTTTGTGCCGTACAGCTTTCGTTTCTCGTTTAAAGACCCGATAACAACGGGTCGAATAGGCAAAGATTCAGAATGCATCTTCCATCTGATTCTCTTTTTTCAGAGAAATCGGAACATCGGATCGCAAATAGGTAAGTATCACTACATTCAAGCAAACGCGAATGCGGACATTGCCTTTTTCGGTTCGCCAACTCTATACTGAGGATAAGTATACTCAGAAATTTATATAGAATTAATCACTTTAAATTTGATCGTATGCCAGATTTGGATGGTGCCAATCACAGTAAAGTTCATTGAGTCACTTCTACTCCATTCGATGGACCCTCTAATTTGGGTTTCAGTACATTCTCGTAATTGACCAACAACTTGAGTTCGGTGGGTTTTAAGCTGAGCAAGGTGAAATGAATAAAGCGTAAAATTGGATTCAATAAAGCATTCGAAAATATCGGAGTGGATGTAAGTTTCAGCCTGGTGGGAGAGAATCCGCATATGGTTTGCCCGCTGCATGCGTTGCGTTGCGGTCGGACTTCCGGCTTGTCCTGAAACATCAGAGCGAGGCTCTCCACCACAATAAGCCCCCAGGAGTTGAACGGTGAGCTGTGTTCCTGGCTAACACCTCGTTTCAATGCGACGAGAGGAACTGGGTCAAACTCGGACGAAACGTTGTTTGAGCCGTCATTACTGCTCCCTTGGGATCGTGAAACCCAGATCTAGTAGTTGAAGGTTACATAATACAGGAGCGTTTCCCAAGGCGCTATTTCAAATTTCAGAGTCGTAAATTGAATGTAACGGCTATTAGTGTCGTGTTCACTCAAGTGACGGGCTCATCCATCACGTATTTTGCATGTGCCACAGACGTTTATATTGTTACTCAGCAACAGTAAACAGAATTTCAGCATAATTTTAAATATTTGATTTAATTAAATATGTTGAGCAAATAGAAGTTAGATTCAGGGCTGTCAGGATAAATGAGCGCTCCACCATTTATGACTTTTCCTCTAAGCACAAGAAAGCGCAGTTTCCGTACCACGTAATTCAATCGCCTGAAATGATCCTTCGGTAAGGATCTGCGGCAATGCTTGCTACTCTTCATTCTCACTCAGCCCAGAAAAACGTCAAATTCGAATCGCTCATCTTGAAACTCTTGCTCTAACATAAGGAGTCAACCTTCGAATTCTCAGTGTCATAAGATACGGGCAAAACTAGTCCAAGATCATTTTAAACTGAAAGAACCTGACAGAATTATTCGATTACTTGAAGTTTATATAGGATCGACATTCCCTAAGAATTCGTAATTTCTAATTTTAACTCATAATGTTTCTGTCAACTACGTCAAGGGTTATCTAGCTACTTTAATAGAAAACATGCGGCGGTGGTCTGTACTTCAGCTTTGCAGAAGGTCAATTCCATGTTCAGACATGTAGGTTAAACAGGACACCTACAACACACGCACAATGGACAGTCTGCTAATTACATCACTCAATAAAGGGATTGTGGAAGGCTCCTATCTTGAAAATGATATTTTCTAAATATTAGAAGGAGGCCATTAGTAGAATAGGTCGAGAAACTAGTCGGCCAAATAAAATAATATATCAATCTTCGGAAGAATCCTTCTTGGTTGCACATTCAACCAAATTAACTAGATTAAAAGGCTTTCTATTCGATAAGTTGAAAAACAATTTTTCATGGGCTCATTTGATGGGTTGATGTGCTCGTTATAATCCGCAGATTTGTCTTACCTTTTAATGAAACTTAGGATACAGAAACTTTGAAATGTCAACATTGAATCTTGATAGAAGTTAGTTCATTAACTTAAAAACGTAATTAACTTATTTCAAACAGGTTAATTTTGAATCCCCCTTCACATATACTTTTCTTCAACGTCAGGCTCTTGAAACGAGAAAATGAAAAAAATTGGATCTAAAACACTGCCTACCAATACAAGGGTTTATCATAATTTTCAATAATGCGTGATTTTTTGTGTCATTGTGAGGTTTGTGGGGTCACTTTTATGTTCAGAAATCGCGATTATTTGCTATGGGTGAATTTCTACAGATCAATAACGTATCGCAGTCGATTTCGTGGGGGAGTTCACAAGAAATACGCACTCTATCATACCGTTTCAGGCCAGTTTTTGGCCCATAGTGTCTGTGAGTGATGCGAACGGGTTGGCTAGATGTAAGGACCAACTTAATCCGAGTAGAGTGTATGTGGGAAAGAACGGATTTTTTCGTGCATTAATTCTAAGGCCTTTATTGGGCAGCAGAGCATACAGTGAATTCACATTTAGATTTCGCATGTTGAAACGTGAATTGACAAAGATTGAGGAGGGGAGGAGGGTTATAAAACATTTCCGCTATTCCATTATTAACAATAATAAACCAATAATACTTCTTCGTAAACCATAATGTCGAACGTTATTCTAGACTTTGTTAATACAGTTTTCAAGAAAATCTCAATCTTCAATAACAAAAGAAGGGGAAATTCATGAGCAATTATGTTTTTCTTCTTAGTAGCTTCCACACCCCTTTATTTATTATCGATAAATTACTTGCTACTAAGGGCTCTGCTCCTCCAACTTAGAAAACAAACCTAAGAAAATCCCTTACTTTATCACTCTTTTCCGAGATACAAGAAGGCGCCATTCATATTCCTACGTCGAAAGTTGAACGCGAAAGAAAATCGCATCATGGCACATTTAGCTGAAGTTGAGAAAATTGTGTGAAACCTCGCAATACATCAAGTTGTTCCAGAACTTCGCTCTCTTGATCGGCTGGCTGATAGGACTGTCAAGAGTTTGTTCTGTGCAAACAATTAGAATGATGCATTCAACATTTATTGTCTAAAGACGCTTTTCGACGATCTTGGACCACTGTGCGATGGTACCAAGACAAATTCCGCTGGGATTTAAATGTGAGTCGAGGCAAAATGATTGACCTTTCCAGACATTGAGGATTAATGTATTGGAGTCAAGACACTTCAAATCGCGTAAGCTTGCTCTCGACAGAACTGTGCAGTTCGAGGCTCATTGTGGATTCCACTCTCGATCCCGCCCTTAATAGCTTCTACTTTCTTCGAAAGACTAATGACGACTGACATCGCCAACATTGAAACGGAATGAGATTGATTGCTTCCTCAAAAAAAGGAGCTCCAAAAGTCGCACAAATCAAGAGACAGAAAAATATCAGAAGCCGGCTTTTATCTAAATATAGGTAAGTATATACATAAATAAAAATCATGTTTTACTAGAAAAGGAATTTAAAAAAAAATAATAATTTGTAGCATTTCCATCAAGCAATCATCATATGACAATTATATGACAATCATCTAATTTGACAATTAATATCTAAACACAACACAAAATAGAAAATTCAACAATAACGAATCACTTGGTTGAACAACCCAATAAATAGATGCCAGTGTATGTTTAGATGGTAGAATGGTGGAGCTTTGGAACAAATAACCAATTTGCTAGTGATCTTACCTGAAATAGTGTAAGTTGAATAAAATACGACGTCTGTAACTCAAGTAATGAGACTGATCTTTTTTTAATTTTTAATACAAAAAGAACTACAATTCAATATTGTAACCTTCAAAATAACTACCTTCTGAGGCCACACAGCGCTGGAGACGTTCAAGCAATCATCATATGACAATTATATATGACAATCATCTAATTTGACAATTAATATCTAAACACAAAACAAAATACAAAATTCAACAATAACCAATCACTTGGTTGAACAACCCAACAAATAGTTGCTAGTGTATGTATACATGGTAGAATGGTGGAGCTTTGGAACAAATAACCAATTTGCTAGTGATCTTACCTGAAATAGTGTAAGTTGAATAAAATACGACGTCTGTAAATCAAGTAATGGGACCTAATGGGAAGTAATGGGGGTTTATTAGAAAAGGTTGACATAGAGGTTTCATAGGCAAAACCATACTACCATCCGAAGTGACCAGGATTACTTACTCACTAAATGTTGTTGCTTACTCATCACAAAAGTCTGGAAATTATGTATTTAAGGATAGGAACATGTTTCACAGTAATCCATAGTTGCGGAGAGAAAAAGACAGTGTATGTATATCGCATAGAAAAATTGCTACGGAGCTATTCGAGTTAGGCATCTCGTCAGGAGTGCTTAGTGGAATATCCACCCGCGTATCTTAACAGTACACTTCCTTCCATCATTCTCGCCCTACTCAATCTTTCTCAATTTACGTAGGGTAAACTTCCCACTTTTCAGTTTAGTTTACTTTAAATTATTTTTCAAACATTACTCTCTCTCCATGCAAATCATTGGTCTGCAAAAAAAAATTCGTAAAAAGGACCTTGGCGAATGGTCAAGAATTAACGTCTTAGAGAACGTCTAAGACTACATAACGTTTTTCAGTTTGCCATCGATAAATATTACTTCCATGAACGAACGAATGAATGAACGAGTCCACCCAGGTCGCTGCACGTTCATCCGTCCTCTAACCCAAAATACTAAAAATTCTGTAGAACAACAGCACTTCAAGATTTGCGTGAAAAAAATGACTTGTCATCATACTGTAAAGGTCTCGTAAACTAAGATGATCATATTAGCTGGGCCTTCTATAGGAAATTGAGTTAATTATCTGTTGCCTCTAGCCTTCATATTGGTGGACTATTGACGTGTAGGCAGGTGTTTAATTCTACCGTATTAATTATCAATTGGTGGTGTTGATCAGGGCTTACGTCTAGCCGAGTTATTTTAATTTTAATTGTATATGGATATCAGCTGTTGTTAGGAATAGAGAGACAATTAAGGAGTATGTTTAACTATATTTTCTCTCGGATGATGCCTCTGTGCTTAGGCGCCTTTGTAATTTCATTTAGAATACTTGGCATGGACTTCACAGTCCATCAGTGGCATCTATTACAGAAACAATGAAGCACTACAGGGGTTTCAGTTTTGGACCAAACCCATGTGCTAGGGGAGTCACAGTTTTGTCAGGACGAGTACATTACTTTCCTCCTAACCTTCTGGAAGTCAAGAAAGGGAGAGGTAGGTATTTATAAAAGGCGCATTGATGGATGTCTGGTGCCGCGGGAGAGATGGACGTGATTCCGAAGGGTTGTGGGAAACGCGAGGGGGTTGGGGGTTGCGTGCGCATCGTCAGTTAGAAGCTGGAGGGAGTGAGATAGGCTCAGTGTTGACCGGGCAGCAGTGAAGCGAAAGTTGCGCGCGGATCTCCCATCAACTTACCCACCCCCCTTTTTTTCAACACAAGGCCTCTTCAAGATTTCACCTTTCAACCGAGACTCCGGACCTATGTGACGATGATACAGGTACATTCACAGGTCAACGCCTGAAGGCTTGTCGTAGGTCAGGCGGTGAGGGTTCGCCCGCTGACTGCTCTCAAGAGCGATCCCTGGGTTGTAGTTCAAGAGTTCAAACATGGTTGGGGGAAGAAATATCACGGTTGAGGAAAGAGATGTTGGTCGCATTACTGTCCATGTTCATTCTAATTGCATCAAACCTGTTCACTCGCAGAGATATAGGAACGTGTCCCACACAACCGATGCAAAATGAAACATCAAACACAAACAACTAATTCCAACAAAATTAAAACCCACACGACTTTCGCTGTGCTTCCTACCGAATTTAATTCACAAAAGCATATCACATAATAAAGAGCGCAGTTTCGATTAATAGGTACGAAATCAAAATTCCGTAAGAGTGAACAAACCGTTAATCCGCTACTCTAAGTAATTTGCCACAGTAACGAAACTATCTGTAAGATGAAGTTTACAAGTTAATCGTAGCGATATTACAAAAATCCAAACGTTACCATGGTGTGGAGGTAACACATTTATAAATCATTATCACGGAAGTGGTCCTGTGAATGGTCGGTCATGAATATTCATAAATGCCGGTAGGAGGGCAAGCTTGGTTCACTGAGGTCACTAGTAATACAAACGAACTGCACACAATTCTGAATGCTGCTTCAAGGTACAAGTAGTCATCAATTACAAGTGTTTCACGTATCTTGCAGGAGGGTTCATTAACATAATCCTCAATGATGCTAATCAATGTACACACGCTTAGAGCATAATTATATCGATAAAGTATACGTTGGACAGGATTTATATGAAATGTTATCAAATGCTGTTATAGGAGTAATGTATTGACCAACCGCAGGAATAGAATAAGTATGCTGAGAGAGTACGAGTACCATAATTTGATTTCATTATGGTAGGTAGTTCGTGGATATTACAAATGACTTTATAAGTATAACAAGAAAAAAGCGAATATTATTGTGAATTAATAAACATTGACATAGGTAACTATAAGATACTAGCTAGTTTACCCGGCGTTGCCCGGTTTAGGGTAATAAATATCACTCATGGTTCTCTCATTATTTATTATCACACAAAAGTCCGCCTGAAATCCTGTTAGTAATCACCTCTTTGTCCCTATAATATTTTCATACTTGGGTACTTGCCTGTATACTTACTTCTAAACGAAAAGTCCGATCCGCAAAATATGGAGTGGGACTCATTTTCATACAACCAAGCTTGATTATCAAACAATTGATTTTCATACAACCAAGCTTGATTATCAAACAATTGGAAAAATATTCTAGTATTATAACAACTGTAAAGTAACACTTGTTACAAAAGTTTCCGTTGATTAAAATTAAAAAAAAAAACAATTGAAAAAGGATAAGGATTGATGTCATGGTGCTACTATCCGTTCCACCACTATTATAGTTAAATAATTTAAACGAAACATGTTATTGTGTCCTAATTAAAATCGAAAGTCATACATCGTTGCGGACTTTTTGTAACCAATCATGAGTACTATCATCGTAGAGGATACAATATACCATCTGTAGTTCAGCATCACACGCGAAATGACGTTTACAGGGAGAACTTTGATAACTCTGGTTACAATGTTCAGTTAGAGGAAAGAATGTCCAATTGGTTTGAAAATGTAATATAAAAAATGTTACTCAGTAAAGATGTAGTTTTCAATGGTGAATGCATATTTAAAATCGGTTGAGATCTTAAAAAGTTAAATCATAACGAACATAAAGTCAAATATTTTCTCTTTATAATAATAGTGTAGGTAGATGAAGAGTGGTTGTTGTGTCACAGTGTAATTTACAGTGTCAAATGTGAAAGAAATAACGAAGTATGGTGATACTTTAACGAGAAACGAAACATTTCTTGAATACAAAAAAAAAAAAAAAAAAACCAGCTATAAACTATATTAAAACCATTCCGCTATAAAAATAGTCGAATGCATACTGATTTTTATCCATCGTTGTATCTAGGTCAGTCTTATTATTAAGTCTGACCTTAACCCAGTCGAGTCCGATTCACATTTACTTGTTACGATCCGATAAAAACGTTTTAAAGCGTAATCCGAGAGATTGTGACATGATCCAGTAGTAAACTAGCTACGATCATAACTGAAGTACCGCGGGACCAGAAGAGTCGAAAAACATAAAAAGTCTCACAGAATTGAGACCTAAATAATTGAAAAAAATTGCAAATGTTTGTTTTACTAACTTTGGAAATAGATGAAACGTGGCTGTAGGTAGACTTGAAATTAAGAAATAATGATTTATGTAAGAAACGGGATTATCTAACCAGAAATAGTAATAAACGTCTTGTAATAGTATGAAGTATTTGGGATTATTCCGCTGTATTTGTCATGAGGTTTTAGACAGATATATAAATAACAGCGTTTTTTACATACTGAAAGATGCCTTGGTGTTAAGAATTGTGATTATGACGACGACAGTCTATCTTCTTCGGGATATACAGAAGTAAATTAAGGTACGGGGGCAAACTGAATAGCTGAAGGGCTCGTATGGGTAATTCGTTTCCTTATCAAATGCTGAAATATGATATAAACGAAGCTCCAGAATTGCATCTAGAATACAATTATAAAATATGGAGGCGCGAGGCGTCGCAAACGAACGACCAATCAAAATTATCGTTGCTCATAATGCCGAGACAAATCACTTAAAATTCAGAGTAACTGTTCGTAAGAGCATGCCGAGCACGAAGGTGAGGGGTTACGCTAATATGGCTGTCCACAGCAGTTCGTTATGAGACTTTTCTGCAACTTCGTCAAGCGAACTCCGTGTTTGGACAGTTATTAAACACTAATTATTGAGAGTGAAACCATTTCCTATGCGGCAAGTCTCGCCCTAATCTACATTACTTATTAGTGTAATGCACCTAATTTAAATCGAAGTTAAACTACATTCGGCAGTTGAATCAGAATCTTCATACATACAAGTACCTACCTACGTTCTTCAGTATTTCAGCACAAACTGTCAACGAAGAGTGTAAACAATTCATACCATTTCCTAAGTACTGCAGTTCAGTTTTCTCAACATGGCATAGTCTGAGTATTTGCAGACTGAAAATTTCAATTAGTAAAATATTGTCGCTATTTGTAAGTTCGGTCTTCCGATTGAGTGATATTAAGATACATAAAACCCAACGAATATTTTTATTGTAGCAAGTGGACTTTAGGTTAAATATGTCGATTTCAAGGAATGAACAAATGTTTCCCCCATTCAAACAAGATTTTAATTTAAAAAAAATTAACGTTAAATATTTTTTGCTCAAACTTGGAAAACTGGGACTCTGGGGAAGTTGTGTGTTACAATCACTAACTTCTAAGTCATGTTGAAATTTTCTATTTTATCCTACACGTAATTCAACATTTTTTCAAATGGTGTCCTCAATATTGATTTTGGATTAAGCGGTTTAAGGGAGTTACAGGGATTTTAGTGACGTTTGGTCGGAAACATGGAAATAATCTTGAATATCAAATACCTGCTAAACAAAATCTCTAAAACAAAGTTTATGAGGTATTTTTTTGTGAATAATCTAAAATTTATCACTGGCTATAAAGTACCTGCTTCAATATTTTTGAGATGGGAGCATAGCAAACTGAACACACTACTGCCCTCCGCATAACTCAGGCCACTCACAGTTTCTTAGGCAAGAGCGCTTACCTATATCTGCACTCCAGGTTTGCAAAAAAGACTCAAATTACAAACAATCAATCATCCTAAACGAAGTTAGAAGCTGATAGAAGTGAATATTTATAATATTGGCATATATGGCTGATAGAAGAAAGAGTGAGTCTAGAAGACAGCAATTTTGTTGTTGAAAAATGAGCTCAAATGTCCAAAAACTTGATTGTTCCGATGAAGAACCTGTGATATGAGATGTGTTAACGTTCTTATATGTATTCCTATGTTTCTAAACGTCTTAAGTTGGGTGTTAAATTGTGCTAGCCAATATTTCAGTAAATTTCCTGAAGGATATCATATGCCCCTGCAAGTTTGAAAGGGCTAAACAGAGCAATACGAGAACGATGTTGAATTGCACATCAAGCAAATCAGTCATCTTCAGCTTATCATTTAATTCAATAATGCCTACGATTACAATTTATAATTATCAGAAGGTTGAACTATGAATCAACGTTGATACGGTAGTAAAAGGAAATTCGACTTATATCAAAAGCTGAAACAATCATGGTAACGAATAATTCAACGATGATACTCAGTTTTCTTGCAAAATAGTTGAGTAAATTCAATTTAGGTTTTATTATACGGGCCCAACCGAAATAGCTTATCATGATCAACGCGTCATGGTCATGCACACATCATGACTCAACAAAGGCATTCTCACCGCTCAGTAGCTCAGAACATTATTATGGAAGATAAATCATAGCTCAACGAAAGTAGTGTCATCACAATCTTGTACGTAACGGAGAGCTATGGTATTAGATAGATCACAGCTTAACCTGACCTATCTCATCATTTTTGTGCTCATCAAAGCAACAAGGACGGAGGTAGAATACAGCTCACATAAATCAAAGTCATCACATTAACATTAATCCTAAAATTTTGATCACAGTACCCCACAACTCAAACGGAGAAACAACATGATGATCTCATAGAGATCGAAGCTTCCACGGTAGACAATAAGCTCGAATGAAGTAACCTAATCACGATTTCATATAGATCAGTGAGGTTATGGTGTGAGATAGATCTAAGCTCTATACAGCTATCTAATCATAATTTAGGACAGATTAAATCGTTTCATTCTTGTATATATCTCAGTTCATATAAATCAAATATTACATACTTTATTTGACCAGCAAATTACTCAAACGAAGAAAGCCCATGATGATCTCATAGAGATCCAAGTATCTAAAATAGAACACAAGCTCGAATTAAGTAACCTAATAAAGATTTCATACAGATCAGACCGTTATGCTATGAGACAGATTTCATCTCAATCAAAGCTATCTAATCACGATTTCTCACATATTCGATCGTTAAGGTCATAGATTGATCACAGTCCACATAAATCAAATATAACAAACTTTCTTAGATCAGCAACATACGGTTACAGATATTCCGCAGCTCCAACGGTGCAATCGAATGATGATCTCATACAGTTCGGTGCGTTTAGACCTCAGATTGATCAGAGCCCAACCGAAGCTGTCCATAATCTTAACTAATCGAACCGTTACGGCCTTTGAAGAATATAAATTAATCATAATTCAATCTGTTTATTCTTTGGTACATAACCCCATTTCTCCGCTAATGCGTGTTTTTCTGTATACACTATAGATAACTTACATCCGTATTAATCTTTCTTAACCACGGAATGGTTGTGTTATTGGATATATTCATGCAACGTGAAAAGTGATTAGACAATATTTTCCATTCTACAAATGCATTTTCTATTTCAGTCAAAAAATACATATATCACGTGACTTCTCATTACCTAAATATCAACTAATGAAATATTAAATTATCTCAAATTAGTCATGGTGCTTCTCTGAACTTTGTAATGGGTTCAGGAAATTAGTGAAACTTTTAATAAAACAGCCTGAAGAGCGTGACAACCAACCCCTCCTTCGCTTTATTACATGTTGGACGCATACATCATACGGATATGCATAATAAAGCTTATCGCGTTCTCTCGAAAAACGAATTCATCTCTTGGTTTTACGATGGTATTTTTTTGTTGCGTTAATTAACCCAGATGAAACTAACACGAAGTTCCCAATGCACAGTCACGGAAGGCGATACCACATGGCCTTAATACGCTTTTGGTTTTCTTAGCTACGTGGAAGAGTTTTAGCTACGTGGTACCACATTAAAAAACTTCAGTTGTGGTACCGAAATTTTTACAGGTTACCTCGCTGTACGGCCAATGGAACCGCAACATACTAGTAAAAATCTATTTTATCTTGCCATGGAGAGTTAGGGTTGCCGGAAGGAACTATGTGATTTTATATAAATGGTACAGATAGAGATTTCTGAACAATCTTGGATTCATTCATGTGATCTATCCGGTCAACTAATCTAATCTAGTGAGTTATGCTGTTTAGTTCCAAATTTTGCTGGTAGAGTGCATTGGCATCGATCATTCATTGCTCATTCGCGTAAAAGATTTCTGACCTGTAACCAGAATGGTGAGTCTTAAATTAGGGGGGAGTAACTGGGCCCTGATCTGGCGGCTGCGCAATCACTGCGCTCCTACCGGTTTCAGACGGAAAAAAAGTATTCGTTAATCACGAATACTTTTGTAATCGTTAATCATTTCACCAACGAATAAACATTACTTCAAAAGTAATAATTCGTAATCAACGAATATTTCTCACGATTACATTTGTGATCGCAAAAGTATCCATTCATCGATTAACGCCCATCCCTGCTAGGGATACATTATACTATGTATTTACATTCAATTAAAATTATTTGGAGAAGTCCTTAGAAGCATTCAAGTAGGTAACTCAAGCCCAATCAATCAGTAAGTTCGTTAGAAAAGGTAGATAGGTAGTAGGAGAAACTAGATAGAAAACTATAACTTGGCGGAACACTACAATATGAATCACATTTTTATGGCAGAAGAAGGAAGGACATCGCGATCTACTTTTGATAATAATTTTGAATAACAGTCCTTGCGTTCGGGAGCGGTAGGCCAGACGCTCCCCAAATTAGGGTGCCATGTGATCTATTCAGTCACATGGGATTGCAGGAGCAAGAGCTACAGTACCATCACGACCTGAAGGTCGTGCGGGTACTGTATAACCTCAGCGCCGTCCGTCTACTGTTCATATGACAATTATGGGGATTTGCTGTTTCGAAAACCGGTTGATTCTGGTTTTCATTCGAGGTGGGATTCAATAGCAGGTATCTATCATCTGATAGCAGGTCATCTTAACACGTTTATTTTCTACAGATTTCATTCGTTTTGATGACATTCCCAGGGAATAAAGTTGTGGATGGTCTTTTATGAAATTCATCACATTAAGATAATAGCCGCGGAGAACAGTCTCAAAATCTCAGATTAATTTTAAAGTGATCATATCTCTACTCTAAACGCTACAGATTTATCGTGACAGACTAATAATAGGGAAGGGGCTCAATGATCAGAGCGATAAATCGAGGTGGGCTAAGAGATAGCGACCAAACTTTCGAAGATTAGCACCAATAAGTGAGGAAAGGAAGGGTGGGCAAAGGGTTAAACTCAATAAATACACTATACCTAAAATCGGCAGAAAATGACCACTCAACGTTTAGATATAAGGTGTTATAGTAGTGTCTTCTTTCGAGAGGTTCGATTCATCCGTTTGAATTACGAATGATTGGTAGATTGGTGGATTTTGGGATTACACCAGAAGGTGTCTGCAGCTTTCAAGTTGTTGAGTCATTCTCGTTATAGACTACAAGGAACAGCAGTCGCGAGTCAAAACAGTGTTTTGAAGGCCAAATTAATGCGTGTACAACCCCGCTTGGAGCACAGAATATTACAAGGGAGATTACCGCTGCCATTCGTCCTTTAAGAGCTCAAAAGGGTTTGGCTTTTGAAATTCCCTCTCCCATCACTGAAGGGTTGACGCTGAATTCGACTTTACCCCCACCCTGAACGTATTCAAAGCCTTGAAGAACTTAACCTTCACTTCTCCTCCACTCTCATATCCCAAATCATTTAGCATTTAGAATATTTCAAGATTATTTACAACATTCTAATGATCCATACGTTCATGATATTAATACGAGGAAGCTATGTGCCCTTCCAACATGTTAGTCTTTCCTTTTTCATTTCAACAGATAATGATAATTTTTCATTTACGTTACAATGAATTTAATAGATTCGTCCAGTAATCTGTAATAAATTATTGAACTCCATTTCTAGGTTGATCATTTCAGCTGAAACTTTGATTTTCAAGCCATTTTTTCTCTCAAAGGAGTCAATTCAAAATTGGAAAATTCTGAAAAGAGTCAAACCCATACCAGACTGAATGAAGTAAATTTTCTCAACCAGGAAACAAGTGTTTGTCTTAATAGAATCTGCTTTTCGAATCTCTTAATTTGGAGCATTATATTTGTTTATTCACGTCAGAAACGTTTCGTCCCGCAGCGGGGACTTCCTCAGTCTATACCTAACTATGTCATAACAACTGGCATACTTTAGGCATTGACATAGTGGTGCCACCACACATCTCTTCAGTTTGTTTGTTACTTTTAGTTTTGTAGTTGACGTTAAACTGTTCACTCATCCCTGTCCATATACTCGAGCTGGTCATATTTTCTATTACTTCGTTTTTGTATCTCAACTGCGTTAATTAATTAAACAAATTTGTTTTGTTATAAATAACAAAAAGGGAGAGAGGAACTGCAGGCATAAATTAAAATTATTGAATGAGTATCTAATTGAATCTACATATCAGAGACTGGTAGCATCCCCTTCATAAACACAACCCTTCGCTCGAATATGTACAATATCTGAAATTTGTATATACAATGTTTGAAATTAATATATAGCAAAACCACTGTATTTCTATTCTATTTAGGTTAATAATAGAAGTTATTATGGTGGAAGTTGTGTGATTTAACCTCCTCTCCTCTTTCTTATTAAAAAACCTGTATAACCAGAAACCAAATATTAAGAAAGATTTTAAAATAAAATTAAAAGAAGTAGAACTAATGCTAGTTTGAGATTCGATTTGAATATCAATCATGGAATGATTATTGTGCTTGTAAAAAGTGAACAACCCTGCAAACTATCTGACAGACAAGCAGACAAGAACGAATAATGTCACGAATTATCACGAATTTCAAATTGAAAAGAAACGTGAAAAATCGTGAATCCAGTCTTTGTAGAGAATCGTGCGTTATTGCTGCCGGAAATGATTATGGGTATAATGAATCAGAATTCATGATTAATCCATATTGTAGCTGAGGTAATCAAGTGTACTTCGTGGTTACAGGCAAATTCAGAGCGTACGAAAATATTATCCCGTCGTAGTCTTGATTACAAATATAAATCACGGGACCGCCTACGATCTGCGGACAGGCCTAATGGGGTAGCACACTTCCAACGGAACCGCTACTTGTAAACGGGCGGTTTACTTTGGGTGTCTCGTTCGCGTAAATCCTTCCTTTAGAAGCAACTCACGTCCTGATATTGGAGAAAAATCCCAAATGGACTTCAAGGAGTTCCGTTTCAGGGATTTCAACGTTTTCTCATATATAGGGTAGTTTGAGGTATTACGGTACACTTCATAATTATATGGCACATTTAGATATATTGTGGAGAATGAACCAGCTACTCATGACATTAATGGATCCTGATGATTTGTAATTAGTGGTTGCTGAGTAATTAAATTGAGTGTGCTGATGTAAGTAATAGAACGATCGGGTTTGTTTCAAGAATTCTGTACTTTCTGTTCTGTAGTTTAATTTAAAGTCATAAACTGGAGGCGGCGGTGGAATCTGTGGAAGAAAGGGGGAAAGGGGAGAGCAGCTAAAGCACCATTGCAATCTTCCACTACAGAGAGCCCGTTTGAGCGCCAGCGCATAGTTATTATTGGTTCCTTCCCTTCTACCTAACGAGGGAACCGGCATATCGCAATGGTGGATGATGAGTTCACAAAGTGGCCAAAAGTGTACGCAGCAGCAGATCTACGAGTATGTACTGAAGCAAATGCCCAGGGTCTGTGAATACCGTGGTTTCTCGGTTCGGGGTGTCACATTAGCAGCATAATGACCAAAGTCGATGCTTACAGTTTGGTGTATTCAAGGAATTTATGAGTCACTTTGGTATCCCAGAACCTGTACATCACCATGCACCCTCGCAGTGATAGACAGGTGAAACGATTCATTCGTCCTCTGATTGACAAATTGGCGAAGGCGGTTGCTGAAAGTCAGGATGACTGGGATCTGTAGATTTCTCTACTGTTGCTTTTTGAACTTGTGATGGATATGGACGCTCCAAGCGTCTGAATCATCTTCTGAGCGTGGCGGGCATTACCGCATTCAGCTCATCATCCACCGGTACCGGTACCTATACCATACCATCACCTAACAAGCTTCAAAGAACTCAATGACCACATTTTCTGCAGCAAAACTGACAGTGGGGAGAGAACTGACATCTCGTTACTTGCCCGAAGTAGAAATGAAAATAGAGAATGGAAGCATTCTGAAAGGAAGAATGGAAGCCATCTATTATTTGGCTAGGAATAACAGCCGGCAAAGACGGTAAGAGAAGATATTACGTAGCCTCAAAAATGTCACGCTGTGAGATAGGACAAGAAGTTTAGTATATTTGGACTCAAAAGAAAGTGGAAAGGTGTACCAACTTGCAGTCTGTCTGGGTAGGGGCCAAATAGCATTGTGGGATTGTCAGGTTCGTCATGCCAAACAGAAAGTCAAGAAACGTCCACATTGACCAGCTCAATGTATACCAAATGATACCAATAGAAGGTCTTCAGGGGTGAGGGAGTGCTTTAGAGAATGTTAGCTGATGGGTGATGAAATGGAGTGTTTTGATGTAAATAATAGAGAATTAATAATAAAGAATTCAAACTAAATAGATTTCAATGGAAATTGAGCGAATCGACTTACATTCCAGCCAGTGGTCAAAAACTCAAGTTATCGGTTTTGTGGATACGGCTTATCAAATTGCAACGTTACCTGATGTTCCAGTCTTCAGTACGGTATATAATGATTTCCAAAACCATATGACTAGTTTGACTCATTCTCACTCTTCGGAGAAATTCGATATTTTGCTTTGAAACCTGTTTGAACCCATGGTGGTGGCTAAAACGTATCTCAAGTCTCAACTTGGACCGCCATGAACGCATATGAACAGATTAGTCGCTATGGAATTCTCTCAGTACTTGATTAATTATTGAGTGAATTCATATCAAGTTCGGCCTCATTACTATGCCAAGTCACATTTGTGAGTCACATCCCACGTTCCAGCAATTCAATCTTGACTGATTTCAGTACTTTGACATATATGGAGTAATTTTAGTTGAAACAACGTAATTTCTGGAAGTTAGTTTTCCCTTCTTGGCTATTTGCAATGATAAATAATTCATCGATGTTCAATTTTAAAGTTTACACTGAGATATCGATAAGAGGCGCAACTAAGCGGGAGGAAGCTGCAAAACAAGAACAAGGCGCGATGTGAGTGGTTGTTATAAAACATTACCAACGTAGATCCAGATATGAAGTAATACATTTGTATGTGAAAGAACCACAATGAATATAAATCGCTGAAATTATTTCGAGTGATTTCCGTTAAGAAGCCCCTTGTACGCAACTCGCTGGTTAACAATTACTAAAGTTTACTTACGGCTAGAGAGAAATCAAGTAAAACAATCTACACTTTTCGAGTCTGAAACATGAGCTGCTATCCAAACAATGCAATCGAAATATGGATTCATGTACTTGAGACAGACACTCACTAATAGAAAATAAACAAAAACACACCAACCAATGATTCATTTGACGATCCACGCTTGACAAAAGTTGTAATAAACTCGACGTCTTGAAGTTCCAGAAATTCTCAACTAAATTGCAATCATATCGGCTGATTTGATCATCGCAGTTTATTATCGAGGTTTACTTTGTTGAAACCTGGTGGTATTCGTGTTGTTCAAACCAGGGCTTTGAACCCAGTTAAAACTCCTGATTTTTCCGCCACTTAGTACCGTGGAACGCTTTACTACTTATACCAACTCCTTGTCCTATGCTCTCACATAACAACACAACTTGGAAATGCCTTGCATTCAGTCAACGCCACTCCTATCTCATTCGTTCCTTGGGTTTTCTCCTGTAAAAATTAGCTACATATTGCCCCTGTGCATTACGAATTTCTATTGGTTCCCTATTTACCGACAACTTTTTCCTCTCCGGTACAATTTTGGGAGCGTTATCAATAGTAAAGTGATAATATCTGTGAAATATCTAGTTTAAGGGATTTACTTCCGAGCTCTCGTTGTGAACTGATTTTACAAAATCAAACCTTTTTATATTCCTAGTTTCAATTCCTCAAGTTAAGTTATTCAGTGTTAAATGTAAATATAATCCAATAGTGTGATAATTCAAATAAAGTGCCTATTCTTTATAAGGAGTATGTTTTCGAAAGTGATGTTTTCTACTCCAACCCCACCGCCAAGGCATAGAGTTTACGTTGTTTTTCTTGCCTAAGTTCTCGTCCTTACGATTTTTTTTCCAGTACTTAGGCAGGTGAGGAAATCTTTAAGATCCTAAGGTGAAAATCGGATCTTGTAAAATACCCAGAAGGGTCCGCTCTTCGGGTTATGTAGGGTTCAAACCCACTAAAACCTCCCTTCCTTTCCCACGTTGGAACTCGGCCTGTAACTGTTCAACACATTACTTCAGGCCAAGTCCTTGGGATGTATTTATTCAAATCGGACCATTGGTAGCCTCCTTTGTCCATCCCATTCTTGGGCGATCTTTATCTGCAGGATTCTTTCGACACAGACAACTACACAGGTCCAATGCTCCTCTCTTTCAGGCCTTTTGGCAACTATATTCTCCGGTGTCATGTCCTCAGATGGCATTTCCAGGGTATCCTGCAGATATTTTCTTCCTCTTTGTGTTTCCCACTGCTCACACACGAAGAATAGGTGAGACACATCATCATCTCCTCCATCACTGTTCAGACAAGTTGGATCGTCTACTTCCCCCATTCTGTGAAGGTAGGAATAAAATAGTCCGTGTTCTGAGAGGAACTGTGTTAAGAAAAAGTTCACCTCTCCATGCTTTCTCTCTAGCCATAACCACGGACAGGTGTGGACAAGAGGTAGACAGCACGCTTGATACCACATGTTCAAAAGCGCGTAGAGAGTCCTTACGATTGGATCCGTTAGAGCGTTTTGTATCAATTACAATCAGAAAAATACTAAACTTAAATCCAAAGTTTTCAATGCTTCAGTCCATCAGGGTAGAGGACAGGGATGTGATGCCGAGAACTTTGTCCCAATAAACAACATACGTGATTTATCACCCAAAATTACGTTTTACGTTTTATACCTTGATCTTTTAGTTGTGGAGAAATTTTGTAGAAAGGGGCAAACTGCAATACTTGAGCAATTAGTGGAGGAAAATCACAGAATCTAAGCGATTTCCCATATCGGGCACTTGAAAAGAGGTTCTTCAAGGGATTCAGCTGTATGCCATGATCTATCATGAGGAAAACACAAAAAGTACGGGATACTCCCGGTAACTTTGGACAATATTTTGACTTAAATTGAGCAGGCTTTTTCATAAATGAAGCAACCCGGGGCACCATCAGACGATTGAACGGTACTTAATATATGCACATTTGATCATCACCGGCTGACACTTCCTGGAGTTTTTCTTTTTTCCTCACAAAAGATAATAGCTTCCACGAGTCCCAGCTGGATTCCTCTAACAACCCTCTGTACCTTTTCTCTTACACTTTTCAAGTGCCCAAATTGGTAAATCGCTTAGATTCTGTTAATTTCCTCCCCTAAATCGTTCAAGCATCGCACTATACGCTTTCTAGGAATTTTTTCCGAAACTAAAGGATGAAACGCGAAACGTAATTTTGAGTGAAAAATCACATATTGAGACACATTTATCTGCATTTCAGTCCAGTGCTCTAACGTAAAAGGCTCAAGAACACTTCCGAAATTAGTTTAGAATTTTTCTGTTCGTAATTGGTAGAGAACATTTCCACAAATCGAATCCTAAGTTCGATTCCCGAAAGCGGCTAGTTTTTTGCACTGAACAATACCTAATTGCTTTGCTTATTAAGTACAATTATACTTATTAAGTATAATTACTATACTTATGAAAAATAATGAAAAGGAAGGAAAAACGGGAATGCCAATGAATAGCTATGTCCATACACTTAGATATTGTACTCGTACCATACGTTCTGCTCAATAGAAAAAATAAATCTATTAGTTATTTATTAATTAATAACCTTCTCGTACAATTTTCAATGATTTTGATTTGCACCAACAATTAAGTGGATTTTTGAAACACACAATTCAATGCATTTACCTAAGCATTTCAGCAACAATTTGTTTCCATTCAAATGATGAGATTTTTGTAATGAAAATGGTGTAAATGTACCAAACAATAAAGTTGATATGAATTTATGACTTGGAGAGTGAAAGGTGTCATTCTAACAATAGGTAAATCAGAGTGGAGCAAATTATTATTCGCAGCTATCGACCCGAATTTGCGTGGGGACGAGGTGGTTATCGTAAGTCCATCTGAATGACAAGTTTTCATCGCCAAATTGGGTCATTGTGCAGAGTTCAGGGTCGTCAGCGATCCGTAAACGATGCCCGACACGAACAATACACGCCAGAAATAAAAAATCGTCCGATCATCGCGAGAACAATCAAAGTTAGATAGTGATCGATTAGGAGAACGTATAGGTGCCGAGGCCGATCTGCGGTACACCGTGCAAATAATGACCGGCTATAGTTATTCATTGCGGTAGGTATTACCTGAATAAAGATAGTCGAACCATCAATTTCCACAATAAAATACGAATGGTTTTAGTTTGGTAAACGGCAAATAATGAATAATCTGGAGATAAAAGATAAGATCGCAAAAAGTAGGGCAGGGGTAGATGTTTATTTGTGAGGGGTGATATTTGAAACGTAATGTCCATTTTGTTTATAGACGTAGTGCAAGAGACAGTAATTACACAGACAGTCAGGACAGTAATTATAATCTATATGCTAAAAAAGCCTGGTAACAAAGCACTGATGGAATGGACTAGTTGAAATTCCAAAAGACTGAGGCTATAAGTCGTCAACACCTAGAAGAAACCCGCGTAGCTAAAAGCTTCAAATTTATGCTCAAGGTAAGCAGTTTCAAGAAACGAGAAGGGGGAACTACATTAATCTATAACACCCAACTGCCATCCAAACTGGAAAGGTAGAAGACCCACCAAGGATTCTCTCCTCATCCGCAACAGCCGGATGCCAGGAAAGTAAGCTACCTAGGATTCCAAACCTCTCATACTTTTTCACCATCTTTGATGAGCATTAACGAGTATTGGGGAATTTATCCCCCGAAGTGTAGAAGGATGGGTAATGATTTACTAAAAGTACTATACATTACATGACAGCTTCTTAAAAATAAGCTTTGAGGTTACTCCAATCTCATTCCAACCCAACTAGCTTGGTGCTGGAGTCTCTCATGTTTTTAAGCCCCCTTTCTTTACTATCTCACACTTCATATAGTTTGGAGCTTGATTGAAACCCAAGAATCGTCAAAACGGTCACATGCCAGTTATCGACCAAATATCTGCAATCGATTAGACAATGAGTCAATGGGAAGCACCCATAATTTGACAGCGAACTCTTTGTTGTTGTAGTTTTATCATGTAGTATGACAGTATGATATCACTACTCGTTTCTTTGTAAAAACATCATCTCGATCTGCCATTAGCTTTTAGATCAGATACCTACCACTGACTCTTGCAGCTCCAACTACTGCAGTAAGTCTTCTGAGAATACATTTGTATAGCATAGTTCTTTCCGGTATTTTTGGAGTTCCAATGGCCTCTAACCAATTGAACGGTGTCAATACCATGGATTCAAGACCGTTAACTCTCACAGAACTAGAGTACATCCTTGACATTCAACAAAATGTCATCAAATTGAATAGATTAATAATAAAGACCCAATGATTTGTTGCATAGCTGGACCGTTCTAGAAAAAAGGCTGCATTGAACACTTAGTTACACGAAGTTTTCTAATCTATTGAGAACTCAGCTCTTACATTATCATCTAGTAACATGAGATCATCTGACACGCACCAGGAATGATACTTTATGAACAGTCGCACTGGAGAAGAATGCTTTCTTCATCAGAGAAGCCAAATGTGTTTCCGAATGTCTCTGTGTACCAGAATTAAACTTGTGTTATAAGCTTGAAAAACATACGTGAACTCACATGACCAGCTCATCGCTTTTTGCCTCAGAGTCTATTAAGTGAAGCCCGTGGTGACAGCGAGTTCAAAGTAAAGTCAAGAGGGCGAAACGTTTAAGGTATTCAACGTCAAATCCCCCCGGGATACTAATCTTAGTTGGTGAAGTTCAGAGCTATTATACTTAGTTAGTACTTGAAGAAAAGAAAACTTCGTTTTTCTTGTTTTTTTTTAAAGGTGAAATTCTGGAAAAAGCTCGGACTCATTAATTTGAATCGGGAAACGGGCCAATTAGAGCCAACTATAACTCATGAAAGTTATAATTGATATGAATAAGGTTGAATTCACAGTTGACCTTCGATGAAAGTTTGCCCATCCACCATAATAATTTGAGGGAAATCGAGTGACAACTATGTCACTTCATTCTAGAAACTCACGTGTACCTACAGATGTAGGTTACTATCGATTAAAACAGGAATTTATGTGGGTGGGTTTCTAACTACTAACCCAGTTTGGGTTCCTATAACCGGATTCATATATTTGTGATACAATTTGAGATTGTTATCTACCATCTCGAATCTAGTATATATGTATATAGGTACGTACTTCGTGAGCATCAAATTTGAAAAGTGGCATGACTGACGCTATTTATCATACCAAGATCCTATTCCTTGAGAAAATCGGGACGAATCTAGGTTTGAAGTTGTCAATGTACATTTTGAATCTCAGTACATTACGTCACTATCAGAAAAGAGATATTAGCGGAAATCAGTGAAATTGAAAACGTTTAAAACATAAACATTCCTTGGTATTTATATATACCACTCAATAAGGTGATTTTCACCTCCCAATATTGATCATTATATATACTGAATTTGTTTCTTTCACTTCGTCATATATATAAAGACCTCTAGAGGAAAAATGAATACAATTGGCATCTTCGGATTTCGCTAGGATCTCATAAAAAATGAGCACAACATTGATGTTTTTGCATTATTGAAACAATGAGGTAAAATATCATTCTTACTGGTCGTAAATAGAAATTAATGACGAAAACCTGAAGATCCCTCACTGTGGGAGCCCATGAGTTTTTGAAAAATGCCAAAATACTCAGACCTGAATCACTTAATCTTGGACGTTTCCTTGTCGACCACACTGTAATCCTTACAGCTTCTATTCGAAACTACTGTACCTAAGTTTAAAAAATTTGGCTCAAAAATCCAACATATGTCCAGGAGGGACCAGTCATTTTGGCAACTTCATGAATGAACTCTAAGGAATTAGATAGATAGATAAATTTTTTATTTATCTATCTACATGACCGTTACAATGAGTGCGTTTACGAGCTACTCGACAAATTTAAGGTATAACAGAGTTTAATTATGAGAAAAAGCAAATTTAAAAATAAAATAATTATAACTGGAAATAGATAAATTAAAGTATTTCTCATGCAATAATGCATATGTTATTGGTCTTATTACATTGTTATTGTTATATGCTTAATTATTACAAACATAAAAAAACATTGTTATTATTTCCAACATAATCCAAACGTAGGTGACCGAATACAGCTTAACATCACTCGTTAGCAGCGAATGCCTTCAACATGAGGGCTCTGCTTGCAAACTTATACACCGCTAACATCCCTGGCTGATTGTCCCGGAAATCCAAGAGCGAACATAAAACAGTATTCAAGTCCTCAGTCTTCAGCTCCTTCAGTGGTGTCCTTGTGCTGATAAACGGTTGCAGGTGATGGTCTCTGTAGGGATCATACAGTGGACAGATCAGGAAAAAAATGCACGGCGTCCTCCTTAGCTAGAAGGTTGCAGTGTGAGCATAGCTCTCCAACTATGTATCCAACTTTTATCTATTTCTTTTATGAAAAAATCGAATTGCTTCTCTCGACGAGAGTCTCACCTGAGTGCCAAAAATCTCTCAATGCCAATGTTTTGATTTTTCCCCTAATAAGATTGTCTGCCACCATAATCCACTATCTGCCTGTACAGAGGACTAACTCTAAGGAATTATATTTAATGATTAATCCCTCGAGAAATCGAAATTTAAAAAAATTCCTACGTAATAGGGTAGGTAATGTTTTGTTTGATCCAGACATAAAATTAGTTCAGTTAATCAAGATTTGAAAAATCTTTTAGGTAGGCGTTCGGGCTGCAGAGACAGTTCAACCAGAGGAGTGAGGTAGACCGCCACGCTGGCGATAGCATATGTATTTTCATCTTGAATGCAATTACAAGATAGAGGCGGCAAGGATTACAAGATCTGTAAGCACGGAGTTTAGATAGTATACCACAGACCACATCTAACGTTCGTAGATCATTGATTTACGTAGAATGGCTATTTAATACGGAAATAATAAACCTGTGTGATGATTAACTACGATATGATATTAGTTTTGATTCAGGTTCAACGTCAAAATGATTAACTTCCCAATAATTGTTTCAAGAGAGCACCACATTCAGCTCAAAACCATTGAAAATTGTTATAAATGCAAATTTACTCTTCAAATCGTGTTGCGAAGGACCGGCCGTTAATGGCGAGCCCAACATCTGTATCGACTTGACCAGCCAAAGTGCGAAAGAAGTTTTCACGCGGATAAACATGCGAGAGGATGACAGGACGAAGGGTGCACTAGAGCGATCCGCCGGCCGAATTCGCCGTACGTGGGAGGGAAGTAATGGAAAGAGCTCTTTAGGCCCGCGGCCCCTATCCCTTCACACTGACCCAACAATTGGGGGAAAAAGCGAAGAGGATTTGAAGGACACTTCCTGGGAAGACCCCGCTGTCCATTTGCTGTAAAAGCGTTTTCTTCAAGTTCGCTGACTGTCATCGAAGTACACTATCAGGGAACAACACGACGGTTGGATGGCTTTTGGATTGGGGAGCCGTAACGCGGTCGAGTCCCCGATTGTTTCAAGGGGCGATTCAAACTTGATTTCCAAACTTGGGTCTTCTCGTTTATACTGTAGCGCCCACCTAAGTCGCTGAAGTATTGGGTGTTGAAATAAATGTCTTCACTCGAGATTTTCGGATTATTTTGACAGTAGTCTAGAATTTGGTAAGGACTGCACACAAAATTGGGAATTTCACAGAATCCTGAAGAATCAACCCTTTAGTTAACGCTAATCTGCGCCAATCACAGCTGTTACTACCATGAATTCAAAAGTCATGAGGTTGACACCCATAGAGGGCAATGGTTTTTATGAGTACAATGAACGCTGACGTAGAGCATGTAGTTGTCGGGATTGAAGAATTGATACAAAGAAGTTTAGTCACGAAGAATTTTGAGTTCTAGGGTAAAGCTGGAGAGAGTGAAGCATTTCTTTGTGGCAGGGCTCATTTTGGAAGAAATTAAGAGCCGACTTTATACATCTTAAACTAGGATTAATAGGGACGGATTTAGCGGTTTTTCTAAGTAAAACTCTCTCCTAATATAAATTGAAGTTAATTCTTCTTTTTGGAACTTCTTCTCCAAATCCTGGCAAACGATTCCATGGTCGACTTGGGTAAATTTGTTTCAACTAATCAGTTTTTCTTTTTTGAATTGAGTTAGGGTGTCCCGATTCGCTCTCACACTTGGGGTCAATAGGAACATAACATGAAACTAATACAAACCACAGATTGATGACTAGACCAAATGCTTTTTTCTTCTTATCACTCAGACGATAAGATGGGTTCAGCCCAGTGAGTTTGTATATCGCTCTATTTCCGTTACCGAGGTAATGTTAATTTGTTGTTTAATGTTGATGTCATGAAACAATGAAAACTAGGCAAGTCATGAACAGTGCTTGTTATAAGCGAATTAAATATGAATGTGAACGGATCACTTTTGATCCCCTGAGAGCAACTGTATTTGCCTGGTTTTACTATAAATTCACTAAAATACTGTATTTATATTACTTACGGATAAATTTCGAACTCGAATTTTGTTACCGAGTAGTAACTTTGAGAAACAGCTGATTTTATACAAGAACGTTATCACTCCTACTTTCCCACATACTACGGGGAAGAGATTAGACGATGGAAGTCGTTGTTGTGGAAGATTTTTCAGAAGCTCGATGAGTGGCGGGGTGAGATACCGTGAACGGAAATGTGTTCACTATGGTCAGAAATAGCTCTTTACCTGTGCTCAGTCCTAATCCACCAACTTTCCCTATTGGCCCCGATTTACGGCAATGGACAAAGCCTATAAAACGATTCGTCTAATGGCTGGATGTAAAACTAATTTGTTGCGGATTGATGATTTGTCAATTGTCTTAACAAATCCAAGAAGACTTGAAGAAAAGAGCCTATGGAGAAGTGATAAGAAAATTAGGAAATATTCTTCAATATTTTGACCAGTTCGTCATCATTATTGCAATCAATATTGAAAGTCGTGCGTAACATATCGAACGTGCAACCTTGATAGATTCAAATAATATCATTATCTATTGTCCCAAAACAATTCCAACTCGAAGCTAAATCATTTTCCACAATTCAGAAAGATATCTTCGTTTCTCACGTTATTAGGAAACTATTTCATTGCCTAGAACTGGCGAGAAGCGAACACTTAAGAGTTTGGTTACTATTACAAACCTCTGGCCATTTTTAACAGAAAATTAATGCTCCATTCTGCAGAATTTTCTTAGAACATAAAGCAATAGCAAGGCCCCAACAAAATTCCAAAATTTTCTCTTCGGAGCTCCTTATCCATGTATTTTGAAACAATTCCTTGATTTCAACGCTCATATATAAATATACGTGAGGGTTTATGTGGGTCTATGTGTGTTGCATTTCAGACGATAATTTTTATTCAAACTAAGGTTGATGTTTCCAAAACAATGTATTAGTTTGTTGCACAGTAGTTTGTGAGAACAGGCAGATGTTCAAATCTGGAAAAACGCACTAATTTTGAGTAAATTTATACTTTAAAGCAGAATATTACCCAAAGCAATCTTTTTACTCACTAAGTGCTCAAATATCAACACAATCTACCATAAATACAAGATCATTTGGTCATATGAACTCTCTCGATTGATCGGTAAATCGTTAATTACCATATTTTCAATCAATGTTTTACCATTCGATACTCATCCCTTCAAACAATCATATAGCAGCAGAAGTGTTCCAGAATATCTTGGAACCAACAGTTCAGTTGATTGAGTAGATCAAATGATTCTCTGAAACCGCCACTCTAATTCTAAAAGCCTAATCTGCCTTTTACAGTTCAAATGTATAGAGTGGAAATGAGTAATCAGCGACGAAAACTCACTCTGGCAGCAGATGTAGGAACCAAATAGTTTAGCTACTCTAGTAGCATGTTTAGAAACAAAACAGTCTAGTTGACAGAATAAATCGCATGGCTCCTCAACTTAAAGTTCCATATTTTGACGAATTTAAGGATTTTTCAAGTGAATTAAAAACCGATTTAAACCTTTTCCGGCAAGGTGAGATCAAATCAATCACTGGTTTCGTCGATAGTCAAGCTCAAAAAAGTGTCTTCGATTTTACTTTCGTAATTATGTTTGAAGCAAGAGAAAGGATTTCACTGAAACTTCAAACTCAACTCAATTCACTCAGTTCATCCCCGAATTAACTAAACGGACTGGAAGGACCTGCGTAATTTCCGCTGTACCGCCGGCTTTAGTTCTGGACAACTGAAGCAATCGCTTTTGTCACAACTTGGACAAATTAAACAGGAAACCTGAGCGAGGAGAGGTGGGTTAATAAAAATGGTGACTCCGAAGAGACGTCATTTCGAATTAAATTGGAAGGAACGGAGCGGAGACTGTTCGAAACTTATAATTGAAGGTTTGAAAATGGAGTAGAGGCGGCAGTTTAGAGGTTTGGCTCCGGGGACGGTGTTCCGGCGCGGGACACTAAACCTCTATTGTCTCGAATGAAGGGACCCCGCCCCAAGTGTCCTCAGCCTTCCATTAATCATAACCCAACACCCGGCTCTTCTCCTTCTGCTCCTGTCTATCGAACCTCCCCACGCAATATTTTACTCCGAGGGCTGATCCGAAGGGCTTATCCGAACTGAAGATCAGTCAGAAACACTATGGTGGATTAGAGTTGGGAGCACTTACTTAGGTTGTGACAGGTGCGCTAGGATTCAGGAGGTCATAGACGTCATCGTATAATGTATTGCCTCTGCCCGTGCCGGGAAAACCGTGCCCTCGTCCTTTTCTCATAAGGAACTCGATGCACTAACCGACCTGTGGCGCCGACCCGTTTCATCTCGACCGTTTCTCATTTTCAGAGTTGTGTATGTCGTAAATATCTCTTAGCCTTGAAGGAAAACCACAGGGTCCTGAATACATTTCGGGATGTGAAGTGAAACCAAGGCTAACGCGTAAAAGATTTCTTTCACAGTGGATAATTAACAACATCAAGAACGCAGAACGAGTGAATGTGACCATTCAACTTCATTTAGCGTGTTCACTAATTTTAACTTTGCAATTTTAATGGCTCCAGAAAGGCATTCTGAATCGCTCTTTCCACATGATAAATTTTCTTAGGATTGAGATAAAATCTACGTTCTCTAGTCAAAACAATCAAGCATTCTAAAAGAAATGAACGATGATGGTGGACAAATGAGGTTACAAGGAACCCAATGCAGTAAGTTCCTTCTGTAACAGAATTGCAAAAGAGTAGATTAAATATCGAGAAATAGTTCCAACATTTTTCACATTCAATCGAGCTATGCTACCATGTCATAAAGATGATATACTCGGGTCGAAATCTTATAGAACCTAACCCACATAAGTAAATCCTTCATCAGTTATAGGTGAACCGCTTTGATACCATTATTCATATCTTATTTCAGCACTAATTTGCCGCAATCATGGGTATTTTTCATGGTTATTCAGAGATGACCAGACCTTATTTTCGTCAAATCTGAGTTCAGTTGGTCATAAATGGATAATTTAGTCTGCCTACAGACAAACATAAAACCCACCAAGCTCCATTTTCTCAGGTTTGATACTGTTAGGCAGTTAGTTCGGGAAGAATGATGTAATGAGCTCACATTTGTTTCAACACGATAGAATATAAGTGATATTGTTTGTACGCTAGTCTGGATCACGAAAGCACTGGATACACGAGTTCTATGAATGGATGGATGATTGGGAATGTTCTGGGAGCAAGGAGTGAATTGTTCAATTTGAACACGATCCCCAATAGGCCGGACCGACAATATGACTGTGCATTATGCAATTTAAAGGTGCCTGAGGATACGAGGCATTATCTGGCAAAATGTCCAGTGTTGGCTGAGTTTAGGGTCAGGTACCTGAAGAAGCCATATTTGTCGGATGAGGAACTCGTGGAGGTCCTGAATGGCAGGGATTGGCAGGGGCTACACCTCTATATTGTAAGCACACAAAGGTGTAGGTTGGAACTGCTGAGGGAATTTAATTAATTATTTCTGAGACCCAAGTGATCAATTTGGGATGTTTGTGGAGTGGCGCGTAAATTGGGGTATATCTAATAGAATATGTGAGGGCTGCATCTAGGTATAGGGAATTTAAGATATAATATGTAGATAGACTATAGTGCCCCGTTGTAATTTCTTCTAACCCTTGGTATCCTGAATTTGAGAATGAAACACTTTCTGTTAATTTACTTAATGCGTATGAAATGTAACGCCTGTATTATATATACACATTTATATGTATATAGTTAAACTGCACTGTGGCCAACTAGACAGACGGCATTATGCCATGTCGAAATTATGTTTATATATTCTATTTTGTTATTATGCGTGTTTTGCAATAAACATTTTTCTTCTTCTTCTTCTTCTAAGTGATATTAGCAGCTAATCAACGGCAAATGTGACATCCATATCACTAGTCTAATTTCTGCAGTTTTTGAGCCGTACTGACTGTAAATCGCAATCGAAGATGTCGCTTTTTGGTAATGTTACCAAAATTTCGTCAAAAATAACATCATCGCTATGAGTTTTATTTTCATATATCAATTCATTATTCAACTCGTCCGATATTGGTGAAATTACGTTATATCCAAATATACGTGGAGATAGGCAATTATTACAACAAGGTGAGTCGATTCATAAGTTATTTTAAGGAGCTAACTTCTGTGGGAACTTGTTCCTTGGCAATTTTGTTCCATGATCCGTTAACAAACTTACATTCCACATGTTCTGACCTTAAGATGATTCTGATGATGATGATGATGATGATAACATTCGAGGTTATAGAAATTCTAATGATTTATACATTAATTTATGTGGACGACCCACCTAGACAGGCTGTCGGCGTGGGAGATACTCTAACCATTGGTTAACTACGTTCGCGAAAATATCACGCCAATGCGACCCAAAAGTAGCTTTCGATATCATACCCGTATCAAACAATTTTCGGCTATTGTGTTTCATTACAGGGAAAGGTGTTCATCGTGCCGCGTCACCATAATAACAGCAAAACTATGCACCTATTTGTGAACAATGTTACCATTTACTAGCAGGAAAGGCCGTTGTTTGAAATACGAAGGGCGCTAGAAAATTCCGTTCAAATTTTCATAATCGTTGATAGAAAAAGGAAGAAAATATTTTCAGTCAATAATCAGCTGGTCTATATGTGACACAAATGTAACCGTTCCGTGTGTAAATGGATGAAATTTTCTTGAAAATAAACCAACGAGGAAAATTAACCGATTTATGATTGAGAAGGAGTCTTTGAGAGGAGCTTTGGATTTCCGCAAGTCGTGCGTCGAGTTGGTTTTTTTTTTCCTCGCCAGTACATTTTACACTACTTGTACTAGGTAACATGATTAGTAATGTGCATCCAATAAAATACCACCACCGAAATTCCACATTCATATCGTTTCGTAAACAGTTACAAAAACATTAGAAGGTTCACAACAAACATCCAAGCAGATACAATGACTGTGATGATATATTTCCATTCTATAGTCTCGCATTTAAAATCTCCTTGGTAATGAACCTGTCTAAGGGGGGGGGGGTTCGTTGACGATGAAATCGAAGGTTCGGAGAAGTTTACGATTGAATAAATGTTGAATCGAGCTTGCACAAACGGACTTGTATGTTATATATGGGAGGATCATTAATTATTAGATTAAGATTAAATTAAGATCAGCTTGTTACGCGATCAGCGTGTTGTGCTATGCTTTATGGATTTCAGCAGAATGCTCTAAGTGGAAAGCATCGGGGAGCTTCCTGGGTGTCACCTGAGGCGATGTAAGAAGTGAGCAGAAGAAATGACAAATTCTTACTTTACGCTAAAAGTTCGGAATTGATGAACTTCGTCGGAGAGCGATCATCGTGTCGACTTATTGAAGAACGCTACCTTTTTGTCGTTTTCGCTTGCATGATTCGGTTCATTACGTGTCCTAAAATGTGCCTGTCAACTTTCTCGATTCTATCAACTAAGTATTTACGGAGATAAACTTCCTTATGAACTCCATCCAATACGACTGCAGGGTTAATTTGCAAGTTCAACTATATCTCGAAAAAAGAAGACTTCTGGATTAGGTGTCGCACGTAGATTCCTGGTATCGAGATCTGGCTTCGCGAGAGCCTCTCGGTTACACTACAAGGCTTGACTGAGAGTAATTGCGGCTTCATGCCCATTACCTCTTGAAAGGCCAGCTGGCGCCCTCCCACATCGTATTGCCAGTGCCTATCCAAACGGAGTTTGTGTTAAGTCTGGACTCTCAGTTGGAAGAGAAACTGTAGAGAGGCATTGGAAGACATTTCCTCGAATCATCCCTGGCATAGTTTTCTTCTATTCATGCCAGGGTGCTCATGACTTTTTGGATTTACTCTACATCAATCAGCTTTCTGGGCAGGTTACTAGTTTTCATCTGTCTGTGCACTATTGTAGTATGATTTTCTCCATTGAACTCACACTCTGTCACAATGGTTGAAACTAACACAAGCTCAACCAAGTTAAAATCTCCCAGGAACTCTGAGTTGAACTTCTGGAACTTCAACGGATAGTCCTCCTAGCTCAACTGGTAGTGTCAGCAACTTCTTATCATTTTCCGTTCCAAACACAGCGCGAACAAATTCACTTTATATGGTATCAGACAAAAGTTCGTACAGCCGTCTACCTCACTCAGTCACTATTTTCACTATTCACTATTTTCATCCCCTTGCATTGATTTGGTGAAGGCAGTGCATCCCTACTCTCGAGTGAACTCTGTAAATGAAGAGAAATTATCACTCATAGTGGCACTCTTTTCTGGAAGCTCTCTTTGATATCTTCGCAGCACTAATAGCCCAAACGAGATTTTTCAGTGATTATCTACCGTTCTAACAGGAATTTTCATTAAGCTTAACCAACTAAATACTAGTAAAGTTTAGAGAGCGTTGAACGATCAACGTTAAATTTCTCGAAGGCACTTCCCCACAACTTCGGATCTCATCGGAAGGTCAATAATATGATCGAAACGAATCGGACGTCTCTTTCCCACCCTATTTATTTATAAACTTCGTTAAACAGCAATCAGTTTCCCAGCCCGGCGTACTTCATCATCGCGAATCGCGCCGACTTGTTATTCGAACCCTCCCTCGTCCCTCCGCTAGGAGGCGAGGGATTATTGATCAAAATCCGATGAAATAGGGTCACCTATTAGAGCGGGGAGTCGCTCGAGTTTGAATAATCGCCGCTTTCCGCTACATTTCCCCATTTCTGCCGTCTCTGACGATAAACACGGGATTGACGTCCGATCGAGACGGTTTGGCCAAACCCCGGTTAAATGACGGACGGACGGGTGAGCGGCGGGGGTTGTTTCTATTATACAAGACCACCATTATTCGTTTCATGGTGACTGATTGTTGTTTTCGAGGAGTCCGTTAGGGTTGAGTTCCGGTAGGTTTTCTTCACATCCTGACCACTTTTGGGAATTGTGATTTCTGGCTTTTTTATGCATCACAACGTATTTTTTTAACCTTTTTTACATTGCCTGCCGACAGTAGGAAAGCCATTCATCAGTGATGGAGTTGAAAGAGGCTAAATACACAGCCAATATCAGAGGGTGAGCGACTTGTAACCACGTTCTGCAACCATGTAATATGAGGTGATGAAACGGACCAGTTGTTCCTTCAAAGGGTTGATGAAATTCGCCTGCTACACTCTGTGGCTTAACAGTTCTCCGATACGGGAAAGGGCAACTATCGATATTTAGACTAACGATGGCTGGTTGTCACGGGTGCCGATAGGCGTTTTCCCAAGCTCTGCTGGCTAGTATGAAAGTCCGTGTTAACAGGTTGTGATTGTATTTATTGTGTGAACGTGACTTAGATTCTATTCGAAAATGGATCTGTGATAATAATTGAAATTTATGTAATAGTTTAGAATTTAGTATGTAGGTAGAATTCGTGAGGAGGGTATTCAGTACTCACCCTGTCTTTTTCTTCCTAGTCCTTTTTTTAACAAGATATGGACCTACAAAAAAATTATATCCGATAATGGGAAGACCACAAGTTAAAAGAAGAGAACCTGGATGCCACTAACTTCTGTCCGTAATATGTACCGCATCCAACAAAAACGTGGCACCTCCCCGTGGTCCTCCCCGGGCAAACTCATAGAGTGTGGCTAACGCCAAAAGGGACAGGAGATCATGCTGCGTCATCAAGAAAGAGTGAAGGAAACTATGCATACATTTTTTTTTGGGGGGGGGGGGGGTCATTGTTAGAAAATGTAATACATTTTTATCAAGTCAAGTCCTTACCAAAGACAAGTCCTTACCTAAAGACTCAGTTTAATTCATATTTAATCACTTCACTTGACGGTTTTTAATCCAGGTTAAAATTAACAGAAAACAGAGGAAGAAAAAAGTGTGTTTGCAAAATAAGCTTATTGTAAACCATAAAATTAAAAATTTGGGGGGGGGGGGGTCATGACCCCCTTGACCCCAGCCCCCACTGGACCGCCCATGCCTAGTTATTAATAAACTACGATAACTTCAATGGATCAACAGGTTATAGACTCTACGAGTTCCATGTGTTCATCGAACTATACCCACAACCTACGGTGCTTGAAATTTAAGAAAGCTACCCCTACCATTGTTTGACCTGTTTTAAGTTCCCGGGTATTGCATTTTTCAAACTACGAAAGACAATTGCTGCAATGAATTCCAAAAGAGATTGCTTTATATCATTGCTTCATATCACCAGAGAATGTTGAGGTCTACTGCATTGTACGCACCCAAGACAGTACGCTTTTTTCTTGAAGCGCTATCCAATTTTCGATGGGTCCCACTTTCTTCCAGATTATCGAGAAGAGCGCTGTCTTTCATGAGGGGAAGGCAAAACTCAGTCAATTTAAGCGTCAATAACCATCGATCATCCGTAGCCTGATGAAGAGCTCCCGGTAAACCATCTTGCCGTGACTATCTGAATATGTGAACTTCTGATTATATAATCCATTAATAATCGTTAAAACTAATTCACTCATCCCAGGAAAGAAGATTCGAACGGATTAGGTATCTATAGAAATAAAAGCGAAGAGGTTTCATCCTAGAAAATGTACTCGAAAGAAAGCGGTAAACATTTGTTCATCTTATTTATGAGATTCCACTGAAGGTTCATTCATATTATATATTTTCCAGGCGATGGGGAGGAGAAGGTTTTGGCGGATATCAAGGTCTCAGAGGGCCCTTTGGAACTGCGCTCGCTAACCACCAATAACTAGTGAGGTAAGCTCCCTCATTTATTCATTCAGAAAAGCAGAGATTCTTACGGAAATTCTCACTGATAGCAAACCAGTTATATCCGTTCCTTTACTTTTGTTCTTAGCTTGTTGATATTTTACCTTTGACTTGGATGCAAAGAAGCACTCCAGTTACAAACTATATTATGAGGACCATAAATACGAATAATTTTTATCAAAATGTAGAAGTTTCTGTCAAGTGAGATGATCCTTTGATCAGGTTTTTACAAGTTATTGTATATTGTTCATGTGAAATTGCTTTGAAAGGAATTGCTAAAGTTATCAATAGTTCTGTTGGATTTATTGCATCTTAAAACCTCGTTCAAACTAATATTTAAACATTTTATTATTAATAATTAATTGTATATATGCAATTTTATTGATTTTTCGAGAAAATCATGATGAAAATCAAGTAGGTACTTTCGGACTCTGAAAAATTCCTAAAAACATACATTTTTGAGTAATCTTTGTTGATATTGCTCATTTATGCTTTTCAAGGAATAACCAATATTAGTGATTTTTTTAGCACTAGTTTCGTAAATACACAATAAGGAGACGATGGAATGAACTAGTTGCTCCTTCCAACGGCTCAGGCGATAAGCCTGCAAGACATAGATGATACCCGTGAAGGTAGAAAGCTTGAAGTTCATGCTAAGGATTACCAGTTCCAAGAGACGGGACGGTCCATTGCCGTATCCGTCACAAATTTTACCAATTTCAAGTGGCCAAAATTCGAAATGAATGAATGAAAACATACTGTATTTTGCACCCTTTCGGTGCGTTACAGGGGGGGTGTCATTCGACGTACAATAATTCATTATCTATAATTCAAAAGTAGAAACAAAGCCATGTGGTGATAATAATTCAATCAATTTACAAACATAAATTTAACGACAGTTAGAACGTATAATCTGAGAACATAATATTTTCCGCTATTCAACTTCCATGGACTTTAAACAAATATTATATTACATCTACTGCAGTTTGGAAACTTTTATTTTATTTACATTAAGGAGAAAGAAATACATTTCCCTGAATTCTGACAAATTTTTATCCCTTAATCGTTACAGCAACACAATAAAAAAACGAGAATAATAACTATGTACAATATTAATTTCTACTTCATTAATAATTACATCATTAGGATTGCTTTGACCTACTCAGTTTGATGACCTTTCCAAAACCAATCCCTCCTTTGACGGAATATCAAATTTTAGGTCAATCACTCCTATCGTCTTGCAAATCCCTGACAACTCTGCTGGAGGAAATATCTCCATAATTGAAGAAAAAACAAAGAACAAATCAAGTCATGAGCTACTCATTCCGTAAGAATGATCTAATCTTCAGGGCCGTTATGGTATAATAATACAAATCATTTATTTTTTCGACATTTAACAGTTTAACAATTTGGCGTGAAAGTTAGACTCAGTCGTATCCTGAAGATGTTTTCAGAGATGTCTATTCCTAACCGACTGATATTAAGGGCACACTATCAAAAAATGGTACATAGATTCGTATTCCTGCCACAGACTGAGCACAACTCTATCTGACTCCTTTGCCATTTGCATCTGGCAAGAAACTCTCGTTTTTTATTATTGAAGGCAGCGAAAGTAGGGGACAAGTCAGCTCTCTAATCGAAGAATAAAAACAATTGTATGGGGAACCATCCATGCTAAGCAGGTCGGCATTTCTATACTTCGTTTTGTGGGCCTCTATTATTTTGGGAATATTGCTTGCTACTAATTTTGTGTCCTTCGACTCCCATAACCAGTTGTAACCCAAAATACGAGATGAACACCTGACCTGGCTGAACCAATTGTATTTTTCGTTTGACGGTAAAACGTCCAGCATTGATTCCAGCTTGAGGTAGCAAAGCTTAGGGAAACGAGAATCCATTTTGAGAATTTTGAGCCACCATTCCAACATTCTTCCCAAAATCTGCGAGCTTATATGATTTACTTCTGCTTCGTTTCTGACCATGTAGTTTGGGGTTCCCAGTGGCAGATTTAATAAAAATTTGAAGAACTTGCACTGTGCTCTCTCCAGGCAAACCATGTACCTGAACGCCCAGACCTCCGCTCCATATAACATAACCGATGAAACCATCGAATCGTAGGTCCTTCTAATAGCCTCCCAAGAGGAACACTTAGCTCTCGACAATACTCCCCCTAAGCTTGCACCCTCCAAAACTCGAAATGCTTGAGGTTTTCATCTCAATCCTAAATAAAATTATCGTCTGCGTTCATTAACGAAAGAATGTATAATTCTAGGAATCGTTTCTGAGTACATCAAAACGATTGCCCATCTAGAAATAATTTCTACATCTATAAATATATAAATTATTCATACATTTTTAGAGCTTAATTTCCAACGGAGATTAGCTAATTACCATGAATTATCATTACGATGATCACATATTTTTATAAAATAACAAACCCAAATGATGTACAAAGCAGTAGAGAAGGGAAGGGGGGATTTCACATATCACATTCAACCGTTATCGAGTTTTTTCGCCATACCAGAGAATTGAATTCCTATTCTTCGGAAACATAGGCCAACCGAATGGACCGTGTAGCCCATTGTATTCCACTCAACCCTTTGTGTTTCAATCCAACGGAACACGCTAGAAACCGTCGGGGGGAAAAGCGCCATGGAAAGCGGCCTCCTGATAAATATCCGAAAGGCTGAAACCGATCCTGCGGGGCCCTCGTAGAATTTCCAAGCGCATACAAAAGAGGCGACGCTCGGCTTCGAGTGTCACTGACAAGGGGGTTGGGCCCGTTCGAGTGGTCACGAAAGATTGGCCAGGGACCGGCCGGAACGCCTTTTGGATAAGCTGAAGTAATCTGAGTCGAGACCCAAGTAAATCCATTGAAATATCGACTGACCGGGAGCAACGCCGGTTGTTCTGTTTCCACGATGAAATACAGAGGAAGATGGATGAAGATAAACTTGTAATGAATGGTTTTTCGGCGATTTTTTCTTCTTTTTTTTTTGGCTGGAAACAACTTGAAGTAACTTGATTCGAGATCGGTTTGGCTGAAATAGAGGACATAATTTGTAGTTTGAGCAAATTTTGGTAGAAAACACGCTGATGCAACGCCATTAAAAAAACGTCGTCCAAGTGAGGTGCGGAACATAGCTTCCTCGTCTAGGTTAGAACGTTTTTTGAAGTGTTTGTAGATAATCTCGAAAGTATATAATATAAGCTTGTAACAACGATTCACGGTACAGAAATGCCGTAGGACATGTTCCTTCGTGTACCAACCCCTTCAAAAGGTTAGTCTACTTGCATTGAAGGTGTGTCGATCTGATTCTACATATAACGGGCAGAATGGTTATACGATCGTCTTGAAATTGATACATAATTATAAGGCAGTTCATCCCCGCCTACCTTTCTTCTTGGATCAATACGACCTGGGAAAATTACAAATGGGGAATTTTACTTCTCGCTCGTTCGCAGAGTGATGTATTGATTTTTGAGCAAAGAAACTCACAGGAACCTCTATATTTCAACCTGCACACACTCTGACAAGTTAATCAAAATTGAATGGCAAATGTAGAAAACTAGTATTCAACAAGGGTTTCACATTCGCGCATGCGCAGTAGCTATCAATATTATTGTACCGTGGAAATTGATATGAGATTAATTTTCCTCGACTACCTCGA
The DNA here is from genome assembly GCA_031894815.1 of Creontiades dilutus. Lineage (NCBI taxonomy): Eukaryota > Metazoa > Arthropoda > Insecta > Hemiptera > Miridae > Creontiades > Creontiades dilutus. Next base: position 1,145,957 of record JAVIWC010009153.1, on the reverse strand, counting down.
TTAACCTGAGAATTTGAACCCGATTTGACCACTAAAACCTGAAAAAATGATGATTGGTGAAACTGAACTTTGATCAATAGTGTATATTGATGAATTGATTTGTGAGGAATGAAACCAATACAGGACCATTTACAATCAAACACGCACGTTCTCTGATCATTTTATTAAAACCAGATGAAATTACGATTGTAACTGTAATTTGATATACGCGAAGCGAAAGTTGTTCAGAATGATCTAAACCTAGAAATGGGAGTAAAAATTTTGATTTTGGTGAACCATGTTTTTTTTTTTTTTTCATTTTCTGAGGGTGTAAGCAAAGTTTCTGCTACCAATAGGTAGACTCGGAAACGAAATTACGGTAAAAATACCTACCTAAAATTAAAGTTTTCCAAAACCATCAACATGGAAATCCTTCTTGAAGCATTCTGAGGCAATCCCTGAAATTGCACACCATTAGGAAAGAAATGAGTCACAACAGACCGACACAGACGTGCAAACTCGGCTGGAACAATTGAACTTTAATGAGATAAAATAAACACCTGCCCTCGCTTAACTTGTCGGCATGTATATATAAGCAAAATTATAATACACTTGATTTCTATTAGATATTGCAATTACAGAAGCTGATTCGAACGTCACAATTTGCCAGGTGATTGTTCCAATGTTTAGGGATATTCACATTCTTAAACGTTAGCTTTTATGTATCGGTCGAAATTTTCCCTTATGGAGAGCGAAAGGATGAACGTAAACCGGTTCGAGAGGGTTTGTTCATACAGAGGTCTATCAATATCGAACACAAAAACTTTAATTTTATTGCGGAAGTTTCGGACGTTCTGATTTTTAATATTGCAGCCCTCTTATTTTCATCTCTAGGGTTGACATTAAGTGACTTCTAGAAGTCAGTCCTAGTTCCAGAGAAAACCTCCAGATACTGGACGGACAGATTTTCTCATTCGATTTTCAGAATACCCACATCTTAAAACGTAAACCGAAAAACTTGAACCAAATTGAACATTTTTGTTTTTCTTGATTGATTACAAAGGTTCATTAAGGAAAAAAATAAACCAAAATAAGGAAAAAAAAACCTCTGCCAAGTGGGTGTGGCACATAGCTTCCTCGTATCCATAACATGACTGTATAGATCATTGAAAATTATTATTGACTAAAGAACTTCGTTCAATTAGGCGAAGTAAATATTGAATTAGGGTAAATTTATTGTTATGCAGGAGCATAACTTGAGAAAATAAAGGTAGGCATGTTCAACTATTGAACAAACTATAAAATATACCTAATAAGTCCGAACAATCCCTGAAAATTTCATCGAAATCGGTCAAGAACTCCCGGAGTTATGCTTGTGGCAAGGATTTCACGTTTGCGCATGCGCAGAGGCTACTATTGATCCGGGGGTCATGAAACTCATAGGGGACCATCTACACATCAAACCAAACAATCCCTGAAAATTTCATCGAAATTGGTCAAGAACTCCCAAAGTTATGCTTGTGGCAAGGATTTCACGTTTGCGCATGCGTAGAGGCTACTATTGATCCGGGGGTCATGAAACCTATAGGGGACCATCTACTCCCTAACCCGCACATTCCGACAGTGAAAACAATGCTTCCGCTACTTCAGTAGACTCGGAAGCTATAAATAACAAAAATGAAGAAAAAATAAATGATGACAGCAATCTAAGAGCATATTAAATTGATCAAAATTCAATAAAAACCGAAAAAACCATTAATTTTATCTTTTAAACATTTCAATTTTCATACTTTTGGGTAAAATATTACTAGGAAGAAGTAATAACATTGTACATGAACTAGGATTTTTATATAATTTCGAATTCGATTGTTTGTTTCTAAAATCGAAACAAATGCTAAAAACTAAAAATCATTGAAATAAACTCTAAAAAACTTTGAATTTTCAATAATATGAAAAATTTTCAGACAATTTTCATCAGACACGAAGTATGATAGGTAACCAATATACAATACATAAGTGAGTACATGTATTGTTTTCAAAGAACTAAAATTTCAAAACGTTTTAAGTTAAATTGGAGAACAATACAAAAGCTTCTATCGTACGCTTGTAAGAACTTCTGTGCTATTCCAAGAAAGTTTATTGTCTGAGATTTCGTGGTAGAGGGAGGTCCACCGAGGAAAAGTTTAATCGTGGCTATTGCGTTTTCCGTGATAAAAAAAAATTCATTACACGGGAAAACGTATCTAAAACTTGATCCCTCGGGTCCAACCCATGTCTCACTTTTTCTTTATCTTTAGCTTGTTTTGCCTTCCTAACTTTCCCTTTATACCTCCATCCACGCTATTTCCAAAATGGCTGCACTTAATCATTTAACCAGCGATGAATCAGAATTCAGGGAAACACGAGTTTTCAAACAAGGAGGAAAGGGAATCGCTACCGTTCACTATCGTTTTATAAACCTTATGAATGAATTTCCTAATCTCTGACAAGCAACAGTTCAGCAGTTCAGTACATGTGTGTACTTCTCAGACCATTGCTAACTGCATTTTCAAGCTGATTGCCTCAAAATAAGGTTGTTAGTTCATTTGTACGTGCTTTCCAAATGAACTGAATGTTTGAACAACATTGTTAGGAAAATACATTATTACAGGACGCATGTAAAACGCTTCATATTATTACACCAAGATTTATCATTTCTGTATGAGGTAGCTCTTACATGGTTCCCTGGTTTGAATAGGTTGGACTGAAATATATTTCCAATGGTTTTCCTTCACTTGCTACTGAATTGAAACGTTGGGTACAGCGATGTGGGTATTGAGTCCAGTATCACGGTCAAAGAAAACCTCTACGTTTCTGACCTGATTAAGCCAAAGTGGGGCAAGTGCACAAACTGGAAAAGTGCGTAAGTGGGTGTTAACTTTGGCTCCAGACATTAAAAATAGGAGATCCTCCTGCAGATATGTTGAAAATTATATGCACTACAACACTAGAAAATTATATGTTCAACTGAAAACGCTTGTGTAAACAATGGACGTGTCAAGGTGCCATACACAGGACCGTGGAGAGAGGGTCCGGGTCCAGGGCCCTGTAACCATTGTGAAAAATTCATAATGGCTGAGTTCAACGGCTTTGTATGTTTATATTTATTAATTCTGTATTAATACTTCCAAACCAAATTAAAATTAAACGAGGGAGCACCTAAAACTTCAAACGAACCAAATTCCAGGGCCCCTTACAAAGGGCAGGCCCTTCCTCTCTCTACAAGACTGTCCTTACAACTCGGCTGCAAAATTAGTGGCGCAACTGTCGACAATCTCCATTCATCGAGTAAATTGTATTGTGCGAGGTTCCCCTGGTATTCTGCTAGTGCTGAAGCAGTATTTCAATCTTATATAGCTTTTCCAAGTTGAATTGAGAATTTTCCAAGTCGAATTGAGAATTTTCCAAACCAAATTGAGATTTTTCCATTTTTATCAATCTAAGAAACATTCACTACTAAAAAGGAAGAGGAAGTTTTCCAAACCGAATTGTCAATTTTTTAAGGCAATCCAAGACTTTATTTGAAAACAAAATTAGTGAAGCAAAATGAAAGAATAGCACTTTATGAACAAATTAACATTGAAATAGAAAAACATTTCGTTGGCAAACGCAGGGTGGCCTCGATTTTTTCTGTTCTTAACAAGAGCGAAATTTTTATGAAGTATTCTTCGTTCATTTTGTCTTTTTGATTTCAATGTTAATTTGTTCATAAAGTGCTATTCTTTCATTTTCTTTGCTAATTTTATTTCAACAAAATTCTTGGATTGCCTTAAAAAATTGTCAATTCGGTTTGGAAAACGTCCTATTCCTTTTTAGTAGTGAAAGTTTCTTAGATTGGAAAAATCTCAAATTGATTTGGAAAATCTTTGATTTGGAAAATTCTCAAATTGGTTTAAATTCTCAAATTGGTTTGGAGAATCTCAATTTGGTTTGGAAAATTCTCAATTCGAGTTGGAAAATTCTCAATTCGACTTGGAAAAGCTATATATGAATTGAATCCTATAAATGTTATCTGCATTTTTCATTGAGTTAGGGCCCTATGACTCAGATAGCCCAAATTTTTCATGAAAGCATAACTGCATATTAGAAACCTGAGAATTGTTTTATTTTTTTAATTTTCTATTAGAAGGGTGAATGGAGCTTCGTTCATTTAGCTTTTTTTTTTTTTTTTTTGGTTCGATTTAGTTTTGAATTATATTTCAATCATTTGTTAATTTGTTCATAATGAGCTGCTATTCTTTCAGAGGATGATTCTTTGCTAATTTTATTTCAAGGGCCAACCATTCTCACACTCCCAGATTGCCTTAAAAATCTCATTTCAATTCGGTATAATTACGGAAAACGTCATTCCTTTTGGGCGTGCAAAGGATAGTGAAACCACGCTTGCTTCCATGTGAGGTGATGGAATGGTACAGTTGTTCCTTCCAAAATCTCAGAGGATGATCCAAACGCTTGAAAACGTCTGATTCATCTTCCCAAGGCGACGGATTCTAAAATCGGGAAGGGCCAACCAACCATATCCATCACACATTCAAATCTGATCATGTAAGGGTTGAGTGAAGGGTTGACAGCAATGAATCGTTATAACTCATTATTTGAATAATTTTTTTTATTTTAATAATCTGCATATTTTTTCAGTTCGATCTCAATTTTTTTAACGAATATCTCTTGTTTAGAAAAAAACCTCAGAAGATTGGAATTTGATATTGGGAAGGAGGAAAGACGGGTTAGTGGCCACTCCATTCAAGCGCTTTTCATATTTTCTAGAGCTCTTAGCCGATTTTCGTCCTTTTGGTTTATTATCCAATAATAACCATTGTAATCGCTCTGGAACAAAAAATTCTAACCCCCCTGAAAATTTCATGGTTTACGTTTCAAAGGGTGTAGAATCCGAATCTGCAATAAAATTTTTCCTTCCGTCCGCCGTGCGCCGTTCTCCCAAACGGCTGGAGCAAAAGATCTGAAATTTACAGGAAAAATCCATCTTGGTCCGACGACTCCCCAATTCTTGAGCCAGCTCTCTCACTCAATTTAAAGTGCCCTTTAAGGGCGGTCAAAGTTTTGTAAAATCCCTAAAAACCTCAAAACAAGTCGAATCGGCCTAAATATTTACCTATTTGAAGAACATACCCTGAGGGATCGAATGAGCACCTCCGCAGGTCCGTAGGTCAAACCATTCCCGATGTATGGCCCGATTTATGGTGCCAACATTTGCGTTTTTTGGTTTATTATTGTTTGTTTGTAACTTAGTGATGCCGATAGCATCGAGTTGTAGTTAATGTGGATACTGGAGTGATAGCCGATGTGGACTTGTAGTTTATAGCTGATACACGGGTTGAAGCATTCTGAAATGCATGAAACGCTGATAATATATAGGTAAATATTATTCAATATTATTACTGGGGTTTATTATTATTATAGCACGTAAATAGGTTGTTAACCAAAATACCTATTTGGATTGATCAGTTGATCATATTTGTGTGCCTCCTGAAATTCAATAATTGATCTGGTGAAAAACGCTGCAAATTCTTCCACTGGGGTTTATTATTCAATTGGCTTGCGTTCATGGTTTGAATTTCTACTAAGCTTTGGAGTGTGCGTGTTTCACAGGTGTCAGAGCGATTATTGAATTTCAGGAGGCACACAAATATGATCAACTGATCAATCCAAATAGGTATTTTGGTCGAAAACAGATTTACGTGCTCTATGCATATCTCCTGAAGCAATCGCTCTATCACCTGTGAAACAAGCACACTCCAAAGCTTAGTAGAAATTCAAATCATGAACGCAAGCCAATTGAATAATAAACCCCAGTGAAAGAATTTGCAGCGTTTTTTGTTGTTGTTCGATTATAAATTCGATGAAGAGAGTGAGAGTGGGAATGATGTATCTTCTTGCTCGATTAGAAAATTTCAATATTAGACACAATAAGTCAAGATAAACTGCTGTAAGATCATTTTTTTTAACCCCTTTTATGTACAGCAACTTAATCTAAAAGAGCCATACGAATTTCATTAAGACAAACACATTTGAAAGACTCTACACAAATTTGACATTTTACGCTGTCACTCCATTTGCTATAGTTTCCAATCATACATTTCCGCTTTTTATCTTTTATGTAGTTAATGTACTTATCGATTATCCTCAGCGATAATGAATGGTTAATTAATTGTATAGATACCTACTAAATAATGGTAAGCATCAAGTATTTCTGTGCTGAGTAACCCTCGGGGCTAGAACTACACGAATAACGATTGCTTACATTATTAGTCGAAGCTGATATACTTAAACTCTGGTTTGAACATCAAATAGTCATGAGGTAGAGCTGTGGGATCGGGCACAGGTCATGAATGATAAACCCAGGAGTTGGAGGAGGCGTGCGTGAGACTGGGAAGCGATGAAAGTTTGAAAAGAAACCAATCAGTTCGTCCCTGACACGACATGAAAACCAGATATTTCGGAATTTCACATTCAACGAAGATGAATAAATTCAACTTTTCCTCGATGATATTTCAAAACATCAGCTTTAAATTAAACGTGAAATGTTGTAGAGAACAGCCAATTAATTGGAGGTGGAAGATCGTACTTCAACTGGAGTGTTGAGTGATGCGGTATTTTACAATTTACGTAGTCCATCGATCTGCCTATTTCTATAGATTCTGGTGAGCACAGAGTACATTTCAGTGGGAGTCCTATCGTTTCTTCGATTTTATTACAACGAAATCTATTATTTAAAGTCATACAAGTTCCAATAGATAGAAATTTGAAGACAATGAGGTGATATTGCTTCCAAGTCAGGTTTCAGACAAGGTTGCGTAACCATTCCATTTATTCATTCGTTTGCAATATTTCTGGTCCAAATTGGTTCATATCACGAAACAAACTAGGAGAAGAAAAATACCAAATCGTCAGTTTCTAAATGAACATTTCGAAACCCGGTGGTTGACCACCAGCAAATTAAGCAATCAACAAAAAGGGGATAAGAAGGCAAGGTAAGTGAACTAAGAGTGGCTCTTCGTTGACACTTGAGAAGAAATTTAAACTGTCTGCCACAGTTCCAAATAACTGAAAAATTATTAAAGGTTTTTGGAGCGAGGAAAAATGAGAGAAACTGCAAGAAGTGGGTAAGGATTCCTTCGTCTTTCTGAACACATATCACCTCCCATACAATTGTATTTTCTATCATTCCTAAAGACTTGGTCACTAGGTAATGTGACTCCGTATGCTAAGATTTCAGATAACTGCTGAAATAATGGAGGAAGTAGCAAGAAAATTGATTTCATTTCGCTTTTGTGCATTCACGGCTTCAATTGCTGTATAACGAGGAAGTGATGGAACGGCCTCTTCCAAGGACTGAGACGATATGCCTGAAACATGTACAGCCAATCTTTGAAGCTAACTTCAAGTCTCAACTCAGATGCTGCGATTTCGTGAAATGGGAAGGGAGCTATTCATGCCGACCTTACAGCGTTGATCAGTCTTTGTTAATGAATTAGGTAATGAGGTTGTGGATAGAAGATCAGTTAGAACCTAATGAATAATCATTGGATTGAATTGAAAATTGTTCAGGTTGACGGCCATTCGAAGTTGGATAATAGTTTCGGTAGTTCATGACAGCCTAGGAAAATTTCAGGGAAAATTGCTTCGGTTCCGGAAAAAATTTGAGAGGTCGATACAACTGTCCACGGTCTTTTTGATTTGAAGTTCAGGTTTCATTGAACATTTTAAACAACGATAATCTTCGGAATCTAACCACATTTGGTGAATTATGGAAAGTGGCGAGGGCTAATGTTGTTTTAATCGATTAAACAGCATCAAGGGTCACCTTTAGTTATCACTTTCCAGATTTTCTTGGGAGGATTTTGAGTTGGAATCAACAATGATCATTTGTGGACCTCCGGCCCCGATCAGAAAAAACGCTGCAAATTCTTTCACTGGGGTTTATTATTCAATTGGCTTGCGTTCATGATTTGAATTTCTAGTAAGCTTTGGAGTGTGCGTGTTTCACTGGTGATACAGCGATTATTGAATTTCAGGAGATATGATAGATCACGTAAATCTGTTCTCGACCGAAATACCTATTTGGATTGATCAGTTGATCATATTTGTGTGCCTCCTGAAATTCAATAATCACTCTATCACCTGTGAAACACGCAGACTCCAAAGCTTAGTAAAAATTCAAATCATGAACGCAAGCCAATTGAATAATAAACCCCAGTGAAAGAATTTGCAGCGTTTTTTTATTGAACCTCAATAACCCCCCACAATAAAAACATCTATAATTTATCAAGTCCTTTAGCACTCGTATTGCGTTGAAACTTCCCCAAATCCAAATTTAAACGATGTAGCCAAAGGTATACTGATGTAGAGGAGGCACACAAATATCATCAACTGATCAATCTAAATAGGTCAACTCAAATGAATAAAATTGAATAATAAACCCGACTGAAAGAATTTGCAGTGTGCGTGTTTCACAGGTGATACACTTCTAATGTCAGCTTCAGTTTTGTGTTAATTTAACTGATCAAGTCGTAATTCGTACATATCCACCCATTTGTACCCACTTATGGGTACTTATGTATTTTTATGTAGTTGAAGTTGTCCCGTACTATAAATAAATAGAAACCCGAAACTAATGATACATCATGGAATAATTTGAAGCAATTTCAAAACGAAATCCTCCCAGATGAAGTACTGAAGTGTTCGTACCGATATGGGTGTCCAACCGTCATTGACCGTCCCCCAAAAAGGCCCTTCATCTGTTCCCCTTAAACATGACTAAAGCGGCTCGTTGCATGACAAAAAGAGATCCTGCCTGCACAATCATAATATGAACTCATTCATTCGGACTGCTGGTTGATCAAGTGGGGGATGCCATTGCTACCGCATAACCACCTCCGTTAGAACGGTCCTCACGGATTCGCCAATTCAGCCCTTGGTGCCATCGAGAGAAAACTGACATCAATAGACTGGAACTGGATACGATCTTCAAGGTACAGTGAATATTACAAGGACATCATCACTTGCACACCACTGCTGCCCCAACCTTAAATTACCGTTTAGCTGGGAAGGATATCGTTAGCTGGTCGCATAATCTCATTAAGGAGCGATCGAACGTTTCTACGTGCGTTTGGGGGAAAGCTGACACCCTTGAAGCTCTAATTGTTAGCTGCCCTACGCTGACCACACCGAGATACAAGCTCCTCTCTAATCTGCTTCCCATACCATGCAAGAGCAGTATACCTACTCAAATTCTCCATCAGCGAGGCGGTGGAGTGTGCAATTTAGTAACATGTACACGATATGTCAAGAAAGGGTTTAACATGACAAGTTATAATTAATTTGGATGCTGTTAGTCAAGATTGCATTATTTATAATGTTATTTTATTTTTCCTCATTGCCGCACATCTCTTGATATCTGTCCGGCTGATACAATGCTGCAGTATTTTCTTAATTTCTCTTCGCTATTTGAACTCTATTTTTCAATTATTTTGAATATATATGTTTTTCTAGAATAAAGAAGGTAGTAGTTGGTTCCGCCATGGTAGGTACCTGTAGGGGACTTATACTAGAAGGATTAAAACGATTTAACATTGTATGATGTATTTCCCGGGAAAATAATAATTAAACTAGCATTACACTACAGTATTCTTCAAGGATGCTCCCATTGTGACTTGACAGCCTCTCTGGTTATTTTTTCGTTGGCCGAAAAGCCTGTGAGAGACCTCGGACAAAAATGCGGTAAAAACGGCCCCTCCCCCCTCGGAAACAATTTATTTGAGAGAGGAAGCCCTCGAGAAATGACGAAGGCCTTTCCTGTAGATTATCATCAGTGGCCCACAACGCATCCTTTCAAGCTCAGATCAGCTTTGCTTCGGGCCAAGAGCGCTCTCGCTTCAAGTTGGCCGAGTGTAGCTGACAGGAGGTCGGAGAGGCGGATGTCTATTCAAGTGGTCGGTGAAAAGACCTTATTAGTTGACTATAATCTCAAAAACGACCCGTATTGCTGGGAGGTACGTATGTTATTGTAGGCAACAAAACTTTTCGAAACAATTACAATTTCTAATCGTGAAGCATGACTGCATGAGCGAATCTCAGTGATTCACAACCTTTAAACTTAAATAAGGACCCTGAATGTGTGACAGTCGTAATGATTATCGTGATTAATTTTCGTATTTTTCGGTATGATATAGGAATAATGATACGGATAAAGGTTATCAAATGAAATTAAAAACGCTAAAAATGTATTCAAATTTTGATACCGATATCTTCAATTGTCGAACAAAGAAAGGTATTAAACGGAGAATTCTCTGACTACTCTATAATAGAATTCAAATCAATTTGTGGTAAGAACATACCGCAGAGGTGGGGGTAGGTGTGGATAGCAAGAGGTAATAGCTACGAATACTGCAAGGTATGAATAATATGTATTCTACGTGCACAATGAGAATACATCTTACATTAATGGAGGCCACGCAAGATATGAGAAGGGAAAGAGGACCCAAATGGGAAGTTTTTACGTTCATTGGGACGGTTCAGCAACATCGCCATGGCATTAATGACTACCGGCTGATAAAGTTACTAGGCAAGCTACCATACTTCTGGTGAAGTGTGAAAATAGTAGTGAAAATTTACTAGCTACACACTTGCTTTTGTAGGAATTATAAATTGAGTGGACTGTAAATTTATAAAGGACATGTATTCAACAATGGTAACCAGTAACTAGATTGGTTTGCTCTTACGAAGCCAATTAAATGAAGAAATATAGATAAATTAATATAGTTGATTAACTTGGGTGGCAACAAAAGGTAATTTTCTGGAGTCACATCTAAGCGGCCGCTCGAATGAACAGAAATAAAAAAGGTAACAATGCTGAAATGAGTTTAGAAGGTAGATAAATAAACCAAATAAGTTCAGTCCAAATATGACGAAAATGAATTGCAAACTCCAGGTAAGTAGCATGGTGAAACTGGTGAAAGAGCCAAGACAGGAAAGACGAAAGTGCAAAGACGATGAAAAAGAGAGAGCCAAGATGATAAATATAAGAAATAAATAAATAACATCTCACCACCACAATGCTGCACTGGTGATCAAGCAGCAAGATATTGATCCTGTACAAGGTTGTGGTGAGTGCCTGCGACGGCATTTCAATTTAAAATATTGAATATTAATCATTAGTTTTAACATTTGAACGACTAGTGAGCACACCAATTGATAACTAGATTTATGTTTACGACACAGAAACTTCTAAAAAATATTCTTCTGGACAAATCAATAGCATGATTTCAAGCAACTGCTTGATGACTTTATGAGTTTTTGCAATACTGTTAACAATGCGAACACTTTATTTACTAAAGGAACGGTTTTTTTGCGGTCTTAACTCTAACGGTGATTTATCGTCCATAGGGTGTTCCTAAATTAAATTTAAATTATACCGTTGAAAAGAGCGTTTAATTTTCTTCAATTTGTAACACATGCAAATTTCTTTTAACTCACGTCGTACATGGTTTTCCCTTGACTAAACTCAAATTTCTGTCAACCTCCTGCTTTTTTACCATTTTCAATGTTAATTTACCACCGTACCATCTTCTGGAAAATGAATGGCTCTACGGGAAAAACATCTACAACTTTCTATTTTCATTAATCTATCTCATCATCTATTCTATTTTCAATTTTCATCAACTTTCTAACGGTTTGTTAAATTTTTGTTTCAGAGCAATTTTTTAGCGAGAAATTGGTGTTTGAAAGTGGAAAAACGAATTTTTTAAACAAAATCATCTTTTTGAAATGAGATAATGCCTCTGGTGTTGGATGAAATTAAATATAGGTATATTTTTGAAAACAAAGGTTGAAAAAAAAAAAGATTTTAAAAGTTAATTGTCATTTCCAACTTGATGTTCATAATTTTGGTATAACGTCGGTTAACTACTATTTTTCCCATTTTCCAAAGTCTGTGAAGTCTATCACTGAGAGAAGAGCGCTGCTACACCACAAATTTCATTCAATTTCGAACGCTTCAAGAATTGACGTAACTGCTGATTTACTTCAACGTCAATATGTCTGTATGTACCTGACATGTTCTCTGTAGAGACCTCTCAATTTACGATAGTCGAAAGTAGCCAGCCATATCCAAGAAAATCCTTGGTAAATCGAATGTCAAATTCAGCACTCCTCAACCTCGGTTAATAGAAAGCTCGAATAAGCGATGGTCGGAAAAAGTAGCAAGTGTATCGACAGTATCAATGTACAGTTACAATAATATCGTTCAATAATCCAGAATTCGTTCCGCAACATCAGCAAATTTTCTATTACGATGACTCCAAACAATGTAAAAAGAGTACTTTCCTGAACAGTTCTTGATCGAAAACCATAATGAGTAATTTCAATTGGAATTGCCGTAGAACAAAATGTTAAAACACATCCGTTTAGTCTTTCCCTGACCGGTAAAGAAAACTGATATTACTCAATATTAATGCGAGATGGTTATGATAGTTCCCCTTCCTGTTTCTTGAAGCTGCTAAGCCTATGCAAAATCGGAATCTTTTCAGCTGCAGAGGTATCCTCTATGATTTGTAGGCTTATCGCCCAGACGTTAGAAGGGGTGAACATTCTATATCGTGGGGTTCCGAGTAAAAGTGACCAAGTAACATTTGCAAAATTTTACAGGGGAGCGATTTGAAGTTTCACCTATTTTCTTCTTACGAACACTGGTTATGTGATGTCTCATCCGACTATGTTTCGATTTTTCTTTATCCTGCAGGTAGTTAGCTAGTGCCCGCCTATGATATCGTGCTTCAAAATTCACTTCAGATTAAATAAGAGCTGTTTTCCGGAAAACTCTATTTGATCATTTTTACTTGCCTGGAGTTTCAAGCTTTACTCATTTGGTCAATTCAATTCTTCGAAAATCTGTCGCATAGTTACATGAAATTGAGGGATTGAATAGTTTTTTCGTTAATTTATCGTGTTGCCAAGCATCTAATAACAATGATATAACTATTTCTGTTAGAAAAGGTTATCCATTACCTATCACTGTAATTGGTCATTTTCACCTGCCCACTATGCAATCTTACAAATCTTACTCAGTAAAAGTGATCAAATGGCAATTGATAACATTTACATGCACCAGCGAGAGTACATTTATAATCCATCTCGTGTTTTGTGGTTGAGTTCAAATGCCATTTGGTCACATAAAACTCTTTGGGTCAGGCAGGTAAAATTTATTTTCAAGTATTTCTTGCACATCAGTTTGAAGATAACGTTCTTAGCAACAACACACAGTAGACAACGTTCCTTAGTACTGGAATGACAAAAAAAGCTCATTTTGAAAAAAATGTTACTTGGTCACTTTTACCCGGAACCCGACGATATGATCTCCTTGTTAATAATGTGAACAGTGAAAAAGAATATACTGAATACTTGATGTTGAAATCACGAGCTGAATTATTATATCTGAATTGAAATCTTTGACAAAAAATGTCCATTAAGCCGAATACCTATACGTATAGCAAAGTGCGCTAACCGTTTAAGTTTGCAATCCTCATTCACTTCGTGGTACAATATCCTTAAATAAATGAATATATACATATGACACACTGTTGATGGACATCTGAGTTGATTTATCGTGCCGACCATACTAAGCGAATGCGTTGATTTGGAATAACGAACGATAAAACGTCGAGTTCATGTCGGAGCGCAGAATACGAGCCAGCTTATCTTGGCTCGATCATGATTCCCGAACGTTATCGAGGGCACGACTACCGCGGATATTGCATAAAAGATCATTTAGTGCCCGATCAGAAAGTCAATGGAACGAAAGGATGCTATCCATCACGTGGAATGCGTTGGACGTTATACCCATAAAAGTAGGGTCTGGTCTTCTTCAAGACGGACGGCATGAGCATATGATTCCAACTAAGCCAATGGATCGATTCTGATTTGACGGGCTGTCAAGTTTGGGAATGGAGACAATTAAAGGTGAATTCGTGCTGTATGTTTTGTCGAGTAGCTTCCCCATTCACTTCATTCTTTTGTATCAGTCAGTGTTTGCTATGAAAATTGATGGTTATTTTTGAGTGGTTATTTACAAGGCCATCCCGTTGATAGATGGTTGAGTGGTAAGTTTGGGATTAGAAACTTTGAAAAGAGATTGAGCATTTCTAAGTTAATCAACTCGACACCTATGTCTAGGGAAGCGTACAATCCGATGGGATGTGAATCGCTACATATGGTTTTTGCCTTTGAGGCTTTCTAACGTTAATGATATTAAAATGTGTAGATGCATTATGGGTATTTTTGCAAAACTTGGATATCAAAACATCCAGTTGTTGAACACATAATTGCAGTACTATCAGGCCAGGTAATCAAGCTCATAATTACCAACTTGAAAGTTCTACACAGTTCAGATCACGATAAGGAAAATTGACTAATTTTTATTCGCATTCACGTGTTTCCAGTGACATTAGAGACAGACTGAACTTCCGATATGTATATTCTATACGATAAATAACTCATCGTATAGAAGATGATGGACCTGCGAATAATAACCACTACGATTCAAATCCGATTGCCAAGCTGAAGTCGAAACCGTAAAACCGAAATGGTATCATCATACTATTTGTAGCAATCCTACGCGGTATTTGAGATATTGCTGCATATTCTATAACATGAATACAAATGGTGCATTTAATCAAAACCGAATGAAAACTAGTAACTAGTTGGAAACAATTTCGAGTGTGCGGCATCAGACGGGATTCCGATTTAAAAAATATTAATTTGAGTACAAGATAGTTGTAATTTTGATTCGTCGACGTTTCGGTCCCCTTCTGTGATCATCAACCAGAGACAAAAAAGTTGTCAAAACAAGAATCAAAAACATAATACGCTATATTGGTTGACAACCACCTTCTTGCAGGAAAGATTGATGTATGAGTAAATACAGTAAAATTGAAGCCATCATGAAACTATTCAAACAGAATAACAATCATGAAAGAAAACAAATAGAGAGCGGTATGAATTTAATAATATTAGAAATAAGAAAAGGCTTGTGACTTGTTAGCCTAAACCGTACATTCCATTAAAGTGGAATCAAAATCAGAGGAAAGGGAAGAATCAAGATTATAATCATGCTGCTAATGAAAAAATTCTTTGACATTGAAACGGAGAGATTAAATCGTCTTTTCCCCACTACCTAAAACACATGAGGTACAAAAAATCATGAGAAAATGGACTTTTGATGGAGTGGAAAATGCAAAATGAATTTGCTTGAAATGAAATCAAAATAATTAGTAATTCTCAGTAAAATTAAGTCTAAAGCGGATGGAAATGTATAAATTTCGACTTCTACAGGATGTCCCAGGAGTTATGCACAATCCGACTCCTACGTGTTCTACAACTCATTTCCGACCAAAAATGAGTCATAGCAATTTCTCGCTAGAGGCCTCGTTTTCGAGCTATTCGCAATTTAAGATTTTTTTTCGTGTTTTCGATCTTAAGTCATTAAAACCGTCATAACTCCCTCAATTTTGAAGATAGCTCAAATTTGATGACACCGTTGGAAAAAGCGTTACATCTTCCATCTATTTGATGTCAGAAAACTTTTCAAAATTGCATTGAAGATGTGCGATTGCTGGGCGAAATGGCAGTTTTGTCAAAATCTTGAAATCGCCTGTTTTTCATCTCGCCTAAAAACCCCATGAATGCTTGACGCTGAACTGTGCAGGCCTGGTAAAACGTGCGCCAAAATATCAGCTTTCCAACGGTGTAGTCGTATTGGTTTTTAAACATATTTTTAGTTAAGGAGATGGTGTTTAACTGCAGAAAAACGTGTATTTTCTGTTAAAATTAAGGTTTTTCCAAAAGTCTCGAAGATTAATGCAACTCATCGCAGGCGGATATGAGTCGTAGAACACGAAGGAGTCGGATTGTGCACAAGTCCTGGGACACCCTGTATCACTAAAAAAGACCTAATGTTTGAAAATTGGGAAAGCTAGGGAGGAGGCATTGTCTTGGTCAGGAGCCGAGGTATGCAATGACCCGCACAACCCCCCGGTCTTGAAGGAGGGGTTGCTCTGTGCGCCGTGCGTTGTCAACCCCAATCTGATGTGGCCGGGCGTTGCGATTTTGATAATTTGTTGTTTCTGGTCAAATTCAGTTTTAGTAAAATGTTTATTGACTCAGATGTTCAGTGAGCTGTTGGACAATGGTAAGATATTGGGGTTTAAATCGAGTTCATACAAAGACTTAGAGTTTAAACAAGATTGTGAAAATTTAAATTAAAAAATAAATATTTAAAAATGAAAAATGAAAAGGAATTTAATGAATGAAAACGTTCATTTGTTATCAGCGTCTACGGCATTTCCAAGCTGTCCAGCCAAAGTCAGGATAATCGAAGATCCGAGAGACAGCTATTGTTCGTGTTCATTTATGATTGATTGCAATGATTTGCTTGCAGTTGAGTAGCTATATCACAAGTGAGTATGTTGACATGAATTTTGTGTACGGTTTTGCCAATGATGATGCTTCTGAGGCAGCAAGGGAGTCACACTCCTACTGTGTAAAATTCACACCCTAGCGAACACGTCGGATAGTATGAGGAAAAAATATTGGTAGATAATATTTACCTACTAGATCCTTCTTTATCTAGTAAACTATCTGTTTCTTATCTACCAATTGTTTTTTGTCGAGAAAAGTTACATATATCCCGCCACCGACCTTTTTCGTCGAGAATTTTGGAAAAACCACAATTTCAACAGAAAGCACTTGTTTTTCTGCAGTTAAACACCATTTCCTTAGTTAAAAATATTTTTAAAAACCAAAACGACTACACCGTTGGAAAGCTGACATTTTGGCGCACGTTTTACCAGGCCTGCACAGTTCTGCGACAAGCATTCATGGGGCTTCTAGGCGAGGTGAAAAACAGGCTAATTCAAGATTGTGACAAAACTGCCATTTCGACCAGCAATCGCACATCTTCAATGCAATTAAAAAAAGTTTTTTGACATCAAATAGGTAGAAAATTCAGCGCTCTTTCTAACGGTGTCATCAATTTTGAGCTATCACAATTGAGAGAGTTATGACAGTTTTAATGACATAAGATTGAAAACACGAAAAAAGTTCAAATCGCGAATAACTCGGAAACGAGGCCTCTGGCGAAAAATTGCTATGACTCATTTTTGGTCGGAAATGAGTTGTAGAACACGTAGGAGTCGGATTGTGCATAACTCCTGGGACACCCTGTATAAAGTTTTGAAAATGATCCTCGTAGTTTTAGCACAATGTTTACATTGATCGCATCTAATTCTCTTCCAGTTTGAATGTTATCGAATACTTTGCAAGACTAAGAATATTCCTATGGATAAATGATTTATATTATATTTATCCTGTGAACGTTGTGCACTAGCAGAAGCCATTAAGAACAAAAAGTTGAGAATGTTATATTCGATGTACTCTGAATTTCAACTCCGATTTGGGACAAACTTAGACAATCGGGAACAGGAATCATATTAACTATAATATGAATTCTGTGAAATAGCAGTGCAGCATCCTAAAAGAAGCTATTTGGAATTTCGGGCATTGGAATGTTGCATGATAGATGAACGTCGAGCATAAGTTTTAAGGAGAGAGCAAGAAATGGAATATATTCTTCGAATTGACCAATAGCGACCACTATCTCTATACTTTCAACTATTTTGAAGTAATAGTATCATCAACGATTTGTTGAATACTTTGAAGATTTGTAACAATATGTTGTTGCACGATGTTGAGGAACATAAGGCGGAATATTAAAAACTGAAAGTTAATCACGTAAAGGGTACAGAAATGTTTCATATGAATTTCCCGTTTGCGAACGTTTGTAGTGTCAGTTTGGAAGGTAACTCAAATGTGAAATCCAATATATCACGCCGCTTTGTGCATCATTTGAAGGCATACGGACGAAGCCAATCAATGAACAAAGAGAGCAGGAGAAATTACCGTCAGAGCTGTAAGGTAACCGAAGCGTGGCGCCTCCAGTATATGAGAAAATCTGTTCTACCTTGAACAAAGAGAAACGGGCTACGCAGGGGGGAGTTTACAACATTAATTCTCATTAACCAGCGAATGAAGGGAAGAGGAGAGTCGGTTTGCTCAGCGCCGAGTAAAAGCTTCCAGGCTACTGTTGACTCCTGTCGCCGCAGTCAATTCCTCTGCTCCCTGTTTGTAGGCGGGTCGTTTTCAGAATGATTAAAGCTACAGAGAAATTCTCAAGAATCAGCTTGTTTTCACACATAAAGTATTCAAGGTCGAAACGAAGGAGGGACGTTCCAGCTGGAACTGTTCTGTGGAATGTGACACCGAGGTGGAACGGCTCGTAACGATTTCAAACTGTTCGTGATATTGAATTCAGCTGGAACGAGCAGCCTCCTCTTATATATATGTGTCTCCTCCCGGAGCTGGAATCAGTGATTGGAATTGAGATCTATATGAAGTAAATACTCCGCAAATTACCATACAAAGTTTTATTATTTCTGCATTAGATGACCCTCCTCTGCAAATCACTGGTTTGTACATAGTGTTTTATACATATTTTTACTTACCTGGACAAGTTAAGTGGCATTTTCAAGTAATTTCGGATTGTGAATTGATTGGGATGGGTGCAGACCAACCCGAGCTCATCTGACTTTAAAAATCCCATTTTAAGGGTGAAAATGAGGCATGGAATGGCTTCAAGACTATATTTTTTAAATCACAATTTTTTTATTTCCTCGTTTTGGCGACTTCGCAGTTTAAAAAATTCTTGTGTGGTGGGGGGGGGGGGCTAATAAAGGGATGTAGGATGTAATAATAATAAATCGTTGCAAAATACTTATTTCACCCTTTTCAGAATATTTTTTGCTATGAAATATCATTAAAAGTTAGATTTAGTCTTCGGAGCGAAGAGAAGGTTTGTTGTTTTTCTGCACACTCTTCCTAAGCAACAATTTGCCAGTTTTCGAGCAAGTCGTTGGAACTTATACACTTTTTCAAGGTTTCATTTGCATATTAATCGCTGAAATTGGTTTTAGGAGCCATAGTTTCCTAGGACCTCAACAAATCCTTCTCCAAAGTTGCAAAAACATTGGTTAAGTTCACATTACTCCAAGGAAAAATCTAATAACTAGAATAACTCAAGAATAAGCGAGTTAAAAATACATTATTGGAAATGTATATACCGGCCGATGGCTGTCGCTATGGTGTATATCTTGATTCGGCTGTTTTGAAATAACTTGGCTGGGTGATAGAGTGTCTAGTTTATTCATAGAATGTAATATATTCCGCTTGTCTATTGGTCGACCGTGCTCCAGCGGGAGCGGTTAGCTCTGAACTAATCCTTATCGACCACACTGGCCTCGTGAGAGGGCGGAAAGAGGTGGACATTTTGCTGAGCTTTCAATTATTGACATTCTCCCATTAAAATTCCACACATCTAAGAATGATAGATAGTTTTCGCGGGAAATAATATGCCTGTGGATGTTTAACGATCTTGACAGGTTAGAGCACGAAGATTTACATAACGACCTGATATGGGTGATACGTGGCTAGCTGGATACCGACGGTGTATGTAGAATTTCAATGAACGTGAATAATTTTCCTGATACACAAAGAAAAGTTTGATAAAACGAGGGCACGATGATGTTATGGGGGAACGTGCCCCCTTTGACAAAGCTTGCGAAGGTCGGTTGCGCCATAGAGTTCAAATACAGCGACAATCACGGAGGGAGACCAGTTTAGGTCACCGTCATCAAAATTCAAGGCGTGTGGGATACGGGAGTTTTGACGCTCATATCAGCTGACGCCGTCCACCTACTCACTCCAGGAATGCCCATCGCCGCCCGGCCATGACCCGATACGACGAACTCACCACACACTATATCCCGAGAAATCGGATTGATAATTTTCAACAATTAACAAGAACCGTGACAATAATTTGAAATAATGACCAAGCCGACATACAGTTGTCCAGAATCTCAAAATGCAATTGCAATTGGATAAATCAATGACGACCGTGGGAAACCACCCGAAGGTAAAAAGATAATTAAAGCACTCCAATGACATAACGACGGGTTTCCCCGAGGTTAATAGTTGTTACCCCTTCAAGGGAAGCATCCTTCCACGGAATAGAACTAGTTAGATACCCCTTATACAAGGCGGTAGCCACAGATACGGTTAGGCCAGTCCCGGTGGAAACTTGAGCCAGGTACATACTGTGAACTAACTCGTTTCTCTTACTTGACGAAACCCCTTCCAGAATAGGTAGCTAAATACTTACGGTATTGAACTAACTATCTGGTTCGTAACAATCCCACACCTCTCTCTGCAAATCTACCAAATTCACCTACTGATGCAGACTTACGCTCCTGGGACCAACGGCGAACCACCTCATAAAAATCTCCTCAACTAAATTTACCTGATGGGGGCCCCTCTCACTCACAACCTTCCGTAGACCAGAAAACGGCAGTACCTCGCATCCTTAGATCGAGGGAAAGTTAAATAATAAAACCAATAGAATATTGGCTCTCACAATGACAATGGACCAGGGGTTCATAAAAATGCACTACATAACATCTTTGAGGTAATTTATCCAATAACGTTTCTCTACTCTGTAAAATGACTGGTTGGAGTTGGGATTTGTTATACTCGCTGGTTTAATCGTTTTGATCGTTCTAGAGAAACTTCAGACGAGATACTTTTGGGATCGCTCATGTTTTAGGAGTTGTGAACCGAACTTCTACATGCACTCGAAAAATCTGAAGAGCGCGAAATTAGGGAATTTAATACGGCTTCAGTTTACTTCATTGCGCTTTGGAAATTCCAACGGAGTTCGAAACCTCCCAGCGGAGTTTCAAAAAGTTGGACGAAAACGGAGAGTTTATGGTTTCAATGTGTTGCCCCAGGTCAGGAGAAACATGGGTAAAACATGTCTAGTTGGTAACTCGGACTTTAGTGCGACATTACGATGTTAATAAATAGCCATGGGAAGGAGAGTTTGTCTTAAAATGAATAAGTTACACAAGGAATTGTTGAAAAGATGATGGCGTAGCAATTATACCTAATCAGCATGGAACGGGAAAATGGAGAAACTCTGCGATTCTTTGAGTTGTATCAATCAACATTCACTCAACGGTGGCCACTTGTTGGTGAGAAGCCACGACTGAGTTAAAAGAACGATCAATTCTCACGATAGAACAAATTTGATAAGATGAGATGATATAAAACGATGAATCCCACGATGTTACGGAGCGGTGATTCGGAACGATGTAACTGAGCGGTGTTACGACACGGTAAATTGTTCAAAGCGCATATGCAGCTTAAGGCGATTCGAGTAACTCCTGATCCCCGGTATTTTAGGTTCCCATTGTCTCACCGGCCTACGAAGTCTGAATCGAGTGAACCGTGTTTATCTGATCGAAGTGTACTTCCGATAACAAGCTCGGCCACTCCGATTTACTACAGTACCTATGAGAAATACAGTAGGTATGAGGCTTCCACTTATAAATAATGTAACCATACCGTAATGTCACAATTATATGAAGACAACCACTACCGACATGTGGTTCCTTAAGAACTGAGCAATAATTATAATATAATTGTTGTCTGTGATGGATAATTCATGTTTTTTGAAGCTGCTGCCATAGAGCCTACTTCTGAAGCTGTTCGTTTCAATTTCGTTGTTTTCCTTTTCGTCAATATTGACTCTTTAATATTCACTTTCTCAACACATCTTTCTTTCGCATTGCCCCTTAGGCGTTTTTTTAATAGAGCGTTTATTTGTTAATATATCAACTAGTTACATCTGAGGTAATGTACAGGCAACTATCTACATCACATATTTACTTACTTCACATAAATCAGTAAATATCTAACTTCACATAAATTCCGCGCACATCATTACACCACGTTTCAATCAGGCTGAGCTGCGCTAGAGGCGGTGTTCTGAAGCGTCACATTGGAGCATCCAGGAGGACGGAATGGTGACGCTTGACTCTCTCAGTTCTCATCATCTGCCTGTGTATGAGGCTCGTTCATTGATTTTCCATCTAATAAATGATGAGGGTTGGATGTTGGATGTGGGATGGGTTGAGGCTCATATTGGGGTACGGGGAAACGAGGAGGCAGATGTATGTGCCAAAATCGCAGCTGCTGACGAATCCCTCCAGGTTACGTTTGATCTGAGGCCACGGTCTGCATGAAGTCTCAGTTGAGAGCAGAGGCAACTCGGTTTGGGAGAGCATGTAATAGTGATTCTTTCCTACTGTCAAGAATCTGGTCGGATCTTTTCGTAGACTCACAACTTCTCACTGGACATGGCAATTTCCATACTTGAAGCGCTTTATTGAATGATGATGCCTTCATGCCCCATGAAGGCCCAGACTTGGGATCATATTATCTACGAATGCCCCAAATATGATGTTGACAGCGCACGAATGCAACGAAGAATCGCGGTGTGTGGAGGTCGATGGCCAGTCTCATTCCAGGATCGTTTTGCGAGCATCGTGACGAACTATTGACATTTATCAATTCCATTGACTTCGACGATTTTTAAGTGAGGTGGTCTATGTGTTTAATTTTAAATATTTGAACTTGTTGACCAATTATTGTTAAAATTTTAGTTTATATTGTTTACTTATGTTGTTTTATTCCATCGATATCGATATTTTTATATAATTTGTGATTTGTAGTTTAATTTTCTTGTGTTGTCAAACACCTGTAGTCACTATGGGAGCAGGTGTGAATGTTTAAAAAAAAAAAAAAAAAAACCACGTTTCATGAGGATTGGCACTCGATTCAGGTGTTACACGGAGGTCAGGGTTTTGTTTAGTTCGGATGTCTTGATACTACGCTTAAATCTCAAAAATAAGGAGGAACAAATATAATAAATGAATAGTTTTAGTAACATACACATCAGTTGTACAAATAGATCGAAACCAGTGACACATCATTATGTTAACATCCACGTTTCAGCCAATGCAAAATCTTGAGCTATTGCGCTTGCGATTATTGTGTGTACCCACCGTCGAGTGTTTCAGCCCAGGACCAAGGACCTTTTCAGGCGTCGGTTTAGTTGGGAGTTGTCGAGAAGCTGAATGACTTCTGGGTTGGTAATACCAGGAAGCTTCTTTTCGTAGTTCCTTGAATATCTTTTAGTGACATCGCTGACTCTTTCGATTTTGAGGCCCTTGTGGAGGTCTACATTACGGATGTACACGTCAAAATA
The DNA here is from genome assembly GCA_031894815.1 of Creontiades dilutus. Classification (NCBI taxonomy): domain Eukaryota; kingdom Metazoa; phylum Arthropoda; class Insecta; order Hemiptera; family Miridae; genus Creontiades; species Creontiades dilutus. Next base: position 1,122,706 of record JAVIWC010009153.1, on the reverse strand, counting down.
GAGAAAGCTGAGCTGACGATCAAGTTCCGCAATGTACTGGTTGATGGGCGGGCAATCAAAATTGTCGGTTCATAATAAATTAACACTGTAAAAACAAGTCATTAGGCCACTTTGGACATACGGAGCGCAGCTGTGGGGCTGCACCGCCCAAAGCAACCGTGACCACATTCAGAGGTTCCAAAACAACGTACTGAGATGCTGTGTGGACGCATATCGGTACACCAGAAATATCAGACTACACAAAGAACTTCACATCCCCACCGTCGATGAAGTCATCAAAACCCAGGCCATAGCCCATCACAAGCGGCTACAAGGGCTTGTCAACGAAGAAGCTGTCAAGTTGAAAAGAACGAAGCTTCAAGATTTGTGGAAGTGAAAGTGGTCCCCTTTCTTGCCAAACCGTTAGGTGAATGTTTATAAAGTGCACCGGAATCACGCCTTTACACAACACATAAGACTTAGTGAAGTACCTAAGTTGTGTATGAGTACTAATTACTTTGCAAAAATGAAAATTGGTTATAAATTAATATTTGGTGCAATAAATAATAATCAATGAAAAAAAAAAAATTTACGAATGTGCCATGGAGCAATCACAATACTCCTTAGTACCTTATTTTGGAATGTTTGAACCATTTTCATGTTACTTTTAGCTGTGCATCCCCATAGTTGAATACGATAGGTCCAGATAGGCATAAGTACTGTTTTGTAGAGCAGCAATTTAGGCTTGTAACAAATCAAGAAATAGAGCACTATTTATTATATTTTCCAGTGCATTTTCGATTACGTTCGTTGTCCTATGGACTTGATCAACTGTTGAATGCTTTGTTCTAAATACAAACTGGTGCTGTGAAATTAGATTCCTTTCTTCTATTATTTTTGAGTCTTTTTTTTAATAGCTTCTCAAACAGTTTAGAGAGAACTGGGAGCAGTGAGATTGGTCTATAGGACTTTACGTCCTTAGGTTCTTTGCCTAGTTTCAAGATCATGATCACTTCAGCTATTTTCCAGGATTGCGGGACATGTGTTAGTCGAAACGCTGCATTTATGAGGTGTAATAGCTTACGCAGTCCTGTACCAGGAAGTTCTTTTATTACTTGGCCAGTGATTAGGTCAAATCCTGGCGGTTTTTTCCTCTTTAGCTCAAGTTTGACGCATTTATCAAGTACCTTGAATTTGACTGGTTTTATAGAACTACTATCCATTCTGTGTTGTGAATTTAGAACTTCTTCGTTCGTTAATTGCTGCAAGGGGGAGAAGGTTTGGGAAAAGTGATACGATTTCAATATAACCACTTGAAAACAAACTATGGACATCTGATCTACCTATTTCGAGTCTTTCCTCCACAGACCTCCCTTTTGAAAGTCCTGGGAATGTTGAGATAACGCATATTACACCTATTTCATGAAATTAATGCACCGCACTGTAGCGTTCAGCTTCCAGGGTGCCCTATGTTAACATCCTAATAGGTCCAGCCATTGGAAGTTTTGTTTGTCATATGTTATAGAACTGATGTGAATGAATGAGTGAAAACGTGGTTTATTTATAGTCAAGGAAAGATATGCCTTGAAAAATGATAAAATATATGCAATAATTATGGTCAAGGCGACTGTCTGATGGGTTTCCAACCATGAAAAACAATTCACACGAGTTTACTTCCACAGTGACACAATTAACATCACTTGTGTGGAAAAAGCAGCTCGCAATAAGATGGTAGTCAACATCAAAACAAAAAGGAACCGACAAAGAACTGGCAAACAAAAGATAACTATGTATTGCAAACTAAAGAGAAAACCATATATAAACGTTAATTATCAAACGATAACAATAATACATGTGATGTATATATTTAGGACATTACTATAATGAATAATTTTTAGAATCTATCAATTGAAACCACATTCAACCATGGTTTTGAATCTTAAATTCCATGCCCTCTACAATATTTCACCAACTTACGAGATACAAGATTACAATATTTCTCAAATCATAGATATTGAACGTTGCCTGGGTCAGAGCAACCGAATAAAACGTGTAGCTGAAGTCCTGTTTTTATTAGTGCATTGTTACATATCAACTATAACTTATCAGATGATTTAGTCCATTTCCCACGATGTCAACCGTTAATCCAACTGTATTCAAGGTTGTGCATCCACCGGCCTAGCAAATAATGATGTTGTATTACACGTTGGTACATACACCCACCGACAGCAATCTCGACTATCTCTGTGATCCGTGTCAACGTTGATGGTTTGACAACCTAAATCACCTCTGGATTGTCACAATCTTATACCATAAGCATCGGCTTACCTAAATACGGGGCAGGAGGCTCTATAACGATAAACCAAATCGAATATACCAATCTGTATACTAGACAGGGATTAAGTATGAAGTCTTGATACGATAATCCTGAACGTTTTTATTTCTAAACCAATCAACAAAGCGTCAAATGTACCTATAAGTATTCGAGAAAATAGGTCTAATTTCACAGTTGTAGAGTTGAGCGAGCACTTAATTTAAGATAGATGTCCTTGAAAAGCTGCCAGTATGTTTCTAAAAAACCGTGCTGATGTATAGGTGCTTGTTTTGCTGGAACAAATGGTGTTTCCCAGGATCTCCGCTCACAGGCTGCACATTATCCCACCTCGTTCCCATCTATTGACCTTTTAGAGAACAGGGGCAATTCGAGAGCCCTCCGCTCGCCTTACCGCCTAACGATGATTTGTAAACGTGATTTATGACCGAACGGCGGCAATCGATTCGAAACAGTTTCGTGAGGAAAAAAAAAAAAAGTCTCCCCGTTTGACTACATAATGCTCCCCCGGGGTGAGAAAACATTTCGACTTATTCTCGTCAGAAAATACAAAAGGAGGAAAGAATAATAATGACGGGGATTTGGTTGGCGGTGAAAGGTGAGGGGCGTAGAGGTAGACGAATTCGACGGCCGTGGCGTGCTATCTTCATTGCCCTGTCGTGAATTGGCTCACGGGATTGACCTGGCTCATCGTAGTTACCAAATCGATGACGGTTTCTGGGAAAATCCTATCAATTGGCAGATGGTCTTTTCCGTTGTGATAAAGCTCCGTGTTCTCAGAAGAAAAAAACACAATACTTTCTAATCATAATTTTCAGACATAGGGTTTCTGGTGGTTTGTCCTATTTTTTAGGATGATAATAGCCAATTCGAGATAAAACTCTAAAAATGGCATTTTGGGAGAATGTAATACCTAAATCGTTATTGGCTTCAGAATTTAAGAAAACGCTGCAAATTCTTTCACTGGGGTTTATTATTCAATTGGCTTGCGTTCATGATTTGAATTTCTACTAAGCTTTGGAGTGTGCGTGTTTCACAGGATAGAGCGATTATTGAATTTCAGGAGGCACACAAATATGATCAACTGATCAATCCAAATAGCTATTTTGGTTGAGAACAGATTTACGTGCTCCATGCATATCTCCTGAAATTCAATAATCGCTCTATCCTGTGAAACACGCACACTCCAAAGCTTAGTAGAAATTCAAATCATGAACGCAAGCCAATTGAATAATAAACCCCAGTGAAAGAATTTGCAGCGTTTTTTAATTGAACCTCAATACCCCCCCCACAATAAAAACATCTATAATTTATCAAGTCCTTTAGCAGTCGTATTGCGTTTAAACTTCCCCAAATCCAATCCAAATCAATCCATCAATAGGTATTTTGGTTAAGAACCGATTTACGTGATATAATAATAATAGACCCCAGTAATAATATTGAATAATATTTACCTATAGATTATCTGCGTTTCATGCATATCAGAATTCTTCAACCCGTGTATCGGCTATAAACTACAAGTATCCACATCGGCTATCACTCCAGTATCCACATTCACTACAACTCGACGCTATCGGCATCACTAGGTTACAAACAAACAATAATAACCCAAAAAACGCAAATGTTGGCACCATAAATCTTGCCATACATCGGGAATGGTTTGACCTACGGACGTGGGGAAGGACTCATTCGATTATTCATGGAAAGTTCTTCAAATAAGAGTCCAAATTTAGGCCGCTTCCACTTTTTTTGAGGTTTTTAGGGATTTTAAAGAACTTTGACAACCCTTAAAGGGCACTTTAAATTAAGTGAGAGAGCTGGCTCAAGAATTGGGGCGTCGCCGGACCAACATGGATTTTTCCTGAAAATTTCAGCTTTTTTGCTTCAACCGTTTGGGAGAAATCGTGCGTACGGTGTACGGCGGACGGACGGAAAAATTTTATTGCAGATTCGGATTCTACACCCTTTGAAACGAAACCATGAAATTTTCAGGGAGGGTTAGAATTGTTTATCAAGAGCGATTACAATGGTTTATTATTGAATAATAAACCAAAACATGGTAACATATGAACCACATTGATATACAGTTTTGTTTACAGTGCAGCCACTCCACCAGGTTATTTTGTCAACATATTAATCATTAAACACTTCAACACTCTCCACTTTGAGTACAAAACTTCCAACGCCAATCGGGTTGGCAAACGGATGAATACATTCTGATTGATTGATGAATTATGAAGAAATTGATTTCCTTTCGATAGAAAATCTCGTTACTCGGCAATATTGACAGGCTCTTACTTGTCATACAGAGGACTAAATCGAGGGTGAAGGTAAACGTGAAAAGCAAATACTTATCGTTCAGTGGCATCAAGTCTTGTTTATTCAACCGACGCAGAAACGCTCGGGATGCTCAAGAAGTGTCGACATCTGAATGAATACGGCTTACTACCTTTTGAGATAGACTCGATTAAGTTCTGGATTTCAGATGAAGTCTGGTGAGGCCCAGCAATTGAAAAGGGAGTTGAAAGAGAGAGTAAATGGGGCGGACTTTTTTCATAATTTTCGAATGAGGTATTTTCACCGGGTATTTCGATCCAATCAACGTTTGCGATGGCAGCGGAGAGTACTACACGAACAAGCAGAGAGTACTGTACGAATCCGATTGAACAGAGTGATCAGTCGTGGCTTTGAAGAGGAAACCAATTAGAATCAAACAAATCAACATAAATTACTGGCAGGTATTTCGAAATATTCATTTCTACCCTTTGAAAGAAAAACAAATAACGTTAACTTTAATGTGAATTATACTTATTTTAACGAATTTAGTTACATAGTATTACGGTGTAACATCAAATACCCTTCATAGAAATCCAAAATGCTCAACTGTGTGATATCCAGTACTGAGGGGCTTTTGGATAAACCATAACAATTTCCAGAACTCCTTCCGGGAGTCAACAGCCTTATCTAGGCTTAGAAAAAACTATTCACAGCTGTGGTTTTTGAAAGAAGATGGCTCTATGTGATCCTTTGGTCGCAAGACGATTTTTACTACGTTCAATGATGTTGACGTTACTTTTCTTTTCCCAAAGCAATAGGTTCTCGCGGTCAAGCTGAACAGATTAAGGTAGAGCAGTCAAAATGGACTTCTTGGATTCATTGAAGAGGTCTTTCAACTACAAATTAATCACTAGTATAACCTCGACATTTTCTTTATTTTGATGTCATTATTTGACACTTTTTCCACTTTAGGCTAACTGTTCAGGCATTAAACCTAAACGAAAACTTTGGATTTGGAAACAGGGAGCTAAGTAGTTTAATGCTCTTTCCAGCGGTATTCTCAGATTTGGGATTATTTGAAAAAATGAGGAAGTTCTAGCTGCTTGGTGACGGAAAGTCGAAAACAATCTTAAACCGTGAATTACTCGGAAACGAAACCTCTACAAAAATATTTCTAGAGGCATTTTTTGTCACAAATCAGTTGTAGAATCTATCCTTAGCCGAATGTGTATAGAACCGTGTATAGTCAGCACATGACTCAAAATTCAGCACTCTTTGAAGATATTATATAAAAGACTTTCTGAATACATTTGATAAATAGATTCCTTTAGTGAAAATTTCTTTCACCCACTAGGCATACATAAATCACGAAATTCGTTATTCAAAACACAAACAAATATTTCATCACATCTGTAAGACGTATGAATGAATCAGTACAAAGTGTTTATGATAAACTGCTCAATGTTAGAGAAATCGTCCTTATATCAAGTTGTCTTCATTTCCAACCTTAGATTTGAGCACGTACTTCACGAAAGAAGAGAAAATGCGAGACTTCAAAAGAGGTAAAGAACATGAAGATGGGAGACTTTTAAAATTGATTACAACGGGTTTCAAATGAAATAGTAAAGCTAAAATGGCGTTTTTAAATTACTATTTACAGGAGATATCTGCCTTTCATAAAGATATTTTATTCTCGAAAGTTGCGACTCGAGTAGCGTCCGGAATTCTTAGGAGTTCATTCCAAACGGTTAATAAATCTGAAACAAAGCCCAAGAATTCACTGAAAAGTCGGAAACGGAGGAAGAAGGTCACACGAAAAAGAAGAGCGAGGACGTCCTCTAAAGACAAAGTTCGGAAACTGCGGCAGTTATAACTTCCACAGCCGAAAAGGAAGGAGCATTTATTTACTCAAGCAAGAACGGGTCGTAACCGAGGGATACAGAAACGGGAGGGGGTTATGCCGCCTTTAAACAAAACATTCTCCTCGAGCTGTTATCCGCGGAGTATAAACGCTAACGGGTAGATCCGGCTGGTTCAATTAACGTGCTGTTAGGTAGTAAAATGGAAAATGGGAAAATCGAGTCCCGGAGACCAGGGTTTTAGGTTCTCTGGACTGCTCCATTCCTTTCAATATTTCGGAAAGCATTTCAACTAGTTACTTGGATGAGGGTGGCGATTATACGCTTCAAAGGTGGAATTTTCCAAAAACGACCCCACTGGTGGTGTAATTTCACACTCTACAACGACTTCGTTTATAAATTATTTTGCATTCCTACCTAAATAATTTTTTTTTTTGGTTTATTATTCAATAATAAACCATTGTAATCGCTCTGGAAAAAAAAATTCTAACCCCCCCCCCCCCCCCTGAAAATTTCATGGTTTACGTTTCAAAGGGTGTAGAATCCGAATCTGCAATAAAAAATTTTCCGTCCGTCCGCCGTACGCCGTACGCACGATATCTCCGAAACGGCTGGAGCAAAAAATCTGAAATTTTCAGGAAAAATCCATCTTGGTCCGACGACGCCCCAATTCTTGAGCCAGCTCCCTCACTCAATTTAAAGTGCCCTTTAAGGGCTGTAAAAGTTTTGTAAAATCCCTGAAAACCTCAAAACTAGTCGAATCGGCCTAAATATTTTCCTATTTGAAGAACATACCATTAGGAATCGAATGAGCCCTTCCCCACGTCCGTAGGTCAAACCATTCCCGATGGCCCGATTTATGGTGCCAACATTTGCGTTTTTTCGTTTATTATTGTTTGTTTGTAACCTAGTGATGTCCGGCCGATAGCGTCGACTTGTAGTGAATGTGGATACTGGAGTGATAGCCGATGTGAATACTTGTAATGTAGTTAGTAGCCGATACACGGGTTGAAGCATTCTGATAATATATAGGTAAATATTATTCAATATCTGGGGTTTATTATTCAATATTATTACTGGGGTAAATAAGTATTCTTTCACTGGGGTTTATTATTCAATTGGCTTGCGTTCATGATTTGAATCTTACTAAGCTTCGGAGTGTGCGTATTTTACAGGTGACAGAGCGATTATTGAATTTCAGGAGATATGCATAGACCACGTAAATCGGTTCTCATCCAAAACACCTATTTGGATTGATCAGTTGATGATATTTGTGTGCCCCCTCTTCATCTGTCTACCTTTGGCTACATCGTTCAAATTTGGATTTGGGGAAGTTTTAACGCAATACGAGTGCCAAAGGACTTGATAAATTATAGATGTTTTTATTGTGGGGGGGGGGGGGGGGGGGGGGGGGGGGGTATTGAGGTTCAATAAAAAAAACGCTGCAAATTCTTTCACTGGGGTTTATTATTCAATCGGCTTGCGTTCATGATTTGAATTTCTACTAAGCTTTGGAGTCTGCGTGTTTCACAGGATAGGGCGATTATTGAATTTCAGGAGATATACATGGAGCACGTGAATCTGTTCTCGACCAAAATACCTATTTGGATTGATCAGTTGATCATATTTGTGTGCCTCCTGAAATTCAATAATCCCCCTATCCTGTGAAACACGCACACTCCAAAGCTTAGTAGAAATTCAAATCATGAACGCAAGCCGAATTAATAATAAACCCCAGTGAAAGAATTTGCAGCGTTTTTTTTTTTTTTTTTTTTTTTTTTTTTTTCACCTGTAGTACGTATTCGGCATACTAGGTTTGATGGAGTAACAATTACAGCTGTTTTCCATTGGAAATTTACTTAAACGTATTTTCGTCAACGGATTTGTTACTAGGTTTTTCGGAACTTATTGAAACTCAGATCTTTGAAATTTCCTGAGAGAATGGAAAATGAAAGGAACTATTAGTTGATGCTTACGAAATAAAAGAGTTGATGTGTAAATTCAATGAGGTTTAGACCAGCGGTTCACAACCGTTGGTACGCGTATCACCGGTGGTACTCGGGGATATATTAATAATAACAATAAACATGTTGAATGTGAAAAACATTAATTTACAGTTTTATTAAGTACATACATAAAGTTGCAGAATGCATTTCTATTTTCCCAAACATGACCAAATGTAAATTATAGGTATATTACATATATAAATAAATAGAAATATATATAAATGAAAGTTGGAACGTCGAAATCCCTGAAAATGTAAAGTGGTACGTGGTTACTAAAAGGTTGAGAACCACTGGTTTAGACCATAATCAATAACAAATAATGACCAGTACCAGTAACAACCAAATTGTCACTGTATGACACAGATATTGACTTAACCATTACAATTATTTGTTTATTTAACGGGCAAGCCCAATTACAGTATAAAGAATATTTCATTCCATAACTGATGAAAAGGGTTTAAGCTAGCGAGTTCTGAAAGAATGGTTGCACAAGAGTTCGGTAAATAAAATTATCAAAAATAAAAAATTGAAGAGATGGCGGACTTCAGATTAGAAACAAAGGAATGAAAAACGGAAAGTCTGATATAATAGTCAAAAATAGATGGGCGCTGCGTAGAAGTTTTGAGAGTGGGCGATTACATTGGTAATTTGCCGGCGAGAGCGTTAGAGAGAAAAGTAGAGGCGAAACAAGAGGCTGAACGTTGTATGAGTATATTTAGTTCCAACATCACTGAGGTTTTTCATGTCACGTCGATTTTCGAGGGAGTTCAGATGACCTTTCGAGACATACACGATATCAACTAAGTGTATGTCCATGTTGAATGCGAGAAACCGGAGGAACTAGTTATGTACCCCTTCCAGACGATATCTGTGCACCAAGTAAGCAGGAAACCGGACAGCATACTCAACTAATGGAAATACAAGCACCGAAAGCAGGAATGATCGTAAACTCCCTGGTGAATGACTTGTCAGCAACACAATTTGACCAGAAAAGCTCAGTTGCTCATCGCATAGGGCTCGCAAGTCAGGCATCATCCTTACTACTCATGAAAAAAAGAGCCATCCATTGCCAACACGCCATACGTGGCACGTCACACATGGAACGCCATCACTGATAACAGTTTTTTCGACACACACCAAGCCTCCAACAGGCAATTGTACAGTATCCAAGAAAGAAAGCAAAAAGTTCCAACAAGATTATCTTGAGGATCACCTGACGATACTCAGAACAGTGAGGAAATTCGCTCCTCAATGAACATTGTAACCAAGGGCGTAGCTAGGATTTTATTTTGGGGGGTGCTGAAATAGGCAGGAAGGTTATAAGGATGTAATAGTTGCATGGGATAAAAAAGCAAACAAGAGACAAAATTACAACAAATGTCAATTTTACTATCGCTTAATTGATTAGAACAGAAAACGTATTATGATATAATTAATTACATGTTCTAATTAGTTCCATAGATACTCGTGAAATGTAGATAGTTTTTATAGCGCAAAAAACTGCAAGAGAACAGCCCTCTTCTTAAGAATGTATTTTTTAGAATTGCGGGTAGAATTTCGGGGGGTGCTGAAGCCCTTTAGGCTACGAACTTGATTGTAACTCTTTTTATTCATCAGTTTTCATCATTACAATGTAACATGCGTCAAGAAAGAACATTTTTGAGAAAAGAAAGTTTTCAAGTTTTGTCAAACTTTAATGTGTGACCTCGTTCTGTATTCAAAAACCAGGAGTTCCGCACAGCTAACCTTGGAAGCACTGTTCTGTAAGTTCCGAATCTGTAAGCCTAAATCGAATTTCGCAAGATATTAAGTAGGATATTTAAGTAGTACTTTTAAAATTCTTGTCTGTGTATAGTTCTAATAAGCTTTTATTCGTTGATTTCGAATGATGAGCAATAATTTGTTCAAACACTGTGTTTGCTAAGAACTACATGATTTCCAATTATACAAATATACGTTTCGGACTTCTACTTTATTATTAGATAACACTGTGCAGAAGAAGTTTTAGGATTAGTACGAGAGTTGTTATATTTGTGTGATCAGTACCTCCCAGCGAAATGTTTCCAAGAGTTGATCGAGAATGTGAAGTCCTACAAAGCCTCTTCGCCGGGTCAAAGGAAACTACAAAGTTTTGTTTCAAGGGTATAATACCTTTTGGCCCTTTTCCCTCGAACAATAGCATTCAGAATTGGAAGGGATTCGGGCCGCTTTCCCATTCAACTTGAAGGTTCTCCATCTTTCTATCAGGCTTAACCGTTTCAGGTCATTAGACCTTCAAATTCACGGGTAACCCTCTTAGGAAGCTGGCCAGCCTTTATAACCTTGTTTCGCTTTTCAATTCTCCGATTACCTATTACGGCGGGATGAAATCATGATTGACCGTTTAGTTCCTCTAGCAACTGAACCTTGAAGAGTTTATTCCCTTTACTGTTTATGATCTTTCAAACTATTAAATGTAATATGTTTACGGTTACGTCAAAATCATGTTTTGAACCTCGCTTCCACATTCTTTTACTAAAGGTAATGTGTTTCATTGTTGGTTTATCATTATCGGTAATGAACCTCTGTAATCCACCAATACAATATATGTGATCCCCCATTTGTTGTTTTACGTTCCGCTAAGGGTAGAATCCAAAAATAAAATCATTTCAAATTCTTGCATACAAGTCTGCAACGCATTAGGACATTTCATGTCTTTCCCCTCCCTCCTTCTTCCCTTCCATCTTCTAGCAATCTTGTCTTCCTCTGTGAATTACTAAATGGAAAAGTTTAGGAGCTATAATCATATAGGTACCTAACTACCTCACTTCTAAGAATCATAAATGCTTGCATACGAGTCTGCAACACATTGGGACATTTCTTCTGTGTATTCGAGCCAAGCTCAAGTTAACCGATTTCGTTATGAACCCTTAGGGCGTTTTGCCTCCATAGCCACGTCTTCTGTGTATTCGAGCCAGACTACATCACCTACTCCAGTAGCGTTGTTGTTCATGTCCTAACGAGACAAATTTCAGCTTCCTACGGTTGATAGGAAAGAAGTTAGCTTCAGTAGCCACTCTGCTGATCAAGACCCTGTACACCTTATTGTTCATGTCTTAAGGAGGCTACCAGCCAAATTTCAGCTTTCCACAGTTGATAGGAAAGAAGTTAGCTTCAGGAGCCACTCAGTTGATCAAAACCCTCTGCACCTTATTGTTCACGTCCTAAGGAGGCTACCAGCCAAATCATAATAATCATATAGCCAAATTTCAGCTATAATCATATAGGTACCTACCTACCTCACTTCTACGAATCATAATAATCATTGAGCATATTTCGTTACGTAACGTAACGTGACATAACGACAATTTGGTTGTGTGCCATAGCAAAGACATGAAATGTCAAAAATTGAAACAAGCATTAATTTCGACCGTCCACCGTCAATTGACTCCTGCGTGGTGGGTTCCTGCCGTCCACTACAGGAAAATAAATCGCCTCAAATTTGTAATAGTTGTCGAAACTAAGAAACCGTGGAAAGCTTAAGCATAAATCCGTAACAGACCCAACACAAAAATTTCGATTCCATGTTATTAGTTCCAACACGGGATAAACTTGTCTTCGCGTTCACTCAGTTTCATCAAATCGAAAAGAAGACGGAAAATGTGGGTTTCATATTATTAAACAGCTCCCCCTTCCACTCCGGATGGGCGTAAAAACGTCAGAACAACGAACATTCTCCGGCCAAAATTACCAGTGTGAGCTCCCACGGAGAAGAATATAACGTAAGATAATGGGCGTCTCGGGGGTTGTGAAGTCCACAATAACTCCGCAACTATTGTGCGGCAGCTTATTCAATGGGTCCTTTAATAGAAGACGGACGTCAGACCCCGTTTCGCGGGTTCATAAAAATTTTAATGAACTGAGGGAGCCGAAAGTTTTTTGTTTGGTTTTTAGAACGAATAATGTCTTGTGTAAATGAAACATCGATTTTCATCGATAATGATATTGATGATTCGCGGACTCGGTGGCGTCAAACAGCGAGAGGCCTTGGAAGTTCAATGAAGTTATAAGTTGTTGATTTATTGATCGAATGCCTTTTAAATCTAGCCGAGAATAGCATTGGCAATCAAGCACGAGAATGTTCTAGTTTGTCAAGTTCGTTCTCATTTTGGTCGTGTCCATGAGTTGAGAGAGAGCGAGCTTATCATGAACACCTCACTTCACTGCCAAGTGCCCATCAAATGACCAAATTAGACTGCTTAATCACGCAGAAACTGCGATTAAACTGTGAGTACTAAACGTTTAACGACTACACTACAGCTTTCCCATTAAAAGGTTTTTGGGTTTAGTATTTTCAATAATGAACTTGAGAATCGACGAAGAATAATAAAGGTTTCATCACCCATCAACAGTTGGATTACGTAGTCATACCAAGTTCTCAAAGAGCCGTAGAAACAAAAAAAATTGATTAATTAAAAAAACGCTGCACCTTCTTTCACTGTGGTTTATTATTCAATTGGCCTGAGTTCATGATTTGAATTTCTACTAAGCTTTGGAGTGTGCGTGTTTCACAGGTGATAGAGTGATTAATGAATTTCAGGAGGCACACACATATTATCAACTGAACAATCAAAATAGGTATTTTGGTTGAGAACAGATGTGCTCTATGCATATCTCCTGAAATTCAATAATCGCTCTATCACCGGTGAAACACGCACACTCCAAAGCTTAGTAGAAATTCAAATCATGAACGCAAGCCAATTGAATTATAAGCCCCAGTGAAAGAATTTGCAGCGTTTTCCTGAAAATTTCAGATTTTCTCACTTTTCCTGAAAATTATCAGAATGCTTCAACCCGTGTATCGGCTACACTAGGTTTCTGATATCAACACAAAAACAATAATAAACCAAAATAACGCGAATGTTGGCACCATAAATCGGGCCATAGATCGGGAATGGTTTGACCTACGGACCTGGGGAGGGGCTCATTCGATTCCTTGTGGAGTGTTCTTCAAAAACAGTACAAATTTAGGCCGCCTTGACTTTTTGAGGTTTTTAGGGATTTTACAAAACTTTGACAACCATTAAAGGGAACATTAAATTAAGTGAGAGAGCTGGCTCAAGAATTGGGGCGTCGCCGGACCAACATGGATTTTTCCTGAAAATTTCAGCTTTTTTGCTTCAGCCGTTTGGGAGAAATCGTGCATACGGCGGACAGCGGAAAAATGTTTATTGCAGATTCGGATTCTACACCCTTTGAAACGTAAACCATGAAATTTTCAGGGGGGTTACATTTTTTTTCAAGAGCGATTACAATGGTTTATTATTGAATAATAAACCAAAAGCGGTTGACGATCGGAGCTGATTGCAGAAAGTCCTGTGACAAGGTTTTTGCAACTTGCTCAGGTCAATCATGAGCCCAAGATGGTCCTGAATTGTTAGCATCACTTTTCATAAATACTAAAGAGTAACACATAAGGTCAAAAATATTTCTCTGTCGAAAGAAGAAAAAAATTTGTTTGGTCTTCACTTAAAGATATCAATCCGAAGAATCAAACGGAACGACCCGGACTCCTGTATGTTCATCGTCCGCTCTTTTTAATGACTATACATTTCGCAGAAAAAAATAAAGTCAACATGAGTGCAAATGTGCTCATTTTTCTTTTTTCATTTGCCGAGGCTTTTAACCAGAACATAGTTTTAATGGTCGAAAATGAAAACATTTAATCACATAAGCTGTATCAGATTTGGTGGTACAAGGGAGATCTCATCAACAAAGAAAAAATTGTTCCAGAAATTTGATTCGGTAAATGAATGGTATAATTTTTCATGAGTTCAAATAGTCCTTGGAATATTTGTGATGGGATAAATATGGATAGCTCCTCTTTTTCGTTTCTTGAAACTTCTAATACTGAACATAAACCTGGAGCTCTTTAGTTTCACGGGTATCCTGTTGGTGTTGAGGGCTTATCGCCTCAGTCCTTGAAAGGGGGAACTAGTCCATTCCATCACCTACTTCTCAAAAAGACCAACTAAAGACTGGCCGAGGTCATAATGTAAACATTAATTAACAACGGAACGAGTGTTCTTTTAGTCTATCAGTAACCACAAATAAAATATTTCAGTTCATCTTAAGAATACAGGAAGAAAGGTGTTATTACTTTACAAATATTAATTTTTAAGAATGATACGAAAAATAGACGTAAATGGTGGTAATAATCGAAGAATATTCCACTTTCTTCCTAACAGTAAGTTAGAAGTAAATTATCGTGTAATACATTTTTACATTGAAATAGGAAAATAACGTTTAATTTACCATCTTAGTTCGAGACATCTTAGAAAAGCTATAGGTACTTAGATAATTTTTTGAAAGAGGTCATTGTCGTCGAATGATAACATCTGTATTGTAAGCAAAACCAGAAGGTCGGCGAGAATCCTATCTGCCGGAGGTATCACCATTTGAACATCAAGTTTGGGTTTCACCTTGGTTGATATCATTATCCAATTATCAATAGACAAACGGATAGACAGACAAGAGACGGACAGATACACAATCGGAGTAGGCGATGCAAGAAGACAGACACATAAACGAACGGAAAGAAGCAGACAAACGTATACAGGAAAACCGATACAAAATTAAATTCAGAAAAGGGGAAAGTGAATAGTAGAAGTGGATAGGTATCAGAAAACGGGAACTACACAAGGATTCCCCTTTCGCCGAAAGGTAGAAATTTTTTGAGGCAGAAATGTCGATCAACATAGAAATAGTCGAAAATGTATTTGAGTGCGTTTTACTTAGATTGTGATCTCTCTATCAGTTTTCAGAAGAAGTACTACTACCACATGAAAAGGACTCCCCACACACAATAATAACAGAAGGTGCAGAAACAGAAGATGTGTATGATTCAACACACCTCTTATCCAGCAACATATTGCTTGCAATAACAATTCATTAAATTCGGCATGAAGCTTTGCGAAAACCGATTTTATGGGATTGGATAAGGAAGGAACAGATGAGTTACCGGGAAACCACCTCGGAACAAAAATAAGGGAAGCTGGTGATGAACGCACCCTGTCACCATAGGAGCATAGCCGCACTCAATCACGCCACCTGGAAAATGATACTTTTACCGGTGACCCCATTTTACGTGATCTAACACAGCTTTTTATTAAACTTTCAAAGTTTTACGCGCACAATATCACCATCGTTGTTCTAGCTGAATATCGGTTTTCATTCCATATACCGTCTATTTATTTAAAACATCCGATTTTGGAAGGTAAATTGAATTTTCATCGGTATTCCAGGCTTGTTAGGGTTATCTATCCACTGCCATAACCGTTTTATGTTATAGTTCTGTTACATCTCCCCCTTTTTGTGGTCATCAAACGAATTGGAGGAGAAGGGACAATACATCGAAAGAAAGGGAGAAAGATAAAAAAGAAATTAGATGTGAATAATAGATTTCGGTGTTCGGAAGAAGTCCTTCAGGCAAGACAGCGCTATTTACTCTTTGGATTTTTCATGCAATGTGACGTAGAAAGGTGCTTAGAAGAAGCACAATTCGGTGAGTGTGATATACACCTTTAGGTTTCTTGAATTGTTCCTTTTTGCTTTTGCAGCCAAATTGCATAGCAATCAGCAATTTTTTACAAATTTCACAAATGTTGAATGACGAATGGAGAAGAGAGAGGGACCACAGACTAAATCTTTCACCGGCTTCGGTGGTTAAGAGTACAAGATGAAGATTATGACCAATTCAACAAAATTGAGTTTGTAGTGAGATGCCGTCCTCTCAAACTCACAACTAACATCGTTCTGTACATTTGGTTCGATATACGAGTATTTTTCCAATATTAGAATATCGAAACGATTTGATAAGCACGGCAACCACTTTTTTTTTCGGTGGCAGGTGAGGAAATCTTTGAGATCCTTAGGTGGAAATCGGATCTTCTAAGATACCCAAAAGGGACCTCACTTTGGGTTATGTGGGATTCAAACCCACTAAAACCTCACCTTCCATTTCCCACGACGAAACTCAGCATGGAACTGTTTGACACATTACTTCAGGCTGGTTCTAGGGAAGGATTTAGTACTCCTCTCACGGCAACCACATTAATGATAATGCAGATGGTACTTTGCTTAGTACCGAATCAGCGAGGCAGATCAGTGACTCGGCTAACATCAGCCCAATTTTGGATTAGTCAACTTGTTATTTTAGGCTTCGTGTATTGTAGGAGTATTTCGTGTCTCTGCATCACAAATCGACTGTAGTAGAGGCGGTCACAGCTGCCACCCGCGTAGTACCTACCCAGCCCTGAGGCGAAAGGTCAGCGGACTCGCTAACACACTTTACAGCATTGGGTCCAGACCATCTACTTCAATTTTAATTTGAACAAAGATTTGGGACTTCGAGCACCAAAATAATACGATCTTACCAGCATCTACGTAAAAATTGTTCTTCGATGACCAATCAACGCCATTTCACTAATCATCAAGCTCTTCTACATTCTGAGTTTCGCGCCAGTGTATTTGTATGGTGGCTTATGTAATTACAGACGGAACCTCTCCCTAGGTTCGACATAAATATGCTGCGAATTATTCAAAAAGGTTTGTCATTTCTGTACAAGATAGTCCCTCCTGGCCAACAGAAGAAGGGAAGTACAGTAGAAGAGAGTACATTCAGAGAAACTGCTTTCTGGGTACATTCAGATACACACGTAGAAATCAAACTGATTTTCAACAAGATAAAACAAGGCAGAGACAATGCTTCATAGGTACACTCGGAACACGTATAAACCCAAATAAATCTGGCAAAAGCTGATACCGGAATTACTACAACGTAGTAACATCCTATATATCGGCACGTCACAGAAATCCACGAATAGAACGACTGAAATTTTACTACCTAGTTAAATTTACTGACTGATAAATTCACTCGACGCTTCATTTGTTCGCGAATTTATAAATAACTTACGTAGGGGATGGTGCCATTATATTTATATTCTTACTACACCCATCTCGTAACAGGTCTGTCTCTAGTAACTGTTAGCATCCACGAGTTAAGGACAGACCTGAGATTAGTGAACGAACGGATCGTACAGCAAACTGAGTGGTCTCATTCGATTCAAGGAACACCCTTCTACCTAAATCGAACCAAAACATCGAAAGTTTCTGAGAGTTCGATTTCCTTCAATCGATTAATCCTTGAATATAATCCGCTGGTGTTGTAAAACTAACGGTTTACAACCGTAAACGAACAATTTTCGACGTATTTCCTTCGTCGGTCACAAAGTTCCTTTATTGAAATAATGAAACAAAAACCATCTAACTCAAGAAACCTCTCGGAACGGAATTTTACAAAGAATATATGGTATTATTATTATTTTTTATTTTATTTTATTATATATATATATATATATATATATATATATATATATATATATTTTGTAAAAGTTTGTGAGCCGTTAAGGTAACGGTACCGGTAGTGGCCACAGTTAAGAATTTTTTTCTTTAGTTTTATTTGGCCCAACAGTAGTTTTTCTTCAGGACTCATTTAGAATATAGCCCGACTCTTCCCTAACATATCCATTGCCTAAAACTATCAAAAGAACAATTTTTTTCTATTTTTTATTAATTTTTTACACCTTTATTTTGATCTAGTAAAAGTTGAGAAATTACGAAACTGATCCATCCACGTGCATGTCTCAGTAAACTTGACAATTTTGCCCTCCTTACGTGTTTAATATCATTAAATTCAATACCAGATGAACAAAATTGATTCTATCCAAAGCTCTAGGAGCCCAAATAGGGACGGTCATATTGAGTTTTCCACAATTTCCAATGATGCTCTGCGCACTCCTAAACCTTGACTAAAAGATTTTGTATCCTGCAAGTTTGAAGCCACTATATTTATATATATTTTTTTTTTGTAAAAGTTTGTGAGCCGTTATTGTAAGTTCATTTTTATATAAAAGTTGAGAAAATAAACTGATATCTGAAAGTGATAAACTGCAAATATAGCTTTTCCAAGTCGAATTGAGAATTTTCCAAGTCGAATTGAGAATTTTCCAAACCAAATTGAGATTTTTCCAAACCAATTTGAGAATTTTCCAAATCAATTTGAGAGTTTTCCAAATCAATTTGAGAATTTTCCAATCTAAGAAACTTTCACTATTAAAAAGGAAGAGGGAGTTTTCCAAACCGAATTGACAATTTTTTAAGGCAATCCAAGGCTTTTATTGAAAACAAAATTAGTGACGCAAAATGAAAGAATAACATGATGTTTTTTGATTTCAATGTTTATGAACTAATTAACATTGAAATCAAAAAGACAAAATGAACGAAGAATACTTCATAAAAATTACGGTCTTGTTAAGAACAGAAAAACGCTGCAAATTCTTTCACTGGGGTTTATTATTCAATTTCATTCATTCGGCTTGCATTCAGTGTGCGTGTTCTCTGTGTGAATTATTGAATTTCTATGTTCTCAACCAAAATACCTATTTGGATTGTTCAGTTGATCATATTTGTGTGCCGCCTGAAATTCAATAATCGCTCCATCACCTGTGAAACACACACGCTCCAAATCTTAGTAGAAATTCAAATCATGAATGCAAGCCAAATGAATAAAATTGAAAGAATTTGCAGCGTTTTGACCACGTTTTCGGGTTCTACGTAAAATTTCCGTTACAACCAATGCACATTCATAATCATAAACGACCCCTAAGGACCGTAATTGCAGTTCAAACATTGAAAATTTTAAAAAATTGTTAGTTACTTTTCGGGAAAAATGATCGAAAATCGTTTATAATATTCAGACTAGTAAAGATTAAATAAATCAGGCTAGTGAAATTAAAAGAAGTCGCGCTCACAATGTGTTCTCAGAACCTATATCTGATATAGGTTAAAAATGTATTTATTTTGCAGCAAAATTGATATATTATTCATTTTGTTGAAGCTCTCTTGAAAATCAAATCATTGGAATCATCATTGAAAATTAACCGCAAAGGAATCACCTAAAAGGCAATGTCATTGTTGAACGATATTATCTCAACAAAAGCAGGTTAACCTACAAAGTGCGAACAAATGTTAACGCGATTACGCGATTGCGAGGAAAATCAAACCGCGCGGCGTGAGCGTTTGACGCTCGGTGCCGCGCCGTTACGTCTGACACATCCATTGTTGTTTGACGGCGCCAATAGATCACGATGGGCCAGCTCGCTCGAGTTCGTTTTCCACGTAAGCCAAGACACGGCTTACGGCCCCCCCACACCCCCCCACGGTTTCCCCGACGCCTGCGCCTGCGGCTCGCGATTCCTTCATGTACCGAAACAGGCGCCGTCCTGTGGAAGAGTTTCCCCCCAAAAAACCCCCCCGACGAGGCAAGCGGCCAGCGCCCGAGAACCTCGGTTCCAGCTTCAGTTTCGATGTTCAGTTATTGGCAATGCATTTCTACAATATGCGCATTAACTTTCATGCGTTCGCGCCAACATGACTCACGCTCTCGCAGCTATCTATTGACCGCCCCTGCTTTTTCAATGGCTATCTTGCCGGTTTCTCTACTTTCCATTGCAGTAAATACAAAAGAACTAGAACGAAATTCAAAAAATTTATTTTTCATCAAAAAATTCTGTACTATCCAATATAATCTCCAAATATAATCCAAGTTAACATCTCATCTATTAAGTCCTTATTGTAGCCATAAAACTATTTAGACAATTTAATATCTGCATTCGTTCCTTGTTTACGCTTTTTAGTCCTTTTTTGATGCTGTTGATCTTTATGTTCTGTCATTAATGTATGTTTATCATTGTTTTCATAATTGAATGTTTATTTATACAATTTCAGGAGATATGCATGGAGCACGAAAATCTGTTCTCAACCAAAATACCTATTTGGATTGATCAGTTGATCATATTTGTGTGCCTCCTGAAATTCAATAATCGCTCTACCCTGTGAAGCACGCACACTCCAAAGCTTATTAGAAATTCAAATAACGAACGCAAGCCAATTGAATAATAAACCCCAGTGAAAGAATTTGCAGCGTTTTTTTTATTGAACCTCAATAACCCCCCCCCCCCCACATTAAAAACATCTATAATTTATCAAGTCCTTTAGCACTCATGTTGCGTTAAAACTTCCCCAAATCCAAATTTAAACGATGTAGCCAAAGGTAGACTGATGTACAGGAGGCAAACAAATATCATCGACTGATCAATCCAAATAGGTGTTTTGGTTGAGAACCGATTTCTATGCATATCTCCTGAAATTCAATAATCGCTCTATCACCTGCAAAACACGCACACTCCAAAGCTTAGTAGAAATTCAAATCATGAACGCAAGCCAATTGAATAATAAACCCGAGTGAAAGACTACTTATTTACCCCAGTAATATAATATTGAATAATAATCCCCAGCAATAATATTTACCTATATATTATCAGCGTTTCATACATATCAGAATGCTTCAACCCGTGCATCGGCTATAAACTACAAGTATCCACATCGGCTATCACTCCAGTAACCACATTCACTACAACTCGACGCTATCGGCATCACTTTGTTAAAAACAAGCAATAATAAACAAAAAACGCAAATGTTGTCACCATAAATCGGGCCATACATCGAGAGTGGTTTGACCTACGGACGTGGGGAAGGGCTCATTCGATTCCTCATGGTATGTTCTTCGAATAGAGAAAAATTTAGGCCGCTTCGACTTGTTTTGAGGTTTTTAGGGATTTTACAAAACTTTGACAGCCCTTAAAGGGCACTTTAAATTGAGTGAGAGAGCTGGCTCAAGAATTGGGGAGTCGTCGGACCAAGATGGATTTTTCTTGAAAATTTCAGATTTTTTGCTCCAGCCGTTTGGGAGATATCGTGCGGACGGCGTACGGCGGACAGACGGAAAAATTTTATTGCAGATTCGGATTCTACACCCTTTGAAACGTAAACCATGAAATTTTCAGGGGGGGGGGGGGGAGGTAGAATTGTTTTTCCCAGAGCGATTACAATGGTTTATTATTGAATAATAAACCAAAATCGAGGCCACTCTGCGTTTGGCTGGTCTATTGAAGTCAACAAAAACAAAAATGCGGAGTGGCCTCGATTTTTTCTGTTCTTAACAAGACCGTAATTTTTATGAAGTATTCTTCGTTCATTTTGTCTTTTTGATTTCAATGTTCATTGGTTCATAAAGTGCTATTCTTTCATTTTGCGTCACTAATTTTGTTTGCAATAAAAGTCTTGGATTGCCTTAAAAAATTGTCAATTCGGTTTGGAAAACTCCCTCTTCCTTTTTAGTAGTGAAAGTTTCTTAGATTGGAAAATTCTCAAATTGGTTTGGAAAATTCTCAATTCGACTTGGTAAAGCTATATATAGAGCATGTTGCACAAAGCATCTTTGTGTGCCCTCATTCGATACACGTGGGCTCTACTCGGCACCAATTCCTAATCGCGGAGGCTGTGGCTCAATCTCACGAGTTCACCTCTTCCTCAATCTCCGCTCGCTTCCTACCTCTCTGTTGTTCCGAACGATCCACCTCCTTTGATCAAGAACTGGGTCTCGGAGCGTGGATTCCAATGGATGGGCTGATCAATGTCATTCAGACCCCGACTTTTCTCCCTTCAACGCCCCGAAGCTCGTTTCTCGAGTCGATGATCCCCCACGAAGAGAATTAAAAGTTTCCTGGACAGAGGAGTTTTGGATTTCCTACCTTTCGTTCCGGAAATGAAAGTAACACGCCATTGGTACGGTCGCTTCCCCTCCAAATCTTTTTTCATTCTCTCGGCCACTTTTTTTTTTCTTTCGAACAAGGATCAAAAACCAAATAACTCCGCCATTCCCAATTTAACAGCAGACTCCATAGGTCGTTCTGAAATCACAATATTTTTCAATTTCCTGCAACCTACATAAGTTATACGAGATTTATGAGGTGTTTTGTCTTACAGTAATTGATATTTAACCAGTATCGCACCACGGACATCGATTGCCACAGGGCTTTGAACCCAGCTAAAACCCCTTATTTATTGTTCATGGTTACAATTCCAGTACCAAGTAGCTTGAGAACTGTTAGGTCATTCGAAAATTGAAAAAAACTACTATTTTTAATAAATGCATCCTTTAGGCTGCACTATGTTCCGCAGCAATGGAAAGTAGCGGAGGTAATAATGATAGCCAAACCAGGTAAACCAATACACGATAGAAAATCCTACCGTCCTATCTCTCTCTTACCAATCATCTCCAAGCTCTTTGAGAAGCTCCTTTTAAAGAGATTAAAACCAATAATCGAGGATAGAAATCTAATCCCTGATCATCAATTTGGATTCAGAGAGCAACATTCCACAATAGACCAAGTACATCGGATCACCAGTATGATAGAAAAATGCTTCAAAGAGAAGACAATCTGCTCAGCAGTGTTCTTGGACGTCTCTCAAGCATTTGACAAAGTTTGGCACAAGGGGCTCCTATCAAAGTTGAGAAAGGATCTCCCCACCCAATATTACAGAACTCTAGAGTCATACCTTTCGAATAGGTATTTTAGAGTTAAACATGAAGATGAATACTCTAACCTACGAGAAATAAAAGCAGGCGTTCCCCAGGGAAGTGTGCTGGGGCCTGTACTCTATCTACTATATACAAGGGACATCCCGAAACCTACAGAAGCTGTCACAGCAACATTTGCTGACGACACAGCAATCCTGGCCAGTGGTGCCACAGTGGAGGAAGCCACGAGAAAGCTGCAGGAATCAGTGAACAGCATCTATCAGTGGACCAAAAAATGGAGAATAAAACTCAATGAGACTAAGTCGACACACATTAACTTCACCTATAGGGAGATTGACACAATACCTCTAATAATAAATTCTCAAATTGTCCCATACGCAAACACAGCTAAGTACCTTGGCATGACCTTGGATGCCAAACTCCGCTGGAAAGAACACATCAAGAAAAAACAGAAAGAAATAGACCTAAAATTCAGAAAGATGTATTGGCTCATCGGGAGAAAATCGCAGTTGCCTATACACAACAAAGTGCTTCTCTACGAGCAAGTGATAAAGCCCATTTAGGCCTACGGCTGCCCTTTATGGGGCTGCACTAAGAAAACTAACCTCAAAGTCATCCAAACAACGCAAAACAAAATACTCAGGAGCATTTTCAATGCCTCCTGGTATGTTCGAACGAACGACCTTCATCGAGACCTCAAAGTCAAGATGGTAGGCGATGTTGTTAAAAGTCGAGCAACGGACCATGAAAACCGTCTCCACAAACACGTAAACGTCGAAGTATTGAGCCTCCTGGACAACAGCGGTGATATACGTAGATTGAAAAGGACCGAACCCATGGACCTAGTTACAGCTCAGTGAAGTGATGTGATGAGTGGTTGTAGGTAGTGATCTATTTGCCACAAAACGCTAATATAAGTGATCAAATGAAGTTACTAGATGTGTATATGTAACAATAAAAAATTATTAAAAAAAAAAAAAATTTAAAAATTTTCTCCTCCATTTTATTAATCCTTTTACCAGTTATACCAACTCCTTGTCCTATACACAACAAAACAACTGGGAAATTCGTCGCATTCGTTCAAAGCCACTCCTTTTTCTTTCATTCCTTGGATTCGATGCCTGGGCATTGGATAGATCTTGAACTTGTGCATTTCGAGTTTCTATTGGTTCCGCACTTTACCGACAACTGCCCCTTCTCCCGTACATTTGTGAAGGCGTTACCAGTAGTGGAGTGACAATCTGTGTGAAATATCTAGTTTAAGTGACTTACTCCCTAACTCTCCTTGTAAACTGATCTTCTTAATTTTTTTATATTCCCAGTTTCAATGCCTGAAGTTAAATTAATCTGTGTAAAGTCTGAATATAGTCTAATAGTGCGATAATTCAAATAAAGTATTCTTATGTGTGTGT
This sequence comes from Creontiades dilutus, assembly GCA_031894815.1. Classification (NCBI taxonomy): domain Eukaryota; kingdom Metazoa; phylum Arthropoda; class Insecta; order Hemiptera; family Miridae; genus Creontiades; species Creontiades dilutus. Next base: position 1,098,359 of record JAVIWC010009153.1, on the reverse strand, counting down.
TTTCTAAAGTGGTGTTTTCGACTGCAACCCCACCGACAAGAGTAGAAACGGATATTTTGTAATTTTATTTCGGCCACTCTGCACAATTTTTGTCTCTACGTAATTTTAGTTTAGCACATGACTTGCTTAAATTTAATCAGGGTTTCGCTAAGACGCCAATTATCACCGATGGTTAACGATAGTTACTGACGAGTTCTTTTATGGTTTAGAAACACACGTAAATAACCCCATGCTTCTTTTCCTTGTATAAAATCCAATTGTGTATACATGCAAAGGCATGAACAAATAGATATGGCTAGATGGGTAGCCATGCATATCCTCATAAACATTCACGTACACATCACAAATAAAAACACACAGGATCTCGCGAGTTCGCCAGTACAATGATAGGCATTCGTGCAGGGTGTCTCATATAAGACCGATCATCCACCTAAAATAAGCAAGATAATCAGGTGAAAATAAAGAAGAAATAACACCCCAACATTCAACAAATATATTGATGATTATGATTATGAATAACGATGGTAGCGCATTAAGAAACGCTGCTAATTCTTTCACTGGGGTTTATTATTCAATTGACTTGCGTTCATGGTTTGAATTTCTACTAAGCTTTGGAGTGTGCAAATTTCAGAGGATAGAGCGATTATTGAATTTCGGGAGGCACACAAATATGATCAACTAATCAATGCAAAGAGGGGTTTTGGTTGAGAACCGATTTGCGTGGTCTATGCATATCTCCTGAAATTCAATAATCGCTCTATCACCTGTAAAACACGCACACTCCGAAGCGTAGTAAGATTCAAATCATGAACGCAAGCCAATTATTTAATAATAAACCCCAGTGAAAGAATACCTATTTACCCCAGTAATAATATTGAATAATAAACCCCAGTAATAATATTGAATAATATTTAAATATTTATTATCAGCGTTTCATGCATATATGCTGAATATCAGAATATTCTGATATATCAGAATGCTTCAACCCGTGTATAGGCTATAAACTACAAGTATCCACATCGGCTAACACTCCAGTATCCACATTCACTACAACTCGACGCTATCGGCCGGGCATCACTAGGTTACAAACAAACAGTAATAAACCAAAAAACGCAAATGTTTGCACCATAAATCGGGCCATAGGTCGGGAATGGTTTGACCTACGGACCTGGGGAGGGGCTCATTCGATTCCTCATGGTGTTCTTAAAAATAAGTACACATTTAGGCCGCCTTGCTTGTTTTGAGGTTTTTAGGGATTTGTCAAAACTTGAATGTAACTTCAACGTAAACCATGAAATTTTCAGGAGGAATTCGATTTTTTTTTTCCAGAGCGATTACAATGGTTTATTATTGAATGATAAACCAAAAAACTGGAAGACAGGTAGCCATTACGATGAGAACATAACTCATTTCTTCTTTTAATCGCACACAACCCACTCAATCATACAGGCAGTGCAACATACAACTGAATAAGTGTTAATTAAATAATACGTCACAATTCACCCCCATAATAATGTCCAAAAGTGCTTATGTGTTTTAGCGGCGTAAGCAGTTTGTTTTGTTTTGAGACACATCACACGTAGGTAGTACGTCAGAGGGACATGTTGTTATTTTGGTTAAACAAAATAAAACCTTGTATATACTGGAGATTTAGATCAACTACAAACTCGATATGAAAAATTATTGTTTTGGAATTGGGAAGACCTCTTAAGAGGATGAGTTTCAACTTTTTCCTTTCGTTCCATCCTGCCAGGAGGTAAGAGAAGGTTCAGGCCCCTCAAGTAATAATCCGCTTTAGAACCGCCACTCGCTCGCTGGCTCCACATTCATGAATAATCTATAGAGGAGGTCACAGAAGGCCCTCCGAAGGATTTGCATTTGTCTAGAAGATGAGACTGTTCTTCGGGGCGAGGAGCGGTCGACACAATAAACACCCCCGTCCCGCCAACCGCCTCCGTCAACCCTAGAGCCCGTCTGGCGTCAGTCCCTTGTTAGAGGGGAAAACTCTACTGGAGTGGGGATAAAAAGGAAGAAGGATTCCTTTAAACGCGCATTTGTATTCTAAATCACTTTAACAAAGAAGGGGACAAGTAACCTCTTCTGTCACAAGGATGAAAATGTCGGTAGCGCCGCTCGGTTGATTGTTCTTCAGCTTCTATTTTGTTCTTACTTCACACGGGAGGTTGTGTGGAAAATTATAAAAGAAATACAAAAAACACTGAAAAAATACTACACAAAGTTTTACTGCAACTGGGTCGGCCCTGTTACGAGTGAGAGTAAATCATCAGAGTCGAGCGAATCGTAAGTACAAATATAGCCAATGTTCAAAAACTGAGTACTTCTTTCAAAATGCACTTGTTCTTCACTTTAAACGAGATGCTGTATTCTACGTCACATGAAACTAACAAGTAACCTCTTCTGTCACAATGTTCAAAATTTGGCCACCCATTTGATTGGTTTCAAGCTTCTATTATGGTTTTACATTTTCCCACTCAATCCAAAGGGTAACATAGACACACACAGCACATTTAGCATTCAAAAAAGGAAGCAACATAAATAATAAAGTAATACAGATAGGTTTTCTTGTAAATATATGTAGATAGATAGAAAGATAGAAGAAGCGTTTATTGCAACATAAAACAAAATTCATTTACATATATTCGACAAAACGCTTATACTGCATAATCAAATGATTGTCGCAGGAAAGTTTGCTCGGTTATGTTTTTAATAACCTACAATCAACATAAATATTTTCCATAATAACAACTTTCTATCATGGGTGACAGTCACTAATATATAACAACAAACAGGAATATAAATAAATATAAACAATAAACAAGAATATACATAAATCCAAACAGTAAACAAGAGAAATAACAGTAAACATTCACGTATTCATTACATTCAACATTACATATTCATTCAATTAATTTCTTTTCAATTTATTAAATATATCATTCCTCTTCCTTGTAATTAAATTCCTCTATTTAAATTGTCTATATTTTTCGATATATTGCACCATTGCTTCCAACAGCTCATTCCCATTCAATATTGCAATAATCTCTTGCCTTGACAACCTCGAACTTTTGAGGAACTCCACACGAAACTCGCTTAATACTGGGCAAGTCGCCAAAAAGTGAAATGTGGTTTCTTGCTCCTGCAGATTGCACATAGAACACAAATTCACCATTCCCTCTCTCCACCATCTGAAGTTTACGTTTAACATCTCCGATCTCGCTCGAAAAATAGCACGCGTGATACGCAGGGATGTGTTCCTCAGATACTTCCTCCCCCCCTCTGGAGTCCTATCCAAGTGGGTGTACAGCGTGTCATGCTGTGATTCAATTACAGCTTGGTTCAGACTCGTTCTCCATGCATCCATCAACTTCTCCCTTATATTCCTCAAGTTCTGTTCCCAATCCCAAACCTGCCCAATTTCACCAGGAAGGGACAACCCACATTCCTCGCCTCGTTCCCGATACGCCTGGAACCAGGACACCTCCCCTTTTATAACTTCTTCAGCTATGATACGTGGGTACCTATGCTTGGGGAGTTTTAATGCCCGAACCACATAGTCTATCTGCAGCTTCATAAAATAGAATTCTAGTGGCTCTACTCCGCTTTCCGCATATAAAATATAATTGGAAGTATTCTGGGGTGATGCAAATACCTTTTTAAGATAGAGTCTGTTGATCTTTTCAACATGCTCAGAATTTTTCCATCCCCAGACCTGGGCAGCGTATCCTTGTACTGATCGAGTTGTGGCTTCGAAGACTTTGTGTTTCACTCCGTACAATGCTTTCCGTTTCCTGTACAATGCTCCCCACACGCTATTGAGGCCATACTTGGCTTGATCCACTTTGAACTTATGATGCCTTCCCAGATCCAAGCACGGTGTCACAATTACTCCCAACTATTTGTACTCGCTTGTTATGGTTAGAGGCTCTCCCTTATAAAAAATCTTCCTCCTTCCGCCCGTCTACCACCACGCCTGCCACAGATCATTACCATGGATTTTTCTTTGCTAAGGACTAAATTCCACGCGTCCAAATACTCCTCTAGTTCTCGTACCATAATTTTGAGAGAAGTCGCGTTGTAAGCAAAGATCGCCACGTCATCGGCGTACATAAGGCACTTAATCCTCGTGTCGCCCACTCGCACACCCCACTTAATTTGCCCGGTAGGTGTAAATATATGTATACATTGCCATTGTCGCCAAAAATCTTCCATTGGCTAGAATATGTTTAGCTTTAGTGGATTTAATCATAAATATACGAAATTGAGAGGATTGTGTACAGATTTTCTTCATTCCAGCTTGGTGTTGTTTGTAAAGATCAAGCAATGCTCCGAATCGTTTAATTTCTTTGAAAAAGTATTTCAATGTTGAAGACTGTACGATTATATCTTGTTGCAACTTGCCGCCCCCCATGCCTAAAATTATCTGATTCCGTAACATCCCTCTCGTTGGTACTACGTGAAAATTGACTTATTTCTGCAAATGCAAGTTTTCCTAATGACTTACTTAGAAATTCGAATAATTCGTGCAAATACAGATTTTACTACAAATAATTCATCAACGATGTAGCTCTTGCACTTCTCGAGGTCGAAACTTGTTCACTAAGACTTTGAATGGTTCAGGATATAGTTTATTATTATCTAACAAATTAAGGACCTTCTTCGGTTTCATTTAATCTACAAGTAATTTCTGTTATTTGGACCGCCTTGAATACTTGGTTGGTTGGCATTCTTCGATATAGGGGTCAAATAGTTCAGACTAAAATCAGTCAATTGTCGCTGAACTGTGCTTTCTGGTTTATGCAACGTTTGATGTGTCTCAGTCTTTCGAACTTTTCTCCATCTACTCGTGTTTCATCAAAGGTTTATCTTCTTCGGCTACCGTGGCATAATTATGTGCTTGTTTAGAATAAAATTTAACATTTATTAGAGTAATTTATGTTTACGCAGATAACCTAGTTTTGGTTTCAGTGCAGTGATGTTAGTGGTACACTTCAGGGGAGATAGATCGTATAACAAGAAGGCTATAAAGCTTCAAGTTTATTCTCTAAACTTAGCAGTTATATATAAACGAGGTGGGAGAACTATCGATATCCATTAAAGTTTTTCCTAATGTATTGGTGAAAAGCATAGTAACAAACCTGCGGCACGCTGTACCCAAACTGATATGAGTGGTTCACATCACAACGTGTCGTAGCGCGAAGTGTGCTGGTACCAAAAATTTGTACCCAGTGTATCTCGTCAGGAGAGCTCAGTGAAATCACCACAACGCGTTCCCTTTGAGTTCATAACTCAACTGAGGGCCATTCCATAGTATTTCCTTTCACTCTTGTCTCAGTTTTCCATTTTCCTTCAATTCCATAATCCCCTGAGCCGGCATCGGGTTCGGTAGAGCTAAGGCTTTCTTCCCACGGTTTCAATTTATTTTTTTGTTGCTAAGTAATAGCGACCCCTTTTATCATCGAAGGGAATAAAATTTGAAAACTCGGCGCTGCGCGCCTCGGCGGGGGCTTCGCCCCATGCACCCCCGGAAGATTTCCGCTTAAAGCCTAACGGCTGTAATGTGATGTACCTTGAAAAGGTTTTCGCTCTTTCTCTCTCTCTCATCTCTCTCTCCCTGTATTATATAAGATACCTTTTTGTAACTCTCACGGGTCGCGCGATTACGTAGTAAGATGACTCACCAATGGTGAAGGGTCCCAGTGGCAAAACGACCAAGTGCCTGAACAACAAATTTTCAGGAGAGAACAAAATGTGTACCTTAGCAACGGTCGGTTGTAAGTGAGCCAGAACTTCTCTCCAATAAGAAATTTTGTCAACAAAACGAACTTGTAACTCTCCGGGATGCATTCAGGGGGAAATTGGCAGCGTGGGATGTGGTCTGGTGTCAAATAAATTCACAGCTTTCCAAAAAGTGGTGAAAAATTTGTGTGCAATGAAAAATGGCGAAAATAAATTTCCTTAGCAACGATCGGTTGTAAGTGAAAATCGTTATAAAAATACACGCTACTTCTATCTCACTTTTTCCGGTCGCTTTTCGGCGGGGGGTCCCATCGCAAAAACCTTTTCAAGTTTAAAATCAATAACCGCAATTCGGAACTCATTATACTCTCACCTTAACTACGAGTGATATCTAAAAGGAAATATTCACTGCTACCAAGTCATGAATAAGTACATTATCCACTAATTGAGGCAAAGAGCGTTTTGATTGACCGAATAATCTAATCATTTATTAATCCAATAAACCTTCAGTTCGTCTATAACGCAAAAAGATAAATATATAAAAACAATGGTTAAATATATTCGAGTAAAAAAATCGTTAAGCATGTATAATTCATAGTCAGATATTGTATTAGGTTTATCTGTTTCTAGCTGTAGGTATTTCGGAAGCTACGTTGAAGAACTAGACGGTTTTTCATTTTTATTAATGTCATTTCACACGTTCATTATTTATTGTAGGGTTTAGTTTTACGTTGTCTCAAGCCTATATTTTTGAAAATGAATGTATTGGTTGAATACCATTTATCACAACATAGGTCGACTTAATAGGTAGTGTTTGATGACAAGCAGGTAAAAATACCAAAGTGTACCTATGCGAGTAACAGTTTTGCTCCTGAGTCCCACCTACAGCTGGCGGAAGGTTTGTTTCCACTTTCAGGAGATGAAAACTTTGTTTCTTCGAAATTAGAATTTCCAATTTTTTTCCGGATTTTAGACCATAATGGAACAGAAACTTTCATTTCGCGTGTGTATCTGTCTGTCCTCAGATAATTGTAACAAGCCAAATCCCTACCGTTTTCATTCTATGCGACTTTCAAGGAATGTGCGTTTTGGTCCGAATAGAGTTTCATCGCTGAAACCAGCAAAAAGCACAATATTCGGAGTGTATGTCTGATGGTGCTCAGATATCAAGAGTATTTGAGACAAACCGGTAAAATAATCTCATATCAATTTCTTTGAGGCCGTACTGTTATTATTTCCGCTACAGAATTACATGGCCATGTTTTAGGGGAGGGGGTAGTGCCGGTCACATAGGTTTTAGAGGGATGAATTCTTCTATAAACCCTTTTTGTGCTGGGGGCCCAGCGAACTAAATTGCAGACGTTGGAGGTTCAACTGCAGTTACAACAAGCGTCAGACGTTCAGAACGTTTTTACATCATGGTGATATTATCATGGTCCGTCTTCAAGGCTTACTAAATACATTTTCATTATTTTCTTTTTCAAAGTTTCTGGAGTACATCTTGATAAATCAATGTATTAGCTTTGATTAGACAAAGTAGCAACATTGTGTGACTGTGATTGTGTAAATTCTATCAGATTTCCGTGAATATGACTGATGGGGCAGCCGCAGTGACTTACTTGGGGGAATGCCGGTCAATTTGTTGCCATTCCTGGATAACCCTATGTCTGATCAGCATTCCTCCTTGACATCCAATAATCTATACCTAGATAGGTATAAATGAAAGTTAGTATTCGTTAAAATGAATTAGGTTAGGTGAATTTCTTGCCTTAGGTAAGTGAGATGTTCAAGAAAAATTTCTCCTACGAAGTTTATTTCTGTCTTTTACAGGTGGTTAGAAGTGGTTATACGTCAGTTCTCTAGTGAGTTCGTTGTACCTACGTTATATGAATCTCTGATGATAGTCATCGGTGGAGCTACTCTATTTCTAACCACGTCGCCTCTCTATTTCTACAATCCTATTGATTACCTAGTGATGAGTTTACCTAACAATGGTTTTTTTGAGAAACAAAACCAAAAATTCTTTCACTGGGGTTTAATATTCAATTGGCTTCGTTCATGATTTGAATTTCTACTAAGCATTGGAGTGTGCGTGTTTCACAGGTGATAGAGCGATTATTGAATTTCAGGAGATATGCATAGAGCACGTAAATCTGTTCTCAACCAAAATACCTATTTGGATTGATCAGTTGATCATATTTGTGTGCCTCCTGAAATTCAATAATCGCTCTATCACCTGTGAAACACGCACGCTCCAAAGCTTAGTATAAATTCATGAACGCAAGCCAATTGAATAATAAATCCCAGTGAAAGAATTTGCAAAATTTCATGCGTATCAGAAGGCTTCAACCCGTGTATCGGCTACAAAGCCTTTTAGGAGTTCACTCCAGTATCCACATTACTACATCACTACATCACTAGGTTACTGATATCAAAACAAAAACAATAATAAACCAAAATAACGCGAATGTTAGCACCATAAATCGTGCCATAGATCGTGAATGGTTTGACCAACGGACCTGGGGAGGGGCTCATTCGATTCCTCGTGGAGTGTTCTTCAAAAAGAGTCCAAATTTAGGCCTCCTTGACTTTTTTGAGGTTTTTAGGGATTTTACAAAACTTTGACAACCCTTAAAGGGCACTTTTAATTAAGTGAGAGAGCTGGCTCAAGAACTGGGGCATCGTCGGACCAACATGGATTTTTCCTGAAAATTTCAGCTTTTTTGCTTCAGCCGTTAGGGAAAAATCGTACGGCGTATAGCGGACGGACGGAAAATTTTTTATTGTAGATTTGGATTCTACACCCTCTGAAACGTAAACCATGAAATTTTCAGGTGGGGTTAGAAATTTTGTTTTCAAGAGCGATTACAATGGTTTATAATTGAAAAATAAACCAAAAGTTACAATTTGATGCGTACCTAGGTGATTCCTATTTTACGGGACAATCGCTCTCCTTCATTGATAAATAATTTTCTGTTCAACTTTTTCCAAAAATTATTTCGTAGGTTTTATGTGGTAACTAGGCCTACTCATGACTGTCATAGAGTTCGGCTACTCTTCATTATACATGCCGGTAATTGATCGAAATGTACCTCTAATCTCATTGTCATGGTCTGTCCATGAGTCAGAATTTGAACTTAATCCAAAAAAAAATATCCGCTCAAAGTACGTTTTACCATTCTTGTATTGTACGTCATTTGAGATTGAAAACAAAAAATCAATTATCTATGAATTAATTTAACTTATATGACCTATACACGACCAACTTATTTTTGTTGTAGGTTGTGTGCAGATGTTTAGTTTGAGTGAAAAATCGAAAGTGGATTGTAAAACCCTAAAAACCTTTTTTTTCCAAAATTTTCAATTAAGATACAGGCTCACACGATTTCTATGAGATATTTCGAACTATTTGAATAACGATACTTGACCCGCATTTGCACGTGACAAAGTAAAACGTCCACTCAATTTCAAATAAACACCTACGCAGTTCGATTTTAAATAAAGTTCGAGCCCGGGACCCTCCATACCGTTAGCGACCGGCCACGTACCACAATCCCAGGGACCGCGTGGGTGTAGCATCTCAATGGAAACTGAGGGAGTTCGGTCGACCCAGAGGGAATTCCTTATAGTCAATGGATGTTTGCTGCTCACCACGCGAGGTCATCCCACAGCCCCTCAGTACAAACGCGTTTGATATACCAGTTGAAGCCAGTGGCAGTCGAAGGGTTATGAACGGTATGCAGTTATTTCTCAAGTAAGGAATATACAACCAGTTCAAATGCGATTAATAAATTATAACCACCTCTTCTGCTTAAAAATTAAACGGCCGAACAATGGCTTTGGTAAAGCAATATCTAGTTACTGGACAAACCATGGTTCAAAGCGTAGTTGAACATGAATTAGTAACTTTAAAGTTAGAATGCCCAAACAAACCCGGTTCTGAAAGAAAATGAGCACCAATTTCAAAACTTTTATTTTTCTTTATTCCATTTATTTGTTATGTTTACATAGAAAATTGACCTGTTTCAATTGCTCTATTAATGTATCTTCACATCGTATTTAACGTTTTTCTGCTCTATTCCCCAAAACCAGTTTAGTTCCCGAATACTTCGCAGAATCTGAAAGCGTTATTAGAAACATTTCAGAGAGTTAAGGATACGAGCAAGCTATATGCTAAGTCTAATTCAACGTACTCTTTTATTTTATATTTCTAGGTCGTGTTACTAAACGGGGCGGAAGCTTTGTTTTCAGTTTCGGGGGATGGAAGAAGTTTTCTTTCCCAAAATTAAAATTTCCACTCGAATTTACGTTTTAGACCGTTTTGAAAAACTTTCGTTTCGTTTCTGTATTTGTGTTTGTGCGTCAGCTAATTAATGTAACAACCTTAATCCCGTTGGTTTGCATCTGATTTTGGGAAGATAATGTGTGGATCAGACTGACTACGGTCGTCCATGAATTTCGTTGCTCGAAAACCAATCATTCACTCTCTACTTGCGCAAACGTAAATTCGCGGAGCAGTTTTCTCAGGTTGTAATAGTCCGATGTCACTGATATTTGAAAGGTTGTCCGGGGAGAACGATTTTACAATCTCACATTATTTTCCACACGATCGCACTGGTGTTAACAGCTGCGGATGTGTGAACGCCAAATCCTCTAATTAACTTAATTCCTAAAGTGCCGATCCAATTTTGATGAAATTTACAAGGAATATGAAGTTTAGGCAGTAGAGGGTCTTCTAAGAGTTATATCCTTTTCTCGCAAACCAATATATTGACATCAGGAATCACAAGGAAACGTCCCGAAGTTCCTTCTCGCCATTTTCAATGTACAGTGTTAACAGAACAGCTGGTAACAATCGTGATGTATTTTTTTCCCAAACTTCGGGGACAAACCCATTTTCCTCCAGTTAACTAAAAATATTAGATATAATAAAAAAATGAATATACTCGTACACTGAAACACCATCATATAATATTAAATTTTCGTTCATTGAAACTCAATCTATTCAGATTTTTTCTTTTTAAAACACGACCTACTTTGAGCATCCACACCTTGGGTGATGATTCGAGAATTGGAGAACTATCTTGATCTATGGAACCTGGTACTAAGCAGGGAAAAGTCTATGGTTATGATCTGTGGTGAAGGTGGTAGCAGGCGGCCTCGAAACGAAAGATTTCTTTACAAGGGTGGATCGCTAATTGTCACAAATCAATATAAATATTTGGGCGTCGTTATAACTCCAAGTTTGGATTTAGGCAAACAACACCAAAGTAAGATTGAACAAGGGAAATATGTGTTGAATAGCGTGTTGGCGGAACTTTTCAGAAAGCGAAATGTGCTTTTTGAAGTGAAACATAAAGTATTCCTGGTCACTATTCGTTTGGTGATTGGATATGCTGCTCAGGTGTAGGGGTGGGAAAGCTTTGATCAATTAGAAAAGTTCAATAGATACTACCTCAAAAAGGTCTTCGCATTGCCTCAAAACACTCCTAACTATATTTTGTACGCGGAGAGTGGAGTTGAGCTGCTTGATTTTTACTCCATGAAACTACACACAGATTATGAGGCACGCACGCTGGAGCTACCAGCATATAGGTATCCTCGAATTGTAGCAGAGGAGGTGGTGAAGTTGGAGATCTCGTGGTTCAAGGCGTACAAGGAGCGTGCGCAGCGGTGGGGTTTGGCTTTCGACGGACGGTCGAGGCTGGGTTTCCAGGTTCTGAGAGATAGGATGTATGAGAAATGGAAATATGACCTAAATCGGGCGGTGATTGGATCTGAGCACCATACACTGTATGCACAGTTAGACAGTTCGGTGGAGGGTGGTAGAAGGTACTTAGCGAGTCCATGCTTGAATGTCGTGCGAGCTGTGTTCAGGGCGAGATCAGAAATGCTGACTCTGAATTTCAGATGGTGGAGGGAGGGGTTGGTCAATAGATGTTCACTATGTAATTTGGGAGAACTAGAGACACCTTTTCATTATTTGGCAGTATGTCCGGTTTTAAGCGAGTTCCGTTTGATGCATCTGAAAATCTCAAAGCTATCATTGCAGGATATGATTTATGTACTGAATGGGAATGGAGTTTTGCCAGGAATGGTACAGTACCTGAGGAAAGCTGCCAGTTATTGGTCATTCCTCGTAGAACAGTTCAATTATTCGGAAGCATAGAGGAAAAAAAAATTGTTTTTATATATTTATAGATATAGTTATGAATATTGAATAATTGCTTAAGGTAGTATAGTACAGTTAATATAGGAAAGCAGGAAATTAAAGTGAAGGAATTGTATATTGTAAATTCAAGTTATCTAGGATCTGTTATTGCTTTGTTACATTGTATTTCTGTTTGTTGTACTGAATTATTGGTTAAGGTGTTTTTGGAAGTTATTACTATCAAGTACTAGGAATACTATTAAAGTTATCTAGAAGATTTCTGTTTGTTGTATTGAATTATTGGTTAAGTGAAGTTATTACTATCAAGTAATGCAAAAGGAAAGTATTTATATGATCAAGTTATGATGTATTAATTAGCGATAGCTATTTTGTATATTTCGTATAATTTTGAGTTACTGATCTTAATTTGTAAAACATAAATTAACAAAAAACAGGTTTTTGAGGAAGTAAAGTAGTTTTAAACCGGTAAGCTTCCTGTGAAAATCGAGAGAGTCGTATAAGCGTGGTACGTATATTGAACGTCTTTCTTTAACAAACCATTATTAAGTATAATACATGTAAGATAATGTCAAAATTGTATAATGCAATAAACGCTTTAACTCTCTCCACACCTTGGGGGCAGTTACACCAGTGACATTTACTGACTTTAATTTAAGGTTTTTTATTTTCGAGGTTGCATTAGGTTCATTACATAGTTACCATCGTATTCTTTGTACAAACGTAAAATCCATCAAGAAAAACATGTCTTGTTCAAATTTAGAGGGTAGCTCGTCCGTACCACTATGTGTCAGCTTTAAGAAAATCCCAACATGACAGATTTTCTCAAATTATTTTCTTTCAAGTTGCGCTCATGCAAATAATGTTACTCTCATACCTCTGTTCAACATTGGATCACTGTCTTCTTTGATTTAACTTCACTTCTCCTTTCAAATGAATGCAACTCATTATTTTCGAAATGGATAAATAACTTCTCCACTGTCTTTATTGTTGATATTATTACATTTCATTGTTATAGATGGAACTTCTGATATTACTGCTTGGTAGCAAGATCATGTTCTATGACCGGAAATCGCAAATCTCTTGATTCATTAAAACACCGCGAACCAGCAGTTCAATAATTGCGAATCAATTACGGAATATTGTTCGTATAGCGATACATTTGATATATCCTGTAACAACAAAGTTAATTGGTTGATTCCCAACTGGACGGCTGAATCAGAAAGTACCTTGCATCCATATATGTGTAGTTATTCACAGTAGTGACTGAACTAACTAGAAACTAGTAGTTTACATTTCTCAATAGTCCTGATCACCACTTCTACCTTCGTCATAATTATACTCAATGATGACTGCACTCAGTTGTGCATCGTACTTAATTGCACAACTGTACAGAGCACTAGTAATTCTTACTTGGAATATAATTGGGAGTAATGTTGAAATGTACACAGACTTCTAATTTTAATCAAAGTAACTTTACGATTTATTTCATCTTGATATAAATAACTAACAAAATATGAGGCCCTGATTAGCGAGGCAGCGAGGGCTCCCGAAAGTAGTTTTGTAAGACGAGGATCTTCAAGGCTCCGAATTGAGCGCAAACCCTCCTGGGGAGACCCCTATACTTGTTTCCTTTCTATCAACATCTCATGTAATATTAATATTTTCCCAACCTCTTTTGGTTCCGTTCCTTTCAACTTCTTTTGTTTCATTTCCCACTCTCCAAGGAGACTATTACGTAAAATTTAAATACGATCTTCATAATTGGGAATGAGGTTTTATAACAAAGAGGTGATGGAATGGACTAGTCACCCTTTCCAATGACAGAGATATACCTGCAACACCCAGATGAAATCATGAAGATGAAGAGCACAAACATTGAAGTTTCATAATTTAAACCTTTTTAAGAGATTCCCTTCATTGTGGGAAACTCATAGATGTGCAAGTTACATTTTCTGCTTTTAAATTCAAGTAGATTCAATCCTAAGAATATTGACAACAGCTGCAATTTGTTCGTTTTCCATGATTTTTCAATATGCAGAGGTGACTTCACGCTTAATATCATGATGTCGATTTACGTGAAAATAATAAACCTATACATTCGATAACGTTATAATCAGATAATTTATTAGGCGGCAATAATTAATAACAATATTATGACAGTAATATAAGTAATGCAGTGAAGGTGACATTTTCCATAGACTCACATAAACCTCCCAAATAATGCGTCAGCAGAAAGCAACGCTCAGTCATGCAAAATTCCGCGAGGGCAACATTGCAGATCGATTAAAGTTGTGATCCTCCTTCTTCGCAGTGGCACCTATGATTGTTTTGGTGATGTGCGTGAAATAACCATTCCTTTCTAAATACCTATCTGAATGTTCTAAATTAATATCTGCGTGATCGACGTGGAAAGGAACAAGTGAATGGTTGATTGAATTGATTGAGTGATTCAGAGATAAATAATTATATTCGTAATCTGATACAATCAGAAGAGTTTTATATTATTGTTCAACAATCCTCCGGAGCTACGAATGCTTATGTAGAAATCAACAAAGTAGGAAAATTATATCTCTTCGAATGGATTTGATTGGAAAATTAAAATAATCAGCAAAAAAGAAAGATCAGACTGATTGCTAATGCCGCATTCTGGAAGAGTCCTTTCCACAAGAGAGTCGTCTCGGTAGACTGCGATGCTACAGGTTTCTAGGGAAGAAAGTTTCTGGGTGGTAGGGGAGTTCACATAAAGGTGGAGATGAAGATCCATAATAAATCAGATCCGTTGAGGCTGGAGTTTCAAAACTTCGAAAAACGAGGTTTTCATCCGCACCAAAAGAGATTTACCAGATTGCAAAACGTCCTGAATGAGACAAAGATTTTCTTACTGAATTCGGTCGTGATGGTGGTGAAGGGTGGATATGAAAGACCTTACAAACTAGTAAAATTCCTTGACAGGTACAGCAACGGAGACTGGACAAAAAATTCTTGCATACAAGTCTGCAACGCACTAGGACATTTCATGTCTTTCCGCTCCCTCCTTCTTCCCTTCCATCTTCTAGCAATCTTGTCTTCCTCTGTGAATTACATTTTTTTCAATATAAAGAAAACAAAAATTAAACTCATATTTTTAGCTTCAGTAGCCACTCTGGATCAAGGCTACCAGCCAAATTTCAGCTTTCCACAGTTGATAGGAAAGAAGTTAGCTTCAGGAGCCACTCAGTTGATCAAAACCCTCTGCACCTTATTGTTCACGTCCTAAGGAGGCTACCAGCCAAATCATAATAATCATATAGCCAAATTTCAGCTATAATCATATAGGTACCTACCTACCTCACTTCTACGAATCATAATAATCATTGAGCATATTTCGTTACGTAACGTAACGTGACATAACGACAATTTGGTTGTGTGCCATAGCAAAGACATGAAATGTCAAAAAAAAAGAACAGTCGGCGAGGTCCTGTGGAGGGCATCGATGGAACTGAGGCTCCGCGGATTCGCTCATCAAGTGGTACAAATAACGGGTCAAATCATAGTCCATCTTTCAATTAAATTCTCTAAGAAGTTTCATGGAGCAAGAGGCTAGACAATTGGCGTAGGAAAAAAAATCGTTCAATCAAAACACAACACTTTTTAACAACTAGGCTAAGTCTGGGAAGTTGAGAGGACAGGTGGCTATAGATTCAAGTGGGTTAGGTTGGTCAAGTTTTGCTTCTTTTTTAGCTAACTTGTGAGTTTTTTGAATTTTCGAGAGCTGAGCAATGGTGAGGAATCAACAAATGCAACCACAGCATCCTGTTCAAACAATTACAGCATTCAGAATTAATTTTCGTTCGTTCGATCCAATGCAAAGGATGGTAGCTTTGGGGTTCACCCATAGCTTTGTAACTGATCTTCTTTGATATGTCTATTTTGGAGTCAACCTCGTAGTAGCTGCTTCTTCATAGAAGTTGGTGGGGACTCTATTTTGAAAGAGAGCTTCTGATAAGTTCAGTCTGATCGTTCCTTACAGTTCCCTCTGATAGACACCTGCAACTTTTGGTTTATTATTCAATAACAAACCATTGTAATCGCTCTTGAAAAAAAAAATCTAACCCCTCTGAAAATTTCATGGTTTACGATCCAAAGGGTGTAGAATCCGAATCTGCAATAAAAATTTTCCGTCCGTACGCCGTATGCACGATTTCTCCCAAACGGCTGAATCAAAAAAGCTGAAATTTTCAGGATAAATCCATGTTGGTCCGTCAACGCCCCGATTCTTGAGCCAGCTCTCGCACTTAATTTAAAGTGCCCTTTAAGGGTTGTGAAAGTTTTGTAAAATCCCTCAAAAAAAGTCGAGGCGGCCTAAATTTGTACTCGTTTTGAAGAACAATCCACGAGGAATCGAATGAGCCCCTCCCCAGGTCCGTAGGTCGAACCATCCCCGATCTATGGCCCGATTTATGGTGCCAACATTCGCGTTTTTTGGTTTATTATTGTTTTTGTGTTGATATCAGTAACCTAGTGACGTAGTGATGTAGATGTAGTAATGTGGATACTGGAGTGAACTCCTAAAAGGCTTTGTAGCCGATACACGGGTTGAAGCATTCTGATAACCATTTTTAAAATTAAAAAAACGCTGCAAATTCTTTCACTGGGATTTACTATTCAATTGGCTTGCGTTCATGATTTGAATTTCTACTAAGTCTTGGAGTGTGCGTGTTTCACAGGAAAGAGCGATTATTGAATTTCAAGAGATATGCATAGAGCACTCAAATTGGTTCTCAACCAAAATACCTATTTGGATTGATCAGTTGATCATATTTGTGTGCCTCCTGAAATTCAATAATCGCTCTTTCACCTGTGAAACTCGCACGCTCCAAAGCTTAGTAGAAATTCAAATCATGAATCATTGAATAATAAACCCCAGTGAAAGAATTTGTAGCGTTTTTTAGTTCTTAGTCATTAGTGACATGAGTCAATAATCTTCAGTAATCCTGCTTTCAATTCCATTGAGAGAGTGTCAATTTTTAGAACGGAAACTAGTCATGAATTTTTACAAAAACCTCATTGAAATGAAACGTCTCACACTTACTCTCTATATCCACAATGATAGATGGGCAATCATCATTTGATGTCATGTTCGATGCGTATTGGTGTACGAAGAAAATCCCGTGGAAAAACAAACAACTGAACGCTTTCGGGTAGCAAGACGTTTCAAAAGTAATTCTTTCTTTCCGTGAGGTCGTTCAATGACAAAAAAAAAAAAAAAAAAAAAAAAAAAAAAGTTTCTTTTAAACTTGAATAAAAAATGACAAAAGGATTTTTTTATCCACGAGTTTTATTAAGAATAATAATTCAGAACACACTAAACTGGTTGATAATGGGCAAATTCATTCGTCAAGAATGAAAAACATGGTATATACAAGGGTGTTTAGTTGTGAAACTTATTATTAACTGATAAGTTACTACTTACATGTATAATGTGGCATTATAGACATATTAAAATGAGCATCCCTCGCATAATTCACCAGAGGAAATTCCGGCTCATTCATTCGGCTAAGGCCACATTCCAGAAGAGTTGAAGAGGTAAAATTAGTTGAAGGGTTCTCCACGCTGAATGTCACCCTCAGTAGCACGTAAGCCGAGCGCGACCGTTTCAGTCTATCTCTTTGTATATCCACGTGCGCATTATGAAAAGGAGCTTTTGAACGTAGATCACTCAAACCGAGCCCACTGAAACTTTCTTTGGACTCGTCAACCTTTTTTTCTTTATTTTTTCTTCTCAAACCAACGAAGTTTCAGAGGACGGTACTTGTTCGTAGTCTTTCGCAAACGAGACGAGCGGAGATTTCCGTAATAACACAGTAGGTACGCTCTTCCGTTCAAAAGTGGTGAAAAAAGGCCGCAATGGTCCGAGAGTTCTTGAGGAAAAAATCGACTGACTAGTGGAGAAGGGTACACAGATACACTGAGAAAATTGAGTCCTTTGCGAGTAAGTAGATTGTCTGCCATTTTAAAACAAATGGTATGAAATACAGCGTTCTCACAAAAACGGCTAGGAATCAATATCTTCAAGTTTTTCTCTTCCTAATCTCTGAGCTGTGCGCACTACAGAAATTCGTACGCGAACGTAAAGCTAATACCATGTGTTCAGATGTCTCTGAAATATTTTTGGATTTGGAAGAGTTATTCGGTATTGGGATCATTACCTCTTGAAGACTACATTTGACTTCTATTCAAGGCCTGCAGCTAACGGTGACCATACTTGCCGCCTTTACCTCATTGTCATGAATCCCGTTCTTATTTGAAAGTATTTAAAGTCTTTAATGGACTCATAATTCCCCAAGCTGCTTTGTGCCGTAGGTTTTCCAAGCCACCCGTTTTCTGGCAAACTAGTCTCCCCCCTAGCACCCTAGGGTTTCCCGGGGTAGTTGTAACTCCGTCCCTGATTGGTTTCTACTATCCCCCTCTCTGCTCCCCACGATTCCCAACTCTAGATTTTCTTCTCTTCCACTACAAACAAAATTTTCCCGTTTTTTGGATAGGTAACAGAATCCAGAGTATGTTCTCTCCTTCGTTTGGAGCTTGTTCTTACACCCTTGTTAACTCGACTGACTTCATATCATAGTTATCAAAGTGACTTCATTTTCATAACTAAGTAGTGGCAAAGCAGCATATTTTGTGATATTTTTGACTACCCGCGAACCCTCAACTTCGGCAGAAGCGCCCTAAGATATCATTCAACGACACCTTTATTTATTTTATTGATTCACTATATCGAAGCTTACGAATTGAATGATATATTTCCAGACTCGTTCGTTGAATTGTACGTATTGACTTGAAATATAGCCTCCATCAGTTAACTGCATAACCGTTTATATATTCTTTGGGTTCACCTTAACGCCATGAAAAATTAATAAATGAAGCTATTCCACACAAAAACCTGTAAATTAAGTCCTGACCTAAGGGAGGTAGTGACGGACGTGATCGGAATTATTTTGGGTGGCTCTTCAACGTCTGCCGAAGTCCGCCCGATTCAATAATGGGAGAGAGGAAAAACTCGCAATAGGCAGGGCAAAGGAGAGTATTTATTTTGTAAATGGTAATTTGTGTTACCTATTCTACCAACAAGGGGGCAGTACGAAGGAAAGGAGCGCCAGGATAGTCAATATCACAGGTTCATACTCAAAGTGGTTCATAACCTCACTCTGCTACCATATAACAAGGCGATTTCCTGAATGAAGCTATTAGCCTTAAACAACCAGAGGATAAAGTAAATAGACTACCTTCGTTGTCTGTCACACAAATTTCAAGCGTTTTTCGTTCGACATCCTCATTCAAAAGGAGTATCGAAATTCGGTCTGATTTCGCTTAAAGCTACTCATCCCCTCGTTCCATAGAGTGGAAAGAGGTATTTGAGCATCGCAAAAACCTAGAGGGTGAAAAAAAGAGATGAAGAGTTCTTGAAGTCATCTCCCTCCTTTGAATGGGTCAATACCTACTCTTCTAAAGTACCTGAGGGGCCCCTCGTAACTCCAGAGTGGAAGCAGGACAACTTATTGATAACAAAGTGTCAATTTAATTTAAATTTATAAATTTAGTTCTCTAATTTTTCTTCTAATCCTGCGGCAATGTCTGACTTCGTCAATCGCATGAGAAACGGTATTGAAAAGCCAAACCCGTGGGTCGACAGTATAAACGGCCGATTTTCGGATTTTTTTTTTTTTAAATACTCAATTAAGTGAAAATTTATACCGTTGAAAATCAGAAATTATAGGGAGGTTTTTCCTGGGGAGTAGGAGTTCCAAAACCTGTTTACTATGAGCTTGAGAAATCAAGGCGAAAAAGCGTTTTTTTATAACTTCTCAAAATCTGATCTTCGGACTGATTTGCCACCTTCTAGGTGATGTTTAAATGTTCTTATTTTACCCTGAGAAGATGGTAAATTCAACGAGTTTTTCAACGGTGTCCTCAAAACTGATTGTAGGAGTGAGCTAAAGCCATTTTAGAGACAAAAGATTGGAAATGGGAAAAAAATCGTAAAAGTGAGATGCTTCGAAAATGAAGCTTTTAAAGAAGACCTCTATGAGGCATTTTTGTTGGGAATTACCTCCAGAATCCATCCCTGGGTTTTTGACCATTAGGTCTGTTACACCCTGCAAAGACGTGACCAGACCCAGACGACAATTTCGCGATAGGAAGAAAAGAAAATCCCTTTGATGATAACGACTAGTTCGTGACTCTTTCAACTCTAAACGGATCAGGCGTCCGGTGCCGCCCGGACGGACGGAGCGCCCTCGGACGGGGCGAAAATATGTAACTGTTATCAGGATAGTGGATTGCACTTAGCGATCGCCCGTGCGTTCCACTAAGCACCGACACTTGTGATAAGTGCCACTTGGGCCGATTTAACGCTCGCGATTCACCGCGTCGCTACAACGGGGAACTAGCGAACCGCGAACGGCCCCTGGACACGCTCCAACTCCCCTTGTAAAGGTCCTATAATCCTCCCCCATCAAAATGAGAATGGATGGAAATGATTATTGTTTTTTCGATTCAGCGGAAAATGATGAAAATAATACAAATTTATACGTCAAAAACGACTGGTTCCGTTGTGTTCAATCATTACAGTGGAACGTGCTTTAACTGTACCTTATCAACACACTAATAGAACGAAACCGAGTCAGAAAAGGAGCACAAGATTGCTGCTGCGGTTCACTTACCAGTAATACGTTGTAAGAAATTTGAAACATCATTATTTTCAATCTTACAAAAATTCAAAACACTTTAAACCTCAAATCATTTTTTTTTCCAAATCGATATTTATTTACAAGAATATCAATAACATAACAACTGAGCATAGGCCCATCAAGTTAATTTACACTCGTACAATAATTTACAGTTTATGGAGTTAGTAGCCCAATGGCACTCCGGATAGCACCCATTCCCGAAACTGACTCACTAATCACGTGACATCACTAAGTCCATGGGTTTTGTCCTATCTAGCCGCCGAATGACGGTACTATTGTCTAGGAGGTGAAGCGCTTCAGGGTTTATGTGAGCGTGAAGTCGCTGTTCATGTTTAACTGCTTGCTGCTTAATCACTTCGCTGACTGTTTCCATTTTAAGGTCGCGATGGAGGTCGTCATTACGAATGTACCAGGGGGCATTGACGATACCCCTTAGCACTTTGTTTTGAAAAGTCTGAATCATCTTAATATTAGCTGTAAACTATACGTCCACACTGGTTTCAGAACTTGCTTGTACACTAGCAGTTGATTACGTATGGAAAGCTCTGAATGCCTACCAAGCACCAATACAATCTTCAAGTTTTATCTTCAGTTCTTCGTTTTTCTTCTTAAGGTGCTCTTTCCATTTTAATTTATCCTCAAATCATGATGCTAATTTCATTCACTCTATTCTCTCACTTACAAATGCAGCTAATCATTATTATTATATTTTGTACTTATTTTTTCAATTTATCTTCAAAATAAGCAAATTAAGAGAAGAAGGCTTCAAATTATTAGATATTGGCTTATTATTTCTGTACTACCTACTTCATTTCTCGACGTCCATTAGACGCAGCCCGCGGTATGTTGTAGTCAGGGGTACATAATGTTAACTCTGACGTAGTTTTATTCTAGATGAGCAAAAAACAGATACATTAACATTTCGGTACTTTGAACTGATTATAAAAGAACAGCCCCAAGGGCCACTCAGCTGATCATTTTAGCTTCGTATCTGGTAAGGGTATTATCGTTGTCTCAAAGAGCTAAACTTCACATTTCTGAACCGTTGACCCCTTGGGAAAGATTTCCCCAACCGAACCGAAGCGAGTAGTAGGCACCCACAATTGAATAAAAATGAAACAAATTAAAATACCATTACATACTCTTCACATTAACAATAAAACCAAAAATGGTAAACTGAATTTTTTTAAACCAGAATTCCACTGCAGTCATATAAAGCCTATCATGTCATGCCTCCTCTTTGAATGATCAATGGAAAGTAAATCATTTTTAAATTGGACATGAACATAAAAGATATGATCAATTTGATTATTATTGTCATTTCACGCACTTGACTTGATATTTCGATGGATTTACCGCAATATCTCCAGCGATATGATGCGTTTATTTGTACGATTTTCCAATATTTCACACAGTAACTTAAGATATAAAAGGAACTATTGACAGTAAAGAAAAATATGAAATTTAAATCAAATCAATATTCAAAATAGTTCATTGCTTTTGAAGAAGGATACCTTAAATGAAAATACATGACTGAAAAAAGAAAAACACAAAGCAATGAAATGTGATTTGGAGGGAAATGCTCCTATTTAGACTTTATTTATTTATTTTTATTGTGATAATTGTTTCTTCTATGAACCAATAGATACATGATTCGATTTTTTTATTTATTTGAATCTAAATAGCCTTCAAGTGGTAAAGGGGTAAAGGGTGGTAGTGGTTATTGGTAAAGAATAAGCAATTTATCATAACAGTGATCTTCTACACCTTTTGAACAATGCTACGATCTATATTCAACAAAATATATCTGTTTATTCAGCCAGTGAAATTTATGACGGTGGGCCGTAGGAAGGATATGACAAGGGGCGCGGACACGTCAAACCCAGTTCAGATTGTTTCCTTTGCGGGAAATGGAGCGAAAATGTTTGTGTAACGAAGGACCTCCTTCACAGCTTTTTTGATAGATACGAGTGGGCGTCACACGAGAGAATATCCAATGTAGGGTAACTGCGTATCCCTTGTTGGATACGAATCCTATTATACGAGTCCTGAATAGACTAAATAAATTTGCAGCCGGATCATATGCCCTTAAAAATGCCACGGGCGAAAATTGATGAATTTCCATTTTAAAAATTGAATACCTAGGTACTTGACTATATTTCTTGATAGGACCAAGATAGATACCGTGAGCTACACTGTTCTGGCTGCGCCGCTTTTAATTTTCCTTTCAGCACGAGGATAAACGTTAAACAATGGAATAGTTTCAGTCCATTTGATTGGAAACTTTTAACTCCAGTCAACTAAAAGCGGATTTCAACCTGGATTTAATGATTTGTACCCTAACGCCTCAACGTTAAGATTGAAACAGATCCATTTTTTTTTTTTTTTGTTTTAATTTATTTAAATTACAATCAAGTCGGTTTTAACAACTTCTTAGTAACTTATTTCTAGTCTCATAATTTAATATCCAGTCCTCTTGTACATAACAGGCGTGGTAGGTAAAATTATTGCGAGTTCTGGAAGACAAGCGTGCCTCAGCACCATCCAGGCTCATTTGTGCGGTACACGGATGGTTCTGTGATGAATGGAAGAGCTGGCCTAGGTATTACGAGCCCGGAGCCTGGGCTGCAACCATACGTCAAGCAGGAATCCATGCTACAGAAGTTTACACAAGGGATTATCGGGGAGCGACTCAAAGATGTGACAATATTTATACTTTCCGATAGCCAAGAAGCATTGAAGGTCATTTCTGCATTTTCAGTAACGTCAAAGCTGCCTTGGAGTAGAATCATTTCCACCAAAGATGCGACCAGGGCCAATAAACTGACTCTGCTCCTGGTACCGGGTCATGAAAGAATAGAGGGAAACAATCAAGGTGACCGCCTAGCTAAAAACGGATGAGAGTCCAACACGATTCACACCTTAGTCCTACACTTTAACTAGAGGTTACCAAGAGTGATATAACTCAACAGGTCCAGGAAAGGGAAGAAAAGACCAGAACAAAACACTGGCACAGTAAAGCAGGGACAAGCCAAGCGGTTCCTTGCCATCTAAAGGAAACGCTTTATGTCACTGAGGCGTAACGTCCTTCGCACACTTGTGGGTCTCCTTACTGACGACTATTCCACAAGTTACCACCTTAACAAAATGGGTAACGCCTGTCATAAAGAGGCGGAAACAGCATCCATGTCCAGCTGCTGCAGAATCCGTAATTTCGAAATGGATGCCATAACACTCTCCGCAATCGCCGAGAAAACGCCTGAAAACCTCCTTCACCTTATGAACGAACTGCTTATTGAAAAGGCTCTGAATTGAATAGGGAAACCGTCAGAACCTGGAGGTATCAGTGACCTGGGGTTCCCCCCAAAATTCATCGAAAACAAGCCCCCTCAACGTTCTCGACCAAAGATTCATGCAAGTACTTAGGCCGTTTCTGGATTTGTTAACATAGCTTCAAGGATCGATTATTGAGCTAATTTCCAACAAAAAATGCCTCCTAACCTTTGCCTCGGTTTTTATCAACCTTTTTTCGGTGATTCGAGTGGCGGCCCTCTCGGGCTAGACTACTGGGTAAATGGAAAATGAAATGATCGGGTTGAAAAATTGGATTGTACACAACGAATCTTGGAGGAGGAGGGGGGACTAGTTTTATTATATAGAAAAAAATTGTAATTACCATTCATTTATAAATAACGTCTGTCCGTGTCAGGAATCGGACACATACGCGTCACGATAATTACCTGTGCAGAGCATTGTTCAAAATAAAAGAGAAGTTTTCTTGATCATATTACTAAAATCTGTACAGTGATATGAGGAATTCAAAAGTCTACTCCCATAACAAAAAACTTCGAGCAGGGGATTCATAGACTTTTTTTGTGCCGTTTGTTTCACTAATGTAATTGTACATTGTTTGTAAAATCAAATAACACAAAATAACAATTGTATTTTCATTCAATTTCATTTTTGTGTTTCAGGTGATGGAAACTCAGAATAAATACTGTCTTTTGACAGCTGCACCAAACACCATAAACCATCACACATCTGAATTGGTCAGTAACTAATCGTTCACAATAGAAAGTTGAACCAGCTACTGATTATTATTTTACTTCAACACCTACAACTGCCATGAACAAAATTTGAGTTCATTCTTATCAACTCGATGTTTAGCACATCATCTGTTTATATCTTTCTTCCACTCTAGATCAAATCTTCATATAAATTAATATATCTGGAAACAAGAAAGAAAAAATTTATGGACTATAAGAGCAAATTTCACTCATAATATATGTTTTTGTTGAATTGCCATGAAATGTGAGCAACTTGATACCCACAGGAACCATACATTTGATAGGTGGACATTTTCAAAGTATTACTGTCATGTTTAAACAATTATAAAAATAAATTATAATTTTCAGCGATTTTTAATTTTTTTTCAATCACTAATTTTATCAAAAAATTTAAGAACGCTTTCCAGAACAATGATGAGTAAAATTCTGAGCGTGATAGTTCACAGTAATTTTTTTCCATGTAATATCCTGCTAAAAATGTTTATTCAATGATTTATTGTTATTTTTAGTTGATGTTTATTAGCATGTGGATAACTTGTGTAGTTCAACACATCCCAACTTTTGGAATGATTGATTTCATTAGAAATAATATCTACTAAACGATACAAGTTATTGCTCAAAGGTTTTTTATTTCTGCATTAGAAAACCCTTATACACAAACCCCTCCCTCATCTACGTTTATTAGATGTAGTCTGCGGTACTTGATCTGAAGTCGGTGACTCGAGCCTCCATAACTTGTAATTTTATTCTGGATGCCTTTTAAAAACCGGGAACTATTTTTCAGGTCGATTAGGGAAGAAATCGAGTCACAAGGTTCCCTCAGCTGATCAGTGTGTCTCTATACCTTGTGATTGACTTTCAGTTGTATCGAAGATGTTAGGATGGCTTTGTCAAAAATATACTGATTATGGTGCGATGTACTGCATATTCACAACTACTTTGAAACTCACGAATGGATCAAATGAAGTCACCAAGATACACGTTAAAATAAAACGCTTGCCCACGCTTCACTTGTCCGCAAACAGAAGTTACGAATAACTCGATTTCAATCGGTCTGTTCCAACTGTATGAGGGAGGTAAATAAAACAATGAGGGAGTATACAAACGATACGCAAAGTCAAAAAATCGTATATTCCAAGTCCCCGAGGAGGGGAGCATGTCGGCTGGGGCCCTCTCCCCTTCACTGGCGAGGTCGGGGCGGGGGGGGGGGGTTATGGGGGGGGTGAATTCTACCCGTCCAGCGTCACCAACCCCTGAAAAACGGATATAACTACCTACCTACTCTGATACTTTCATCTTCATATATACGATGCGATTGTCACACTTTACTTGTCGATCTGTATTGTGTGCAAAGACGGGTACTTGTACAAGCGTCCCCGTAGGGAAGGGAAGGCGATGTTTTGGAGTCATAGGCATGTACGACCGGCCCCGCCTGGTCTAAGGGCACAGATTAGAAATGGTACGAGCGGTCCCGCTCAAGCGAAGGCCCGCAGGCCAGTTGTATCCGAGCAAAGATGGAACCCGAAGTAGCCTTGTTGACGAAAAGTTCGCTTGGAAATCGAGATGTGATGTTGGTAAACGGTTACCCTAGCCAAGTACGTTCAAATCGTTTCTTATAAGTACCAGCACAGATCGAATAACTGATAAGTACCTACTTGGGTCGGGTGCCATGTGACTGTGATTGTCTATTTGCATGTTTTGACAGCGTTTATTTTAGAGCAATAAATTAGACGCATGAAAAAAGTTTCGCGTTGGTGCTATTGGTTTCATTTTACATATTTCCGTGGGGCCGCTCGTACATATACGCCTAGACCGACCGGGGCTGCTGGTGCAAGTGCTCCCACACTAAGTGGGGCCGCTCATGTACCCTAACTTGCCCGCGGAGCCGCTCATGCCGCCAACCGCAAAGACATTCATATTCACATTCGTGTTGACGTTTTCCTTTCTTCCAAAGCTCTAGTCCTTATAGAACATGTACAGACAGACGTCAAGCGGTCCGAGCGGGCTCATTTATCTAACGAATTTGGGTTAATTCAAAAATAAATTATTATGGAGATATCACATTTAATAATGAAAATAATAATGATACAAAATTATATATAGTATTATAATATTGAAAAAATAAAATAAACCAAAAAGTGTTCACTAGTTAGAACAGTCCGTCGCGGTAACTGTTCCGAGCCTGAGAACAGTGACTTCCTCAGTGCCTTCATTCTGATTTGCTTCAGTAAGACTCCATCAATAGGTTTGACATAGAAAACTTATTTTCTCCCAGATTCAAGGCTGTGTATATGGAAGGTATTTCAATGACAAGCGTCTAGCTTCAACTGCTTGAAGGGAAACGGGAGTCTGTTATAGCTTGAACAAGGGATGAAACGACAATCAAGAAAAGAAGGGGACTTAAACAGAATGTTACAGTGATCAGCAACTTGGTGGACCTACGAGTTTCATTTGATTGGAATATGGTTTTAATTGATTGGAAAAAAGTTTCACTTGGTTGAAAAGAGTTTATTTGATTGGACACAAGGTTTCATTGAATATACTAAAGATTTCGTTTGGCTGAAAAATGGTATACATTCTTCATTCATTCATGAGGTGTCTCAAAACGACTTTCCTTGAGGAAAAATTTCAAGAATGTCAATTTCAACATTGCCGCAATTCACACGGTCAACATTTAAGTTTAGATTTCCAAAAATTTCAAAACCACCAAACTTCCAAGTGCTGGAATTATCGGCTACACCACACGAAATGTGAACTTACTAATCAATGCTTCACACAACGCGAAGGTAAAATCCATCTGACATAATTTTTGTTGTCTTCAGTTTGTCGTCTGCTCTCATAAAATAAGCTAGTAAAGCTTCTTTGAAATCAGCTTTGTATAGAATGCTGCGCATACTTTAAGCATCCTTGTAACAATCCTTGCTAACATCCATGAACTCCTATGGGATTGTACGGTTTTGACTGTGGATGATCCCAATGTAATTCTGGTAACTTTTGCATATGCGAAAAATTAGCATCTGTCAAGCATACTTTTCCCGTTTCCTGCCATTTAACGCTCAATATTAATTTAATGTTTCTCCATACCAAATTACCTGGCTTTATAATCTCATGAGTTTATGTAGAGCATTTTAATAATTCGCGGTACTGATATGAGAAAGCTATCTGCAACATCTAACTTGGAAGATTCCTTTCTCTTTCTTCCCCATTTTTCTTAGTTTTTCACTATGGAGGGCCATCCTGAAGTGTTAATCATCATCAAAACAAATATAACTCCAATATTGAACGAGTTTATTTTAGATCACTCCTGGGCAGGTCTGCGGTTTGTCCGTTTCATTTTTTCTCGTCAACTTCTTCAGTTCCAGGGATAGGCAACATTGGCTCATTTTCATCCATTACCATGATAATATAAAAGAAATTGCCGACAAATAAACTAAGAGCCCCAACTATAAATACTAAAACGAAGTGGGGCCTTAGTTTTGATTCGAACACGCCCGGGGCGGCAGGTGTCAAGATAGTAGAACCATAGCTACAAACAAATGCTACTGGAATCCTCGCGACGAAGTTGACCAGCCCGAAAATGAAACCAGAGCATCTTCGTTCCATGTCAAAGTATGAACACGTACTTCCTTGAAAAGTCAAAGCTCCCAGGTGGTTGAATAACGCAAAGGAAACCATATCGATATAAACAGGAGTGTCGTAGCTAAGCAATAAACAGCAAACGCATTGTCCCCACAACGCAATAGAATTGAATGTTTTTCGTACATATCGGGATGGACACACCTTAGATGTAATCAAGTTGTCACCAATAGTCCCAGCTAAGAATTGAACGAATGGAATCAGTAACAATGAGTTTACAATGAGGATATAAGTTTGTAGGTCATATTCGTCCGCACGCGCAAATAAGTAGCTTTGAAAGAAATGTGTTTCGTATAATAGCACGAAGACCCAAGTGTCGAAGATTTTCGATATCAGTAGACCATAGAAAGGAACACTTCTGAATAATAAAGGCCATGGTATATAGGCCTTTTTCGTATTTTCACTTTTCGTTACAATCTGCGTCAATAACATCTTTTCCTTGGCACTAACATAGAAGCAAGTGATAGGGTAAGGACAGCCAAAGGCATACCAACAGACGCACCATAGAACTCCAGTGTTTCCCATCAAATAATATATTGTGACCCATGATGATGGTGATGCCTCTAGAAATGCGTATATCGTCATGCCAATGATTAAAGAGAATACGGATGAGGAGAAGACTAATGACACAGACCGTCCGAGCTCCACGTGAGGAGTCCAGTTTGCTAATAGTGCCATTATTACCGGTTCCTTCCAAGCGTCTATGAACCCAGAGAACATTATCACGGCAAGAACGAAATTGTAATTTGTGTGGATGACGATCTGAGGTAGTAAATACGTGATTAAAGTCGATATACCGACTATAACCAACATAAGATATTTCAAATTCACAAAAAGGGTCAAATAGCCACCGATCAGGTATCCGGAAAATCCCAAAACAAGCCAGGCGTTGAGTAGAAATGATTTCTGTTCCATAGTGTAATGCCTCACAACCTCTCTGTAAGGATCGTCAAACAAGGTGTAGTTGCTGAATCGGTCACTGTTAACCAGAAAGAAAGAAATCTTCATTGACTGGATCATCGAAGCTTGAACGGTTCCACATAAAATTAACAGGGCTATTTGTATGTGCCTCACACCGCACCCACAACACCATTCTATCGGCATTTTCTGCGCTGATTCTGGAGCAAAACTAATAACTCAAATCTAAAGGCCAGAAAATTTGTTTTGCTATTAAATATAGATGACCTTGCTATTAAATTTGTTTTGTTATTAAACATCTCAGTACATGGCAACTTCTACTATAATTTTTGAAGGAGTTATTTATTAGTATGACGAAGCTAAAAGAAACGAAACCATAATCTATATATGCAAGCGTCTTGCATATATCTGTGCTTTTTTCCAATAATGATGTGTCTTCTTACAAAAGGAAGAAAAAAATGTTGATTAATAATGAAGCATTCTGCGTTCAAGGAGGTCGGGCCCTTAAGAGAAATTTACCATTCAAGGACAATAGTGCAATTCATGCGGCGTTCGAACGAATTAAAACTGAAGTAAACAATTCAAATAGGTACCTAGGTATTTGAAAAAAGTTTGACCTCTAAAAAGCAAAACATAACTCTTCAATGAAAATGTTAAGAATAGGAATTTTAAATATCTACTGAATTTTAAAGTAGATGTGTGCGTCCGGCACGGTGTGTATGGGAGGTAAAAAGCAAAGTTTTACACAAAGGTTCATTATTTCTGTATTTGAAACTCAACGATACGAGCTAAAAATACAGACAAAAAGAATGCTACCGCTGATTCCCCTCCACTAAATTAAGGCTTGGGAGATGGCATCATGGACAGCCTGATCTTATATCAGTCCATACCATGTTTGGAGATACTGGTCAACAAGGGGCAAGACCAACCCCACCATCAAGACCTGACGGTCTTACGGGTCAGGTATAACCGTTGCGCCGTCTTGTACTGAGATAATCACCATTCCGAGCGGAGCACCGTTGAAAGCGGAAGGACTGTTGTTGCTCTCTGGTGAAGAACTAACCTTTCCTTAAAATCCAAATTTCCAATAACATTTCGGGTTTCAGACCTTTGTGAATACTTTTCGTTTACTATCGGTCTGTCTGTCTGCCCGTGTGTTTCTTTTAGTAATTGCGTACAAAACGGAGGGTGTGTGGTAAATGAAAAAAGGTTTACTATTCTGTATTAGATAGCTCTCCTACTTATACTAAAAGTAGATAGAATAGTATAGAATAGAATTTTTATCTAGTTAGATTTCAGTTCTTGTATTCCTGGATTTCGTGGATGTACAGTGTGTTACATCATTATAGCTATTTATTTATTTATGAACGGGCATGCCCAATTTATAATCAACAACGTCGGTACATTCATACGAGCGGAAAACAACTTATATTAAGAAAATACAATTTACTGGGAGAGGGTTACAAAAACAGAAGTGTTTTATACTGGTAAAATAATTTCACTTAACTGAGTTCAACAGGGAAAGAGGAAATTAGAGATTTTACTGTCGATGGAGGACTAAGAAAAAATCAAGTTGGGAATTTGTAGAAAGAAAAAGATTTGCAATGCCGGTAAATACCTACAAAAGCTTTTTCGTACAAAGAGACTACTAACATTTACACGGAGTTTTATTTAGGACTCGTTTCTAAATGTCAATTACAAAGTAAGACACACTGATTTCCTCCCTATTCGATCTACCGCTCTCAAATATAAAGTTGGCTCATTTCATACCATCTAGAATACAATTATGATTCAAGTAGGGGCCAAGTTTTGATAATCTACCGCAGGGTACTTCTATTTTCTATTGTTAATTTCAAGTTGGATTTCTAAGTGTGTGTCCGTGTGTACCGAGGAAATATTATCTCTGGATGTAGCGTCCATTTCTGGTAGTCTGGTTATTGGAGGGTTACCTAATAGAGATATAATGCAATTTTGTGTGACAAATTTTTCAGAATTTTTCATCGACTTTTTATATTTACGTTTTTAATGAACGCACTTGATGGTCGATTACAAAACTTCGTTATTGGAAAATAGTTTCGTGCTATTAACTTTTTTCTGTTGAAAATTTATGGATTTACGAAATGCCCGGTAGGAAGGTTAAGTTCACAGGTGGAAAGGTTAAGTTTTTACATGATGGATTGGTCCTCATTATGTTAAGATAGGTCGACGGTTTCGAAGTGTTCCAAAGCGGTTTCCACAATAAAAATAGTCTAAAACTCAACTTTTCCGATATGAATATATTGTAACGTCTTATGTTTCCACGACAGTATCTCCAATAATAACATAAACAGACGACATTGTTTTTTTATCTGGCCCAAATTTTTATCTGCAGGGTTGGAGGGTGTGTTTCTATCCAGCTGATACCGTCGAGGGATTAATGACGTTATGCATCTAATATCTGACAATTCGCGTGGCAACTTAGCCACTAACGAGTTGTTAATTAGGGGGGCGAGAATCCCCCCTCAGGGCGCATGGGAGTGATGTACTTCGCTCAGCGTGCCGTTAATGAACCTCAATTGCAATTACTCAACGCTCCCAGTTATTGCTGGTTGTGCAATTTAATGGTTATTGCGCCTGCGAAACGTCATTAATAGGGTACCAATTATGCGGAAAATTAATTGAGACGGTCTCGGGTTTATGAGAATGTGCAACGCGACGGGGAGGATGATTTATTGTTACGTCACGGATTAGAGGAGTGTAGACACTTCGAGGAACATTATAAGCTAGTTGCCAATCCTAGGATGTATGAGAAAAACAAATTTTTCAAACTTCTTTATTTCTTTATCGATACGAAACATCATCACACTGACGTTTATTATTTCTGTAGTAGAATGACCGTTCAACATTTCTAAACTTGTAATCTCTCTCTTCCATATCTCCTCTTGTTCACTGTAGATGACATAAAACGAGCCCCATTTGTATTTCAGCACGTCAGATAAATCACAGGCAACCACTGACACCTTTAATTTAATTTGCTTCTAGGTGTTAAGGAGTTGGATGACTTCTCTTAAAAATAACTCCGTGAACAACAACAATTACCCTAATAGTCGAAACAAAAGTTTATATCAAAAGTTAAAAGCGACGAAGTTCAGCACGGGATACTGTGGATCATTCCATATCATTCAACATGTTACATTGGAAAGCTCCCAAGTTTACTCAAACCATCTTGCTATCATACAAGCTCCAGCTTTCTATTTTGATTAGAATGGTAATATCCATTTCAGTATATCATGACGCAGGGACTTAAATTTCCCAGGGAGAGAGGTGAAAATAATTACACGGAAAGTCAGTTTCTACAATGGTACAACACACTACGTATGGATACGACGTAGAAATCCAAGAGTAAAGTATCTTTAATTTAACGGGGTGAAATTAACCACCTACCTACTTACCTACTTATCCACAAGAATTGTTGAAAGTATTAATAAAACCCAATAAAAACATCTATGATTTATCAAGTCCTTTAGCACTCGTATTGCATTAAAACTTCCCCAAATCCAAATTTAAACGATTTGAATAATAACCAATTGAATAATAAACCCCAGTGAAAGAATACTTATTTACCCCAGTTATAATATTGAATAATATTTACCTATATATTATCAGCGTTTCATGAATATCAGAATGCTTCAACCAGTGTATCGGCTATAAACTACAAGTATCGACATCGGCTATCACTCCAGTATCCACATTCACTACAACTCGACGCTATCGGCATCACTAGGTTACAAACAAACAATAATAAACGAAAAAACGCAAATGTTGGCACCATAAATCGGGCCATACATCGGGAATGGTTTGAAATACGGACCTGAGGAGGGACTCATTCGATTCCTCATGGTATGTTCTTCAAATAGGTATAAATGTAGGCCGCTTCGACTCGTTTTGAGGTTTTTAGGGATTTTACAGAACTTTGACAGCCCTTAAAGGGCACTTTAAATTGAGTGAGAGAGCTGGCTCAAGAATTGGGGCGTCTCTGACCAAGATGGATTTTTCCTGAAAATTTCAGATCTTTTGCTCCAGCCGTTTGGGAGAAATCGTGCGTTCGGCGTACGGCGGACGGACGGAAAAATTTTTATTGCAGATTCAGATTCTACACCCTTTGAAACGTAAACCATAAAATTTTCAGGGGGGGTTAGAATTTTTTTTTTCAGAGCGATTACAATGGTTTATTATTGAATAATGAACCAAAAGTTCGGGAATCAAACAAATCATTGCGCTGTTGATGAAATACAAGGGTATTTCGGAGGTTCTGACCTGCCCATGTTGTGATCCGGAACTTGCTGATCATTTTAAGATCGCTGCCGTCAAAATCGATCGGCAGTTTAACCGCCCATCGGGACCACACTAGGTGAATAGACACATATGTAGATACAAACAAGCTTTGGGTTTTTTTATGCAAGACGTTATATCACCCTGTACCTACTGAACTTGGCCTTCTTCTCAACGTTTTAACTCAAGAACCCTCTTGACCGAGACTTTGAGATTATAATCACAATAGCCTTAAGGTCAGTTAATGCAGATAATCCTGCAAAGGCTGACACCATGCCGACCTTCACCTTCATAAGGTTTCCTAAGTCGAGGAAACAGGCAAACGGATTTCGGCGAGGTTTAGCACCGGGCTCGGGTTATTATGGTAATGAAGAGGTTCGCGGCGGCTTCCCCTCCTCGTGGCAAGAACCGAGCGAGAATCGGATCGCGAGATATCGAAGGCTCGCGAAGGGGGTTATAGGGATTGTCTCGAGCATTCATCAACCCTTAAATATACGGTACCGCGCTGATAAATGACTTTCTATTCCACGTCGAAATTTGAGAGGAACGGGCGTGGAAATTATCACCCCGTCTATTTCTGTTGAGTTGGTCGTCATGCGAAGCAAGTCATTTTGAAAGGGCACAACAACACTCAGCAGAAAGCTGCATTGTTACCCCAGACTTGATTATTACACGTCCACTGCTCTCCAAGATTTGGGAAGAAGAAGAAAGAGCGTTAATGGGTTTCCTTTAATACACTTTTCTTGGAGTAGTAAAAATACCTACCTAACACAGGCAAAAGGTGATTAGACATGAACAATCATCCAAAACACAGTATACAAGGATTACAATTACGTTAATATTCAATACGGCAAAAACTACGATACAACAATTTTAACACTTGTACTGTTGATCATAAAGATCAACACATGGGGTTCGTGGCATTTTGTGATTTTTCAATTGATTCTTTGTTATGTTACTTATTTTCATTTATTAGCCAATATTTATTTTTTATTTTCCCTCAGACTTTCGATGCGTGTCAGATAGAATTAAATCTCTGAATCGAATGATAACATTCGGGTTGCTGTACGATAACCCTTTCACTCACCATTTAAAAATCAGGCAGGTAGACGGCCCGCAGAGGTTTGAAGTTCCGCTGTCACCCGGGCTTCAATTCTGTTTAATACCGGATCAACGATCTTCCGGGCTGGGCCACAGTGTTTCACTATCCAGGTCGGTCATCAGTTATTATTCAATTGAAGAATGTAACATGTAAAATGAGGTAAATAAAATATCTATCTATCAATCTATCTATCTAACGATGACATGTGGTTTCATTCTTTCACCCTGTATTTCTATTTTACCTTTTGGTTTATTATTCACTAATAAACCATTGTAATAACTCTGGAAAAAAAAATTGTAACCCCCCCTGGAAACTGCATGTTTCAAAGGGTGTAGAATCCGAATCTGCAATAACAATTTTCCGTCCGTCCGCCGCACGACGTACGCACGATTTCTCCCAAACAGCTGAAGCAAAAAATCTGAAATTTTCAGGAAAAATCCATGTTGGTCCGGCGACGCCACAATTCTTGAGCCAGCTCTGTCACTTAATTTAAAGTGCCCTTCAAGGGCTGTCAAAGTTTTGTAAAATCCCTAAAAACCCCAAAAAAAGTCAAGGCGGCCTAAATTTGTACTCTTTTTGAAGAACACTCCACGAGGAATCAAATGAGCTCCTCCCCGGGTCAGTGGGTCAAACCATTCCCGATCTATGGCCCGATTTATGGTGCCAACATTCGCGTTATTTTGGTTTATTGTTTTTTTTTTAATCAGTAACCTAGTGACGTAGTGATGTAGTGATGTAGTGACGTGGATACTGGAGTGAACTCCTAAAAGGCTTTATAGCCCATACACGGGTTGAAGCATTCTGATTTAAAAAAAAAACGCTGCAAATTCTTCACTGGGGTTTATGATTCAATTGGCTTGCGTTCATGATTTGAATTTCCACTAGCTTTGGAGTGTGCGTGTTTCACAGGTGATAGAGTGATTATTGAATTTCAGGGGGCACACAAATATTATCAATTGAACAATCCAAATAGGTATTTTTGTTGATAACAGATTTACGTGCGCTATGCATATCTCCTGAAATTCAATAATCACTCTATCCTGTGAAACACGCACACTCCAAAGCTTAGTATAAATTCAAATCATGAACGCAAGCCGATTGAATAATAAACCCAAGTGTTTAAGTTTGAGTTGGTCCATTTGAGGGAGTATATTTCTAGTTATACCTGAGAAGCATTGTAGCTTGCCGTTTAGTTCAGTTCTGAAAGTCGGTCATTCACGTAGGAGCGCTATGTAATAAGGAAATAATATACCACTGTGCAATAATTTGCAGCGTTTCCAACAGATTAAAAACATCTAGGTATTTTAAAATTACGGGGACATACTTATATTTACTGTCTTTTCACCGCAATAGATATAATTGTGATGTAAAAATTTAAACGTCCAAGAAGGGCGCACGTTACTGATGCAACACGATTGTGTGTTGTTAGAGTTGAACCAACATTTTCTTCTTGTTGACCATACTCCTTGGAAATATACTGCTTCCGAAACTTTTTCTTCCAAATATATCGCACCTAAATAGAGAACACATTATTGAGATTGTAGCGGTATCGCGTGCAGAGTCATAATATCAGGCGCTGTATAGCATGTAAGGTCTTCATAACCAACTTTCACGGCGATAATAAACTTCCTTGTGATGTCTTCCTAATTACATTTTGTCGCTTGCTTTAATAGCAGCATGTACTTAATTGATTCCACTAAAAACTAAAGTGGAATCATAGATACACGTGTTAGATTTCGTTTCACAGAATAGCTTAGGTTGAAAAGTGTCTAAATATGTATTCATTTATCAAAAGCAAGGGGGAGGGGGAGGGAGCAAAGCAAAATTATTACAATCGAAATGAAAGAAAATTGATACTAGTGTACAAAAAATAATTAATCGGGAAAAAACACCGCTTTATTAAGGATGGAGGAGAGAAGAAAATGTCAATATCGAGATCAGTTTGTAGTGATAAGTTGGGACTACGTTACATCCTCGAGAGGGGTCCGTGGTATATAGAATTCATAGGTGAAAAGTCTATTGAGAAAAGAACAGCATTCCTTGTGCGAATCCGTGGAACTAGGAAGTTTATCCAAGAAAGAAGGCAGGGGCAATCCAGCTGGCCACGAATCAATTTTCATAGAAAAGACAGGCCACTCATAGAAGGAAGCGATCGAAATGGCATTCAAATAAATCTCACCAGCAGCGACGATCAAAATCGGTGGAGGGGGTGCCTAACTTTTTACCGACATATATCTGGAAGACTCGTTAGACTCTCTCGAGTTGGTCAATTTAATAAGGCACGTAGTAAGGATACTGAACTGCAGCGTAGTCGAGAATAGGCAAAACTAATAGCATGAACATTGGAAAACTCTCCAGTGTTCCTCCTGGAGAAATATTAAGGATTTCCAATCCCCAGCCGTTTTATCTTGTCATCTTTATAGTTCGTTTTGATGAACTCGAGATTTTATCAGGCCTAACATTTCCGCATACACTTTCAAACTGTTCGCGAATGAAACACATT
Organism: Creontiades dilutus; assembly: GCA_031894815.1. Lineage (NCBI taxonomy): Eukaryota > Metazoa > Arthropoda > Insecta > Hemiptera > Miridae > Creontiades > Creontiades dilutus. The sequence goes on along the minus strand of JAVIWC010009153.1, from coordinate 1,061,164 downwards.
TCAAACGAGACAGATTTCACATTAGATGTAGGTTATCAATATTTCTGAAACAGAGATGAGCGTAGTATGAAAATAATATGAATATTATTCATATTCAAGAACAGGGATATAAATAAATATGAAACATCAAAATGAATGAATAGCAATATTATGAAAAACAAGGGAATCCAGGGATGGATCCTAAACGTCATTTTCAACCATAAACGCTTTCTAGATTTTACATTTCAAAAGCTTCGTTTCCGAGTTGCTATATCACTTTCAAGAGTTCTTTCGTGTTTCCGACCTTATGCCAATAAAATGGACATAACTCGCTCAAATTACACTCTAAAATCCATTTTGAGAACATCGTTGGAAAGAGCGTTGAATTTCATATCTCTTCAGAGTAAAATAAGATAAGAACATATCGACATTCCTAAGAAAGTAACAAATCAGTACAAAAATCAAATTTTGAGAAATCCTGAAAACATTACTTTTTCCATATTTTCTTCCGCTCATAATGAACAGGTTTTGAAACCCGCGCTCTCCAGAGAAAAAACACTTTCCCTTACTCTATTAATAATATTAATTTAATTTAGTTGAGTTACTTTTGCATGAAATAGACAAATATAAAAAACCCTCTGTAAACAGGAAAAAAGTTTTTTGGCATATCTGAACTTACCATTCTACAAACATTTCAATTGTTATTCCATTATTTTTGACATTTGAGAAGGGGATAGGGATTCTGAAACCCTAATCCTCATTAGTGAAAATATGTAAAAGCCTGTGGAAGGTTTAGGAAGTGCTGAAGTTACGAATTTCATTTGCGTTTCCCCATTGTTTCGAATTCGATGTCCACCTTTTCAAATCAGATTATGCCAACGACGTTCTCCGAGTTCTCTCCTCTCCGCCGCAACTTCTACATGACGAATTGCCAACAAATTTCTAGCGATATCCTAACTTCCCGCATCGACCAAATTCAGTTCATGACTGCCTCCAGAACATTTCATTCTATTAAGTCCAGTAACTATTGATTCAATCAGCAGTTTCACCGATAAAACGATCGAACCAACCGTGGATCTCCGGATGTTCACTTACATATGATAAAGAATCCTATATGCAAATATAGAATGGCAGTCAAATGCAAATACATGCTGCTTCCTTAAGAAAGAACTTCATGCGGCCTCTTGCGTGACTCATGTACTACGTTCCTATTTCCAATTTTTTTAACAATTACACTATAGTACATTGATTAGAATTTGAGTACTTTGTGGTTGATACATAACATTGATGTATCCTACGTCAATCTCACAACTTAAGATTGTTGAATCTTCACAACTACATAAAGATAAACGATTTCAGTTTTTGGTTTGTTTGAACGTTTGTTAAGATTAATAGTCAGTTTCGGGAAATCTTTCCCCACTGAAAGCTAGGAACTTCTTCACTGAGTAGCATAGCCTATATTACGTATTAAAACAAAGATTTGGAGGTAAACCTTAAATGGAACAATGTAACCAAGGAGTTAACATTTTGATCATTTCTGTCAGTACTTATTCCTTATAAAAGTCATTATTTCACGTGCGCTGCTAGAACTATTGGTGATAAATTAAATTGCTCACCATAAACTAATAGTTTCGTAATAAATCAAGTAAAGTCTGGATGATATATCCCTAGTTATGATCAAAAAGTCAATATTAAGCTTAAATGCGATCGTATAGTGATGATTTCGTTACGATGAAAAACATCCTCATAAATCAAATTGATTTGAAAATTATCTAAACAATCAGGGTTGATCATCTACCTGTAAATTCAACCTTGAACTATTCGGATCGCTTTTTTTTCGTTTACATTAAAATTCCCGAGATAGGAAAAATTTCATGGTTTGAACAAGCTATCTTACTATTAGGATATTAGTCAATCTCAACTTACAACTATTTTTCCACTTATTTTTGTAGTTTTTAAATTTGTGAATCAATGTTTCAGTAGTGACAAAATAGTCTGAGTGGTTGACTTTAGGGTATTAATCGTGAGCGAGTTTGGGAGGTTCCCCATTCGGCTACATGAGCCTTGTAGCTACTTTCTTTCTGGCCACTAAAGATATTGGCATAGTATTCGGAGCTGAAGAACGTTTTCGCGTCCGTTTTTTTTTATTCTAGGCGCCTGTTTTTAGATTGTTACAGGCATTATTTTCAAGGTCCGGTTGAAAAATAGGAGATTGAAACCTTCCTCAGTGATCAAGTGAAAAATCGTCTTAATCTGAGAGTTGAAAGTAAGAATAAATGATGATTTTTCACGCGAAATAAACCAATTTTGTTCATTGTTCTGACAAAAATTAAGTCAAATTGAAAAACGGATAGCATCAAGTGAATCAGCGTTAAAAAACAATGAAAATTCATATGCCTCACTTTACAGATCACCATCATCAACTATTTGACAAATTCGGGGTTGCGCAACTTTGCGTGCTCGCTAAACCGGTTATGGGCGATAAAAAAAATTGGTTGATGGGTCAAATTTTCATATAATCTTGAGCAAAATGCTAATCTGCAATTAAAAAAATGGGGGCTTCTATTTGAAATAACAGAGTGGATGCGCAGATCCCGCATTTGCGCTCGTGCCCAACGCGCGAAATTGATATAGTTGAGTTCCTCAATAAAAAATTAGTGAAGTCATGATTTGAAAATTTTTTTTTAGGCTTGGAAATTACGGAGATAAATGCCTGGTCCATTAAATTTTGGCCACACTGTATATTAAAAATGTGACCATCATTTTATTGAGTTCAAGAAGTTATGTTCTACGTACTTACAGCTCCCTTGAAATTTTGGTTTTTGAATCTTCGTTTTGACTAAAGCATAGATTTTCATAGGAGCGATGGACAACACAAACGTCAGATCACAATTGAGCAGCGAGCTCTTAATGCAATTAACTCGGTTAAAAGGAAGTGGAAATGATTATGTCGGATGCCACAATGCTTGCAGAAATACAAGGCCTTCTATTACCTCTACCTTTGCAGAGGAAGTAGGTTGAAATCTGCTGAATTTCGTTGCAAATAATCGCAACTAGAAACCTAGCATATGCAAAAACCTGATGTTATCGAAAGTGTCAAAAGATTAAAATCTCGAGTGGTTTTGGAGAAAATATTTGAATTGAGTAGGTTTGCTCTAGGACTTTCCCTGTAATCTTTAAATGGTGACTTTCGTTGGATGGATGGTAATTTTGAAGTTTTTTCGCATGCTCATAATTGAATTTTCACCTAAGCAATAGATTGGGCACCCGGCCGTTGTGAATATTTCCCAATGGCTTCAAATAGATCGGAATAACCGGTTTTCTTCTCTCATATCGATGAAATAAATCGAAAGAAAGTAAAATTGATTTTAGGCCCTCCACGCAAGAACCCGTTACATGTAGGAAACGAATGGGAGACGAAATCTGTTAACTGTCAGATCAATACTTAAGGTCACGGCCTCCGCGCCGGGGGCCAAGCGATGAACTAAAAAAACCGACAAGCTCCGAAAAAAAGAGCTTCCAGGCTCTGGGAAATGGGGAGATTTTCAAGTCGCAAGAAACATCTCGAATATTCGGTTGAGGAAAAAAAGGATTTCACAAAGGAAGTGTTCGGTTGTCTCCGGCAAAGAAGAAGTTTATATAGAAGGTGTCAAGGACGCCGAGACTGACTCCATATGAGTTTTTCGTCTTCTTGTAACAGCTAACTCCACACGTCGTTCCTTTTGTCTCCTATGTTTTTTTCGCTTTGTTTCTCTTAAATCTGTTAGGTGTGGAACCTACCGACTCTCGGTTTTCCTTTCCTTTCTTTCGTTCTTCACCCTGAGAGTTTGGAGCCGCAATAATTACGTAATTTGTTCGTTTCTCCATTTTTTCATGTGGAACGCCACAGTGCTTGGAGAGATTTTTTTTTAAAGTTATCCAGAGAAAGAGAAGTGTTCGAACGAAGAATTCAACAATGATGGCTATTGGATGATGAATATGGATGCCTCCGAAACATGTAGAGAAAAACGGCGCAAATTATTATACAACGGTTCAGTATTTCTCGGTTAGATAAACCAGCGACGATCGCTGATCTATGTTTATCAGACGTAGTGTGTGGTATACCTATTATCTAAACTCAGTGCTATCAGATCTTGTAATTGTCTTAAAAAGAGCTTCATTTATACCTCACAATAGATCAATTAGGAACAAATTATCCACAACGGCCCTTCAGTTGATCAGTTTGCTGTAACAACTTATATTTGACTTCTACCTATAACAGAGTCGATAGGAGAGGTCAATATTCCCGATGTATGGCCCGATTTATGGTGCCAACATTTGCGTTTTTGGTTATTATTGTTTGTTTGTAACCTCCGTCATAAATATAATTCCTGAAAGACGAAAACTTCACTAGTCCTCCAGTAAGTAACTGAAGCTGATATTTAAATACCTACAACAATGCGATACTGTTTATCGACATAGCCCTTTAAACCCACAAATGGAACAACTAAAACTTGAGATAAAATGAAGCCGTGATATGTAACGACAAACTCGATTTCAAAGAATCTGTTCTCACAAAATTATTTTGCAACTATATCAGCTGATTCTTAAGTTTACTAAATTTACTATAATTAGGCTATATTAGCCTATTAAGGCCCTTAACTATTCATAATATGAATAGTTGGATATTATCCAATTGGATAATATCCAATTTTTTTGGTGAAACTTTGGATTCTGTCTCCAATCGTCTTCTAATACGTGGGAAAAATAAGAAAATATGATTTCACCAATTTTGTACGAAATTTGGGATGTATCCATATGCCCCCGAGGGGCCACAGAGTACGTTTCCAATGTAGTACTAGGAAGGTTAAAATCAACCAAATGCATCATTAATACCATCGCTCTTCATTTATCATAATTTTTAAGTTTCACACGCTCATATACCTACGAAATAATAATTAACACATAAAAGTAGCGAGTTGTTGAAAAAAATAACTATTTCGAATCAGGAATTATTTCAAGTGAAATACCTATGTAGAAGTGGGCACGCAAAGTCCTACATTGCATTTCCATAAGAAGAAAGGATATTATGGATACTGAGAATCAATATTGAAATGAAACATTTAATTTCTTCTGATTTTAAAGCAGGATTTTTGGAATTTCTATAGGAAGGATAGCTGCTGCTCTCTCGAACGAGCAGATCAATTACGTTGTCGGACAAAAACAGTTTCAAAACCTGTAAAACAGCCTGATCACGTTTTCTTTACTACCTTTCTCTGAATCAGGGATTAAGACCGGCGTTATATTATCGATTAGCCACAACAAAAGTTAATAACGTCCGTAGTCCTACAGGAACCGAATCATATAAAAGGCATCTAAAGCAAATTTCTACTTATCAACACTCTCCAGATGCAATTCCGTATGTAAAAGTCTTAAGACTACTCACAGAAGGCAGCTGAAAAGGCACAGAACTGAAAGGCTGCTGATGCTTATTTCTACATTTTTCACACTATCAAGCTCAATTTACTGCGTAGACACGTTAGTAACATTCGCTTTTTATTTGATATTCCAACAGGACATTATCGTGTGTATCACATGTTGAGATTTCGTCTGTAATTTTGAAGATGTCGAACAAATTTTCAAGAATGTGTGGAAAATACTATGCTTTCATCTCAAGATAAAGTAGAAACTCTCGTTAATTTGAAAGAATTCTGGTCAGCATGCCTGAAAATCAAGTTATGAATCATCTCCTTCAGTTGGGGATATTTTTGAGTAGGTTGACAGAATGAAACGTCTCATTTTAATGCTTTGTATTGGGATCAGTTATTTTTCTGCGGATCTTGAAACGTAGCCAATGAATATCAATGAGAAGATGGACGAGGGGAAGGGGCTTCAAAAATAGTTCGATTACAAAGCTTACTATTTATAACAATAAACCAAAACTTTTTAGGATCCTGATTTTGTTATGTATCAACCCTTCAACTTTACTCACCTTTAAACGAAAGAGAAACCGAGAATCCATTCCTTATCTCCACTCATACTTAATATTTGAACCAAGTCACGCAGACTTAAGTCCAAAAGTCCCTAAGAAAAGCACTGGATGGAGTGATCCGAACGAACGGATTTTGTTTCAATTCCAACTTCGTTTCTGTAAACGTAAACACAAGTCTATTTCGAGAGGTTCAAATTTATTGTCTTCCATCTCAATTACGAAGGTTTATTATTGAAACTAAGAAACCTAAACCAACGGATATTTTTACTAAAGCCCACTTTCATCACAAAACTTGGATAAGTTCAAACTCGAAGAAGTCGGAAATCAACAGAGATGATCGCTAACTGATTTTTGCCCGAGTGCAGAACAAGTTGAAAACTTCCACCGAAACCCCAGAAAATCAACTTTGATAACTTCCTTTAGCTCTGATATCGTAATATCCGCCTAGCTTTTGTTGATATTGTACGCAGAACTGAAGAAATTCAGTTGGTTTAAATTTCAAGATATGTAGATTTTCAAAATATAATTTAGAAACTCTGTACGTCCTCAGTCCGTCGCAGCTTTATTCCGAAACAACTGGACCAAAGTTTATGAAATTTTGAAATTTGGTACAAAAAATTTTCTAATTTAAAATTATTTAAATATTTAAATGATTTTAAAATTAAAATTGATTTAATCATAAATATATATTCGGGATGTGACAGATGTTTTGGGTGATATTTATTTATTTGGAATCTAAAAAATGTCGATGTACTGTGTAGGCAGTTTTTCATATCAATTCAGATAGAAATTAGTTCCGTGAATTGAATGGGACTACTACGGTTGCTGTCAGATCATCCATTCGCTCCCCATTTGGAAAAATATGGAGAGTGGTCTTTATTTGAAACTATACTAATGAAATCATCCTCTGCTCTAGTAGGAGGGCTATCTGATGTAGAAGTAATGAAGTGTGTAACAATTTGCCGTTTGTTTTCTGATCGATCACGGAACGTAGTGAGCTAGTTACCAACGTCACTTAGATACTATTATATAGAGCTGATAGCTCGTTATCTTTCCTAAGTTGCAAAATGAAGGAGGATTCATTTGGCGTTCTAACGAATTGAATTGCCATCACTTTACATTAATTTATATTAATATGCACAAGATACCACATGTGATGTATGTCAGAAAGTTATTCCGTTTGCCAAATTTCTCTCCAAATTATATTTTATGCCTTGGTTTGGACACCGTATCGACGGTCACTCTTGAAGCCCACCTAAATTACTTGATAAAGATTGCCCACGTTCATGATTCGAGACTCCCTAAAGTCATTGCGAGAGAGGTTTTGTTGCAAAAGATCTCATGGGCTGGGTACTTGGACCGCCTTTTTTCAGAATTTGGTTTGTCGAATGATTTCCCCTCGTTGAATGCAGCACTTGTGACGATTCAAGCAGGGGACATGTTGGAAATGCTTAGGGATCATAAAAGAGCCCTGTTTTGGCAGAGAGCTATGGCTTCTGAGAGATTCACTCTCTATAGAGAGCTCGATCCTCATGTAAAGTGTGCCAGTCTGGTGAAAGATTCCGATTTGGACCTTTATTCCAGTAGCTGGCTCTTCAAGCTGAGATGTGAGTTGCTTCATTTGAATGCAAAACCTTACGCTACCGAAAGATGTGAAGAGTGTTCGCTCTGCAATTCTCACGAGAAAGAAGACCTTTTCCACTTTTTATGCTCTTGCCGTGTTCCGAATGAATTCAGAATACATGCATTTAGCCAGCCAGCTCTGTCAAGGGATGAGGCAGTCAGTGAATGGTGGAGGTTGGCCTGGTGTCCTACTGTAAAATGGCGTGGCACTACCGATCAATATTAGTGCGGGAGTTCAACTATTAATCGTAATTTTGTTAATTTCTCACGCCAAGTATTCATGGCCTAATATCCAACTTTAGTTTACCTACTAGCATTATACTATTTTCATTCACCGTCACTTCCGACAGACGGTTTAATTAACCATGTCGTATTTATAGTTAGGAGAAAAAGGAAAATCAGATTAGTTTGGCAAAATCAATTTGAAATTTTTGGCACATTATCAAATTGAAAATTTTGGCAAATTAATTTGAACCTTTGGCACAAATCAATTTTAATATTTTTGGCATCTCAATTTAAACTTTCGGCGACTCAATTTCAACTTCTGGCATACCACTTCGAGCTTTTGGCATATCAATTTTACTTTTCACAAACCCAACTAATCCAACATTCCACCCCATTTAATGATCAATAAATGTTTTTTTTTCTCACCATGTCGTATTGTTTATTTTCTTTTATCTAAGTGGAATTATTAATTTTTTAAACAGTTCTATAAACGTTTTTCTTCTCCTTCTTCTTCACAAGATACCACATATTTTGGTGAAGTCGATAGGACAATCAATTTTCATCGTTTTGAAAGCTCGGAATAAGTTACAAGAAAGTTACGAGGTTATGGCCCAAGGCGAATAGAAAACCATTCCATCTGCAATCTTAGAACGCAAAAACTGGGAAGGTGCTTTTATGGAGTATCTGATCCAATATATGGACATCCTCACTGTTCCACTCAAATCCAGCCTTCCTTAGAGTTGTTCAGGTCTAATTTTCATTCATTTTCACCTCAAATGGCATCGAATTTGTTCTGTGATGATGTAGTTGAACAACTCTTACATAGTTACGAAAGGTCTAAAGAAAAAATGAAGAACTATGCTAGGAGACATACCAAGACCCACGAACTTAAGCCAGGAGATTAGGTACTAGTGAAGCAGCAGAAAGTCAACAAAATAATCGACACCTTTCAACCCGAATTCATTTGAAGTTGTCGATGTCCGAGGAACTAGGATAACGGCTCAGTGCTCGTCTAGCCGCAAGAAATTCCTCACATTGCAGAAGGATACCCGAACGAGAAGAAACATTGGTGGAAATGGAAATAGAAAGAATACCCGACAGTTCTTTTAGAAACTTGACACCGAATGAAGAAGATAAATACCAAGAACAACATCAGGGACTCCTGGAGAATAAAGATGTTCTAAAAGTGGTAGAGTGAGGAAACTACAAAATTTAAGGATTTCATCATGTGTTAAAATATTTTGACCTAGGAGGAATATAGTGAGCAAGTCACCAACGACCCTACAGTTATAAATATAATATATTTATATTATATAATACAGCTGTATATAGTATATAGTATATAGCGGTATATTACGGTTAGTTGATTGTTGTTATCTTTCCTCCGTAGAAAAATATGGGAGGATTAATTCATTGTTCTAACGAATTGACGTGTCATCATTTAACATTAATTTATATTAATATGCACAAGATACAACACGAAGGTTCATTACTGAAAATAACAACGCGAACATAACGAATATTAACTAAATCTGGATGTCCAGACTAGGGTGATTGGCAACAAGAAGAACTCAACCGTAGATTGAGCGATTCTGTGAAGTGTGACACTTGACCGACTAATATACCAATATACCTACATAGAGTGAAGGGAAAAAAAGAGATGAAAGGCGTGAGAGAAGGAGTGAGAGAGGGCGAAGATCCTTTTGCGCCTTTGGATCGATTGCTAACTCTCGATTCTGCTGACAATGGTGGTTTTTAGTCACGTGCTCTAACCGCAGAAACACAAGGAGCTCGTGAGGAAGCCGTGACTGCAACACCATTTGCCGGGACGGTTTTCAGAAGTGCAGACCGGAAACCATCTCTCTGACTCTTAACATTACTCTTGGCTGGTCTCCAATGTTTCTTATTATATTGAAGAGCTAAAGAGATTAATCTCGGAAGCCATGTTGTAAAGTTGGAGGGTCTCTGGTATGATGGACTGATAGCTCGACTGAAAACTGGACCAACGAAATTCTTAACAAAGTTCTCCACTATAGCTAATTTCTTTTTGTTTGGAAACAAAACCTGAAAAGTTAAGAGGAACACACCAAGTTAAGAGTCACTGTGGACTTGCAGGGAGACAAAATGAAGCGTTTGGATCGACAGAAAGGCGAGTTTGAGCTAGGGATGAGCATCGATGGTCGATGTTTTCAAAACATCGATATTCGCATATCGATGTTTGATGTTTTGGTTCGATGTTAACATCGATGGTCAACATTGATGTTTTCGCATAGATGCTCATCCCTAGTTTGCTCAAACTTTAAGCGTGGACTCAGCTGATTAAAATGCACTTTGCAGATCAGCTGCTTCGGAACTACTTTTAAAAACACTAAGTATGTGTGTAAACATCAAGTTCTAGGATAAATCAATCAGTCACGTGAGAAACCACACTTGTCCAGAACCTAGAATCACCTAGAAAAAACGCTAGTACAAGAGAGAATCCTATTGAAGACAAGACCTAAGCCACCTTTCTTTGAATGCTTGCTCTCTCAAGTCGTCTTGAAATGGAGCTCATTGATTACCTGAGTTAAAAATAAGATGATTCCCACACTTGCGCTGCTTGCTTCATCGTAACAACTATGGTCAATTTTTGTGGGCTCAATATTCAATAAATTTATATGTAATGTTAGGTAAAAAACTTGATGAGACCGTTACAAGAAAGAAAATGCATATCCCTATGCATATAACCATAGTTGTGTTGATGATTTGTATTCCTCAAGATGGAGGAAACATTTTAAATTTCAGAGGATGACACTGATTTTGGTTTATCATTCAGTAATAAACCATTGTAATCGCTCTGAAAAAAAATTCTAACCCCCCTGAAAATTTCATGATTTACGTTTCAAAGGGTGTAGAATCAATCTGCAAAAAAGTACGCCGTTCGATTCTCCGAAGGCTGGAGCAAAAAATCTGAGAAAAACCATCTTGGTCCGACGACGCCCCATTCTTGAGAAAATCCCTGAAAACCTCAAACTAGTCGAATCGGCCTAATTATTTCCCATTTGAAGAACATACCATTAGGAATTGAATGAGCCCTTCCCCACGCCGTAGTAAACAATGTATGGCATTTATGGTGCCGCATTTGCGTTTTTTGAGTTTATTATTGTTTGTTCAACCTATGTCCGGGATAGCGTCTTGTAAATACTGGAGTGATAGAGCTACTTGTATTACACGGGTTGACTGATAATGTAGGTAAAAAATTCATATTATTACATGATTCAATATCATTACTGGAGCGGTTTATTATTCAATTGGCTGCTTTCATGATTTGCCCTAAGCAACAACAGGATTTGCTGAATTTCAGACAGACATAGACTTAAATCGGTTCTCATCCAAAACACCTTTTGTATCAGTCGATGATATTTGTTCCCCCTAAAACGGCTACATCGTTTAAATATGAATTTGGGGAAGTTTTATCGCAATACGAGTTTGATAAATTATAGATGTTTTTATTGTTTGTATTGAGGTTCAAAAAAAAAACTTCTTTCACTGATTATTCCGTACAAGTGTGCGTGTTTCACAGGATAGGGCGATTATTGAATTTCAGGACACAAATATGATCATATCCCTATAGTCGTGTTGAAGATTTGTATTCCTCAAGATGAAGGAAACATTTTAAATTTCAGAGGATGACACTGATTTTTTTCTAAGACTGCGTTCTGTGTATTAGACATTCCTGGACAACGTTCGTTTCAAGTTTCAGGGTGAGTGACCACAATTCAATTAACAAGCCTGATTCTAAAGCTTCCATCAGATTTTCGTCAATTGTCCAGCGAATGCGCGGGTTATGCTGTAAACAGTCCCCAATCAGTTACATAGCTTCCCAGCCAATAGTCCATACTGCGCAAGCTCCAACATAAAATCTAGCAAATATCATTCTCTACCGGTCCCGTCGTCCGATTTCGTTCGAAGCGTAGTCGGGAAAAGATAATTATATCATCATAAATCTACGCAAATGAACGGTGGAAGATTATTGAAACCATTTTATAAAGACATTGAACTGTTAAAATACTTCCATGGTGTATACTTCGGACATACTTCGGATACGAGGAACTCTGTGAACCAATTTAGCAGGCTTTAGTCAATTCTTATATTTCTCATTAGTACAAATTCTAATCGTCAGTCACTTGTTAGGTTTGAACGTCCTTGTCGTACACTGCACCGTTTTGAATATTTTAATGTCAACTTTTATTACGCTATGAGGGAGTAGTAAAAGGTTTAATGAGTTATATTTAAAACAAAGTATTGGATGATTCCAAACAAGTTAAGGAGGAACACTGATTAGCAAAAGTTAATGTGTTAATTTTTTCCTGGGTAATACTTTGCACATTTTTATTTGCTTCAAGCCTTAATTTTGTGAAAATAGTCAATTTTTTCGTTTTGGATTGATCGAATGTACTGATGTGGATTGAGCCCCTGATGTTCTTCTTTACTATAAATAATCGCCACAATATAAAATAAATGTATTTTTGTCTCAGATATCAACAGGAAGATGGGAGGGGACCTGTGTAGAAAAGAGGATCAATAACTCAGCCAATTTCAAAATCTTCTTTTGGTAAATTAATACATAAATTCGTTGAAGTCAATTTTCAAAAAATCTCACTTACTGAAATGCTGCTACAATACTGAAATGAGTGAGGTAATACTGATTGAATATACCGAAATATTCATTTAAAAAATGTATATTCCTCTATAATAAATACACATTTACGTAAACTTTTGGTACGTAAGTACTATGGGTTAATGCTTTAAGTTATATAAGATAGAACGTTGTTTATATTTCCACAAAATTATGAGTTACACAGTTAAATCGAATTCAACGGTTAGGTCATCATCAGTAATACACATGAACTGAAGGTATCATAGAAAGCTGAACTGTTAAGCTCTATGTTGAATCCATATGAGGCAAAGTAAATTAATTCGGGGAATATATAATGTTACGGCAAATTGAATGAACGCATGGTAACTTTTCTTGAAATCACGGTAGAAAAAAACATTCACCTTTAATAAGTACATTGTGCGGCAGGAAAAAACATTGCACAGTGAACAAAACATTGGGCGGTTGATAAATATATTCAACACCCAAAAATACATATTAAAAAACGCTACGAATTCTTTCACTGGGGTTTATTATTCAATTGGCTTGAGTTCATGATTTGAATTTCTACTAAGCTTTGGAGTGTGCGTGTTTCATAGGTGATAGAGCGATTATTGAATTTCAGGAGGTACACGAATATGATCAATTGATCAATCCAAATAGGTATTTCGGTTGAGAACAGATTTACGATATCTCCTGAAATTCAATAATCGCTCTTAAACACGCACACTGCTTAGTAGAAATTCAAATCATGAACGCAAGCCAATTGAATAATAAACCCCAGTGAAAGAATTTGTAGCGTTTTTTTATTGAACCTCAATACCCTCCCCCCCCCCAATAAAAACATCTATAATTTATCAAGTCCTTTGGCACTCGTCTTGCGTAAAAACTTCCCCAAATCCAAATTTAAACGATGTAGCCAGAGGTAGACTGATGTAGAGGAGGCACACAAATATCATCGACTGATCAATCCAAATAGGTGTTTTGGATGAGAACCGATTTACGTGTCTATGCATATCTCCTGAAATTCAATAATCGCTCTATCAAATGTAAAACACGCACACTCCGAAGCTTAGTACAGATTCAAATCATGAATGCAACTCAAATGAATAAAATTGAATAATAAACCTCACTGAAAGAATTTACAGTATGCGTGTTTCACAGGTGATAGAGCGATTATTGAATTTCAGAGGCACACAAATATGATCAACTGATCAATCCAAATAGGTATTTTGATTGAGAACAGATTTACGTGCTCTATGTATATCTCCTGGAATTCAATAATCGCTCTATCACCTGTGAAACACTCACACTCCGAAGCTTAGTACAGATTCAAATCATGAACGCAAGCCAATTGAATAATAAACCCCAAAGAAAGAATACTTATATACCCCACTAATAATATTGAATAATATTTACCTATATATCATCAGCGTTTCATGCATATCAGAATGCTTCAACCCGTGTATCGGCTATAAACTAAGTACAAGTATCAACATCGGCTATCACTCCAGTATCCACATTCACTACAACTCGACGCTATCGGCATCACTAGGTTACAAACAAACAATAATAAACCAAAAAACGCAAATGTTGGGACCATAAATCGAGCCATACATCGGGAATGGTTTGACCTACGGACCTGGGGAGGGGCTCATTCGATTCCTCATGTTATGTTCTTCAAATATTTATAAATTTATTCCGCTTCGACTTGTTTTGAGGTTTTTAGGTATTTTACAAAACTTTGACAGCCCTTAAAGGGCATTTTAAATTGAGTGAGAGAGCTGGCTCAAGAATTGGGGCGTCGTCGGACCAAAATGGATTTTTCCTGAAAATTTCAGCTTTTTTGCTTCAGCCGTTTGGGAGAAATCGTGCGTAAGGCGTACGGCGCACGGACGGAAAAATTTTTATTGCAGATTCGGATTCTACACCCTTTGAAACGTAAGCCATGAAATTTTCAGGGGTGGTTAGAATTTTTTTTCCAGAGCGATTACAATGGTTTATTATTGAATAATAAACCAAAACTGGGACACAAGCACTTCGAATTTGTCAAGCAGGTTTCGTCAATATCGATAATCCACACGCAGTAATTGCATTTTTTGAAATCGTCGAACGTTTTCCATTTACATGACGTCTTGAGAAAATTCTTGAGCGTTTTCATGGAAATCGTTTCGCCAGATGCTGTAGAGGAAGTAAAGAACTTGCCCTCATGTTGTAGGCAACGATAAATGTAACCCAATTAATTCAATACTCTCATCTATATTGATTACAATTTTTATTTTTCCAACTTGTAAATAGGTTTGCACATCCAAAATAATAGTAAATAGATGTTTTTTTTTTTTTTTTCGATCGTGAGTGGATAATGGGGTATTCACGCCTGGTATTGCGCGAAGCTCTTTACAGAATTCCACCGGCCCTAGACGATTCTAATGTCCTGCAGGAAATGAATTCGAATCCAGGAAGAACAGTCAATCTGGGAATTGCTACCTCCAATTCGATGGACACTGCATTAATTAGGCTGTAACAAGGGTTGGGTTAACAAGGGTCATTAAAATGTTCCTGAATCCCCAGGGTAGTAGCTTTTAATTATTTCGCTATAACTCGATTGGAGCAGACAGTTATTTCTAGAGATGTAACTGATCGTTCAATTAGGTGCCTTGAATTGGTAAAGGGGTTGTACAGTGCATTTTCAGTAACGATCCTCCAATTCCAGAAAAGTTCCGCAAAGACAATGTAGAGCGAAACATCACCTTTCTTTATTTTTTTAATTTTATTCATTATTATTTTTTTTAATCATACCACTTTATTGCATAATTAGCATTACAGAAGAGTATGGAATAATGAAAACAGCATGACATGAATAGGAGTTATAGCCCGATGGCTTCCTCCTACAGTTTATGAGGAATAAGTTAATTTTTTTAGTATTTAAAGGTTCTAAACAATACAGGTAATATATTGTTAAATTGGTGGGTTTCGAGCCTTTTTTGTTTCAATCTGCGATTCGGTTTGTGTAGTGGGACTGATTCCAGTATCCTAGCTGCTACAGGGTTCGGGTTGTTGTACAGCCAAGATGGAAGCGATAGTAAGAAGTCTGTAAAACTTCCTGAATAGTGAGAACGTCCACGTCTTTGTGGAGGTTTGGACCCTGACATATCAGGGTGCTTCAGTAATCACCCTCAGAGCATGGTTTTGAAATGTCTACAACCGTTTAATTTGGGAGTCGGATGCACCTCCCAAGACTTGACATCCATACTCCCAGGAGGGTCTGATCAGCTTTCAATACGCCAACTTTTTACTTCCAAGTGTGAGTGGTGAGTTTCGTCCCAGCAGCGGCATGAGCTAACGTAAACGATGTCGGCATCTAGAGATATGTGATGATATCGTTTCCAAATGTCCAGCGTTTGTCCAACACTACTCCAAGGTACAGACAGTTGAGTCAGACGGGACCTTATCTTGTCAATACACAAATCTGGTTCATCACATATTCGGAGGTAGGTGAATATAACACAGCCTGTTGCCTGATGGTTTAGTTTTATATATTCGCTGCGAACTTTATGGCGATTAGGCTGAATGAGCTATGACGTAAACCGATGCGGGACTGAGCTTCAGGTTTCTAGAAGTTGAGCTGTAGTTAACTTACCTCATTCCATTCAAGTATGAGAGAGGAGAGGTCAAATTTGCAGAAAGGCTAGATACCTGATTAACCTTTCATCACCACTACACATGAAAACATGGACATAATTCAGTGGAGTTCTGTATTCGTTTGTTCACGATAGAGATACAAGGGCGCTATCGACATTGTGTTATCACAAGGCTCAAGTTACGTTCATATCGGGGCCCCTCGTTTCGACTCGAGGTTTAGATGGAACGCCGGGACAAGTTGGGAAGTTTGTCTGAGACAGGCGGCCTTTACGACCGTCTAGGCCTGAAACTATTGCTCTGTCTCTGTCCTTATCGCTCTCGCCTCGGGGAAACGTTCCCTTGACGCAGGTCATAAACCGGGGGATAACTTGTTGGGAGGCGGAGTGAGTGCGAAATGTCTTGGGTGAATAACCGTCAAGAGACGAGACCCAGGTCTCGGTCCTAGTAACTTGAGGATCATCCTTATTGCTTTCTGGATTCAAAGATGCTTTCACGGGAATCATTACTTCCAGGCGATGAAGCCGTAGTGTTCTGATCGACAGGCTGCGAATTCCAAGCGAAGTCGAAATTTCCAGCTGACCCATCCGGCAATTGATTTAAAATAAGAACTAGGACCATTCCAATCAATTTACGGTTTTTTAGAAATCATGTGAATTACTTCCGAGTCAACCTACATGTGGAAACAAAATAGGAAGGATGTTCTGCTCCTTTTGGTTTATTATTCAATAATAAACCATTGTTATCGCTCATACAAAAAAAATTTCTAACCCCCCCGAAAATTTCATGGTTTACGTTTCAAAGGATGTAGAATCCGAATCTGCAATAAAAATTTTTCCGTCCGTCCGCCGTACGCACGATTTCTCTCAAACGGCTGAAGCAAAAAAGCTGAAATTTTCAGGAAAACTCCACCTTGGTCCGACGACGACCCAATTCTTGAGCCAGCTCTCTCACTTAATTTAAAGTTGTCAAAGTTTTGTAAAATCCCTAAAAACCTCGAAAAAAGTCAAGGCGGCCTAAATGTGTACTCTTTTTGAAAAACACTCCACGAGGAATCGAATGAGCCCCTCCCCAGGTCCGTAGGTCAAACCATTCTCGATCTATGGCCCGATTCATGGTGCCAACATTCACGTCATTTAGGTTTATTATAGTTTTTGTGTTGATATCAGTAACCTAGTGACGTAGTGATGTAGTAATGTGGATACTGGAGTGAACTCCTAAAAGGCTTTGTAGCCGTATAGATTCTTGAGAATATATAGACTGCCAAGGGAGGTGGGCACTATAAAGCCTCCCATTATATAAGGAGATGAACAAAAACTATCAAGGGGGGTGGCCAACATAAGGTCTCTTATGAGTGAAAAGAAAATTCCTCCTTAAAAGGTAGTAATGAGCGCTGGTAGAGCATGTTACATGTTTGTTTTTTAATTTTAGCCGTAGGCTCTAAAAAAAACATCGGGGGTCCAGGTGTCAAGGGCAGAGTTGTATTTATTCATTTGATTCTATTATCATTTTATTGTTTTTAAACTTTGAGTATCTATATTATAAGATGTTTATAATTCAACCAAAACCGACGATAGGAAACAAAATTGTTGCTTAAAGGTCTCGAGAAAGACGGACGTTGTATAGCTTCCAAACCTTCAAACCGTGTTCTCAATCTCAAGCCCGGCATGTTCGATTAAATCTACTTCGAGGTTCCGTTCCCCAAGGTTCCAAGTCCCCGTCAGCCGGAAACTGCGTCCTCAGGGGACTTCGTGACCGAGTGACAAGAAGACTGAGTTAACGCGTCCTTGAACCTCTTTCAGGAAAACAGTTGCCTGAGTTCTCGTGTTTATCCGGTCCAATACCGAAAGGGAGCACGAAGTTCTGATTCGATAATCCCGCAACTGGTGGACCGCCAGTGACCTTCAGCTGCCAACTCCGCTCCGTTCGATATTTGGATCTGCTTTTTTCAAGTTTTCCCAACCTGAAATAATCATTCACCCACTCAAGGTCTCAGTACACCCTATCTCCTTCCAGTTAACAGAACAAAAGTGTGGTGAAAAATCGACATGTTTCTAAGTATAGCAGATTATTATTTAGATAAGATTTTCCTCATGAAATACGAGTATGATAGGTAAGCATTTCCGTGAACACAAAAGTGATCTTCAGGAAAACTCTTTTAGAAAGTATGCTTGGTTACTATTGTTGCCGCTGTTTCCCAAGCTAACACACTTTATAGCATTTGTATCAACACATGAGAAAACAGGAGTTTCTGAATGAACCACAGAGTCCACTTCACAACTATGTTAATAGGAATCAAAACCACCTTCTGAGTTGGCTTTCCACCATTAAGGCTATACCTAAAAGAATCCATACGGTGAATCCTAGATTTGTATTACATGGTTTCTGTAACAGCTTCCCGAGGGAAACAGTTACTGTTGTCCAATAGTTCATTTGTATTGTTTTCATGATTGCAGCATCATGTTTACACCAGATTTCGTGAACTATAGCCTTTTTTTTACGAAGATACGCGGTTCACACAATGCCATTGAATATGTTTTAGTGGCTACTCCTATGAAAGAGTTATGGACGCGAAGTAGTCATTACTAAGAAAAGCTTGTTGAGAAGGTATCTAAAGCCACATATCGGATTTAATCGTCATTCCTCTGAAAAGCCCGTACTCATCAATGGAGGCTGCACATACAACTAGGCGATTCGTTTTCGAAGAACGTAATGTGATGAAGGTAGGCGTATGACATCGTTTAACGGGGTTACTGTCGTTGAAAGTGTTGTTAAGGTGGTAATGAATACTGGGTAACATCATTGCCCTACCTACAAGCGAATAACGTAACAATCTAATGACCAATCAGAGTGCACTAAGCACTCAGCACAAACCAGGTTATCCACACGTGAATTGCCTCCATTCTTAACATCCATCACGTTCAGAACGATTAGATTTGCTCACTTTTCTCCTAAACAGTTGAGTTAAACAAATCAAGTTACTCACGCAACTGTTCAAACAAGGGTCATTCAGTATTTTATTTTTCGTGAATGAAATATCAGTTTATAATGTCACTGTAGTGAACAAGACAAACGTGAGCCTAGCGTTAGGCTGGAATGAGCAGCTCGGACCCACCCACCAAGACGTCTCCAGAACCAGCCGAACTTTTCGGGTGAAACAGGAGTTCCTTGTGTTTAAAACAAAAGAACCGTCAGGTTCCAGAACTGGAAAGGACATCTGACAGCCTTTGAATGTCGATCCGTGATGTAGGGAATTGTGAGAATGGAAGAAAGCGCCTTCAGGTCCTATTTCTGTGTTACCAGTCTGCTAAAAGTCGTTCCGCGAAGTGGTTCAGGTCTCCCTTAGTCTTGAAGATATTGCTCAAATTATGTCGTTCTGAATCTTTATTCTTACCCAAACGGCAGATCGGAATTTGTTCAATTTTTCTCTAACAGAGCTGAAAAGTTGCTCTCTGAATACTTGGAAAATTTTTGTAGCATTCCTTCGCAAGACGAAATAGAAGAAGTAAAGGAGCCTCTACGATCTTCTGCGTGTCGGTCATATTTCACACGCTTGCATCCTAATACTCCCATTTCAATCGCTATCATTCCCGGTTGGAATAAAAAGGAGCGTCAGTATTGTCTGAGTGAGACATCAGAGAGAATTGCCATTCAATCATTTGTCTAATAGAAAAGCTCCAGTCTGTCTAAGACAATAGCAGGATGTTTCTTATTCGAGGTTAGAGATTTATACATCTAATTCAGACATTCGCAACCAACTTTGAAGCAGGCTAAAAAGATTGATTTCAATGATCGATTACCAAGTACTTTTATTGCAAGTAATAATCCCAAACTCCTAGATGTGGTACATGAACACTACATCATTTTCTTTTTTTTTTTTTTTTGAAAATTATTCTTTGCACCAAGTTAGAACTTATTAGCAACACATTTTTGACATTTAAATATAAATTGGTTATAGTAAAGCTTAGGTACATAACTAAGTCTCTAATGGTTTCGAACGTTAGAAGTGCCATTTGTTGCACTTGAGATTCACTGAATTTTTCACTGTGCGGATATTGTTATCGCGAGCACCTTAATTCACGTACACAGATCAAATAAGTCATGAGGCTTATTTCTCTTGATACGTCTGGATAGGGAGTCAACGTCAAGGAGCTATACAGCTTCTTCATTGACGTGTACTTGTAGCCGCTTGCGATGGGCTATAGCGTGTATTCTGATTACTTCATTTACCCCTGGTATACGAAGTTCTTTGAGATGTCGAGCATTGCGGGTGTACCGGTATGCATCAACAACACATCTGAGTACATTGTTTTGAAACCGCTGTTTAATATCGCGATCACTTTGAGCAGCACAGCCCTACAACTGCACTCCATAAATCCAGTTTGTACAATGTTGATTTGTTCTGGATTGACATCTTTGAGTGCCGACCCATTAACCAGTACATTTTTCCAAAATTGAGTACCAGTTCCGCTTTTTTATTCTCTACATGCGTCTTCCATCGACTACATCGTGACCACTGCCGTGACAAATGTGAGAACCGATTCGCATTCCTGCATGGGAGAAGAGAAGGGAACTCATAAATTAGTCCCGTCCAGCTGTATCGCAGTGCACTTCTCTCCCAAACTGCAAGTGTGCTCTCACCACAGCTCGCCAGATTCGCACATTCCCTCAACTGATGAAAAATTAAGCTGGATTGCTCGTCCAGGCATTCAGTACTTGTTGAACCGATGAATTATATATGATTCTATGGGTTTTAAACCTTGTGTGCATATTGTGATTTTACAGTTTGAATAATTTGCAAATTATCTTTTTGGTTACATTGTCTTGTCAAGTGTTTTGACATTCAAGATTTTTTCCGTATTTTCGATCTAATAACATCAAAACTATCACACATCCCGTTAGATTCATTGTAAAGAAAATTAAATTTACTGACAGAATAAAGACGTAACATTTCGTTAGGCTTATTCGACACACGGCAAATGGCTGGAACGAAACTGGCCTCCGAATTTGAGAAATCACTTCTCTTTAACTTATCACTTCTTTCAATAATTGAAATTACTACTACTATTCCTAACTAGGTGTAACGTAGTGGGCGAAAGTCCAAGGATTGATTTCATAGCTCCTTTCCAACACTAAAATTCTCCTAGATTTTTGTTTATTATTCAATAATAAACCATTGTAATCGCTCTTGAAGTTATTTTAATCTATTTTATATGGTTTTTTTCAAAGGGTTTCTGATCATTAATAAAATTTTCCGTCCGTCCGTCTTACACTTCTCCCAAATGGCTAAAAAATCTAATTTCGAGTTGGTCCGACAACGCCCCAATTCTTGAGCCAACTTAATTTGAAGCATTAAACATTTTTGAAATCTCCTCATAAAAAAAAAGTCAGGAAAATTTGTACAAAAGACTTGAGGAATCGAATGGGTCCCTAGGTCCGTAGAAATCATTCCCGATGTATGGCCAGATTTATGAAATTATCAAAACATCATTTTACTTTCCAAAAACAACAGGGTTCTCTTGTTTATACTAAACAATGGGATTTGTAACTCCCAAAAGGGTTTATAGCCGACACAGGATGAAATTTTGAATGCATACTCTTTTACTTTAAAATCTTCAAATACAATATTTTTCCATTGTAATCGTGAAAAAACGCATTCATCATCAGTATTATCCATCAATGATTTGAAGTTTTACTGTTCTGGAGTGTGTGTTTCCAGGTGATAGAGCGATTATTGAATTTCCTCAATGAGGAACACTTGAATCTTCTCAACTACCATTTGGATTGATCAGTTGATCATATTTGTATGCCTCCTAAACAAAAGTTGTCACCTAAACACAAAAGATGGGTTGCAGAACAATGTAATAAACCCCAGTGAAAGAATTCGCAGCGTTTTGATCAGCATTTTTTACATCTATTACAATATGATTTTTTTCGTATTTCTGATATACTTCTCTCTAATATGGATTCCGAGGAAGCCGTTAGAAAGAGCATTAAACATGATATCTCTTCACGGCAGAGTAAGGCAATTTCAATATGACATAGAAAGATGAAATTATGAAAAAAAACGACTTCTTTCCATATTCTGTTTAGAGAAAATCCCAGGTGGATGGTTTCATCATCAGTTATCCATGTTTCTGTTCTGGGGTGTAATTCCTACCTTGTAACTTTCCTCAATGAGGTTCTTACCTACCATTATGCTAAGTATAGCAAATAAACAAAAGTCGTGCAAACACAAGATGGGTTCCAGAACATTTTATAAATTGATTCAAAAAAATACATTTACAGGCTAAACGAATAAATTAAATTTATTGAGAACGCTTAACAGGTAATATTGCAACAACAAAAAGTGAGCACTTCATTGTGAGGTTTGGCATCGTTCTCTGCTTAAAATATTTACGTAATCTGGCTCAAACTTAGTCATTCCTGTTGATAGACTCGCCTCAAAATGATCATCAGTTATCACCATTAGGTTGGCACAATCTGATTTCTCGACTATGGCTTTCGAGTGTCGCCTATGAAATTCACCATTGCGGGATGCGTAGCAGCCTCTCTTTATAAGCAGATATAAAACCAAGTAACAAACATATTTCCTGGAATGGTCATCTGATTTTGATGGAATTTTCTGAAAATATGCTAGTTTAAACCTAGATGGTGCAATGAGGTACATATCTGTTGTTGTGATAGTCGTCGTGCGTGCGTGAACCTACAATCCTTAACTACCAACATTTCTATAACACTATCCACGAACGTCTATCGAAACATTGCAATCGTACAACGCTCAGTTGAAACAGTTTCACAATACTGCAACATCCATCCACGGTTGAAATGGTCCGGGTTTTCTGAAGAACGCTTCGTTAATTTGTTACTATACATAATAACTCTTTTCGCAACAATAAAACGACAGTTGGCAAGGTTTCAAAAAGAAGGAAGTCACTCAAGTTTTTCCAGGACGAGAGCTTAGAGGAAGTCACCAACGGCTATCTGACTGATGCAACTAACTTTCAGATGAGATAGATCAGAAGATTGAGAGAACTGGGTCGAGTTTTCAGACAAACACATAAATATCGGACGTCTTCTTTTTATTTCGTAGAAGTCCGTTCCCAACGTCGAGTGACCTAAGCCAGAACGCCTTGCGGCTGTACCCAACTTATTCGTTGAGTCGGTCTACGAGAATTTCTTAGAGCAAACGAACAAAGAGATAAACCAGTTGTGTACATTAGGTTTATTACAAACCGTACTGCGTAGGGGTTCGCTCACAAATATTGCTCCCTTAACATGTGTACATATTTAAATTATTCCCTCATAAAATTTCGCAGTATTCGTGGTACAAACTTTATGCGCTATATTTTTTTTACAGAATTAGTTCACACTCTAGTCTTCAAGTTTTAAAATCGTTTCCCTCCGACCTGTTGATGCCCATAATAGAGACGAAACGCTTTGACGCTCTCCGCATGAAAGATATCAAACGCTTTACAATCAATATTCAAAAGGCGTTTGATGTAAGAGTTTGAGCTTAAAGGAAATCTAACGACGAATCTTTTAGCTTTTCGATAAACATTTTTCCACAGAAAGGTGACCGTAGTGATAATGGTATTTTAAGAATTCAAACGACAACCATTTGCAGTATATTATTTCATTTTACTTGCGCTTACCACAGTCAAAGAAAATGCAATGCTAATAGATCTCGACAGTTTGGAAGGAAATTCGAAACTTTTTACCATTACATTTATGTATGGTAATAACAGAGTGATTTTTTCCTATTTTATATAGGTTAATCTTAATTGGTTATCTGAATTCCGAGATCATTCAGCTGAATTCTAGGTTTTTCAGCTAAAAATGTATAGTTCGAGGGTATTTCAGATAGTTAAACCTAATTTGAAGTTTAAATTTTCAGATCATTCTCGTTTAAGAGCTGCGACCATTCAAAAAATCCTAAACCACCTATATGTATGATCGCTTTACGACCACAATCACCACTAACTCCGCCCCAAATTCAGGATCACCATGTCTTCATTCTTCGTGCAAATAGCCTTTTATGGTTTATTAATAAAGAAGCTGGAGAATGGTTTATGAATGAAGTAATATCTTACTTTGTGATCGACCAAGAACAAAAATGTTCAACCTCCCATCAAATTTTGTCGTTTTACGTTTCAAGATGTGTAGAATCCGAAAATCAAATTTTGAAAAATCTTTCGCCCACTTTAAACAGTCCAATGATAATCTCCAAAACTATCGAACGAAAGCTAATGAAGCTTTGGTCGATAATCATATTTGGGCTCTAGTTGCGATTGAATCCTCGGCAAGGATCTGAGCCAATCGAACTTACTCTATTGTTTTTATGTACGTTGATTTCGTTCCTAAGCAAAACTATAGTGCTGAAGTGTAAATGAGGCTTTTTTTGTGGCATCTGCAATAGGCAAGACAATACGTTAGATACCTACTGTATTACTGACTACGATAAACATAAATCACTGGTTTACGTAAACGGTTATTCCAATACAGAAATAATAAACCTCAGGGTGAAATTTCAATCGTTTATTTCATTTTAATTTATTTTTTTATTATTATTTTGTTTAAATAATTTTATAACACTTAGTTTCTGATAATCGAAAGTCAATTTATTCTGAAGAAAATATTTTATGGATAAAATCGAATACAACCTTGGAACCAGATATTGGGTCTCATTGCAAATCGGTGTCGTAAATCAGGTTATATCAAGTTTTTCTTTATTCAATAGATAAAAAAGTAGAAATAGTAAAAATTACTTTAAAAGAAGAAGTCATCAATGAACTTTCCAATAATTTTAATTTAGTTAAAACTACTCAGCAAATTAGGTTGATTAGATCGATTAGGAAACGCCAAGTCAAAATAGGGAAACACATTATTCAGATGGAAAAAACTGATATTCAGGAATTTTGAACCAATTGTCGAAGGTCAACAGCAGTTTCAAGTAAGTTATGAATCGACTCGTGAAGTTTCTATGAACTCACCCTGGACATATTGTTAAAAATCATACGTTTGAATTCAAAGCCAATCATTCATTCATAACTTCAAATAACGTACAACTTTGAATAACACCTTAGCAATCAGAGAAGAATCACTCATTGCATCAACTCATGTACACTAGAGGAAAGAGGAAATTCCTCCTTTACGACCAACGATAACAACTAAATTACAAGTGATTTAACATCCAGACTGTGGTCCAATTATGTACTCGCACATCGAAACACGTTTCAATGAAATAAATGTCTACAATCAGCAGTTTAATATGTTAGAAGTCATTGCAATTGCTTTTTGTCCAATTTGTGAAATGTTCCGAGCATTTCTTCGGAAGAGGAATCATAACTAAGATGAGTAACATCCACGTGAATACACCCGCGCGATTCGGAATGAAGCGCTGTCTTTCCTTTATGAGGCAGTAAATTAAAGCGGTTCCCAATTTGGAAGGGCGGCGGCCCTCGGTATTACCTGCCGAGACATTATAATGACGGATAGGGTGACGGAATGACTGCGAGGGCACCGTAAATAGACCATTCGCTTCCTGTTCACGGAACGCCTCCCAGGCAATCCTATAAATTCTAGGATCAAGCGAGACCCCCTCACACATTTCAAGGAGTTGGCTGAACAGGCACAAACTTGTTACAACGAGACAATTGGCAGCCATTACTTTTTGAGAGAATTTTCCAAGAAACTAAGTTCCAGTTTACCGAATCTCCTAGCAAAACCCAATTATTAATTCGAGAATAGAGTAGCACCAAAAGCAAGAAATTAATGATATCACAGCATCATCGCCCAAAGAACATCGCGTGGATTTACAGGAGCTAAAAAACCACGCAGGTTGTCAAAAGCCTTGTGCTGGAAATTAGTTGCAATTAGTTGTATTTCAGAATAAACTTACTTTTCCAATTGCTTTTGGAATTTTTGATTTCAAAAGATTACTTCCACCAAAAACCTCGATGAAGCGTGAGCGGATCCGAAGGGAAATGTCAGGTCCATTTACGCCACTTCTGAATGGTTCGAAAGTGCGGACTGCCGCTGCTACTATTTTTTAAATACTCACTCCTGGATACCGTTACCGTTAATTTTACAAACTTGTTTATTTTTTATCACCGAACTATACAGATTCCGATGTACGAGGCATGTCCAAAAAGTAAGAGCACTGGATTGTTCTGTTTTTAAAGAAAACGTGTTTTTGAAAAACAATTTACAGGGTTATGTATGCTATTATGTAAGTTATTTTCCCATTTAATCGCTTTCCTGTTCTATGCAGGTTTTGAGCCTGGGCACAAGCTTTTTAATGCCCTCTTCGCAAAAATCTCCCGCCAACCCCTTCTGCCAATTTAGGACCTCTTCTTCAACTTCCTGGTTGGTTGAAAATCTTTTTCCGCCCATGTGGGTCTTTAGAGTGGTGAACAGATTCAAATCTGAAGGGACCAAGTCGGAGGAGTATGCAGGGTGGTTCAAAATGTCGCAACAGAATGACTCCAAAAGCGGAGTGGTGGCATTCACCGTGCACGGGAGGGCGTTGTCGTGAAACAAGTACACTCCTTTCGTCAGCATTCGTCTCCGTTTGTTTTGCATTGCCCTTCTTAACTGTTTAAGGGTTTTACAGTATCGTTCTGCTTCGTTCTCAATTTCGAGCACCAGCTCATCAGTCAAAATGGAAGGCCTCGCACTCCTCAGTTCATCGTGAACATGTGTTCTGCCATCACGGAACTCACGACACCCCTTGAAGACGTTTCTTCGGTTTATTACACTTTCGCCATACATAGCCTTTATCCGTGAAAAAATATCAGTTGGCGTTTTTCCTTCCGCGGTCAGGAACCTGATGACTGAGCGCACCTCACACATGGCGGGATTTTTGATGGACATCGTTCACACAAACTGACACCACGACAGAGAGGTTCCTCATTGTGTATTTGTTCAGTACGTAGGACAATACATTACTAAAAAGACTGATTTAGGACATTTCTCTTCATCTTTGAAATGGGAGCAAACCACGCATCCAAACCACCAAACTATACCGAACGCAGAAGGTTACGGGAGAATTAGGGCCGAAAAACTACTAAACAGTTATAATAGGCATTTGAACTAAATACTGTCATGAAACAAAGCCCTTAAAACATGACACAATTCGCGCTTTTCGACCACACTCCAAGAAGATTAGCGCTTATGACACCCTCTCAAAAACATAGATTCCCACTAGTTCTCTCTTATCAGTCCGCCCTTGTGAATGCGTCATTGCTATTATTCGTGATGTTATTTGTTACTTTCATGATTCATGCTATATCGTGAAACTATCGGAGTTCAAAAGCCACTGTTTGAAGAGAGTTCTGTTCTGTTTAGTTTGGAGTTCCAGATTAAGATGACCACATTTGTAAAGAACTCAAATCGTGACACACATTATGGTGGTCAGCCCCCGCTCCTCAGATACCGAGTGAAAGACATTTTCTATATTGACACAACTAAACGTCCTAAACTCATTATTTTATCTGTTTGAGCACTTAAATTTACAGATATAAGAATAGGACAAGCTTTAATGTTCAGGTGGTAATAGTAGCACAATTACACTGATTGGACCATCAGTTATATTAATTTATTAATCATGAAACAAACAACTTATTTCCGAAAATGACTCCAACAGCCAATATACAAACAAACAAAGCCGTGGTGCCGAGGTTTCCCTCTCTCAGGTCCCTAGGTCAGAATTGCCAATCCAAAAATCCATATATAATTTACAAGGAACCAAATAAACAATACGTTTAAGTCTTAAGTGCATGCAATTTCCTTGTTTCTTTTATATTTATATTGTGAAAGAGTCAGTCAAGAACATTTTATTTCAGCATATAATATTAAATAATATTCAAAGTGGTACGTTTATTTGTTTATCCTGCCAAAGCGGGACATAATAGCGTCCTCCGAGTGAATCTGGGGACAGCGGTACACTAACTTAAAAAGCGGGACGGATGGTCACCTTAATCTAGATGCTCGCTAAGCTCGAGCACCAAAATTAAAAATTATCCTAAATCAATCCTTGTAGTAAAGTATCGATTAGTTGGACGAATAGATCGGAATCGGAATAGTCGCTTCACTCGCATCTATAAAATTGGAAAATGAATTTCCTAAATCAACGTTTTCACTTATGTAGCGATTAGTTGGACAAATATATCGGACTGTGGGATAGAACTAGAGTGTACGCGTTTTGATGTTAAATCTATCAGTGACCATGTCGAAATATATATGCCCTTAGAGAAGAATGAAAAACCAATGCGTACTGGGTTGGAATTCACAACCTACAGTACCTAAAGAGACTGGTAGAGATGATAGTAAAAGTTGTATTTATATCCGTTGATAACAGGTTCACCTGACCTCCACTAGATTAGGCAGTGCTGTTTCTCTCCAAGAATCGACAATCCAGTTGATTGGAATTTAGGAGGAGGAAAACAGGGGTTCCACACAACAAAGTTCAAGTTCCCCTTCATCGATAGGACAACCTCTCTATTTGATCATCTCCGTACCAATCGTGTATTGGTAACCCTTCAAAGATTATATATATTATATTATATTATGTTAGAACGAATATTAGTACAGCCCTGTCCGGAAATTTCAAATGAAAAAACATCTATAGTATAATATTACATTGACTTATATATTATATAAAGGACAACTACCTACATACCCCTAATAAATATCTGGAAAAAGGAAGATGTAAAAACATGATTCTCAATGAGGTGGAAGTCTTTGTAAGTACCTGATTCTCATAAAATTTTCAAATTCTCTTCTTCAAGGTCCACAATAGGATGTGGGACTGCCAGAATGCACAATTTTCAACTTTCCTATGGGGTCATATTATTACTCGTTATCAACCTCCAAGTTCGCATGAGCTTGATAGTCGATTGGGCCTATATCGTGTATTTGTAATCTCCCTCGCTAATCGATAATGACTGATTAGCGTTTAATTACAATCAAACTCTCTAAGAAAAAATAATTTCTTTGTTCATTCTGCAGAGGAGGTATGATTTTATGAGTGGAAGAAATCAGGGTAACTGATTAAAAATTCTTGCATACAAGTCTGCAACGCATTAGGACATTTCATGTCTTTCCCCTCCCTCCTTCTTCCCTTCCATCTTCTAGCAATCTTGTCTTGCTATAATCATATAGGTACCTAACTACTAAGAATCATAGATGCTTGCATACGAGTCTGCAACACATTGGGACATTTTCTTCTGTGTATTCGAGCCAGACTACATCACCTACTCCAGTAGCGTTGTTGTTCATGTCCTAACGAGACAAATTTCAGCTTCCTACGGTTGATAGGAAAGAAGTTAGCTTCAGCAGCCACTCAGCTGATCAAGACCCTGTACAACTTATTGTTCACGTACCCAAACACGTTTCAGCCGATACTGTTGGGTTTAATCGCCTCAAATTGTTCATGAGCCAAATTTCAGCTTTCCACAGTTGATAGGAAAGAAGTTAGCTTCAGGAGCCACTCTGCCGATCAAGACCCTCTGCACCTTATTGTTCACGTCCTAAGGAGGCTACCAGCATATAGACAAATTTCAGCTTAATCATATAGGTACTACCTACCTCACTTCTACGAATCAAATAACCATTTTTGTTACACGTAAAGTGACATAACGACAATTTTTTGGTATTTTCTAAAAAAGGACATGAAATGTCAAAACTATAGACAAATAAAAACTATAATCAAATCTATGGTACACTCAAATTGCAGCTCCGTGCGATGAATATCATATAAATTCTTGGTAGCAGAGAATCGTGCACAACGTTGCCATGATGTTTTTGTTTATAGCAGTCTCGTTACAACTCTTCGTTCTGAAAAGACGTCACGCAATTCTTTCAAATATCCCAAGCTTGAGACATATAAATGTCAAAACTCTCCACTTTAAGAGAGTGTGAGAGTCACCACTCCTTCTGGACGAGCTCCGTTAGTAAGACGAATGGATACTGAGGTTGAGCCAACTAGTTGAACCATTCGTACCGCCACCTTCGCTCTTGATTTGGAAATCACCCAACCTGCAAGAACTAAATATTCGTTTAGCAATCAGCTCGATTTTTGAGTAATATCTTTGATGGAATCCCCCTTTTTGTTTATAATAGAAGGTTTATATTGATTATGAGTTAAATTCGCCGGTTTGAATATTTAGTTTTTCAAAGAGAAAAAATAATATCACGGTTTTAATTCGTAGGAAGCAACAGCGTCCACAAAGTACTCCAGGGTGCCACAATTCCGATTTCGAGCGTACATTGCCGGGATGTGCGTTTTCTTGAGATGTTGTGGGTCAATCGTTTTAGGGAAAGACAGAGGGGAACTTCCATCTCCAATCGTTCACAAGGGCGCCGGCCCCAAGGGAACAATATCCACTTTCCTAAGTGTCCCTTCCAATCCAGCGAGTCGCATCAGTTGAACCTTGGCCCACGTCGTTCCTCACCTTTCTGACTCAAGGTTTTTATAAAGTAAAAGGGCAAACACTGGCAAGAGGGATCAAAAGTAATTGTTGTTTGATCGTTGTAACCAGGTTGAAACCGTGTTGGCGGAATTATCCGAGTATTTATACGCTTTGTTCCCTAATTAGTATGGGTGAAAAATGGCCCCCAATAGTAGAAAATTTTACTATCAACTAGGATGAGTCAGTAGCTGAAAACCGCAAAACTTCTTAATTACTTCAAAACTGCAGAAACAGCCAATCACTTTCCAGTTCTCCTCGCTAAAAAACACTGCTATGTTCTTTCCCGTACAAAACTAACATCACCGGGAGTGTACATGGATTGTTACGATTCTCCAAAGCGAAAGGCTGGACGGTAGCCATTTCTATTCGTCTTTCACACTTATTTATTTATTTATTTACAAAGCGGGCTAACGCCCAATTACAAAATTTATAAAATATTACTGGTTTTGCCTCTGTTGGAGGTGAAAAATGTTAACAATTTCGGTACGGAAAGAGTTAATTGATTGGGTGGAGAAAAAGTTAAGAGTCTTGCTGTTTTGAAGTAGGTTATTGGCTAGACGAGGTATTCTATAGAGCGGTTGATTTCGAAGGTACTTGGTTGAAGCGAAGTGAGATGAAAGGTAGGCGGGCTTCTGGAGTAAAAGGTGGGGACTTCCAGCTGGATTTCCGACACAAGGTGAGGGGGGTTCGTGACACATTGTTGTAACTTTTTTGGGAATTCGGTCATGGCTAAAGCACATCCTACGCTAACGTGCATAGGATTTGTAAATCAAGTATGCTTACTCCGCGTTGTAATATCACATTTACGTTTCATTGTAATTTTAGTAGCAAGTAATAGCAATCGAGAAGGGTTGCAATTATTTTTGGATAGTTTTGATTTCAAAAGATTACCTTTCTCTACCGAGTCCTTTGTTCACTTTCCTCTTCAATTGTCGAACAATTACTCTAAGTAATTCCGGATTTAAATACTCAAGTAAATATTTACTTACCGACTTCCCAAACCTCATGAAAATCATGAGAGGTAAGTCAGAAGCCGGGGATTTGCCATCACAAAAATACATTCCTATTTTGGTTTATTATTCAATAATTAAAAAAAAAAAAAAAAAAAAAAAATTAACCCCCCACTGAAAATGTCATGGTTTACGTTCAAAGGGTGTAGAATTCTAATCTACAATAAAAAAATTTCCGTCCAACGGTGCCAATGGCGCCAACATTTGCGTTATTTTGGTTTATTATTGTTTTTGTTTTGATTAAAGTAACCTAGTGGGTTCATATCCGACGGGTTGAAGTATTCTGATAACCATGAAAAACGCTGCAATTCTTTCACTGGGGTTCATTATTCAATGATTCATGATTTGAATTTCTACTAAGCATTGGAGTGTGCGTGTTTCGCAGGTGATAGAGCGATTATTGAATTTCAGGAGATATGCATAGAGCACTTAAATCGGTTCTCAACCAAAATACCTATTTCGATTGATCAGTTGATCATATTTGTGTGCCTCCTGAAATTCAATAATCGCTTTATCACCGGTGAAACACGAACACTCCAAAGCTTAGAAGAAATTCAAATCATGGATCATTGAATATACAACCCCAGTGAAAACAAATTTGCAGCGTTTCACAAGCGTTTTCATCTGTGAGTAACCCAGTTTCACAATGTTTCCTACACATTTCCGGACTACTTCGTTTCGGGATAAGTCAATTCGATAGCATTTGCATTCAGTAAAGGAGGGGATTGGTTACTGAAGTGTTGATTCTGACATATTGCCAATATACGGGACAATATAACACTCACCACGGGAGGAGAGGAGGTTGGATAGATGAATAATAAGTATAAAACTGAATACTTGAAAGAGTCCAGTGACACGTCAACGGCCTAGAAGTCATAAATACAATAACATTCAGAATTATCGAAAATTATCACATCAGATTTTTAGGTCCATTTCTGTAAAGCTTGGATTTATCCATTCCAAAATATTTTTTTCAAGTGGTTGTCCCTCCTTCATATGACCATTTTACAAACCCTCTTATACTTTGTTCGCGTTTCATAGTTTATATTACCCAGACCCTTCTTCGATCAGGATTAATTAATGTTCCCGGTCACCTCTCATTACATTAACTCCATCTTTTCTATTGAGCGTTTCGTAAGTATTTGTCCTTTATGACAACTAGGTCGATATTTAATAAACACTGTAACTGATTAATTTTGGTGGAAATACATGACATTATTTATTTGTCTTCAATTTACAGAGAGATTCCATTTTTACCAAATCAGGATGACACACAATCCGCGTTTAGCCAGCTTTATGTAATATTTCACAGCGTTTTGTTACTGCTCTGTCCCTGAAACAATCCAAATAAAACGGAACGAAGGCCAGGATTAAGAGCGAGGGAGCGCTCGAGAATTGGCTCGCCTAATTAATATTGTAAGGTAGGTAATGTTGGGCACAGTGGGCAATCTCGAAGAAAGGAAGAAATTAGATCGTAAGGTTTCCTCGGATAAAACCTCCTTTTCCCCCTTCAGTCTATCTGCGCTTTCATTTCACCCCGACGTCGACCCCCCCGGCGTACGAAACAGCCCTTGGCCCCCTCCATACAGTTCCCAGACTCTTCTTTTATCTGGGTAAATTACCACGAGATACCGCCAAAGACCAGTGTTTTGGGCCGAGGCCAAAGGCACTTAATCTCTCTCCACCGCCCAGCACCCATCGTCTGCACGGGTGCTACTAGTTTGGCCCGGGACGCGGGGCTTCCACAGAAAAGCTCGGGGATCTGTTGATCCGACGATATATGCGGCGGGGAACTCCTTTTCTTCACGCGTAACGTACTTGAGGGTCCCCGAGAGATAAACGTTAACTCGCAAATAAGTTAGTAACAGTAAAATACAACTTTTACCCCCAACTTTCCAAACACAACCGAACTTCGATAACTATGCTCTTATGGCACCCTCTCCTGCAATTCGAATGGTTGACCTCAATTTTCGTAAGCACCATTCACGGATTCTAACTCAGCCCAGGGTCATATTGAAATATGACCACAATGTGACACAGAACTTTGTAATTGATAACTGAACGACACGTTTTGAGTTATTGCCGTTTGTCCCCAAATCCTTATAAAACTGTACTTCTACAGTTTTAATCTGATTTTGACAAACTTTTGCAGAAAATGTGGTGGTAAGGTAGACGAGTTTCACTGCTCACAAATCAATGTATTATTCGGAGGATCCTCTCACAAGTAAAGTCCACTCAGCATCGCTATCTCAGATCTCTGTTTGAATTCGCTCAACCTTGGAGGAAAGTAGACAAAAAAAAGGTTTAATAATCTCATAGCAATTTCAGCACGACCTTATCATTAGCACCAGTTGTGCATGGGTGAATGTGAAACGGTGGCTAAATTCCGTAGCTTGAGTCAGATTTTGTTGACATTTTCTGGCATTGAGTAGGGAAGTTCGTAAATATTCTCGGATGATTTTTACTGGCGAATAATCAACACCGCCCAAGAGTCAAACCCACTGAGCATGATTACGTTAGGTTCTAGGCGTCTAATCTCGCTCAAACTAGGAGAACAGTAGGGAAGGAACGATGTAACAATCCTAAATCAATTTCAATCATATCGTTCGCAGCTGCTGTTCATGCAGAGCGTGAAATTTCACAAACTGAAACTAAAAACAAGCCAGATTTCACAAACCAACACATTAGTCTGCACATTCTCAAAAGATACTTTCACATATCATCACTATCTCAGGTTCTAGTGGTCGAAACTCGTTTAAATTCGGAGCGTAGTCGGGAAAAACAAGGTTTCATAATGTTGCATAAATTTCATCATCCGCATATCATTAGAAGCAGCTGCGCATAGGAGAACATAAAATGCTTATCAATTTCTTAATTCCTATGGCTTCTATCAGATTTGGGTGAAATTTTCAGGAAATTTGTGGGATAGGCTGCAGATAATTCTCTACGAATAGCAATGCTCAAAAAATATTATCCACTCCGTGCATAAGCAAACGTTTATTCCAACAAGGAACATCCTCTCACGTTCTAATAGTCCGATCTCGCTCAAATTTGAAGAGCAGTAGGAGACGGACTGCTAAATATATCATACAGATTTTACGAAATAAATATATCATTACTGCACACGCTATAGAAAAAGCACTTGGCATTCCTGTTATAAGTTTAATTAAGTTATAATTGAGTTATTCGAATCACTTCATTTATCTACATATTCATGTTACCAATCTGTGGCAATAAACTACAATTCATCATTGTGGATAATTGTCACCTATTACACCATTCCTATTTAATCAAACTGGCATTGCTTTCAATCGGGCACAACAATTAATTATTATTAACTGCATTATGTTAGGCGCCAAAAATAACTGGGTAATTAAGTTTAATTATCGACGTAGACCTACAATCTAATAAATTACCGATATAATGATTACCATCAGTAATGATTTTCATCTTATTCCGTTCGTTCTTACTTGCTGTCTATTTCACCGCATTTCATCGGAGAGGCCATCTTCCTTAAATGAATCTAAAGAGCAGAACGGATGGTCTGAGCCCCATTACCATAGTAAGTAAATATTTCCACCTTGAAAATAGTCGAATAATCGTGATATCGAAAAACTAGATACTTTTTTATGGATCAGATCAAAATTTTGTGGGGTTAACGCACAGGAGGATGATGGAAAGAGGGAATTGTGACTCGGCGAGGTAAGGAAAAAATGAGGATCGTCTTCGGGAAGTGAGGTGTCGTATGCAGAGGGTTGTAGGGTCGGGAATAGAATTCAATTATTCAGGGCCCCTCGCGTTCCCGAGCCGATAGTTGCTTATCATGTTGCCTATGGCATCTGCCGCTGAACTCGAGGGCGGGAAAAAGGTGGACGGGATCAACTTTATTTAACACGCTACGGAATGGCAACGAAAAAAAGAAAATGTTTTCTCCTCCCCTCTTCATTCCCGGGTCGTCCTGCCTTCCCGTTACGTACAGGTCGTGATATCCTACCCAAACCGTTTCTGGGGGGATTTCCATCAAAACGACACGTAGATTATATCCAGGGCGGAGGATGATGGCCGGTCCACCACTTTTTCTCGACTTATTTGGCGCTTAAGGAGACGGTCGCTGAGTTGGATTGGGAAAGCAGTCAATGTGATGTCTGCATCTTCCATCGATAATCTTCATAGGAGCAACATATTGCTGCTTCGATGAAGTTGTTAAGAAGTGGTGTTCAACCAATTCCGTGGTACTAAATGAAGAGGAGAACTTATCATTAGGCCGCTGACTGCATTGGAAGATGAGAATGTTACCAAATTCGAAGTAACAATCGACATTATATTTGTTGAAGGAAAGTTTAGCTCTCAAAGAATGAATTTGCTGTTCTAATTTTATACAATTTTTGCAAACGAGACTATGGAAAGAATTATTTAGGAAAACTCAAGTGTGAGTTGTGATGGAGAATTTATATTGACTCAAATCGCATTTAAATTTCCATTGAAACAGAAAATGTATGTAATAGAATAATTGTCGATTCGCTGAGATGTGCCGCTTGTGGAAAGGGCAATGAAAAAACGAACAGGGGGATAGTGGCATCCTCAAGATTTTCCAAGGGAATATATGACTTAGGGCGAATAGATCCGTATTTATATGGGAAACACAAACCTTAAATGTCGATTAGCCTTTTTTAATGTTTACTTATTGGAACCCTTTTGCACCGTGAGGTTGCCTCTGGAGCCACCAATTCTTCCTTGGAAGGCACTTGATGCCAATGCAAAACGGCCACCTCGTGGTAGAAGAAACAGATTGAGGCCAGAACATGTCTTGAACGCGTATTCGCCGGAACTGCGATGGGAACTGGACAAACGGAGCAAACACAACAGGAGGTGAGTAGAAGAGAGGAGGGTAAGTCGGCGATAAGAGCGATGTCAAGCCCCTAGGGCAGGAGACTGAGAAAGTTCAGGTTCACTCGCGGACACATACGAAGCAACAACGACAATAACTTACGAGTAAATAACAAAACAGTATTGCTACGTATAGCACCTGGTTCTGCGGAACCTCTTGTCATGCTGATGAGGTCTTCAAGCTCAAAAAAGAGCGGTCAGGAATATGAAAAGGCTACACCAGGGTCAGAGCTACAGGAGCCATTTTAGCATTGAAATTCTGACTATTCCAAGACTTTTGAGTCTTCCAAGGCTGTCGAGACGGTCTAATTCAATGCTCATTGATACTGTATTAGTCATTAAACTCCATACATTCCGTACATAAACCACTACAAGATTGAGAATGAATAATCTGAAACAACTCACCGGGTTACGGGATTTCGGTGTGCTTCTCGACGGACAGCCCTTGTTCTCCAAACATATAAAACCGGATTGTTTACTTCTCTTTTCCTGGTTGCTTCAACTGTTATTGTTTATTTATCAAGAATAAATCAATATTTTTGGAAGAGTCAAAACTTGACATAATCTTATTTAAACGCGTTGTTAGCCTTTCTGGTCAAATCATAAGACATAAATGTTATTTTGCATAATATTTTGTAACGTTTCCAATAAAATTTCAAGTTTAAAATGCGTTATTTTTTACGAAATTCCTTGAATGACTCAAAAGTACAATCACTGACTCAAGGTACAATTAAAGCTGACCAAGGTACATGCCCTTGGGTCATTTTTGACGGATCCTGAAAATTGATATAGAACAAAAAATGACTCAAGGTACACGACCTTACCCTACAATATTTTTGAAACTAAGGCATGAAAATCTAATTTAAAACTAGTTATTTAAACCAACCCTAACCCCCCCCCCCCAACCCTAAACTATCCTAAAAAAATACATTATGTTCTAAAGTTTTATTGAAGCATGACAATAGTGTCGTTTAATTGTATTTTAGGAAGCCATAAACTAAGGCATGAAATTTAAAACTAGTTATTTTATTTCACAAGTTTTGTGCAAATGGAACAAACGACAGATCAATACAAAGTGTGCTTGATAAGGATACCTTCCTTCTTTCACCAGAGGCTAGTGGCATATTTAGGGGTAACCATAACTTGTGAATCTGATCAAGCTATTGGCGATCTAGAGAAACTTTCACGTGAACTTCTAGGCGGAACTGGTTGCTTTAGCGCCACAATCCCTTATAGGAAGGGCTGCTCAAAAATTCAAATTATACGAGTATACCAAATTTCGTACAGCTGGTGATGCAGAAGTTGAATGAACAGTCCCAATCGGAAAAAGTTGCTTACTTTAATAAAATTACTTTCCATGCAGGTCAACCAATCATTTTTCCGAAAGGGTGAACGAAACTGTCGTAATGAGCATCGGTGAATCCTCTGGAAAGTCTGAAGCATTTACTAATGACTTCTGATTGCTCTTTTCTGTGCTAACAAACAATAATTCGAACAAATGGATCCAACGGGAAGTTGATGGGTCCGATGGGAATGAAACAAAAACATCGCCAGAGATGACGTTATTTATTGATTGCACTAAGGACGCTTGAGGAAAATAAATAAGGAAAAAGAGACGCGGTAGCGCTTCGAGAATCCTTCCCAAGGCGTAAGGGTCTGAAATCTTATTTTTCTGATGCTCTAGTTTTTCCTATACAGGAAATGAAACATTGAAGAAAGGAGAAACCCAGCTCTTAATGATAATGGCGTCGTAGAATACAATGAAAAGCTTTATATAAAATCAGGAAAAGATTGAAGCCATTCGGTTAGTCATGAAATTAGATAAGCAATAAAATTTAATAAATATATAAACGTATTATGTATCACATAATGCACGCCCTCCTAACATTTTACAGTTTTTAGTAATTTTTACTAAACTAAGCACTCCTTGATTTCATATACAGATTATTGGGCCTTTAGTGTTTAGGTTTCACAAATTTGGGTTAATATAAAATTGATTTCATGAGGAATTTTGTTCTGAATTATAACAAGGAGGTGATGGATTGGACTAGTTGCCCTTTCCAAGGGTTGAAGCGATAAGACTTCAACCACAAAGGGTACCCATGAAGCTAAAAAGCTTCAGGACTGTGCTCTAGCTTAGCAGTTTCAAGCAAGGGGAAACTATTCATACCCATCACAAGTAGTTCAAACCTTCAAAAGGATGATGTATGTGAAAACTCGTAGGGGTTATTCACCAACGGCCGCTTCAAAATCCAGTAAATTACTGCTAAAGGACATGCAACTCATGGTATTGTGCGATGAATCATGTAGATGTAACGAAAACATGAACGATCGCAAGAACACGAGCTCGTTGAGATAAGATCATTAACGAGTCGTTTGGGATGTATGGATGATATCTCATCCCGCTCAAATGTTTTCCGCAAGCGCGATTGTAGAGTTTTTAATGGGATTAAAAAGTATACAGCACGATAGTACAAACGGCTTAGTCGTTTCAAGCGGTATGAATGAACGTGTATGTTGTACGCACATATGAACACTCACAGTAACCGTCATATCGAAAGATTTCTGTACTACTTGTCTTCAACTGTTATTACGAGGAACAAAACATTTTTATCCAAGGGTCATTACAGTATTCAACGTTACAACTCAAGGGCAGTTTCATTGCGTGAACCTCGACGATGACTCATCAGACCAATTATTTCGGTGACACGCTTTCAAATACTACGTCTGAAAATCGCTTTGTCGTGCAAAGCGATACCTATTTCAATTTTCCAGTGCGTGACTGAGACTACGTGGTCAACTTCGTGTCATGGCGCGAAGGCTTACAACTAAACAGAACAACAGCCCGGGATGTCGCCAAACAAGATCTTTCTGAAAAGGGGGAAATGAATTCAGTTACATATGTATGAACGCGGAAATGTTTCCGACACGGTCAGGAGTGACGTCCGGCGGTGATTGCCCACTAGTCCACGTATTACGCGTTCATTTCATTTCCATAGTTGCATATTCAATGCTTCATTTCAAACATCGTAGATTCGAAAAACTATCGAGTGATGATTGGGTCTTTATTGAGAAATCACCATGATTTTAAGAACCTTATATTCCATTTCGAAGAATCAAACTCAAAGTAACTTCCAAATAATAAACGAGTTCCCTTGATTGCAGAACGATAACTGTGTTGAGATTTGTAGTTAATCGTAACCAAGTTGAACCGTAAAAGAAGAGAATCATCAATGTAACATTTTTTATCGACCTAGAAAATTTCATCTTCAACTTCGAAACCGATTTTCATTTGTTTAAATTCGTCGAATTCCTCCTTTTTCTGGTAAATTTTCATTATCTAAATCTTTTCTGATAAGGGATGGGAGCAACCCCTAGTCACAACCCATATTTTAATTCGGAATGACATCTTCATTCACAAAGTGAAGGGGCTTTTCACGTTTTTCGAAAGCAATATCGGAGGGTGTCAAGGCAACCTTTAGAAAATGCTGGAATCTTATAGATGTGTTCTCCTGCTTCCTCCACTTCGCAGCAGGGCCCGCAGTTTATTGTCCTGGTGTTACCAATTTGTTAAAGTGGTAGCTTAGGGGACTGTGGCCAGTGGGGTGTCCCACAAGTTTGCGAAGGTTTTTACACCACATTCACAATAGGACATTTCCGCATTTCTATGAAATGGTTAAGAATCACTTGGCTTGTCCCTGCTTAGGAGTATTGAGTCAATGTGTTGTTAGGGTTTTATCTTTCCATTTCTGGTCCTTTGGAGTTTTGAGGCGCTTGGTAACTCCTGGTTTATGTTCAGGTCCGATTGCGTTGGAATCTAATCCCTGTTTAGCGAGACGATTTGCGTCCTCGTCAACTTCTATTCCAAGACCCTCTACCTAGACTAATTACAATTTATCATTATTTAACATAGGGAAAGGGCACAGCCTTTTTTAAATCACCTTCGGACTCACCATTCTATCCCCAATTCAGAAAATAGGGGATTTTCACTGTCGTAGAAAAGGGGGGAGTCATAATCTAGTAATTTTAAACACTTATCTTATCTTATAAATTAAAGATCTGTAGAAATTCACCCAAAACAATCAATCGCAACTTCCGAACCTAAAAGTAACCCTACAAACCTTACAATGAAAATAACAGTTACGCATGATTAAAATAATAAAACCCATGTGTTGGAATGGGCAACGTTTTCACTTTTTTCTTATGTTATCTATTGAGAAAAGTAATAAAGAGTGAGGCCAAATAAATTCCAACAGCATGTCTCTTGTTTATGCAACAACTTCCACAATGAATTAATGTGTTTCTCCTACGGGCGAAACATACTTTAGAAGCACAACTTCCTTGATTTCTGCCTCGAAAGAATCTACAGTGGGGAACTCTCAATTCATTAAATATCTAAGACTCCATACAACCTGAATAACCTTCTTCCCATTCTATAGAGTATGCAGATCTTGCAGTAGGTGGTAGTTATATTTTCAGCATTGCGACTGAACTTAAAAGTAACTTGAGTAATCTTCATATTCATGCAATGAATGGACTATTCATTTTTCGTTCCGTCATTATTTACTTTCAGACAATACCCTTGCAAAAGCCTGTCCTCTTTTTTTTTGTAATTTCAGCCACAGACTTTAATTAGCAGCAAAAGTGGCCAGGAGGCCTCTCCCTGCCACCGAGCGTTGAATATTCATATCTCCTAGCATATTCCTTTCTAAATGGCTCTTGAAATCTATGCACATGGGAAATTCAATGGTTGTACAAGTTGGCTCTAACGGTAAGCCTACGCTACTCATCTGCTGCGAACACATTCTTAACAGACTTTGTCTATTCTAGGTCGAACAAGATAACTGCAGGGATGTATGACATATATGCCAGGTGTATTCTTCATGATACATATCAACTACTCTCGGTCAACAAATGATCTCAGACATGAATTGCAATGCGAGATGAAATGAGTGGGAAATTATTTGACAAGTTCCTAAAGTTACCAAGAACAAAAGCTTTATCATCAATCACACTTTCAGAAAAAACATTCGTCCCACGCAGGAGGTCTAAGACGAAGCTATCTAGAAATTAATCACATTGTCGCATATTGTCACGATAGCTATATTATAGACGCTGGTGATGAAAAACTTCGTTGTATTTTTGGATTGGATGGGTACCAAACAAGTATTTCAAAAGGTTCCCCCATCTTTCAACACTTTTCTTGCCGAAGCAACATGTAGTTCTCCAAATTTGCCCACAAGGTTTTATTGCACCATTCAGCAGACCAGATCGTCAAGTCCGTAATTTTTCAAGTGTTCCTCTTCCAAGAAGGCTTTCCACTTCGGGAAATAGATATAATAAATTTAGAAGTACTCCTATCCTACCGGTCAGAATGGGTGTTTGCCTGATAAGTGTGAGGAAATCCATTGTTATATTAGTACAAGTTCAGTGTGATATTAGAATAGGACCTTAGATTTGTAAATTTGAATGTGTTTCTACTACGGCTGTAGGCCTTCCGGATTTTGAAACACCCTTTGAGATAGAGAAACCCTACAGAACAACTACCAGGGCCGAAGGGTGGGCTCGAGGGTGCCGGTCGGGGTTTTTCCCCAGCTCCGCTGGCTAGTA
Source organism: Creontiades dilutus (assembly GCA_031894815.1). Classification (NCBI taxonomy): domain Eukaryota; kingdom Metazoa; phylum Arthropoda; class Insecta; order Hemiptera; family Miridae; genus Creontiades; species Creontiades dilutus. The sequence goes on along the minus strand of JAVIWC010009153.1, from coordinate 1,019,110 downwards.
TGAAAGTCCGTGGTAACATGGTGATTATATTTATTGTGTGAACGTGAAATAGACTGTAGCCGAGAATGGATCCGTGATAATAAGTGCAATTTAACATTTTATGAATCTAGTATGTAGGGAGGATTCGTCACAAGCGGGGGTGGGGGTGAGCCTTGTACCTAGGTATTATTTACACCGGTCCCTAATAAGTACTGCATCCCATAAAACGTGGAATCTCCACGTGGTCATATAGTGTGGCTAACGCCAAAGGGGACAGACAGGAGGGACTGCTCTATCATCAAGAAAGATTGAGGCAAACCCACTACTGCCGTATCTGTTGAATTCTGCCAGATTGTACTGGGCCAGAATGGCCCCAAAAACAATCTAAACTACTCTGATAAAGATATGATCATTTTGAGTGAGGTAAGGTGTATAAGGATTAATGCTGACGAATCGGTTCAAATGGCTTGATTGGTATGTGATATCGTATGCCCGATCGTACACAAACAGAGGTTGGTTGTGTTGAATACCTAGATGTGGATGTTGAAGACCCGGTGCTGATTTCAAGAGCTACGTTCTTCACCAAGGATCTCACCTCTGCTTATCGCTCCTTATCAACAATCTACACAGTGTCATGTACACTGGTTCACTATCAACGGAAGTCGAACGATGCCCGAGGCGCAGTTCATCAACAACGTTCTACAGGCCACAGTGGCTTTAGAACACGTTATTATCGACTGTTTTGCCACGTTACATGAGATAACAATTCTTAACAACAGGGAATTCACACTAAAAATCCTCTTTAGCTTGCAGTTGTAAATCAATATGTGTATACAACTCTTCACAGCATTCCTTTCTAAATTACATTCTTGAATGAGGTCGGTACGATACGTACAAGCTCAAAGTTAGAAGGATCTTTACAACAACTTCAACATCTTGAAAACTTAGTTGAACCCATGATTTCCGCACAAGAATCTCTCCCTCGTTCAAATTCCCAAGTAAAAACCCTTTGGCAAAACGTCAATCTCCCCTACTGCTATCTCTGCCGTTCTATTGGCCAACGGAAATATACTTGTTGATGCTTCCAGCATTGAAAAGTTTAGCCGCCATCGCTCGAACCGTCTCGTCTCCCGTAAAAATCAGAATGTTTCGAATGCCGCTCGTCAGATAAACTAGAAACGCCCAAATGGGCAGAGTTCATTACCAGACCGTCGTCCTGATCTAAACAATGGACCCAATAAATCACTTTGCAAGTGTCTCTGGAACGACAGCCAGAAATCCACCGAACGGATTCGTGATTTGTTGCCCTCGTTAACTACGTGCAGCCATCGAATACTCGACCGTTTCAGTATTTCAAAGATCCATTCTTTTTACATCACGGTTGCCAAGTACAAGGTGTTTCTCTGAAACTAAGAATGTAATACCTTTTTCTTATTCTGTTTTATTATTTTCTATTGAACTTCGGTCATATTTACTTCTGAGTCTGCCAATTGGGTGTTTCTCCTGAGCTCACAGACTTTTGATATGCTTCAAATTTTCGAACCCTCCATGAGTTCTGCATTTTTCTCCGAGAGTTAGTAGTCAAACCAGCCTTATTCGAAATCCTTTCTCTGATATTTCCACTCAATCTTCCACTTATTATTAATAATCTGGACGCTGTTCAATTTTCTGGCGAGTCTTTGATTACTGCCATCCTCCATTGACAGAGTTGGTATAAGATAAAAAGGGAAACAACAATAATCATTGCAATCTTGTGATTTGGAAGTAGATGTAGTCCTGGTTGTCGTGTTTACATCTTAATAACCACTTCATTTTTCGAGATGTTCATATACTTTTGATGACATTTGGTTCCTCATAAATGTACGATTTATGTGGATAGCACATGATTATATTATCCAAGGAGCCCTCGTTTGTCATCCGACGTATAGAATGAAGTTGTTATGTAAATAACTCTTAGCATGGATGCTATAAGACTTGACATGTTTCATGAACTCCAAACTTTAATCTGTCATATCAGAAGAGAAAGGTTGAAAACAAATGATTTATTGATACGCATTCAGTGCTAACATACATTAAAGTAGTCACCCTTACATCTAGAAAAGTAGTTGTAGAAAATCATATATACAAAAATCAAAGTTTGTTTGCATCTATCTATGTAACTTTCTATCTAATATGTATTTTATGAAGTCGTGAAATGATCAGCGAGTTCCGGTCCACAGCAGAGGCTAGGTAGGAACCTCAGAAACATCCTTATACTTCATAAAGGGGATATCCTCTGCAAGCGATTTGTTTGGTTCTAGAACTTCAGATATGTTGGATGTTAAAAGGCAGTTTATTAGCGGCAGAAAATTGTGACAACTGAAGAATCCCTGATTTGAGAAATTTATGCATCGAAGGAAGAATCAGACGGATAACAAATCCCAAGCCTGATATTTATTACATTATTCGAATCAAACTGAAATCCGGTTTATAGCCTCTTTAGGGCGGATTTTTGAAGATGCTTAGGTCCGGGATTCACTGAGTGGCACCAAAAACCAATTTCTGATATATTGATCTGATCGTAAAATGTGATATAGAATCATTGGTATGTAGGACTTATAAAGGTAATATATAATATATTATATACGCTTTATTATGGAGATGCTTAGGTTCAGGAACAGCTAAGTGGCTCGAAAGTAAATTTCTGGCGTGTTAGCCATATGCAGCTGAAATTTGGTGTGTGGCCTCCACTAGACTTAAACTTGAACATGCTGAAATTCGGGATCAGCTGAACTGACCGAAAAGTGAATTTCAGCCATATTACGAATCCGTATCAGACAATTCTAAGACAGAATTCCTGAAGCGATAGGTGTATCTGTATGTGTCCGTGTGTATTTATATTATAAAGCATTTCGTCGACGCTGTCAAGCCTGTTAACCGTATTTCGTGATTTAATTTTCGATCTTACTGTAATTGTTCAACAAACGTCGGGAATTTCAGATTCCAATTTCGATTAAAGAAAAAAATGGAGGGGCTAAAGGCGATAAAACGTTCTTTTTTCCACAAATTTTATCGATGTTGCTCAGCATACAATTCTCAACCGATTTTCATTATTCTAATTTTTTTAGATCGAAATTGTAGTCTAGTTGCGCAACGAGCGTCGGTAACTTTTGTGAGAAGGAGTGAGATTAGAGGACGTGATACAACTGCTCTTCCAAGAATTCATTAACGATTCATGTCATCTATTTTTGATTATATGTATACGATTTTGTTTGAGCAAATGTATATGTATATGTTATATATAAATGTTATGTTATGTGTTGTATGTTTTTGTTTTGTTGAGAAATATTCCAGCAAATTCAATTTTTCATTTTGTGAGGGGGTGAATGGAGGGGGTAACAGTGGCAGATCGTTATTTCGTCACTATTGTCGTCTGACTTTACTGACTATATAATAAAGTTATTTCCGCTATCAGCTAAGTCAAAGTTTAAGGAGGCACACGAATATGATCAACTGATTAATCCAAATAGGTATTTTGGTTGAAAACCGATTTAAGTGCTCTATGCATGTCGCCTGAGATTCAATAATCGCTATGTCACCTGTGAAACACCCACACTCCAAAGCTTAGTAGAAATTCAAATCATGAACGCAAGCCAATTGAATAATAAACCGTAATTAAAGTGAAAGAATTTGCAGCGTTTCATGCATATCAGAACGCTTCAACCCTCGTATCGGCTACGAAGCCTTTCAGGAGTTCACGCCAGTATCCACACTACTACATCACTAGGTTACTGCTATCAAAACAAAAACAATTATAAACCAAAATAACGCAAATGTTGGCACCATAAATCGGGTCATACGTCGGGAATGGTTTGACCTACGGAACTGGGGAGGGCCTCATTCGATTCCTCGTGGAAAGTTCTTCAAAAAGAGTCCAAATTTAGGCCGCCTTGACTTTTTTTGAGGTTTTTAGGGATTTCACAAAACTTTGACAGCCCTTAAAGGGCACTTTAAATTAAGTGAGAGAGCTGGCTCAAGAATTGGGGCGTCGCCGGACCAACATGGATTTTTCATGAAAATTTCAGCTTTTTTGCTTCAGCCGTTTGGGAGGAATCGTGCGTACGGCGTTCGGCGGACGGACGGAAAAATTGTTATTGTAGATTCGGATTCTACACCCTATGAAACGTAAGCCATGAAATTTTCAGGGGGGGGTTAGAATGTTTTTTATTTATTTTTTTTTTTTTTCAAGAGCGATTACAATGGTTTATTATTGAATAATAAACCAAAATCGGTAATTTAGAATTCAATTCCTTTCAAATTCAAATGTAATTATAGAAAAAGATGAATCGAAAGGAGGAGGGGGCTCGATAAAACATTCTACGTTCGTTACTTTCGTGTTTTTGTGTCATTCAAGCGCTGCTGGTGCCTGCCAGAATCCCCATCCGATATTCCCTCTTTATTTGTTCTATCAAGTTTTAAAAAAAGTATTTATTTATATTATTATGTGTGGCCATTGAGAAACCGGACTTAGGGTCGTCACTGTAATGCATGTTCTCTGCAAGCATTTTAATTAAACTGTAATGAACCAACAAACAAAAAATCAAATATATCCACCTAATAATGTCAGCGCAGATTGGTGAAAAACTACAATAGATCTAAATTAATGGAAGATTCACTTAATACCGATCAGATAGAATATAAAATATATGTAAAGGGGAGGGGTGTGTGATGGAGGTGGGAGGGGAGGGGGGTACGTATGAAATCTGATAAGACGAACGCGACCCACTTCTGTTGGCAGCTGCTTCAAGAAATCCACTCAAGCCATTTTTTGTTATCTTTGCCAAATCGTTCCGGATCGCATTGTAGAGACCGTTCCATGATTTGTAGCGACTCTTCATCTCTGAGTTTATTCGTCAGTATATCTTCTCGGAGCGTTTTTATCTTCTGTTCCCGTCAAACCCCTCCTCTCCTGGACCTATATTCCACGAAGAAATACAGTTTCTCTAAATGTACGGCCTTTTCATTGGATGAGATCTCTATTATTCTCAAGGACGAAAGCTTGGCAGAATATCTAGGATGGAGATTTTCAAACGGACTGATCGTGTATTAGGTTAAAAAAAAAATTGTTGACGAAAATCGTCCTGGATGTCGCATAAACCATATTCGATGCTAACAGACATTCAAACTATTGAATCAAAGTGAATTGGTATGAACAGTACATTTCAGAACAGGTTTCTGAAAATGTTTCTGCCATCTTCAATGTAATGCATCTGTATTTATTATACATTCGCACAAATATATATAAAAGTTTGACAAAATTCAACAGACACAGTTATGCGATTCTTATTTCTAAGAATCTTTTCCTCAAAACTTCATCCGATCGCCAAAAAACTAAGAATTAAGCATTGGACCACATCTTCTGAAATCAGGAAATTTAAATTTAATTGGAACAAGTTGAAGAAACCAACTCAAAATTGATCGACCAAAATGGGAAAAAAACATCTGATATCGATGAATGTATACTTCTTTGTAGCTTAATATTACTCACGAAAAATTTGTCAATTAAATCAAATTCAAAATCGAAATTTTCAAGTTCAAACCAACTACTCAGTAATGTACGCAAATATGTCTAAAATGTTCTTTAAAAATCGTTAATACTGCGGACAAATTAAAAACGTTTCAATAAAAAAGCATGCCTCTAAAAAAAAAACCATGAGAGACATGCTCTTAAAATTTGCTGATATGGTCATGATGCACGACAAAATTTTCGGATTTATGTTTGAAACCAAGTCTAAATTTATGAATTTTTTCTATTGTTCAAGTAGCCCATTCCCATTAGAGAATTCAATGTAATATTATTATTATACAACCGTCGCACTTTGAACACTGAAACTTCAGAAGCCCTTGAAACTCAGTTCACACTTTCAAACAAAACGTGTTTCGAAGTTGTGCCCTTTATTTTCAACCTTGTCCGCGGCCACCTCATTTGCAAGAATATAACACCGTCGGTCACAAAAGTACTGTCACTTGAGAACTCATTTCAGGCGCCCATTGTCCTTTTTATTATCTCGTACAACACGCTTTACTGCTAGTAAATATAATACGTAGCAATTTGCTTTAACCAGCAGAAATAGGAGTAAAAGGTAACGGCACGTTATTATTCATGGTTCCTCGGTGCTTGGCGGTCATTAGCGTTTCATGAAGACAGTTAGTCGGAAGAGATCGTTTAAAAACGACTCGTTGAATGAAAGGACCGCCAAAAATCAGTAAGTACATTGTTCACTATTTACGTCGATTTAAGCAAACGGTAATCGAAATCATTCATTAGTGGAACTCCATCATGCCTTACGATGTTGAATTGATTAAAAAAAAAAGGTATCCATATCTATCAGAGAAACCTTAAATGTTTAAGATATATCTTGGATTTTCAATAAACGATTAATACAATCCATTTGGTCGTATTATTTTATCAATAAACGATCAATATTTTTTGGGTTTTTTTATTTATTACACAACCATGAAGTACCAATTTTGTTGGTTTTCGTTTGGGATAGGTTTCAAAAATCTAATAAAAAATAAATAAGGAATAAAAAAAGTTAAGCCTCTGTTTTCCAAAACACAACACCAGAGTTTACGGAATTTAGCTCATAAATATTCAATCTGGGATGTGCCAGTAATCTCGTAATGCTGATCCTTAAGCCTCTCTCAGTAATCCAGCTTTAAGCTTAAAATCTACTGTAAGTGATTTCCTTTTGACATTTCAAAGCCTTTTCGTGTATTTAGTAAAGTTGTCAAGGGACAACTTTTCTGTCGAAGTATTAACCTAGACCGGTCAAATGGACTCACAGGATTCATTGAACAGATATCTTTCAACTAAAAAATTATCACCGGTGTTACTTAAGAATTTACTTTTTCCTGATATTTGAATATATCAAACAGTCGATTTCCCTGCTTAGAATAGACGGGAACTGATGATTAGTTCTAGACTACAAGGGTGGGTTGTTGGACGCCTCTACATGCGTTCGGGACAACGTGATTCGAAAATGCCTACATCAAAACTGATACAGGTGAAGAACCAAAACTCTTCGATCTACTAAACTCCTCGATTCTAAATCCAACCTTTTTACATGGTGTGCATCCAAGAAGCTCAGGACGTCCGGTTATTATTTTGTTTTTCCGTTGGTGATGTTTTTGTAACTTGATTGGTAAAGAATAAGACTGCCATGCATTATCTATGTTTATGAAAATTGATAAATAGTATACAATAAGAAAAAGTATTCCTCAATTTTTGGTGCTGTAATTCCTAATTTTATTTTTGTTTTCAAGTCACCCTAGATATATGTCTGTGATTTGCCTTACGTAAAAAAGACAGTCTGTAAACACTTTCCAAATATTATTTCGTGATTTATTTTGTAAATACATTTGATTCTTGAGTTTCCAACCATAAATTTCCCGTCCATTACTGATATTATCGAGAAGGCCCCAACTTAGGCTCAGGAACTCAGTTCAGGTATATCAGTCCGGGTGTCCCTCACCAGGGACGTTATCGAAAATAATTACCAATTATTCCTGAAATTACGAAAAACCTCACGTACCATCAAGACAGGCCCAGAAACAAAATTAACTCAGGAACATTTTTTTTTCTCAACTAGAAATGATCCAGGACTGAAAGAATTAAAGGTACAGGTACTGAACGTAATAAACCAACATCATCTTCATTCTATATATTTGAAGGAGCTGGAGCTACAGTACCATCATGACCGGAAGGTCGTGCGGGTACTGTATAACCTAGCGCCGTCTAAACAATAACTGTTACGAGGGTTCACTCTCTCGAAAACTGGCTGTCAACAGCGATATGTTAGGTACTACTCAAAAATTATGAAGTCTTCCGTAGGTACATGATGCCGTCAATTATATTTCTAGAAGATTGCTCATGTAATTATATTATCAAGTGAAGAAAATACACACTATACTGACATGGAAGTTTATTGCCTGTAGGAGCTAATTGGATGATATTCACTCATGCTGAAAATGTTCCGAAGTTGTGTAGTTTAGTGTACAGAATCTCAGATATCATTCTAGCTGCCGTCACTTGCAGAATATAATGAAAACGTAAAGTTTTCTGATCCTTGTTGATTGCAATGCTGTAGCGAGATTACATGAAAACCTTGCATAAAATAGGGCATTAAAAACAAAACTCAGAATACACTATTGAATTACAAAGTAATATAAAATTGCATTCATGAACAAGGAATGCAGCATGCGTACTCTCTTCTTGACTATAGAAGCTTTCAGAAGAAAATCAGTTGGCTAACGGCTCAACAATCGGGAATGAGGTCTACTATTTATACAATTTAAAAAAATATATATCAACCTCTATTTATGCATATATTTTATAATAAACTCCTCCATTTTACTCTATTTTATTTCTGCTATGTTATACGATTTCCATCAGGGAACGTTCGATTGTGGTCTGATCCCAAGGGCGGGAACGTTGGAGCACAACAAGATCCCCACGGGAACCTTCGAGCCTGCGCCCTTTGAGGGCCTCTTCTATAGCAAACCATTAGCCCCCTAGATGCTCATTGAAAGGAAGAAAGAGGTGAAAATCACTTGGTGGGCGATCGGGGGAAATCGTAGAATGACCAATTCCACCAAACGACTCCAGTAGATCTAGAGTGACCCGAACAGAGCGAGGGCGTCACTGTGGAAGAGGAAAACTTTCCGTGACAACAACCCTCGGCGTTCATTCTGGATCTCTAGTCGAAGTTTTTTCAAAACCTCACAATAACGATCTGGGTTAGAGGTCGTTCCCCTAGGGAGGTAATCATTCAAAAGAAGAATCATATATGAAGTGAACGGTTATCTACAGAGGCGCTGGTACAACAGTGGATTTTAAAAGAAACTTTTAACGCGATACAAGAACGTGTACAAAATAAGGCGACTAAGTGGGAAAATAAAATTTGAATACGTAGAAATAAGGTAAACTTACTTTTGGAATCCTCATCGCGCTATCACATTTTTATTTTTGCATACAAATGTGATGGCGAACTTGAATTCGGCCAAGTAAGCCAATCAAAGCTCCATGATCCAGGGCCGTATACACGTTATTCCGCTCGGCTAATAATCCTATGCACTTCCACAACAAAGGGAGTCGGATATCTCTCGACGATCGCGGTGAAATCTGCCGTAGTTGTCCCGATCTTTGCATCTCGAAAGGAACTCGCGTTGAGAGCTTTTCCATTAGGTGCCTCCGGAATAATTATCTGATATTGCTGAGAACGAAACTTCGACAAACTTAATTTAGCTCGGAATCATACCGTTCCCTTCTCTGAGATGAGGTCGAATTTCATTCACAGGTCATTTTGCTATATTCTTGTCAATTGTGAACTTTTTCAAACGACCAGGAAAACAGATTTTAGTTACTCTTGTGTTAAAAAAATGTAGTTTTAAGTTTCAAGAAGTGCAGAATTCGAAAATCAAATGAACAAAAAATCTGTAAATCGTTTTTAAAAAAGTTTATTATTTTCATGCTTATTATTTTTTACCCTACTACAGTTAACTTTAGTCTCTATAACATAGTGGTCTTGCTCATTATGGACGTGATGTTACATGATTTTAAGTGAGAAGACCTTTGTCTATCATCCCAAAACCGGTGGAGCGCCAACTGGCAAAAATTGGACTGTTCATAAGAATGATTGCTGAATATTTTATACTCCTTCATCAATAATTCCTGAATCTTTCATGTATTGTGTGATGGATATGGTTAGTTGGTGCAAAAGCATTAGAAGGGGAAACCATACCATTCCATCACCTCACAATACAGATGTTCATAAAATCGTACAAATCACAAGTCAATAAACACTAGCAATTCAATTGTTGAATTGAAAACAAACAAAAAATAATTAGGGCACAAGACCGTTTAGTTGCTGAGAAAAATTATCTTAATGATTTTCACCTCAAAACGATTTAAACCTCTCCAAATACTTCACGCATTCGTTGATGCTCTGAGGTATCTCAGAAATGACTTCGTAGAGACCTCCAGGTGGTTAAAACAATGAAATGATAGAAAAAGGAATGCCAAGGCACATAGATTTTTTGTCTGGGTGTCTATAGATGATTGAAATGCTTCAAATAATCTTTAAAGATGCGGAATATAAACTTGTTACAAGAAATGGGGCGCGACATGTTCCCGCAGACATCAACGCCTTCAACAGGGGGAAACAATTATTGTGGGTCTGTCTCGCTAATTCTGTAGAGGATAGCATGATGACAGACCGTCCTTCGACGACTACATTAATGTTTGAACGAGATCGGACAAGTACAGCCTGAGAAATGATGCATGGAGGAGTGTACGTTTGCTCAAGTGACAGGCTGATATATTGATTTCTGAGCAATGAAACGCACAGGGGACTTCTGCAGCCTAAAACGCACATTCCCTGACAATTTCATCAAAACCGGATAAAAATAGTAGGAATTAAGCTCGTTTAATGAATCAACGGACGCATAAAAAACACACAGACAGACTTGAATGATGAATTAAACGTTGTTTTTCAATGAAACGCCCTGTTTTCAGCACGATGAAAATTGGTCCCAAAGCGTCCCCGTTTATGTCCCCGGTTTTCTGAAATTTCCATATGTCCCCGATTATTACCATCCACACTTCGCATATTTTTCTGCTGTAATGGGCTCTTATACAATTACCAAAGTGATATGAATTCACATATCTCAGAGAATATGTGACTGGAAAGATACCAACTTGGACAGAAGAGAGCACAGAAGTACAAAATGAATGGCGTGATGCTTTATTACATTTTAAGGACAATTATGTGCCGCACAGTAACCTGAAGAAAGTTGCAGAACTTGTGATGTGTAACAGGAAGTGATGCTTCTGTTAAGGATTCTTTTCCCTTATGAATTTTATGTGGACGCCAGAAAAATCACAACTAACTGTGAGTGTTCTTCGTGCAGTATCAACAGCGGTTGAACTTTAATATGAGTTGTGAAGAGTTTCTGAAGAAGATTACTGAGCAGAAATCTGTTTACGGAAAATTCACTCTTCAGAGAAGTATGGCAGCCAGAAGTAACAACATTACAAGTGACATTTAAATCAATCATTACTATTCAGAAATTCCTTGGAACAATCACCTATGACTTTATTAGGGTCAGTAAAATATTAGTATTTATGAACTTTGTCAGTCTTTTTTGTGTGTCATGATCACATTTTGTCTCTATCTTCTCGTACACAAGCAAGTAGGTAAGCTTAATACAACAATAAATTAAATAACTGTTGCGCTCTTTTATCTTCCACTTAAAATTACAAACAGCACCATGAGACCTGCGAATCAGTGTTCTCGGTACCGTCTAAATAAACTATTTTTTGGAGGTGCGGAGAGAAGCCAGCCACCCTCGGTAGCCCCTATTCCTGTGCCCAATTTTGCTAGACTTTACACACAATTTCGTCGGTCCTTCTCAGCTTCGGGGGGGGGGGGGGGGGGGGGGGGGGGGGGGGGGGGGGGGGGGGGGGGGGGGGGGGGGGGGGAAACCTGTCCCCGGTTCACAAAGCAAAATATGGTCACCTTAATGATAGTTGTTCAAAATTCGGGTCTTTTTTGGAATGTCCCCGCATTTTTAAACAGTTTTCTATTGCGTGCACAGGAAAGAATGTGGAACCAGTCGAAACATGTTGGACTCATATTTATGTGAATTTGTGTGGAGGAACAGATATATGGGACAAGACCTATAAGACCAAATATTTGAAGACATTGTTTCTTTTTGGCCCCCAGAGTAATAAAAACAGTGTGTTTTGTTTCATTCAGCTTTTGATTTCTATGTGTGTAATATTATGAATAAAAATAAAAACCAATAAAAAACCCGTTGATTACCAAATTCCTTTGCAATAATTTTATCCTTCAGTACATTCCTTAGACATGTTGAAGGCAATGCGGGGACATTCCAAAAAAGACCCCAAAATTCAATGAAACGCGGAATACGAATGGAAATTCGGATCTAGGAGAAACAAATTTATATCTCCCGCAAGTCAAGACTGAGTGAAAATTATTGACAAAATTTAGCTTAAGCTTAGTGTATTATCAACAATATCAACAAATATTGTGTGTAAATATCAACAATAGTGTTATCGCAGATGAGAGTTGTATGCTACAGAAATGGTGTTTAAATTGGACTTTATAGAATGTCACCATGGTTTATGTTAAAAAGGGTTCAATACTCAAGTTCAGTAGGCAATAAAACGCACTTCAATTCCTTCTTATGTAAACTACTGGGTAGGTATCGTATATGAGGAATACATTTGAAGAACCGAATGACAGTTTGATTTTGGAATTCAAGGAAGTTGCTAGCCAAATTAGGCGGCGGCAGAGATTGCTATGGTTTCTTGTGGGGAGTGTGTGAAATCGGCTTGAGAAGAGAACACATTCGCGTACAGCCGGCGCAAGGTGAGTATCCTCATATCTCGAATGTGGCAGTGAGATATATTTCTCCAGCCGAGCCCTTTCATCATCCTTACAGCTCTGTTAGGAAGTGTGAAAACGTTGAAACGTATAGGTATGTGCTCAAATGAGTGCGCTTGTTGAGTTTGAATCTTCAAATTTATTCTAGTTCATATTCCTTCGAATGCATTTCGGTTTTATGTTTAAAGTCAAGAAGTTATCTGGGACCGTCTCCTAAACTATTTGGCCACAAAATGTATTGAGTTCAATGTATAGAGCGTGAAATAGTGGGGAGTCTTGAGAAATAAGTACAACGTCCCTTTGAACAGAACGACCTGATGAATGGAAAGTTTGATGAAAAAAAATTTGAAAATAATTGGTGGAATAATTTATGCCAACTTTGAGGAACAGATGAGACAGTCGCGAAACCACCATCAGTATTTAGCGCTCAAATGTGGTAATAATGAAGCGGTACCCCTCAGTCAATTTAGTAGCTTCCAATACAGCAAATGGGCTTTTAAAATTAGAGGCGATATTTTCGCTCTGAAATATAAGCCTTATATAACCAATGCATTATCTGGTTAACTCTCCGTCTTCAAGAATCATGAGGCTGGCAAATGAGCACCTCCAAAATGTGGACATTTTCAGCGTATCCCACAGAAGTTTAAGAAGTTCCTTACAAACTATACTTGAGTAAATGATGAACCCCAACAAAACTATCGTTTTTTATCTATAGAGGCTGTAATTTTATTTTTCTTTGTAATTGGGCTAACCCCGTGTTTATGAATAAATAAATAAATAAATGCACAGACTTGTGATTTGTGTAGCAGTCGAGAAGTGGAAAAGGCTTATCACTTTATCGGAAAATGTACGGCATTGGGTGACGTAAGATGGCGGTACTTGGGTGTTGGAGAGCTGGATTGGGAGGCGTATTCAGCGCTAATAGGGTCCAAGAATCAGAATTTCTTTAGGTTCTGCTCTGTTGCATGGCAACTACGGTTCAAAGCCGAAAATTAAAATGGTTTTAATAATTGAGCCTGAATGTTTCTGGTCTATAGTTGTTTGCACTTTTGGTGTGCAAGGAATTCAAGTACAACACTTGGAGTCGAGTTCAAATACCCTTATTGAAAGGTATAATTATCCTTCCAACGAAAATAATAAATAAAAATTGATACTTCTTGACTATTTGAATTTGTAGAGCTATGTATTTGAAAACAAACAAACTTTTTAAAAACATCAAAAACTAGTCGGATCAAAACAATGACATCTGTCATGAACCGCCATCAGAGCTACCAACAACAAGGGGCGAAAAACGGCGTAACAAACTCTGATCCAGTTAGAATTATATGAGATTTTGAATTATTTTGCAATTGATGAGGGTGAAATTTGCTTAACCAATTCAAGCTCAGAACAGTACTAATATCGCTCAGTGAACAAATACTCATAATCAAAGAACATGGATCCAGCGAAGAGCAATTGAGGACTTAGCTGGAAGAAGGCGTTATAATCCAAAACAGTGTTTCGAGGTATCGACCATCAAAGTTTTTCCAATGCTGCACTGTATTCCGCTGGCCTCCCTTGACATCATCCACATTTAATTTGACTTGAAAGGCTATTCATGAAGAAAGAAAAGAAGGTTGTATATCAATAAGCTTCATAGTTTCGTCTAGATTGGAGAAATTCGAAAACATGTTATAACCCCTTTTTCCAGAGAACGCAATTTTCTTACCCCCACCTTCCACAGGACATATCTTCATAAATTTTTGTAACTAATCTAGCACCTATAGATGATACTGATTCACTATTTTTGCTATAGATAATATTCATATTCTTAACAAAGGACGGAAAAAAAACTGGTAATTTAAACTGTCAAAACGTCATATATTAAAAAACTTTGAAAAAACTATAAACTCTTGAAAAAAGAATTCAAACTTCTCAAAACAACAATAGTTCACCTTCCGAAACTGTGACTAGAGAGAAAGGAGAAAAATCACACGTGAAATAGCGTTTTCTAGAAGAAGGAGTTAACGAGCAGGTTGTAAAAACAATTACTACTAACATAATGGAGCAAGATATTTGGATGAAATTTGCAGAGCTGCGTATTTAGGTGTCAAGGGATCCAAAAATGCGATCTTTGGAAAAAGGGGTTATCCAGCTACGTCTTCAATTATTACAGCCGGAAAAATGGAGCACGGCCATCATGGAACCATAAGTGATGAACATTACCAACCTCCGCGCTGCATTTGGTATTTAGTGGAACCTCCTCATTTTGGTGTATTCATGCCAAACAGAGCCTGAAGTAATAACCATTACACATTTGGTCTTTCTCAGATGCCAATTGTTTTATTCGAAGAGATGGATGCATTATTAATGCTATTGACTGATTTATAGAATGTACGAGATTTTATTAAGCGCAACGTTGGTTCGCAACTATTGTTTTTATTTTCAATTGAATTATTACTACCTTGTCAATGAGTTTTGTATTTTGTGCATCCATTAATTATTTAGGAAAACTCTACATCAGACTGACATCTATGGCTATGATTACGCATGTATGTAAATATTACTTATGTTGAATTTATATTTCATAGTAAAAGCATGTTTTCATTCATTCTTGTTAATATATATAGAGAATATGCATAGGAATACAATTTGTATTTGATATAGGAATACAGCCCATCTCTGGTCCACCTCAGTGTTTCTGAGAAGAGATGCGTCTTGATGCATCTCACGTGAGCTCTTCGCGAATAGGAGAAAACGAACAGACAAAGACGGCCGATATTAATGGGCGAGTGAAGGGCAAAAGAATATTCTTATCTGGGGGACCGAAGAAAACTCAATGAGGCGATCCCATTCAACTTTATAAATAGCCGCGGGGATCGATAGGCGTTTGTTATAGATTCACCGCCAGAAAGCCTGGTCTATTTTTGCACCGAAAAAAAAAGAACCTGTACGCGGGAGGGCGTGAGGTGTATATACAGTTGGAGATGTAGTCGTATAATCAATGGTAGCAGAAATAAATAAAGTAGCCCAAACAAACACGAGGAATTAATAGGTTGTTGGGGAAATCCGAACGAGGGTGTTGCATACGTCAAGACGGCTACGTAAGCACACCTCAACAGCTGTTGACATTGGACTGTTATAGACAAAGAATTGTCTTCCCAAGCAAATCACAATTTTGAAGACCTTATGATATGAAGATTCCAATCAAGCAGCACAACCTTATGAGCAAGTTCGATTATTATTATTATTATTTATTTCTTTTGTTTAATATTCTTTATTTTGCGTATTTTGGCAATTATGTAGTCCCTATTAGAGTGCCAAATCGTATGAAATAATTTTTTTAAAGTTTCAGTTATGCAGCAGCCTGATTATATGAGCAACTTTTCGAAATTAAAATATTAAATCTATGGTAAACTGAGTTAAAATTCGAGCAAATTTGTGGGCACAGACATTATAAGCTATCATTTTGATGCGATAATTTTATAGAGAAAAAACTTGTGACATGCAATTTGATTTTACCCCCCCCCCCCCCCTCCTAAAATCGTCAATGGGAGTAAAAAAAGAACTCTGTTTTTTCAATCTTCATCCTTTTTTGCAAGGATCTGAAATATCATATTTGTGCACCCCGCACAAATGAGCAACCATGCTCAGGTGGCACCAACTTTTTTTTATTTTAAATGGGAACCCAAACTTTTTATTGCTGATTCGGATTCAACCCGAAAATTTCATAGAAATTCGATTCGTCAACCAATTTTTTATTTTATTTTTTATTTTTTTTATTGCGCGCAACCGGTTCAGCGAACACGCAAAGTTGCGCAACACCATAATTGTCAAATAGTGGATGATGGTGAACTGTAAAGTGTGGCACATGAATTTCCGTTGTTTTTTAACGCTGGTTCACGTGATGCTATCCGTTTCTTGATTCAACTCGATTTTTTGGAAAATATTGACCGACTTTTGTTTAATTTTGCGTCCGTTTTTTTTTTTTTTTTTTTTTAAATTCAGGCGCATGTTTTTAGATTTTTACGTGGATTAATATTTTAGGTCTGGTTGAAGAATTCAAAAAGTAGGAGAGTGAAACCTTCTTCAGTGATCTAGTGAAAAATCATCTTAATCTGAGTGTTGAAAGTCTGCATAAATGACATGCCATTAATCCGTAAAAATTGAGTCGAATCAAGAAACGGATAGCATCACGTGAATCAACGTTAAAAAACAATGAAACTTCATATGCCATACATCATTCACTATCAGACAATTTTGGAGTTGCGCGACTTTGCGTGCTCGCTGAGCCGGTTGTACGCAATCAATACAATTGGTTGAGGGATCATATTTTCATGAAGTTTTGTGTAGAATCCGAATCTGCAAAAAAAAGTTGGGTACCTATCCATTTAAAATAACAAAGTTAGTGTCTTGCGCATGGTTGTGCAGTTGCGCGGGGTGCAAATATATGATATTTCAAATCCTGCAAAAAAATATGAAGATTCAAAAAAAAAATTTTTTTGTTTACTCCCATTGACAATTTAAGGACGATTTTAGGAGAGTTGTCAACAACTCGTCGAACACCCTGTACAATACAGATTATACAAATCTGAACGAAGGATGTCTCTTACCAGCAAATCAGGGTAGCAGGCAAATCTCTTATAGTACTGAGGCAATTTACAGCAATCTAATCAGCAGCTGCTGACCTAGCACATTTTGAGATTCCTCGAAAGAGGAATCCTAATGTGCGTGGCTTAACAAGGAACTTTGAGCATGCCAGGGGGCTTAGGGTACCCCAGAGGGAGGCGGCCGTCGTTTGACGACCGCACCATTGACATTGACGACCCCTCATTTGGTTCTCGAACTGAGTCGGCAGCGCTAAAGGCAGTAGGAGAAGAAAAAAAAAGAGAAATACGTCCAAGCCCGAGGGGAATGTCATGCATCATTCACTCCCTTGTACGTACAGCAGATGCTCTACGTAAGTGGAGACGGCCTGATTGCTTGCTAACAGTGAAGGATGGGGCTGATATCTCCCGTAAGGAAGATAAAGAGAGCATGGAATGTGCTGACCTATCGGTCATATACCGAAAACCAAAACTGCCCGTTCAATTTTAACAGTGAACGTTTTAACGGTTTTAAGTGTTCGTTTTAATACAGTGATTTTATTATGTCTAATTAACAACAGTTCAAAAAAATCCGAAGTTGCTCTATTTTCTCCTACTCTATATGGAAACGAAAGAAATTCGTGTTAGTTACACTATTCATTACTCAGGAACGGCGGAACTGATTTGGCGAAAAAATCACCAAGCTAATCCTCAAAAGTTTGCGGACGGAATTTACTGAATTCATGTTTCTCCCACGGTCAACTATATGTGGCATGTTCACGGGTCGGAAGACCATCTGCGTTATTTTTTCTTGCACCAGATAATAAAATAAAAAATGTCGTATATTTTTTATTTATGTATTCAACAAATTTACGGGCTGTAGCCCTATTGACAAAAATTTACAATGAATAATATATGATAAAGTTGATGATTGAAAATAATTTCATTATTAATAAATTGTATATATGCAAGTAAAAGGAAAAACGGCTGTAAATTCTTTCAATGAGGTTTATTATTCTATTGGCTTGCGTTCATGATTTGAATTTCTACTAAGCTTTGGAGTGTGCGTGTTTCACAGGATAGAGCTATTATTGAATTTCAGGAGATATGCATGGAGCACGTAAATCTGTTCTAAACCAAAATACCTATTTGAATTGATCAGTTGATCATATTTGTGTGCCTCCTGAAATTCAATAATCGATCTATCACCTGTGAAATATGCACACTCCAAAGCTTAGTAGAAATTCAAATCATGAACGCAAGCCAATAGAATAATAAACCACAGTGAAAGAATTTGCAGCGTTTTTATGGTTATCAGAATGCTTCAACCCATGCATCGGCTACAAAGCCTTTTACAATTTCACTCCAGTATTCACATTACTACATCACTACATCACTACGTCACTAGGTTACTGATATCAACACAAAAACAATAATAAACCAAAATAACGCGAATGTTGTCACCATAAATCGGGCCATAGATCGGGAATGGTTTGAGCTACGGACCTGGGGAGGGTCTCATTCGATTCCTCGTGGAGTGTTCTTCAAAAATAGTACAAATTTAGGCCGCCTTGACCTTTTTTGAGGTTTTTAGGGATTTTACAAAACTTTGACAACCCTTGAAGGGCACTTTGAATTAAGTGAGAGAGCTGGCTCATGAATTGGGGCGTAGCCGGACCAACATGGATTTTTCCTGAAAATTACAGATCTTTTGGTCCAGCCGTTTGGGAGAAATCGTGCGAACGGCGGACGGACGGAAAAATGTTTATGCAGATTCGGATTCTATAATTAATTATCCATTTAAAAAAATTGATCTTCACAAAATTAAGTTTTGTTTATTTATAACATCTAAGGCGGAACAAATTATGCCGAGTTAGGTGGTAGTGTTGTTCAAACCGTTAACCTTCACCACGAATATCACCTTTAGACGTTCTTTCAATTAATGTTAGCAATAAGAAATCTGTGATGATTAGATTGGGCGAGTGTTGGGCCCCACGCGTGACGTTTAAAAGCACTGATTTCCTAACACTTCCGAATCTCGTTTACCATAACGCCTTCTGAGCAGTCAGCGCTGAGATACTTCTTAGCATTACAAAAGGCCTTTCTTGAAAAGTTTCGTTGAAATACAGCTGGCGCATATTCATCTCCACAAACCACTCTTGACGAATTGTTCATATAAATATTCGAAACCAAAATCACATTTATATCCACTTTCATCATCATCATACCACCCTTTTGAGATCTTAACTATTCACGGGATATTACATCAGAGTAAGTACAAATGGTGGATTACAGGAGGTTAATGGTGGGGTGTTATATCTCAGCCTCAAATTGCCCGTCTTGCACACTCTTCCTCTCCGTTCTCATTTTCCCTCGCGAAAATCCATCTCCTTGATCTTCATCTCCCTAATTCCTCTAAATGTTCCTCTTCTACCCGGACTTCTTTTGTAAGTCTGCGTTCAAGTGAAACTTTCGCTACTTCAATCCCATTTTCCCGTGTGGATGTGATTTTTTCAAGGGATTTTCAAAACAAGTCTGCGGAAAAAAACGCGTTTTGTGCCATCAAATCCTGTACTTCTACACTTGAAAACACTTTCTTCCAACTCTTAACCGCATTTACCGATACAACGTTAAATTTCCAGCATACCTAGCGCACATTCATAAACAAAAACTATCTTCCAAACTTCTAAGGACCCCAATCGCATATCACACTTTTACTACATGTACACAAAATAAGTTTCTGAAAATGTTTGAACTTCAACGCTTTTTCCAAAACAGTTACTGGAAGCTGTTAAATTTCAGGAAAAGTTGGAGATTCAATCTTCTTTTCAATGGTGCGGTAAACCAGGCGATTCCGCATCGATTTCATGGAGAACTTTCAGTTTGAAGGAGAAAAAATGTTGAGCAAGCTCTAAAACAGCTGACGAGGAGGAGCAAAAGTTAGAACGGCACAAATAAAAAAATCATTGAATAGATACTGCGAAACCTGATGTTGAATTGAAGTGAGTAGGTTGATGGAATTAGTTGAAGTTTTATCAGAAGTTATGGACAGTATTTTTTGATGTTTCGAGACATTCTGAGTACAATGTCAACATTTCCATAATTCAGCAGCCACATCATGAACATGTAGATCAGGGCTTTTAAGACACTGACTAATCAACCGTTAATCATAGAATAATGTTTGACATTTTCAAGCCTGTAGAGACGAACACGGGAAGTTGATGGAAGCTACGAAACAAGAAGTAAAATGTTTTCTCTCCACACCTTATTCACGATTCCAGGCTTCATGATTTATTTTCACAGCCTATTTTCAGCTTCTCAGGTGTTTTTGGATATTCGTGAACAACCAACCCATTCTGAATGCAAATCTGTTTCGTTCAAACATGGCACAAATATTATAATAGTATCCAAACGTGGGTTTCAATGAAAGAAACTTCATATCGCCAGTTTTTCATTATTGGGCCGAATGTCAATATGCAATAAACATTCAAAGAATAGTTTATTAAACAGAAAAATCTCTCCTTACCCTCCACACTATTAAGCCAGAAATACAGTACCACTGGGTGTCTCAAACGGATACCGTACTTTCTAATTACTGTTGACTACATTCCCAACTTTTGTAGTAAGAAATTCTCGAGGCAAGCTCACTGAGTGACTCTCAACTTTCATTCTTCTTTTTCTCTGAACAATTCCCCACGATCACAACTTTTTCAATCACCTGAATTAATGAATCACCTAAAACACTTAAAAATTACTCATTAAAGTGAACCACTTCACACTATGGAGAAACCCCATCATGATCAACTGAAAACCCCACAAATTTAACATAGAAAAATTCTTAGGACGGGTTCACGCATTTTGAAGGCAATCCGATGGGGAACGTTTGGCCTCATCGTCTTTTAGCCATATCTACAAATTATATTGTCCCTTCTGGGACATGCTCCCCTCCTATTTGAGCTCCGACCTTGGTATCCAGACTAAGAGATTGCTTGCTCAGGTTCGGTTGTCTTGGGTCCTATTTTCTAAATTAAGCTTACCAGGCTTTGAAGCAAAATTTGGTAGCCTAGTGGACTGCCCGTTATGCAACCTTCCTGAACCAGACAATATCCTTCATTTTCTTTGTGTATGTCCCGTCTTTCGTGATGAGCGTTTTTCCTTTTTTCTTTATATAAATTGGGTCACTACTTTCTCTTCTCTGTTTTGTTATAAAGATATAATCACATGCCAAAAAGTGCCTAGCTTTATAAATAATTGTATAAGAACAATCGAAATCAATATTCATTCCATTTATTTATCTTTGAACATTGATTGCCAACCTTTTAAAGCCGGAAGACTCTTGCAAATGAACAATTTCATTACATTTCATTTCAAAAAAAAAAAAAAAAATCCAGCCGTTTAGCACGAACACGTGAGCGTTTTTTCAACATTACATTCAAGTAAGATTTGATTTTATTCAAGAGAAAACTTGTGTATCATAACTTCATGGGAGAATTTTCTCTATTGGTCCACTGTTCACTAAATTTATTGGATGCAGTTTTTGAAATGTTTCACAAGTCATGCCTCTAGTGGTAATACGGGAAGATAAGCATCGGTTATTAAAGCTTCGCTTCTATATAACCGAGTTTTGACTCGATATTGGGTATCAGAAACTAACAATTTGAATTCCAACGAGTTTTTCTCTCACTTTCTTAATCGTGAATGAGTGAAATTGAATTTACTGTGATTACTACCCCTCATTCTCTGTTCCTCTTCACAAATTGGTCAATTAATAAGCAATTTCCTTCCGAACTACTCACGAATGCGGGTAGAGCGCAATAACCGTTCGAACTTAGATGGGTTTGCGAACCAAACTTAGGAGCCCATTTCCAGTCGTCTTTCGTCGGTAGAGATTGGAAACAAGGCTACAATCCCTGAAGCTGCTCCTTCTTTTCTTTTCAGAATGAACCAGTTTCGCCTATTTATAGTTTCTATCTATAGATTGAATTCCTTGAAACTGCGGGAAAATACCAATATCGATTTTATTGAGTTACAAATAAATTGGTTACGATGTCGGTTGAAGTCGGTTTGGAATCCAATTCTGCAAAATATTCTATACAAACCAATTTCGCAGGCACAAAATTACCATACACATCTTCAATTGTTCAGTCCTGGAGGTTCATTTGAAACCGGAGTAAAACCGAAGAAGTTATCCTCGAAAAAAGTATTTAGGCAAATGCAGTGACGAAAATTATAGTCCTACAGATTTTTCGGTGATAATGGTAAACTAAGGACCGACCGACTGCGAGGCCCCTTGGCTAATTTCTCCTCTGTTCACTTAAGATATAATAGAAAAACAAAATAAAAATAAATTTAAGGAAATCACAAAGTACGCAAAATGCTTTAACTGAAGTACAGTATCAAAGGCAGTTTGATGATAAACGCTATATTCATTAAAGAAACATGTTTAAATTCTTTTTAGGGGAATAGACGTATGTCATATTAGTGATAGCAGAAATAGCAACTAATTCTAATACGAGATTACCGAAGATTAATCTGGAACTTTACAGAAGGAGTGCCTATGTTGTTGCTTTTAACTTTTTTCATACCAATAGCTTAAATTTGCGTAACTACAACGTGTTCCGAATTTTAAGAGGGATATTAACCATGTTGTTTGTAAAAATATGCTTGAAATGCTTCGAAGAATGCTTTTTTTTTTTTCAAACGGTTCTTTTTTTCCTCCCATTATCAGATGAGTAGTTAGTTAAAACAGAGATCAACTCCACGGAATAACACAAGTTCATCAAGGATTTATCATTCCATGGGCACTTGTTCCTTTTTCATTGACTATTGAACTTTCGGTTTTGCTTTCTCTTTTTCAATTATCTTATAAAAGTATATGAGTAACATTATATTTACCGTTTTCCATGCTTTTTTTCTGTAGTGTATATTCAAATGTGCCAGTAGTCTATATAAAAAAAAGATAATAGCATTTTGTAAGTAGCCTGGAGGTCTTTTGTTGTTGGTCTTCTATCGCTTGCATTTATGCCAACGGGAAAGTACTAAATCATGTAAACAGGCAACACAAAAAAAAAAACAGAATAACATAACTTCAGCTGGACTTTTGAGTGATAATGTTGAGTGTGAATCCCTCATCCATTGCTCGAAGCTGGGCAACGACGGGTGAACCTAGTACAATACATCATTGATAGAACATATTATTTAGAGGTTGGTACAAGATTGGCGGTTTTCGATGTTGATGAAAACGGTTGGTAGCAACTTGATGTGGGCGTGTGTTGATATGCCGCTTCATTTGATAATGTCGACATATTAACACCCTCCGGCGCCAGCGCTACTGAATGCCAGCATTCCATTTGACCTCATAAGGAGCTGACCTTTGCGGAGTTGCACCCACACACATAATTTGGTCGAGGTTGTCACGTTAGTTAAACTGTGGGTTTCATGTCAAGGTAGCAGAATGAAGGGCGAAACTGATTGTAGATCCTCGTCAAGAACTTCCGTTTTGTTTGAAATCTTCATCAGGCCCTGAAGAAATTAATAAGAGAACCATTTACGCTCGGAAAAGATACATTAGTAAACAATCAGGCCAAAACTCAAAAACTGCTATATACTAAATGCAAATCCTAGTCAAGGATGGTACTGTATCATAAATCATACTGACCGATTAAGGTCTAACTATGGGCCCCAATGAATTTCATCGTTGTCAGATCAAAGGTAACGTCAAATATTAACGTAAACGTGAAAGACACTAAACATTGTATTCCTGAATTTCTACTTTGCTACCTTCTATCCGTACCGCGGTGTTCGATACCGCACCCCTAACTTCAAACATCAATGTACACTTTATTTGAAAGGGAAATGAACCGAGCCCCTAAGCACCCTCCTAACATTCTACGAGAAAGCTCACGTGGTTGTAATTTGTTTGTTTTGATTAGTATGTTGTTCTTTACTGACCTGTTTACGGGTAGACCTACAGAGCGTACGTTCCTCCCGTATGAGAACCGTACAATTCAGTAGCGGTCGGGGGTCAATTTTTTATGTACCTACTGATATGTATTTGCTTATTAAGTGTAATTTGTCTTGAATAAACATGATTATTATTATATTATAATATATTATTATCATGCGCATTTTACTACGATTGGACTCCAAGAAGTTTCAAAGAAGACGTCATTTGCAATGGGTAACATAATAAACGAACGTTGACGTTCGAGCTTGCTGATTTGTAACTGTAGAAATTGGTTTACCTCACATTACTGTAACCTGCCAAAGAACTGAAATTGAAATATCTCTAATGGTAGCTCCCAGATGCAGCAATATCGAGTTCAACAGCAAAAAGCATACATCGTAAATGTGAAAAGGCTGAAACAGCAATGTAAAGCCGGTGTCCAAGACAAAACATACATAACGTATCAGCAATAGCAAATTTTTATTTTTACTTGTATAAGACCAACAGCTGGAAGTCCAAAAGACTAAATTGCCCTAAAGTAGCCGATGGAGAAACTCCGATAAGTATCAATGTAAATGACATCATTTTAAAAGGAATAAACTAAGAAATTACTATGTTCCTTTCTCTCTATAATCTCAGCCATGATTTGAGACTGCTTTACGGAGACCGCAACATTTGCTTCGCCTGGAATTTTGGCTTAGTATTCGATGATAAACCATTGAACTCGCCAACAAATGAGATATGAAATGTGAGTAAAGAGGTACAGATGAAATTTCAAGGACAATTTTACCACAAATGCTGTTTGTGTTCAAACTGTTGAACTTGGAATTGAAACATTACGTATTGGATATCATAACAATTAGTTGGTGGAATGAGCTACTTGCACCTGCCAAGGGCTGACGCGATATGCCTCCATCACCCACAGGATATATCTAAAGCCAAAAAGCTTGCAGCTAATGCTCAGGTTAGCTTCTTCATGAAACGGGAATGGAGACCCAACCTCATCCATCACAATGTGGAGTAGTAAAGATCATGTAATAATAAAATAAATAATTGTATTTAACAATAACCAACTGCGCATAATTTCATGTTATAGTCCGTCCAACGATTTCGTTGAAATTGCCATGACAATCATATTTGTATTATCTTAATAATGAAGTCATTCCCTTCTACGCTCCAAATTTGAGCGAAATCGGACGACTAGCAACTGGTATTTGATGGATTTCAGGTTTAATTTAGATTGATTGGATTTAAGGCTCGTATTGAAGTGTTCTATCTGATCGAAGAAACCAATTCAGGGCTCTACTGCCAAACCGTAATATTCTCTTAAAATTTTATAGAATTCGGATGAAAACTGCATAAATTGACTTGTTACTAAGACGTTCCGAACACACAACACAAACAAAAGTTGTGCAGAATGGTTTAAAAATCAAAATTCAAGAAGACATGTTGACTTTTATGGGGAAAACCAGTTACGTTCATAGAGCGAAAACAGTGCTTTCAATATGTCTGGACGACAAGGAGGTGATGGAATGGACGTTTCCCCTTCAGAGAGCTGACACGACAAGCCTGCAACACCCAAAGGATACCCATGAAGCTTTAGATTTGCGGTCAAGATCAGCAGTTTCTGAAAATGGGGAGGAGGAACTATTCATTCACGACACAACTAGGATGCCAGTTTTTGGGAAAAGTTAAGCTAGTTTACGATGCTTGTAAATATTAGGATTCTTGTTTATTCTTAGTCGTGCTGGAATTTATTCAGAAGTTGAATTCAACACTAGCAGACTTTAATCAGAGCAATATTAAGAGATCGCTACGGGATCTTGATGGAAGACGGAAAGGAAGGATCCAAACTATCAACTTTCAATGTTTGTGACTCTCTCACTTTAGAAGGTAGTTTACAGCTCTAAAGGTTATAGCGTTTCGTTTTTAATGCTCTATAATATCGGTGCCCGTAACCGTTCTTGTAGATCTTTGGTTTTGGAATAATGGGACGTAAGTTAGAATGTGCTATTTTACCCAACTTTGTAAGGCCGTCATTTTGTGTTCCAGCCACTATAAGACGGCAGTCAGCAATTTATTACCTCATGGGGTGAAGGAGGTTTTATAAAATTTATATGATCAATAAAATCAGTCATGCTTTCGCTCAAATACGAACGACCTCCAGTCCTGGACCTAGAGTACTAAAATATTACGCAACATCTAACGACAAGTTCAAGTCACGGAACGTTCGGGGAGGTTACGATTGATTTGTGATTCCCCTTCCACCTCCCCGTCGCTCAACAGAACATTAAACGACCCCATCGTCACGCTAAGGCAGCTACGCCCCATTCACATTGAACTGTGGATTTGAAGGAAAAAAGGGGAACATCAACCGCTGCCCAATGTCCAGTGACCGCGTTCTGTCTGGCACTGACGTCCTGCG
The DNA here is from genome assembly GCA_031894815.1 of Creontiades dilutus. Classification (NCBI taxonomy): domain Eukaryota; kingdom Metazoa; phylum Arthropoda; class Insecta; order Hemiptera; family Miridae; genus Creontiades; species Creontiades dilutus. The sequence continues at coordinate 992,746 of JAVIWC010009153.1, read as the reverse complement.
TTAAAGCTTAAATATTAATACGTGGACCACGCCATCAAATGTTTACTCGCCCCTCAATCGATAACCCTGAATACATAAATCTGTTAATATTTTGATCTTCAAAGTACAAATCTTCTTTTATTCACGACTTTTATTTTTAGAGCTGAAGCTATCGGTTTATTGTAAACGTTTTGTTCTTGACCTAACAGCCGAGCTCGACAGTGTTCAAGTGCTTGCTTCAGAATCAATAAAGAAGTCAAAGGCTAGGCCCTCCGACAAAACAACAAATAATATCTTTGAATCATTAAAATGGTTTGAGTAAATAACATGTTAACATTCAATAGCGGCTGGGTATGATTGAAGGAAATGATGTAATAATTTAGGAATGACCATGCTTATGGAAGAAATAACTGCATGTACAAGCATGATTTGCCTTGAGAATTGAGTCTGAAAATAAAACAACATTACCAGAGCAAAAACTGCAGCTATTTCACAATTATGGTATGAACTATTCAAAACTCAACAACAGGAACCTAACAAGCAACATGCTGAACTCATCTTCTTAGCAACGACTGAGTTTCATTATGGCCGCTCATTACAATGTTGCATAATGAACTAATGATATTGCCAGGCTATTCGTGCATAACTCGCTAAACCTAGGCAGCAGCTGGGATCTGTTAGTCTATGTACCAACTATTGCCTGGTTAGGAACGACGTGGCCGATTCTAAATTCGACCAGAATTGTGTGAGCGCCAGAAAGTGAACCACCAAGCGTACTCGCCGGTTCCACAAAGTGCGAAGCCCCAGAGGTTGACAGCCTTAAAACGCCTTGGGATTGAGCTAAAACAGAACCCCACGCAGCTTGAATTACCATTTGATTGTCGACTGATGGTTGATTCGAGCGATGTATCGTTTCTTTGAACCCGTGATCAACTTCTAAATCCCGAACGTCCCAGAAAGTCCCTCTCCGCTCCAAACCTGAGCTGTTGTATTATTGTGAAGGGTTTTCACTATTTGGATGAACTAGGAGATACTCCCCTACTTCCTTTGCGAATTAATTTAGATATGGAGATTCCCTGTCTACTCACACGAATGCAGCAGAAAGGCCTATACAAAAGGACATCTTTGAATCACTGAAATGTTTTAAATAACCTCATCAAGTTCAACAGTGGGTGTGCATTGTTGGAGGAAATGATGTTCTAATTATTTAGAAATTATCATGTAGCTGTGATCGTAAATTATTCAACCTCCCCCCCCCCCTCCACCATCACGAATTTGAATGTGGTTTGTGAGTACATTATGTTTGATGGATTTTACATTTCAGACAAGAATTTACGTAAAAGCAATGACTATATATAGTGTATCAATTAAAACCTAGTCCTTAACATTCGGTGAAAATTTGTTCAAAGTCAGGGCGAAAAGTTCATGATTTCAAAAGGACAGTATGAATCAACGAGAGATTAGGATGAAACTCACCAAACAATCAGAAGGTTCATACCTGAAACAAAAAGAGTATGCGGATCAATAAGTGAAATAGTGCGTTGATAGCCCAGTTTATTGAGGCTCATCGATCGATCCTCTAAAGAGATAGATTAATAGATGGAAAATATTTTTGTTTTTGTTCACACAAAGTGTATAACAGTTGTCAAAAAAGGTCAATAAATATGAAAACAATCAAGGTTATCATGTGCTCATGGTAGTCATACAAAGAGAGAATGGTGAAGAGATAAAAACAATAAAAAATACGGATGAAACAACAATCGAAAAGTCGGATGCTACTAAACCTCATCATTTGATTGACGAGACAGAACCCAACCCATCAGTGGCCTCACGACGCCCCAATGCTAGATGGTCGCCGTGAACAAGATTATTTAATTGCTTCCATGAATAACACGCCAGGCGAGATCTCCCCAGACATTCAATGAATTACAATCATATTCAACACAAAATGTCATGAAGTTTACAGTTCTATCTCAGCTTTAAGATCAAAAACGCAGCAAATTCTTTCACTGGGGTTTACTATTCAATGATTCATCATTTATTTCCTACAGAGCTTTGGAGTGTGCTTGTTTCACAGGTGATAGAGCGATTATTGAATTGCATGAGATATGCATAGAGCACTTAAATCGGTTCTCAACCAAAATACCTATTTGGATTGATCAGTTGATCATATTTGTGTGCTTCCTGAAATTCAATAATCGCTCTATCACCTGTGAAACAAGGACACTCCAAAGCTTAGTACAAATTCAAATCAACAATCATTGAATAATAAACCCCAGTGAAAGAATTTGCAGCTTTTTTTTCAAGAGCGATTACAATGGAAAAATATTCTATTCGAACATTTAAAATTTCGTACTACCGAGCATGCATATCAGAATGCTTCAACCCGTGTATCGGCTATAAACCCTTTTAGGAGTTCACTCCAGTATCCACATTCACTACATCACTAGGTTACTGCGATCAAAACAAAACAAAAAATACAAAAAACTCTTGCGTTTGTTTTGATCGCAGTAACCTAGTGATGTAGTGAATGTGGATACAAATGTTGGCACCATAAATCGGGCCATACATCGGGAATGGTTTGAGCTACGGACCTGGGGAAGGGCTCATTCGATTCCTCATGGTATGTTCTTAAAAAAAAAAAAAGACCAAATTTAGGCCGCCTTGACTTTTTTTGAAATTTTTAGGGATTTTACAAAACTTTGACAACCCTTGAAGGGGACTTTAAAATAATTGAGAGAGCTGGCTCAAGAATTGGGGCGTCGTCGGATTAACATGGATTTTTCCCGAAAATTTCAGCTTTTTTGCTTCAGCCGTTTGGGAGAAATCGTGCGTACGGCGGACGGATGGAAAATTTTTTATTGCAGATTCGGATCCTACACCCTCTGAAACGTAAACCGTAAAATTTTCAGGGGGGTTAGAATTTTTTTTTTTCAAGAGCGATTACAATGGTTCATTATTGAATAATAAACCAAAAGCAAGCACTAGTACTTAATTTAAAATTCCTCGACTGCCGGCATAAATCGATGTGCCCACCACATAAGGTTGGTGTACGGACGTATCAATCTTTCTAGAAGCCTAATGACAATCACATGCCGCAAGGGCAACCGATCCAGAACAGCAATTTGACGTCAGAGGGCGGTTGGTGGGTGGAGTTATCCGAGGGGACCCCAATTCGATTCGACTGTATAGTGACGTCAAACGTGTAGGAGTGACGCTCATGGCGTGTTGTTTACATTGGAGGAAATGTGGTTATGATGTAAGAAGGTTAGGATCTGTGGGGGCTCCTTATGAGGGGATTTCCCACGTCATCCGATGGATATGCGAGTTGGCAGTCACCCGTTAGTCCCAAAACTGGTTATAACGTTCGAAGGTTGAAGCTTTTGCGCATTCTGCAGAACGAACAGGATTACTCAATCATCAAAAAATGTAGACTAACGAGCGTTTGAAAAACATATTTGACAAATTCAACTCATTAAGCTTATTTGAATCCTTAAATTGACTTCACAAAATTATTGTGGGAAAAATTGTTGGGTAATTTAGTGGCCATTTCTCGTCAGAATGAGATAAAACTAAGTACATTCAATCGAAAGCGATCTTCCGGAGTTTTGTTGCTCCTTTCGTCATGCATTGAAGCTAACCCTCAAATGTGAGAACTACTGGATCCAGGCAAGTCTCGCTAGCCAGATTTCATCTTGGTTTTTGGTTTTTACATTTTTCTTTAAATTTTGAACCGTATAACGAAGATTTGATAGAAAGGACTAGTTGCCCCTTCCAAAGACTGAGGAGATAGGCTTGCAACATCATGGAACAGCTAAAGCTGGAAAGCTTCACGTTCATGCTCAAGTTTAGCAGTTTCGAGAACCGAAGAAAGAATATGTTCCTCATACACCGCTTCAAAGAGGAGGAGGGGGCTCAATGCTTGGTGAGGTTCGCTATACAAATTGGCAATATTGGGGAGAGGCAAAATAGTTTTGGAAGAGTAATATTAAAAACCAATTGATCATTTTGTCTATCGAGGAGATGGCATCAAGACAGTACATTTTAGAAAATGGTGGCTCGAAATCAGGCTCTGCCTACATATAGAGTCTCCAACGATACGTTCATTCAACAATCTGAATTACATTTCAATTACACCTTTGTTAGTATGATGAATCTTTTTTCAGGCATAACGCTCATAAGAAACGAGGAGTATATCGACACATATCACTCACACACCTTTCAAGAGTAAGGGCAGGTTTGGGGCTAGGAAAGGTTGAATAAGCTGGCAATTGGCAGGCCAAGAGTAAATAAGCCATTTATAGGAGAGAATAATTAAATTTTATTGCTCACTTTGCCTATGGGGCAGTGCGATGGAAAAGGAGTTCAGAATAGTCAGTATTATAGAATGAATGAGCCTTAGCTAACTTATAACAAGAAGGCGATGGAATGAACTAGTTGTGTGTCCCGAGGCTGAGGAAATATGCATGCTACATTCAGAGAATATATATTCTCTGAATGTCGTGTATATATCCCTGAAGCTAAACATTTTAGCAGTTTCACGACACGGTTAGGGGGAGCTATCTATCGATATCAACAATGTTTCTGAAGACGATTACGTTATAAATTTGTGTCCCCCATGATTAGAAACGTTCATAATTGGAAACCAATATTGAAAACCGTTACTGTCACCTGATACCGATAATCGCTGAAATAACACCATGAAAATAAAAGCGTCGCTAGAAAGATGAGAGACAAGGTATTTATTGAGGAATATTCGTTGTACACAATTCATTCCCATCGATCGGAGCTGTAATCCGTCAATCAGGCGGTAATACCGGAATTTATTCCGGAGTGAAACCACCGCTGAATCTAATTAATCTCAGGATAACTTGTTGTCGAATAGACAGTGACATTGAATAGTGGTGTCACTCTCCATCACTAGAGCCCGATCATTACAGTTAAAAATAGTGGCGGATCGATAAAGCAACGATTTTTATCAGCTTTGTTTTCAAGTTTAAAAATGGATTACAGAATAAACATGAGCTTTTTTGTCGAATTTTTTGGAAAATGAAGTTTTTGCGATGTCTTCAAACTTTTGGTACACTTCTATTCTAAGAATAATGGCTCTGGAAAATGAATTTGTATATCCGCTTTAGTATATTTGCTCATGTTGTACAATGTTGTTGTCGTTCAATGTTTACTGTTCTTTGTACACTAAAGTGAAGAAAATTATATGCAACTAGGATTTGCAGACGAATGGACTTACACATTGACAGACAAAAGAGTACAAAACAAAAGTTGGAAAAGTTGGTAGTTTAAAGTCGTTAGTTGTTGTTTAATGAGACCATAAAACCATCAGACGGCTGTTTTACATCTCCCAAAAGTGGCAACAATGTTTCCTGTAGAAAGCTTTCTGTAGACTCATAGCCGACTAATTGACAAGAAGTCGAATACATGGGTTCATTTTCGGAAACAACTAGGCTGGAAGTTGCGTTTACGCAGAGAGGTACGATGTATGATGGATACATTCCCGTTTCTTGAAATTAATACTCCAGAGCATCAACTTGACATTTTTTCCGGTATACATTTTTTAGAGGTATCTTCTGGGATTTTCGAGCTAATCGCCTCAGCCCATGGAAGGGGTAACTAATCAATTCTATCATCTCCTCGTTATTTGGTAGGAGAGCAATATTGACTGTCAGGATGCCCCATTCCCCATTCGCTCCCACTCGCTTTTTGAAAGCTCCGTGAGTTCGATGGATAATGATATTCAGCTATTGCCCTTTTCTGTTACTCAATCTGCTACTAGGGAGCATAAATTTGGTGCTTTTCAGCTTTCGGGGATCCCCTGAAGGAAGGTCCAATCAATCACCTGATTGATATAGATGTCGCTCAATCTTAAACTTATTTGAACGATCATTAAAACAGTAAAATCGAAAAATCCCTTTATAATGTCATGTCATTCACACTAATTATCAGAGTAAGTACTACTTGACACGCTTCAAAATATTGATGAAAGCCAAATTCCATCGCATTTTCGGTTTCGTACGAATGGGTCCGGTTGGTAAAACGCTTTAGGGGTATTGAAGTAAGTATTTAACCCTCTGGGTAGTAGGTATGTCATCCTCCAGAGATTCGAGAAATCCAAACAATTTGTATCCCCGTATCCCAGATGAAATCGCTATTCGCTCTGACATTCACAGACAACTGACTCATCATCCCGGTATTTCGCAGGTGGTTGCGAGTCGCCCGACCCTTTGTGATTCCTATAAAATATTCCTCGCTTTATAGCCGGACAAACTTGATTATACCGCCATCCGAATCACTGGCAATAAATTCCCCTTTATCAAAGATGCCGACTGTCAAGAAGATTTCGTTTGAACCGGGAGGTTTCAGTCTCTTGAAAGGGTAACTCCCCAATTTAACTCCCCTGCCGATCGATTCAAAGGATACCAACACGTATTTTGTCATAACCAATAAATTCACAATGAACGTAATATCTCCCGGACTTCTCGAGCGCTGAATCATTGGTTTCAATTCCACTGGTTCAATGGAGAGGAAAAGCAAATAATATTCGGACTCCAGTTTCCATAGATCTTAGTATGCAGAATAACCAACACAATACGTTATGATATTAAACTACTGTAGAAAATGATTTTTATCAACCATTTTGGGCTAGGCTTCGCAGTATTTCCTCAGTTTATACTTAACAGTCATGTGTTCTACAGGTCGATTTCTGACAGCTAATGACAAAGCAGTGAACAGTATTTCAATACTACCGCAGTCCCACTAATAATATCCTTCTTATTGAATGCTTAATTTTAAGTAAAAACGGATTCTATATCAAGTCTGAAAAGTCCGCCAAGTTGGGTGGCACTTGGTATCCCCGTATCGATACCATGAAAGTATATGTCACTGAAAGGATTCAAACAATCTTGAAAGATGGAGAAATCAAGGTTGTTGGAAAGATCCAAGGAGCAAGCAAGATGTGCTATTACCCACGTTGAATCTACGAGTATTAAGTCGAACATCTGTGATGGGAGATGTAGATGAGTTTAAATGAAAGTGGTTCTGGAGCAAAAGTACTGTCACTTGGAGAGTCAAGGTGGATTGTTTGTTACTAGCGAATTCTCAAAACGTTAGTGCCAAGCTAAAAACGAGGATTCTGCGCCTGTAGAGGGCGGCCAACGGGGAAGATTGCAGATAAAATGTTTACGAACCATTTCTATAAGACTTCCATAATTATTAAAAATGAAAACGCTACAAGTTATCACACAACGGTGTAGTAGTTTAGTTAATGACGAGAAGAGGGTGACTTCCGATTGTAGAGATTGCGCTAAACTCAAACCGTAGTAAGTAAAAAGTAGTAATTAAAAAGTAAAGTAAACAAGGAATTTCACCTTGGATTTTCGTCCGACTACCCGGAGGTGTCGCCGGACATCGCCAGCCGTCCTCTAAAGAGGATCGGAGCTAGGTCTGACGATTTCGCTCGTGGCTTGCCTCACGCCTCTGGGTTGGGAGCGATTTGGATTCACGTGATATCGTGATCAGAGGTGAACTGTCTAACGACAGGACAGGTATGCAACACTTGATAGGATTTTGCCCCTAATCATTGGTGCCTGCCGGATTCGAACAGGGCAAATCAGTACTCCCACTGAATGAATGTCGTTTCAAAGGCCCTCCCCTGTCAACATCTCGAAATCGTTACATTTTAACGGTAGGTGACGAATTTGGTAGATTCCCATTCGCTTTTCCGTGCTCTGATATAACAGCAGCTATTGTAGTCAACCATCTCACAAAATTGTTTTCTATTATCGTGACGCCCTCTTACGTCCACTTGGATCGTGGATCAGCCATACGTTCGGCTGGTCTGAAACCAGAACATTGGGTGCAAGACATTACGCAAGCACTTCATTCGCTCCGATCCTTACTACGCACCGCGACCAATGTAACTCCTTACGAGAGAATGTTCAATCACCCTCGTAGGTCCGTAAATGGCCATTATCTTCCCAATTGGCTTACGTCTCCCGGTCCGCTACTCATGAAATGTCCTCCCTCCAACGGCAAATACGGTCCGGCTGTGACGAAGGTCGAATTACTGGAAGCCAATCCTGAATATTCGCACGTGCGATTACCTGAAGGGAGACCACTGTCAAATCGGCATTTATCCCCGATTGGAGACTCGGAACTGCCCGTGTTCGAGGGAACACCAAATTTACAAAATTGTCAAGGATCTGCAGATCCTTCAACTTCAAATGTACCTTTTAACCCTTGAGACCATCACCTGATCAAGAATCCGAGGATCTCACTCAGCTTCCTCATGATGAAGAAACCTCCGATCCCCGATCGGAAGGAACGATTCAAACGTCTCCTGTCCAAGATTTGAGAAGATCCCAGAGGAACAGACAACCTCCCAAATATTTGGAAGACTATGCAATACAAATTAGAGAGGGAAATTGTGATAGTGATTACATATGTTCAGCCACGTGCTTAGTTGTCACGACTCGTTACAATTTCTAATTTAATTCATTCAGTTGTTGTACGTAGAAGATTTCGCTGATTTAAAGCCCATTATTTTCTGCGGCTTTCATTATTTCGGTTTTACAGATTCTGCATTAGATTTGTTTATATAAATCCACCGTACTTCCTTCGGTTTCTCGTTTTGATTTTCTTTGTAAATCAATTATCTATGTTTGTTAGGCAAAAAGACTCAATGCTTTTTAGGTACACTCGGAAACACAGATGAAAATACAAATCCTTCCGCTGTACTCGTGAAATGAATAGAATATTGGGATCTTGCGTTGTGGTTACACAATAATTGTGAAGTACCAACCGTCCTACTTGAGCTGCCGCCAGCAATACAACAGAAATGAGGCCCTTTCGAGACGTATTGAAGTCAAAAACAAAGTATGGTCACACAATGATCGGCAGATACATCATCATAGAAAACTTATTTCTTAAACAGTCATAGATGATTTATTTCTTAATCAGTCTTCGTTGCTGGAATTTGAAATAGAGCTATTTTGAGTCATGGAGGCACATTGATCTGCTGAAGGGCCCTTGAGTATAATTTGAACCCTTATCGGTCAAAGATTCTGCAACATGAAATGCTCTAGACAAGCAGATACGATTAATGGGTGCGATTAAGGACTGGCTTGTGGATCCGAATTCAGATCATTTGACATGCAATACGCCTAATAAACATAGACTTGTGATCTAGATTGTACTTAATAAGTGAGAACTATAATTATAAAAAGGAAAACAATGGTTAATCTATAGGTCATTGCAAAAATTTTTCACATACATATGCGTTCGTACGAGCTATTTTCAGGGTGTTTTTTGGTCCAGAGCCTTAAAAATAATGTAACGCTATCAGCATTTAGTCCATTGCAATTTAATATCTACAAGTTATTCTTTATATGTAGCTATACACTCTCTTTTTCGGGGGTCACGGATATCTTCCATGGAAAAGATTCTAGAATTTATTACAGTGGGAGGTTCATTTTTCATTCTAAACCTTTTCTGACCAAATCTTTCGTTCGAAATACTTCAAATTTTTTTGCATACATTCCTTAAGATGAACATGAACATCGAATTAGTGGCCTTCCCAACCTGTCATAAGCAAAAATCTAGTCAGCCCTCCCAAAAGGGACACGTAAAAAGTTCGTATGGCACGTCTTATTTGGTCTCACAAATACTTTAAAAGAAGGGGATCCCTTCCGATGACAATCCTTTATGACCTTTTGTTGCCGAAATACTACCTGGTCACCCTTGAGACAAGATGGAGCTCCACTGAACCGTTGCTTGTCTACAAATTCCTGAACAACGACCTGGACTGCCCCCTGCTACTCTCAAGGATACATTTTGCGACCACTCATACATCCCCTCGTTCATCTGTTCAATGTACCATTCTCGGCGACAAACTATTATCGACATCGCCCCCTCCACCAGCTGCCTTGCAGTGCAAATCTTTTCCTCTCTGAAAATTATAGTTTTGATTTTTTGGATATTCCGCTATCGACTAATAGTCCCCTATTATTTTTTTCTTTTTCTCCCATTAACTTTAGTTAATTGAAATTTCTTTCCAGTGTAAACTCCCCCGCAGTATGTTTTTGTAACCCTCCCCCAGTTAATTGTACAGTCGAAATTTCTGTTATTTTCTGCTCGTTTGCATGTATTGTTGACTGTAAATTAGATACTTTTTTCCGAGTTCCCAACCTGAGCAAAAGAAAAACTCAAATGCCTACGACCATTCGTTCTACGTCAATGTGTTCCAGAGACTAGAAACGTGTTCGTGAGAACATCCTTTAAAAGTTTTGAGTAGGTACCTACCTACTCGGCCATGAAGCGTGAATTAGGGCAAGTCACGCCTCACCTCGCAATTCAATCCCTTTTTTTCGTGATTCGAGTTGATTTGTATAAAAGGGAGAAGAATTATGTAGGTTCTCCCGTTCTTCCATTACTTCAAGATTCACCTTTATTTTTGGCATGTTTAAAAGGTGCCTTTTGTCTGATGTTTATGCGCGGTACAGCATAAATTCTTCTGTGTCAGGAAAAGAGCACGAATTCGAGCCTCGCTCACGGTGGTGAGGTTTTGAATATAATGTAATGCACCGAAATGTTCAGAAGGTTCTGTTATTCGATTACATGGCCCATGTGATCGCCGGGTACTTTTAAGGCAACTAGAAAACAATATCGCCAGCGATATAAATACACTATCCCGTCGCATCGCATCGCTACCTCTACTTCTGACCGGGTCGCCACGCAAACGAATTAAACTCCAAATTAGACTCGACTTTCGACGAAAGAGTCCTTTCGCTTCGGTTGAGAGTATTTCGGCAAACAAAGCACGACCGGTTTATTTGGCGAGAGGTTAAGATAGGCCCACTCCAGCCGAGGGCGAGGTCTCCGGCGGCGGTTGTTGATTACTGTTCCGCAGATGTTCTTTCCTTCCGTCCTTCACCTCCAATTACCTCCGCTAATCGATTCAGCGTTAACAGTTCAAGACTTTTACCTAATTTCCCCGCGCCTCGTTTCAAATTATAACCTCTGTCTCTCGCTCGATGAAATATTCTTAACGACTTCTTCAGCCTTCAATTTAAATAAGTGGATTTTGAGTTTTTCCACTTCCGGATTCCTCATTAATTCCAGTCTAAGATGAGCATCGCGATCGTTATTCACATTGTTAAGCTGATTGTTTCAAAAAGAGAATAAAGTGAAAATTAGAGTACTCGAATGATTAAGAACAGCAGGGGATGCGTTTTCGCTGTGAAGTAACAAATGTCGGTGCAGTACATACCTTCTTTGTTTTGGTAACATGGACTTTCTAAATTATGTCGAGAGATTATTAATCTTGAACGTGAATTCAAAGGACAAAAATGTCACAAGACTTGTTCTCGCAGACATCAACGCCTTCAAGTGGGTGAGTCCACTAACATTACAGGTCACTGCGCTAATTCTACGAATACAATAACCTAAGACCTAGTAAAATTAAAATTAGGAGATAACTAATATACTAATTAATAACTCAATAACTAATTCGAGAAATTAACGTAATTGACGATCAGTTCTCAACAATGCCGATGCATTAATCAATCTCTAATTGAGAGAATATTAACTCTTTGGGGTTTGAGTAGAGGGAAAACAGAGATAGCACTACTACAAAGTTGAATTCCTCCATAGGATTCCTTCATATCCACACTAATTTTTTAGTGGCAACCCTTCTATGATGGAAGAGCAGTAGCTACTCATAATGGTACACGATATCAGGACCGCCCTTTATGGGAATCGCAACTAGTTTTTTGGTCGAACAAAATTAAAAAATCAGTTCGCTTCAAACAACGCACAGCTTCCACTTTTAACAGCTTCCCGTACTTCCAGGTGAGGTGTATAACCTTCGGATATTAGTTCACATGTGTAGGACCTAAGAACATCTAAACCGGGTATATTATCTTCTTTTTCTTTTTTAAATAATTCTGATTTATAAAATGAGTTTAGTCGATGATGACAAATGAATGAATAAAATAATAATAATAAAAGCGAACAACTCCATTAATACTCTCCGCAGAAGTTCAGTTGGTGGATCGTTGTATTGACGGCAGTGTGATCATAAGTCTGCTATGCATACACCCACTTTGTTTTCCAATGTGGTGTTTTCCTAAGCGGTGGGCTTTTCAAGGGGTATTCTTGGGACAGTATACAGATTGTCGAACAATACCCCCCCCCCCCCCCCATGTAAAAAAACCGTGAAAATGCGTCAAAGAAAAAAATTCTAAGGGTCCTTGATAATTTGTTTTTGTATTACTAAACTATGACATTAGCGCGCGTCGCGCAAGGGCGCAGATTCGAATTCTACGGTAGATTTCATGAAAATTGGAACTTCAAACGATTTTTACTTCGTGCTCAGCGAGAATGCACAACCGCAAGGTTGCTCATCCTAACTAAAATGACTATTTTTGAGCAAGAAACCATTTTTTTAAATCCTGTATTTTTCCCAAGGACCTCATGAACATGTTGCGCATGTTCAAGAAATTTACTGATTAAAAATATGTTTTTCATTTTTAACGCAAAACTAGCCAGTTTAGCAGGAATTTAATTAAGGGGTCAAATTGTCATGGAATCGAGCGTAGAATCCGAATCTCCAATAAAAAAATGGGGGTTTTCACTTGAAAGAAGAATGTTGCTGTGCTTGGCACACAAATGCTCACGTAGGCGATGTGGGCAAAAGCCACAGTTTCATAGTTTACCAAAAATTCGTCACCTTACGTGTAGGGCTAAAAATGAGAACTGTTTCGTGTAGAGCAGGAGTGCCCATGATCACGCAGTTGTCACTATCAGAATGGTTCATGTGGACCAGAATGGTGCAAGAAGAATGCAGTCATTTTGCCATCGAACAGTTGTGGTGAGAGATAGGGAGGCATCGCTGTAAGCCGAGTGGTCTGGACAAGAAGTCCAACGGGTCTGCCATAATCCTGGATGTCCAGGTTTGTCGATGACAGAATGAACATGGAACAGACCGGGTGGGCTAAGATAGTAACTATGATAGGAACGACCTGCGGCATGCTACTTGGAATGATAGCGCCTAGTAAGCCCATTTTCTTAAAAGTGTGCTCTACTTACCTAGGGGGGTGCCTGGCCACTTTTTGAGGCTTGAGACTGGCAGACTCCCTCTAAAGGTGGCAGTGTTGGAGAGAGCCTTAGGATTTCGTTGCGCGTTCTTAAGATAGGCAGGGACAGATGGCCAAGACGTTGCTTTGGGGAACTGGTTAAATTTCACAGTAACCCAAAAAACCTGCCTCAGTATAACTGGGTTACCCAAATGGATAGCACCCTTACAACATTAGGTGTATCCCTGGAGTCGTCCTCTATATCATACCAGTCCCTCCGTGCAATCCACTCGGACATTGTAGAGCGATACAAGAACCATGTATTGGGACTTGATATAGAAAGGATGCAGAACAGCGCATATAATCCAATGTTCCGTAGAACAGTAAATTACGATGGAAGGCAATGCTACCTTGACCTTGTGAACAACTTACACAAGCAGCGTCTACTTGCTCAGTTGCGTCTCGCCACTCATAATCAGGAGATGGGTGAGATACGCTTCTGGCACAAAAGAAATAAATATGCACTAGCAAATAATAACATATGTAATGTGTGCAATAAAAAAGCCCCAGAGACGCTCTCCCATTTCGTGCTCTGCTGCCCCCTATACCAGTCTTACAGGAGCCATTACCTTGCGGCTTACATCCTGTATCCCATCAACAATTGCGAAACACTGCTGGCAGAACTACTGGACTTCGGTGACGACAGAGTGAAGATGGTTAATGTTTACCGGTTCACACTCAGACCTCTTATGCTGCGATCATTTGCCTTAGACGAACTTTCATGGTCTTGAAACCGTACACCTATATGGAGTGTGCGATCCTTAGTGATAGATTATATTCTAATTTGGGAATTGTGAAAAATTGCCCAAAGGTTATTTTGTTTCATCCTTATATTTTTTATGCTTTCAAGTTAACTCCTTCTGCCAAATATGCATTATATATTGTATACCTAACATTTCATAGAAATAGGTTTACCTGTTTTAATTTTCATGGAGATATTCGTATTTTTTATTTTTTCTTCGCCATTTTGTTTAACTTTAAGCAGGAACTCCTGTAACGTTCTCATGAATTTTTACAATGAAATTTTGATTGATTGGTTGATTGATTGATTGACGATAGTGCCTAGTAATATCAAGGCCGCGACCGTGATATGTAGAAAAACAAAATTGGCAGTAAACAGCAGAGAAACATGAAACAATGACGCATTGACTTGTAGATGAGGGCGATTACAGAAATACCGCGTTGGAGAGCAGCACTGCCTCATTCGGCATTCAAAAGCAAATGCCGGATTGAAATCAACCTCATGCTCCTAGAAGTTAGATGATTGTTTTGCTACTAGCATATTGATATGATAATATTAATATCAGTATCAATATTATTAAACAGCACCATACCCACTAATAATTAATCATCGATAAAGGGCTATAAAACAACCAAACAAATATCGTTTATGAACCAGCTCTTAGACAGTAACTCACAATTCGTCAATACATTCACCACCGATTGGAACGAGGATCGGTACGGCTAAGTTTAAATTCATCGAGTGGAAGGAATTCCAATAATTCAAAACACATAAAACGAAAGTTTTCCAGCTAAGTTTCTCCGAAATTCCGGAACCTTCTTTTTTACGGAATCCAAGCTTCACCCATCAGCTGCTTCCAGTTCCAAACCATTCTTCGAAGGAAGAAAATGAGCCTTGAATTATAGAACGAATTTCGCCGATATCGTTGAAAGTTGTGAGGGAAGAGAGCGAGTGGAGACGGATTTATTGGGTGTTGTCTGGCCCACTATTCCTCCGTGCAGGCAAACCAACTTAACTGGAGGGTTACGCCCACTGACAGTTCCGTACCTTTTCAGAGTCACGTTACCTACAATTCACGCTATAACGGAGCGTTAAGAGGAAGCGAAGGCTCACGATAAAATGTCTTTGCAACTGACTGGTACTCCCTGCATAGTTCCTACAACTTGGAAATGTTCCCAATAGGATATGTAAATGTCATCAGAAACGGTTTAAATGATTCAACCACATGAAGTGATAAAAAGATAGTTCGGGAATAAACTACTGAAACGTATGCGTCACACAAAACGAAAATCCTATTACCATGAACTTCATCCTTTGGATTTCATCCTTCAGTCTCACAATAGTATTCCTGGCAGGTGTACACGTTACAGCAACTTCAAACTACTTCGGTTTATGATTGTCAATGATGATTTTGAAATAAACCATGAAATAAACGTTCAGGCAGTGTCATCTGAAGGTGTGAAAGCCATTCGCTGTTGGAAATGAAAGGCCGAAAGTATCTGGCCAAGTTAAATGGATATTTCGTACATTAGGTAGATTAGCTACTGGAATGCCACGAAATTTCACAATAACATAAAACAATGGCAGCTCGTATAAATAAATAATATTTTACAGGACAATAATTCTCGCAACCCCAATATCGCTTATAAATGCAGTATAGTTGGAGTATGTGGTGAAATACCACTCATTATGGGAAATATGGCATTGCAAAACTGGAAAATTTCATTGCAGAATTAAGTTACTGTTCATCCCAACAATGGAGATATTACTAGAAAGAGATCTAATCCTTCCCCACTGTTACCTCGTCAATTTGTCGTGCTTAATAATCGAATGCATGAAAGAAAATTAACACTAGTGTACAGAAAATAATTAATCATAAAAACAATGCTTTATTGGAGATGAAGGACGGGAGAAAATGTCTATTTCGGGATTGGTTTGAAGTAATAAGTTTGCGCTACGTAACATTTTGGAGAGTGATCGGTGGTAGTACATGTAATTCGTAGGTGAAAAATCAATTGAGAGGAGAGAGAGAGAGAGAGAGAGAGAGAGAGAGAGAGAGAGAGAGAGAGAGAGAAGCAGCAACCACCAGTAAATGAGTGTTCTTTGGTCTACCCGCATGGATGATGAAAACTATCAGCCTACCACTGAACTATATTTTTTCAACCCTACGTATTTAGCCCATTAGTATGGACTTTCTATCCATTGCTCGAATTTTAACTACTTCGTCTCTATTTGTCTGTTTTCTGCTGTTTGAATAATGTTCAAGTATATTCAAGATACTGGTACTCCTAGACCACAGCGGTGATCTTCGTAGACTGCAAAGCACCTAACCCCTGGACCTAGTTAGGACCTACTGGAGTGACGTGATGAGTGGTAGTAGGTAGTATCCATGGAAAGTTTTGTAGTGATACAGATGAAGTTACTAGAAGTGTATAAAATTGTAAAAATGAATACTTATGTGTATTCATTATAACAAAACTAATTCACATTCAAACAATTATTTCTCCCACTAATTGAAAAAACAGCGATTTCAACGACCAAACTCGGTGCAATAAACTGCTGACAGCTGCAATCTGCTTTGGGGCGCGCCGCCGTCCCACTACCCAAAAACCGAAATTTCATACAGTTGGTCTCCAGATGCGAGTAGGATAAGAAGTGTACCGGAGTGTTGAACCTGATGGTGAACTCTTCATCAAGTAACAATATACAGGACAAAGAATTATCTGTCGTTCCATATTTTCGCCATAGAACCCATAGGTCTAAGATGTATACACCACCTAATTCACCCGCGAGACTTACCACACCCAGAGGAGGCCATTTATAAGGTAGATAACTAATTTTTTACCTATTTATTGATTTGTCATGCTAATCACCGATACGAAGAAAATCACTCGTTTAACTAGATCACCAGAAAACAATTTCTGGAGGGATTAGGTAGGCAGAGACAAACATATATTTTACAAACATTGGAAATATACGAATACAAAACAAATCTGTAAATGTATCAGCGTTTTTCATTTGTAAATATAAACATTCTAGTTTCGCCTAAAACAAATTGTTTCTCGCCCTTTTTCCTCTCCATAAAGGATATTCTAACTCCGAGCTCACTCTGCGAGAGCCGATGTAGAACTAATCATCAAAGTCAATCAATGCCTACGAGTTACAATAACAAAATTTGATAAGATTGCTTTAGAAGAAAATATGGAGCAGAGTGTAGCTCCTAATCTGTAAGTCGTTTTTCTGTTCAGAAGTGTAGCGAATTCCCATCAACACGATACAACCTTCTCAATAAACGGCACTCATATGGAGTGTTACACTCTCTCTAAAACCGTGATGGATAAGTAACTTTAATAAAGCACCTACCATACGAAGAACCCCTAGCGCACATTGTTGCTAATCGAATTCAGTATTCTATACGTATACTGTGCCATAAATATCTCTTCTATTGATGTCAGGATATTGCACCACCCAACGGACTCTCACCCGGGTGAACGGTAATAATAAAACCACAGATCCCTTGACTGAGGCTGTTATACATTCCAGAATGT
The DNA here is from genome assembly GCA_031894815.1 of Creontiades dilutus. NCBI lineage: Eukaryota > Metazoa > Arthropoda > Insecta > Hemiptera > Miridae > Creontiades > Creontiades dilutus. The sequence continues at coordinate 975,329 of JAVIWC010009153.1, read as the reverse complement.
TCCGTAACAGATTTCAACGAAGAAATTTGTCATAAAGCTCCAATAACAAGCTTTTGAATCATTCCACGGAAATGCCTCGACTTTAAACAAGACTAAATCTAATCTTCGTTTCCACTGAACTGTTGTCTCTTTGGAGAGATTAATCGATCGACGAGGATCTAATGCTATTCACAATAGATGAATGCGCATCAATCCACTTTTTTCTTTCTTTCTTTTTTTGAGGACGGGAAAATTAAAGGCAAACGAGTTACTGTCACTTCGTTGAATGCATTGTTGCAAGAAGAACAGAAAGACGCAAGGGGAGCTTGAAGTGTGACCTACTTGAAGAGTCCTTCACAACCATCTCTCCGCCCTCAGGCCTTTTTCCCCGGTCTCCAACCCCTAACTGACGAGCCTCTGTTGTTTAATTAAGAGTGGTAGATTCTTGTATAAGAAGGTCGGCCCTTTCTACTCCTCCGCATAGCTCTCTCTGAAGATGCGACAAAAGAGAAAGAATGCTTCCACAAACGAATTGTTCGCTCATTATATTCCAAGAGGCAGCTCTTATTAACAATGCGTAATAAGCGTTATGCTTTTGCATCCTCAGTGCCGAAGGTAGAAAACCAGGGCATTTGAGCAAAATACGAGATTGAATCAAATATAAACGAGACTATTTTTTTTAATTCACTTTAATTTGAATACATTTTTTTTAAAATAATCTCTTGCTTTATAAACACTTCTTTCCCAACGTGTAATAATTCGAATGCCCTCCATCAATAGCGCATGTAGGCTGCAACCACATCATCGCTGTGGAACTTATCCGCTCCCAAAGTTTCTTTACGGGGACCAAACAGATGGAAGACGCAGGGAGATAGATCGGGACTGTAAGGAGGGTGTTCCAGTGTGTCCCAACCAAGTTGCACCAATTTTGAGACAGGGTCACTGTGTAGGGTAGAGCATAGTGGTGGAGAAGAATCACTAGTCTCATGGGAAGGTCTGGTCTTTTGCGGCGATTCGCAACTCAAACTTCGCTCAATTGCAATTTCTGCAGTGGTTAGACGCCAGTCACTTTCAACAAGTTGTTTAACACTATTTCGGTTGTTCGCAGTAATGCTGGTGCGGAGTCTGCAGTCATTGTTCTAATTTTCACGTTCACGACCCCCACAAACTGTTTGTGCCATGCAAACACTCTAGATCTCGATAATGTCTCTTCCCCGAACAGCCAGTTATTCTCCTCAAGATTACGAGTGGTCTTCCTTCGGCAGCTAAAAACTTGATCACAACAGGTTGAGCAATTGACAATGGTACCTCCTGCTCAGTCATCAACACAATGGATACTTGGAGTGTCGAGGAAGTTATCTCATGTGCTTCCCCCTCTCCGGACAAACAAACCCAACACCCCACAGCGGGAACGTTCTACCATCACTACTGAGCTCGCAGGTCCAAAAGGCTCGTTTATATTTTTTTCAGCCTTTCAGAAGAATTTGTCAACTTAATAATGGAAATGTCCACTTGCTTTTTGTACTCAACAGCTTTCTAAACGATTTCGGTCCCGTGTATGATTGCAGTTAATCTTTGCCGTAATTAATATTCCGAAAGTGGTAAAATTTCACGGATCAACAGGTAGCCCTCGAATACTTAATTAGAATTTCACCATCGTAGTAATGATACTCACAAACTTGAATTTGATAAAATCATTGCGTATTTTTTCGCATCATCTCATCACACTTGACTTCTAATGAATCGTATCAAAACCTTCATATGAAAAAGCAATTTTCTTCCATCCACCAACCAATAAGTTCATATAAACTTGTGGCGGCTGAGGGAGCTTATCTCCACAATCGCGAAATACGAGTATACAAGAAATGACTAACTAACAAGGAATAGAGAAAGTCACATCGAACCGAAAAATCTTTATCGATAGAATGATTTAATCTTTGTCAAAATGTTTCCTACTAAATAGGTTCAGGTTTCCGTACTACTGAACACGTCAGGGTTAATTCTGCATCCATGAAGGAACCATGGAGCTTTTAAATGAGCATTTTCACAGAGCGTTCAGTTTCAACTTAAGGAAATTGATTATTTGGTGTCATATGCTGTCCTACTCCGATGCTTTGGCTGACTTCCAATTTCGTAAACATGTAGACAAAAACGATTGCCTGATGTTGAGTACTTCAATTTCTCGATGAATAGTGGGATTTAGAGTAACCTTTCTCAGGGCAATTTGTAGAATAATTTTTGACCGGCCTGCACATCATGAATCAATGATTTACGAGCACTACCCGATACAACGATTCCATATTTTATTAGGGGGAAAACTAAACCAAAATAAATAGAGCTTAACTGCGCAACAGACAAAATATGTCTATCTCCCTTAAAAGAGTAAAATAACTCCCTTAATCTAGAAACCAGAGAATGAATGTGGAAATTGAATTTCTACTTACCATCAAATGTGATCCCGAGGAATTTACATTTTCTAACCAAAGATAATAAAGTACAACTGCCACCTTCCCTTCTACAAAAACATGAAGAACGATGAAAAGCTACTTCTGAACGGACAGAACTGCCACCATTCGAAGAAAACCTAATCAGAAAAGTTTTATACAAGTTCAGGCCAAACTATTGACAACCAACCAAAGCTTGACCAAATACAAATTATAGTTAATTGCGTTTTGCAATTCAGCATGACCTCTTTTGAGAATGTCAAATTAGTTTAAGTTTGGATAGTTCTGCAGAGTCATACCGAATAGTTTGGATGTCATCTGCAGTTTCATCATCTATGTCAAGAGTCAACAATGAAAACTGGAAAGTCAACCTCCTTAAAGTCCATTTCATTGCGGAGGTCGTGCACCATACAGAAAATTGTATGCTGAACACGAAAATATTCCTCGTATGCCGGGCATCTAGCTCAATCCTCCCCATTTAAACTCATTTTCAGAAAATAAAAACTAGTTGTTGCACAAAAAATAATTCACGTTCGCGGAAACCTAACTGTAACTTTGGAAGCTTTGAACATCAGCTCTCCAATATTGGATGACGTGCACCGTCAAACGTCCAAACAAGTTTGCTGAAAAGTCCGACAAGTTAGCTGGAGGGGGTTTCCATTTATTTCTTTGGAGAAGGTAATTTCATTCCACAGCGGTCGAACGGCCACCAATTCCGTTGGACTCGTTCCCCGTTTTGAGTAACTGGAGCAGAAAGAGTTAGTGGGGTGAATGAAGGAAGCTACAAATATGCCTCAATGTACGTCGCAATCTGCCCTACATCTGGCGACTACATATGGATTGAACTGAATGGTCCCCAAAACAACTAGAAAGAAACATGAGTTATAAATAGTTATGAAATGTATTATTTTAGGAATTGAAAACAAGGATAATTATTACGCAAAGGAACTTATTCTCCGATTTAATTAAGTCTATCTCAAAAAGCTTTAATACTACTGTCAAAACCTCTCCGTACTTCTGAAACAAATACTTTTTTCGGTAGAAATGACGTATTATTTGCATTTTTATTCGTTGGAAAAAAGCATCTTTGGTAACTTTTTTTGATATACCATACTTGATTAGACCTAGACCTCATGCACACAAATCGCAGGGGAGACCAATTGGTTGAATCTTTGGTTAAAAACAGTTTTAATTAAACTGAATAGTGAAAAATACTTTGTCACTATTCGAACATGAAAAGTTTTTAAACATCTTCCTCCCTTTCCTCCAATTTTATAGATTGGGAACCACAATACGATTATTTGATTATGGAATTACCCCAAATATGAAACTCCCAAGAATTTCAACAAAATTTTCTAGAAATCTAGTTCAAACGGAAAAAAGCGTTGAAATCAAAGAAGAAAGATGAAAATCAAGAGATTAGTAGTACCCTCCATTAAAACCCTTCCAAGATAAAATTTGAAACTCCTGAAATACATTTAAAACCAGATTGAATTCTAAATTGATCAAAATTGAACGGAAATGGATTAAGAATTGCAGGCGAAGAATTGCAGAATGTGGCTTCCTTAAAATTTGTCTCCCTAACACATACACAAACACAACCAGACATGCAATTACGATTTATTTCGGCTTCAGAATGATTGTGAGAAGTCTGAAAAAGATTTTTATTGTGTTATTTCTTCTTTCATGCTTCCCTTGTCCCTAATAGTATCGGTTAGTGACAAAGATATTGAAACATAAAGGTTGATCTCCTTAACGAAATATTGAAGCTTTGTTGTTTCTTGAGGTTTTTATGGCTTCTGTTATTACGTACCTCTTCAACGTTAGATGTTATTGATGACCCGGACGCGGACGGATCAAGAGCTTGAAGCACGCAATCTCAATTACTCATCAAGGCCTTCAGGTGGGATCTGAGCCTCAACGACGGATCCGTTCAATTTTCAAAGTGTTAGCTCAAGGCAAATCTAGCACGATATTGAATCTTCGGTGGATTCGGGCGGAGAGTAACTCGAGGGACTCACTCTAATGTAGATTTACTAAGTTCTATTTCGATCAATATTTGGGACAAATTCAAGGGAGAAACCACCCGTTTCAGAGAACAACAAGTTTATTTACGAAAAACAAATATATACGACTCCCTCCCCAAAAACGGTACTATTTCTCCACAATACTGTAGTTTCTATTATTGCCTGGCATAACTCCTTATGAAGAAAAACACAGAATTTGTAGAAGAAAGACGTAGTCTATTTCCACTAAGATTAAAACTGCTACAAGGTTATATCGATTTCGATTGTTAGATCAGTACCATAATACTAACCGAATGCAAAATTTGGGTAAACAGGATTAATATAGTGACGAGTAAAAAGGAGCTTCAATCCCATTGGTCAAGAGGGGTGGTGGAAATCCAATCACGTGGTTTCCGTGGTAGTGAAAGGAGATACATTTCTATTGGTCGGGGGGGGTGAAAGCGGGGTTCTTTGTGACATTATCATATTTCAAAGAGTAAAGAAAACCGTAAAATGTAGATTACGTTAGAAGATCATGGCAGAAAGAATTAAAAACTATCTCAATGATCGTGTTTGACAGGATCGGTAGGAGGCCCAAGCGATTAACAACTTGTGGGAACTACGTTGAAAAGAACAACTTTGAGCGAACGAATAGAAAATTTTTTGTTTAACAAACGAAAATTCGGAGTACTAACTTTATTAACACACTTCACCCAGGGAAATTCATGATAAAAAACCGTCCGTGGAAATAACCTGACGTCTTCACCTCAACCCGTTCTCGTGTTAAGTTTACAAAACATGTATGGTCGATATGAATGTAATTGTTTTTTCCTCAGGAAGACCGAGTTTTATCTCAAAAATTGACAATATGTTTGTAATGAGGTGTTGTGAAGCAGAGAACTTCAGTTTATTTGTGATTAAATTTCTAACGCCTCTTTAAAATGTATATGCGTTTTAAACACTTACATTTGAAAACACTGTATACCAACACAATTACCCTCCGTTTATGCCAGACCTGATTGTACAAAGTAGTGATGTAAAGAAAATATCGATATTTTCTTTTCCTATATATCGACATTAAATGCTACTATCGGATTGATTAGTGTACAATATAATGACGGCGCCAGGTTATACAGTACCCGCACGACCTCCCGGTCTTGATGGTACTGTAGCTCTAGCTCCTTCAAATATGTATATTGACGATGATGTTGGTTTATTACGTCCAGTATTGTACTTTTGAAATCTACCAATGGAAAAACAAAAAAATAACCGGAATTCCTGAGCTTCTTAGATGTACTCCATGTTAACTGTACCTATTGATTTAGCGGTCATTTTCTACAACACAAAAGTTCCATCTTGTGTTGGAACCGAGGCGTTGAAGGTATACAGGAGCTTTAGGCCATTGTTTTGGCTCTTCAAATGTGTCAGTTTGGAGGCAGGCATTTTCGAATCACATTATTACGAACGGGAAACAAAAATTCTTTACCTGTAGTAGAATGAAATTCAATAATGCATTATCATTCACTGGACTCATACGTAATTCGGATTAAAGTTTGAAAAAAATATCGATGGCCGATATATCGGAATATTGATATTTTTCTTGGATATATCGAATTACTGGAACGATACTTTTAAAAATATCGATATTCTTTGTCAATATTCACATCCCTAGTACAATGTGCAATAGACAAGCCTGCGATACAAATTTTTCCACCTACGCAACGATGTGATGATCTTGATATATCCGACTGTCGGCAATAATTTGATATTCGTTATCACTCCATTGATAATTTTCTTTCTTCTACTTGATAGACAGTTCAATTTATATCAAGTATCCAAATAATCCGTTCTACGACTATGTACACAGGGTGGGTCACCCAAGTAACTGACACCGATCATGTCTGATCAATTGTCCTCTCATTTGGCATCCCATTGGAAACATATATTTTCCCCTGAAAGATACTTTCTTTGCTTTCAAACGTCAGTTTCACCATTGATATGCAGAATACATTTTTTTTATCGTACTGTTGAAAAGCTGAAATTTGGGCTGAACTAACAGGCATGCAGGCAAATATTCATAGTCTGAATCAAAGGGACCTAGGAGTGATTGAAAAAAATTTAAACTGCAAGATAATTTTCCGCTTACGAAGAGAGATTTGAATTCCCCGATTTCATTTTTCCATTCGTTTTGCTTATTCGATTTGGTTTTTAACCGGGAGGACGTGAGAATTTACTAACTTTCAAACCTTATACTAAATCTAGTAATATTCAACCCTCAAGGAGTAATTTAGAGCGTTTTCCCGACTGATCAATCATCTGTAAAAGTCAGTTCACGATGATACAGTTGATCTGAAGAAACGGAACGCAACATTTATCTGAAAAAGAGTGGAATGTTCATGAATAGGTGAGTGGGGAGGCTACCGCAGGTGATACACTATCATCAACGCCATGAAAACTTTAGGAAGGAGAAGAACCTAGTCCGTTGGAGAAAGAAATAAGCGAAGATGGCTTCGTTGAATGAACTCTCTGAATATAATTATTATGCAATGAGATGAAATGTACAATTATTCAGGAAGGCGCCATTATAACTCCCGTTCCGAGTGCCGAGCCTCGCTCCTATTCTTTCCAACGGTAATATTCTTTCATCTCATCCGAATGAGAGAAGATAGCGCCTCGGGGAATATCAACCCAGTTGTAGTAGAGGCGTTTTTAGAGAATTTCATGATGAAATTTATTGATTTCGCTCGTGAATACACACGAAGATGAAAAAGTTCGCAGGTTGGAGAACACTAATTGCATCGCACTTTTGGTGAGATTATAAAGATAACTGATCTGTACAAGCAAAGTTGATATTAGAACGTACATATTACAAAAAGCTACAGTCTTTGCGTAGAGCTAACACGTTACTAAATTAAAGTAGCTTTTATTCTGGGGTTTTAACGTTAACAGGACTTTCTGATGAAGTTGTAAAATTCCTGTAATTCCCTTATCAAATCAAAATTAAATAAGTTCGAATAATTTCGAACTAAACGGCTATTTTGCCTTTAACAAATAGATACCAGATACTTGAGACATATGTTTGCTTCATAATAAACGTTTACAGTTATTTATTTCGGTTTATTTTTCCAATGAAAAACCTTTCGACTGTAATCGACTGAGAAAAACATTTGAACCCCCCCCCCCCCCCCCCCACTTAATTTATTGTTTAACTTTTCAAAATGCATTGAATCCAAAAATTGAATTTAAACCGAAGAACGTATCAAAATAAATAAGTTTTATTGCCGAAAAACAATTGATATTGCTGAAATAAGTTAAGAACTGCGCCCCAAGCAAGTTATTTCGGTTCAAAATAGCAAGGTTTTGTGGTTATCTTTTCTTTTTGCTTTCGAGTCTACCAAGGTAGCGGAAACATTGTTTTCACTTTCGGAATGTGAAAATTTTTTGGTCTCCAAAATCAAAAATTCCACTCACATTTTGCGTTTCAGACATTTCTGAACAATTTCGGTTCCGTTTCTGTCTGTGTGTCTGTCTGTTAGCAAATCCTTGTTACGTGCAAAACTACACGAAGTTATAGTCCGATTTTGATGAAATTTTCAGGGATTGTGCGGGTTGGGGCGTAGATGGTCCCTTATAGGTTTTCCCCCGAATCAATTTGCGCATGCGCAAACGTTTTAGCCACAAGCAAACTACCGATTTCGATGAAATTGTATAGTTTGTTCAATAGTTGAAATAGATGTAACGTAATATGTTCAATATTTACTTCGCCTAATTGAACAAGTTTTTTAGTCAAAATAATTTTCAATGATCTATACAGTCATGTTATGGATACACACTATGTCATTGACAGACGAACAAACAAGTATAATGAAGTTTGGGAAAATAGATGTAACGTAACATGTGAAAACAATTTTTGAAAATATCGTTTTCATTGTTGAGAAATTGTCGTTTAACAAATTGTCATTTAAAACATTGCTACAACTATACACGCTGATGAAATTTACAGAACTTGTACTTCGGCATGTTTAGATCCGTATAAAATTGGTATCAATCCGAAAAACATCGAAGCTTCTTATAGACGTCTACAAACCCGAAATTTCTGAGCTAGGCCCACCTGATTCTTTCTCAGTGATAATTGTTTGCCTTTTTCCTATACCAGGGCTCATCTACTGTAAGACAATTGAGTTGGCTTATAAAAATGTTAATTTTTGAGAAATAGATTTTTGCCGCCTTTTGCTTCACTGTGCACCTCTCAGAACTTCTTTCCGAAACTACTTAATCAAAGTCACAAATGGGATCTAGGTAGGACTGAATGCTAGTCACTAGTTTCTGTCAACCCTAAGAGGTGAAATAAAAGTTATGGTATTGTGCGTCGTTTGTTCCTACACTAAAATTAACATGATTTCAACTAAAAGTACTGCAAAATCAGAAATGGCTCTCAATTTAATAAAAGGGAAGTAAGTGATCATTCATTTGAAAGTACGAAATATTCACGCTCGAAACCCCATAAAGATGCTCAAAGATGGCTTGAAGATGTTCAAAGACGCTAAAAATGGCTGAGTCTTTTGTAGTCGTTATTAAGGGTAGGAATATGAATGTATGAATGAATGAATGAATAAACATGCTTTATTTGGATGATAGCACAAAATACTTAACAATTCATAAACAACATGCATACGGCAGTAGACTAACAGTCTGTCTGCCGGGAGTTCTTGGATTCTCATACTAATAACAATAATTATAAATGACAATAAATAGTAATTTAAACCAACAACGCTAACGGGCTGATCGTACGGCATGCAGTTGAGCGCCACCAAAGAACCCCGGAACCGTAACACCCACCTCAGGACCCACATAGGGAACCGCTGACGCTCCGCCGAGAGGACAACAGGCTTCACCCCGTGATATAGGGTTTTGTATATTCGGCTCGATTCTAGAGCTCTGGACCTTAACTTGCCTGACCAAGCCTGACGAATCACAGCGATGAGGGCGTCCAACTGAGTGCGACAGGCACCAATGTCGTCCAGGCCAAAATTCAGGGTGCATCCTCTGTCCTCAGCTAGCTTCCGCATGGCTGCATACCACGAGCATCCAGACCTGACAGTCTCCTCTGCTACCATACGTGGGTAACGGTGTGCAGGCAACCTCAGTGCTCTCATGATGTAGGCGTAGTGCTGGGTCAGCGTATTGAGAAATAGTATTTCTACATCGGATTCCAAAGGGTCGGAATATTCACCACTTACCCAGTCACACACGAATTTCCCTAATTTTCAGTTAGATTACAAGTCAATATTTTGTGGAAGATCAAGAACCAATGTACAAATCGACTACTAAAATCTTTCCTCTGACCGTACGATTATTCGGAAAAGGAAACAATCCGGTACCACACGATGCTGTTGGTATCTCGTATCGCTCTAGAAGCTCCCAAAAGTAGGTGCTAGGTGTCTTGGCACCTCTCTCTCCAACCGTATCGCAAGTGACTGAGATTGAAATGTTTCGATCGATCCAAACTGCCATAATGACGTTGGCACACACGACCTCGCCACTATTATTGTACCTTAACATCAATCCACTTCTCAATGTGCAACTCCGAAGCGTGTAAACTTCAATAACTAAATTATTCCGGCACATCGGAGAACGGCAAGCTTAACACGTTGTCCCGTATAATGAACGACGGGCTTGTGACGTCTTGACGTATTGAGGCAATTATTCAAAGGAGTTGGCATTATGTTTCTTCAAGTACGGTTATTTCCGGAAGAATAGGAAGTCAAATCCAAACGCCGCATGATATAACTGGGACGGCTTTGTTGTTTCGAAACAATGCCTGAGTTAATTATCACGTTTCTTGGCCGCATTCTGTGTGAAGGAAAAAAGTTTTCCCATTCCCCTTTGAAGTGTTGGGAACTTGAGAATCTCAAGGTTACAGAAAAAACAATAGTCTTAATGGATCTGTGATTTGTGATTATAGAACATAAAAGAAATACAATAGAAGTAATTTTACGGATTATGGTTTGGAAGCGCTGCTAAACAGCTTCGTTCCAGCTGTTAACTCATGCACCTATTGTTGTTTCCAGCAGCCCACTTTTGCAACTTTGGTGATTGATAAATTCTCTGCGAGCATACTTTTTCATGGCTGGTGAACAACTGTAGAATGGAAACCGTACAGGAATGTATTTTTTCAACATGCTTGAAGTTAAATACTTTGAAGGGTTAGCGTCCCGACCGGTGATTGAACTGTAGTTCACTGTATCCGACAGTCGAAGAGCACATAGACTGCTTATGTTAACATTTTGTGTCAGGTCAAAGAAATATAGGAGGCTGGGAAGGTTTCTGCTATTTTTAACTTACAAATAATTTAATAATTCCAACATGAAAAAAACACATTGTACAATGAAGACGGGATCTTGAACAACAACAATATAAGATCTTGTTTAATGAGACGCAATGCTGTCGAATAATCAACTGGTTTATTCAGAAAATTAAGAGAGAATAATGAAACAGGATATTGCGTCCGAGGTTGGAACTGATTTGGAGCAAGAAGTGCGGAGTAGCTCACCGCAGGAAGAGAAAGTATAAAGCGAATACAGGTCTGGGGCACTGACGTTCTGCAGACCCGATACATGTGACAAATACATGTATTTTTATATGAAAAATGGAGCGAATTGAAGTAGCATGGAGGGGATTTGAGTAGTTCCAAATTAGGATTCAGTAAAGACATTTACAAATGTTTCATTTATGAAGAAAAAAGAGCTGGAATTGCGGGGATGGGAAAGTATGGCGTTGAGTCCAAATAACCATCTTCTATACAAATGTTTATAATCTCCATTTGTTGCCATGCACAGTCAACTAAACCCTATCATATCGAAATTACTTTTGAAGGTTAGTTGTGAACAGTTAAATTTAAAGTACAGAAGATGGAACCGGAGTACCATGAAAGCAACATGTTCAATGTGTAATACGGGTCAGGACGATTATGTTAATTACTTCCTTCGGATGTGTCCTATTTTGTCGGAATTTAGGTTTAAATACTTTAGAAAGGGGTTTTCCGGTTGACGGTATCTGATTTTATTTTAATGGAAAACACAAACCGGTTATAAAAATAACGCCTACAGAAATTATTTGGTCTCCTGAAAATAATTATAAATGAACAACGATTGTTCCCCAGTAATGGCTTTGCAATCTGTTAAAAAAAGAAAAAAATATTTAAATAATAATAATAATTAATATAGGATAATAATATGTATGAACAATGTTCATTGAACAAAAAATCAATTTGTAAAGAATTAGTATAATTTCATCCAATCATACCGGTGGATCCGGATTCATAGCGATATTCTATTGGTTTCAATAAGAGTATCAAACATGTTTCTTCTTCTTCTGCATGTGACACAATTATGAACCCTATTCAAGAACCTATAATTCAATAGTTTGATCAAAAAGATGAATACAGCAACAACGGATAACTTCGCCGAACATCAGTAGGAACCCTACTCTGAAACAATAAAATTCGTTAAAGTATATTACGTAGCTAAGACCTTACGAGTGGTTGAATTCCTCGCAAAATTAACTTCATTCCAGGAAGCGATAATCCAATATTACGAGTGCCTACCTTAGAGAAATTGAGAGTTGTAGAAGTGCGAAATTCGAAGTGCCTACCAATTTATAAGAATTTTTTGTTGTTTTTTTTTATATACGGCGTCATCTAGAAGCCAATCTTCTAAGTGAGGCACTTAATTACAAAGGGTGATGGTTGATGAGGTACTTCTGTAATATAACTCGTCCACCTGGTACTTGAAGAATGAGTGAAGAACTCAGTTCTTTAATGGTGATTTTAATGATCCCACTAATAGGGAGCCCCCAGCTGTGCTAAATAATAATGGAGATGTCATTCCGAGAACATTTAAACGCTGGTTGATTATTTTCAACTGTGAAAAAACACAACTCTAACAAGAAACAACCTATTACGAAACTGTACCAAAGTTTTCGTCGAATCAAATTCAACTGATGTCAAAATTTCCGATGAAAAAGAAAAATGCGAATTCAAATTCAACTGATGTCTGTTTTCGAAAATTTCCGATGAAAAAGCACAAATAATAAAGCTTAAAAATTCAAATCATTTAACGCAAGTTGAATTTTTGTGAAACTGATATCTAACGATTGAATCAAGATGCGATTACAATGGTTTTTTTTTTTAATAATAAACCAAAAAAAAAAGATTGATGAATTGAATCAGCTGACGTAATTACTAAGGAATTTCCAAGTCAAAAAATCAGTTTTCCAGAAACTTTGTAGGTACCTCACAACTATACCATACGTATTGAGGAAATAGCAACGAGTAGGCTGGGGCATTACCTTATTTAGCTAGTTTTATTTCGGTTGATACAGTATCTAAGGATTTGTAAAGCGTCATTTGAAACCGTTGAATAATTTTCTGCTGACCAGGATCAGGAGGGCTATCCGGTGTGAAAAAAATAATAATAAACCTTTGAGTAATAATTTACAATGGTTGCAGGTCTCGACAAGGTTTCTAAGACTTTTCCAATGTTGACAGTCAATAAGAAACATCTCACTAAGCTTAATGTTTTCATCTTGATTTTATTTGTGGCTGACCCTTTATAAGGGCTGAGCCCTCAATTTATCATTTTAACGTGACATATTGAGTTTATTCATGTACGATATCAGCAAATCTATGAGACCCTCTACAAATATATTTATGTTGTCTGTTTGCAGGTACTATGGTGTTGGGGGCGGTATACACTCCGCAACCGCAGTACCCTGTTAACCCGTTGAGATCGGCGCCTGCCGCTCCGTACCCAACCATGCGCTATTATCGGTTATGGATCTACACGTGCAACGCTCTTCTCTTCATGTCCGCCATAGGCTTCTCCATAGTTTTAGCCAAGGTAAACACCATTTGTTTCAAACCATTATATATGTTACCGTTAAAGTGTGAAATCAGTTGGTACACAAAATAACTAGATTGTAGAGAGTAACTACGGAGACCAGCTAAAGCGTGTTATTTCTCGCCTTACACGCTTCAACTAGTTACTATATGACAAAAGCCCAGCCGTGAAAGTGTATAACAGGGGTTACGTATGAATGGGATTTCACTGTGGAAATCTCAAGGTGTAATTCATTTCAGATCAAAATTGATCTTCTCTTATATAGGGTGCCCGAAATTCAATGGACCAGCCATTTATCTGCGTAATTTCCGAGCCTAAAAAGAAAATTTTCAAATGATAACTTCACTAATTTTGACCGAGGAATTCAAATATCACAATATCGCGCGTTGTGCACGTGCGCAAATGCTCGATTTGCGCATCAACTTTGTTATTTCAAAAAGGAACCCCCATTTTATATCGCAGATTCGGATTTTGCTCAAGGTTTCATGAAAATTTGACCCCTCAACCAATTTTTTTTTATTGCGCGTAACCGATTCATCGAGCACGCAATGTTGCGCAACCCCGATTTTGTCAAATAGTTGATAATGGTGATCTGTAAAGTGTGGCATATGAATTTTCTTTGGTTTTTAACGCTGATTCACGTGATGCCAACCATTTTTTGATTTGACTTAATTTTTGCGGAATAATGACCAAAATTTGTTTATTTCGCTTGAAAAATCATCATTTATGCCGACTTTCAACTCCCAGATTAAGATGATTTTTCACTTGATCACTGAAGAAGGTTTCAATCTCCTATTTTTACATTTTTCAACCAGACCTTGAAAATTAATCCCCGTAACAATCTGAAAACGCGTCTAGAATAAAAAAACGGACGCAAAATAAACAAATTTCGGTCATTATTCCTCAAAAATTGAGTCAAATCAAAAAACTGATAGCATCACGTGAATCAGCGTTAAAAAGCAATGAAAATTCATATGCCATACTTTACAGATCACCATCATCAACTATTTGACAAATCGGGGTTGCGCGACTTACGAGAACCGGCTACGCGCAGTAAAAAAAATTGGTTGAGGGGTCAAATTTTCATGAAATTTTGAGCAGAATCCGAATCTGCAATAAAAAATGGGGGTTCCTATTTGAAATAACAAAGTTAATGAGCAAATCGCGCATTTGCGCACGTGCGCAACGCGCAAAACTGTGATATTTGAATCCCTTGGTAAAAATTAGTGAAGTTTTTATTTTACTTTCTTTTTTGGGCTCGGAAATTACGGAGATGCCTGGTCCATTAAATTTTGGCCACCCTGTATTCCAGCCTACTAACTTCTCTTATTGGAATCTGAACATGGCAAGTTCCTCATCAGGTGGTTTCAACTTCAACATTAAATTGAATGGAAGACTGAACACTGTGCTGTTCTGTAAAAAACAAAGTACAACCACTAGATCAATGACGTGAAAAAGTTGAAACGAGAAGGAAAAAAAAAGAACTCTTATGATTAATGGTTAGTAAAATACTAAGGAGCGGTGAAAATTGAAGAAAGGAAATAAAATAGTCCAACCGGTGGCGACAGCCCAAGTCCTTGGAGACGGGCAAGGATTTTTTCCGTGTTGAATGAATTCAAGTGTTTGAGGAATGCAGTTTTAGTGCTTTACAACTCGAGATGCCATCGAAACAACCCATGTTTAAATAAGTGATCTCACAAGTGTTACTTCTTACATGTATATATTTGGTCTTCTCTATTATTTCTACGCATTATACATCAGTTATGAAATTCCTGACTACACCTTAATGACAGGTGTTCCGTTGTTTTCATTTATTTCATATATTCTCAGGGAAAGCAGTTACAAAATTTTGGATCATACACGGTAACTGAAACAGCTTGTTATTTTATTTACTAACTGAATTTCACACTTTAATGGTAACACATGGATTATAGGAATACAATACAAAGCGAGTAGCTGTAATATGTGATGGATTTGGATAGTTCCCTTCCATCTTAGTTTCTTGTTACTACTAAGCCTGAAGCTGACTAGCTTCGGGGGTATACTCGAAGAATTTAGGACTTATCTTGGCCTTTGGAAGGGGAAACTAGGCCATTGTATCATCGTATCACCTTATCATCATCATATCATCATTGTAAGATAGCAAAACCTGGAAACCAGTCCCTGGTTACGACCACTCGCCCTGTAATATTGACTGTCTTGACCCCTCCTTCACACTGCCCCCATAGGCAAAATGTGCAACCAAAAAAATTACTATTTTAAAATTACTTTTTACCTTGCACTGCCTTTAGCAAGTTACACACTAGAGGACTTTCGCTGTCATAGAGGTCAAATCCATGATATTTTCAGTTCAACAGGTCTTTTAGACCACAATTAGTTTAATGATATCCAGGTATTAGTTTAGCAGGTATCGAAATTTCGGGCTCATAAGAAGGTGAGAGCAATCAATTTTTTTTTAATAGTTAAACAGCTAAAAAAGGTTGTACAACCGCTGCCATGCTAGGATTAACTCATAGCTTCCTGGTTCCTGAGTGTATAGTTCATTAAAATGGATTGATCAATTGACTGCTGCCCCGTTGAAAGGTGTAGGAACTCCGTGGCGCCTTGATTCACATTTGTATTAGCCAACATGACTTCATAGGCCTATGTAGCTAACGATACATAAATAAATAGCTTCTCAAATCAAGCCTTAGTCCCCGGTGAAATGACTTTTACCACCAAGATTTTCGAAGGCTTGAAAGCCATTATGTCAACAAAAAAGGTAGGTAATATTCACGCAACAAAAGGGCAGCCGACAATATAAGTAGCTCATAGGCACTTTCGACACAAATTACCGTCATTCATCATAGTCTTTGTCGTACAGTATCTGTCAGCAATGAAATTCAAAGATAACCACAAAATCAATTAACAACTACCCTTGATATTCAGAAGAAGCATTAAGAGCGACAAATTCAAGTAGAAAATCATCAAATTCTGACATGTGGTGAAAATCGGCAGACAGACAAGGATTCAAGATAGTTCAGGAATGAGAAAATTCCAGTTAACGATTTTATTAAATGTAGTGCGGAAGTTTCTTTTATCGTTACAAACGTGAAAAACGCCCCACATTAGTCGATGCACTCGAATTTCATAGATATTTACCTTATAAATAAATTCTTTGTAGGAACTATATCAAGTCTAAGGTGGTTTTCCAAATCGTTCTAAGGGGTTTTAAGTTCTTCCTCAAGATACAAGCCCTCATGAAGTAAGAAATCGCTCTTGACTTATTCCCTAAATTTCTATCTATCAGGTTGTGAAAAAGAAAAGAAAAGGGTTGAGAATGTTGAAGGACTACGAACGTTCATTGACTACGCGCATAAAGAAATTTTCCACCGTATCTTATGACGTGAAAAATTCTCTTTCCTTTATGCCTTGGAGATGCGTCTAGGCTTTTGATGTGGGAGGAACGAAACGCCTTATCTGGGCCCTGGTTATTGAGTAATCGTGCACTGTTTATCATGACCTGCTTCTTCTTTCCGCAAGGTATCTTCATCTACGTTTGGTAGTTGCATTGATTCCTTACCGCGAAAATACTGCACATGGAACAATATTAAGCCCCTGAGGCTTATGAATCTGTGAATACGAACTAGAATTAATGTAAACTATGTCAATGAAATAGTACAACAAATAATATAAAAGTGTATTTCCACACGAAATATACACAGTTTTCTTTTGTCTCGACGTTCCACAAGCCACGGAAAATCCAATTGTTACTTGGAAACAAAATCTGATATATTTGCACAGTGCACCATCAAAATGTCATTTGGCAGGTAAATGATATCAACGAGATATTTACAAATAGGTGCAATATGAAGGATATTGATAGGAAGTGACCAAAATACCAGAGTTCAGAATGCTAAAATAAAAACCGCTGAATGGGGTAGAACCAAGACACCGCACACCGACGCACATTGAAAGATATGGCGACACACTTATCAGCTGAAAGATCCATGTGGCTAATTCTTTCGTTATCGATCTACGGAGCTTTTCAACCTATCTAGATCACCATCACAAAGTAATGTGATCATTTTTTTAATGATTCATTCAATAAAATTGTTCAGTATTCAGTGCATTTTGCTCTCTTTGACGACATCTTGCTGTCAGTGAAGTGTTGAATATAAAATATTAAATTATTGGGATGAACATCAATGGTGGGTTCGAAAGATTTTCTTTACAAGATATTATACAGTTTAATTATTGAAATAAAGTTAAAATCGCAAATAGGTGCAATACTATTGATTTTTCAGACACCCTAAGCGCTGCTCTATGACAATTTCACTGAAAATGTGAACAGAATTGTTCATTAAAGTTCTTGGGGACCCGTTAATTATTTCTGAACAGCTTTGAATCTTCCACCAGTAAAAGCTGAAATTCCTTTTCTCAACGGTCTGAGGAAAGGAGATTACGTTGTAACTGGCTTCGCTAATCACTAAGCTCATTTCATGAGCTCTTTTTTCTGGTTCCATAAAAGGAAAACTCTGTTTGAGGGTGGATAATTTTAAAAAATGTAATGCTTGAAAGATATTCCGAGATGGATTAAACGAAATATAAGGACTTCGTCTTATAATCAAACAAGATTATCCCGTTACCATCGTCTGGTAACTTAATCATTAAATATTGCTGAGTTACAAATTGTTGATAAAGAAGTTTAAGCGAGCAGTTTTAGTTTGATGCATCATAAAATTCAATTTGGTGTGTGTTGATCTAATAACTGAATATCAATTTCTACATCTTAGGAGCATTATTAGCTGCTGCGCTTCCCAAAATTAGAATCTATTCGGTATTAGATTCTAGTAGTAGATCTTGATTTTACAGACCGATTAGTTTCTCTCACCTGGAACTTACGTAGTCACTAAATGAGTGGACTCTACGGATGTGTGAGGATAGACTTGAGATGGAAGGGGAGGCTAAATATCTAGGCATTACACAAGACAGTAAGATAACATTGAACTCCCATCTGAAGGCAGTCTGCACACGAACCAACGGAGCTCTCATGAGCATACACACAGCTTGTGGCAGAATTTGGTGTCTTAAACTCAAGATGGTGTAATGGGTAAACACCGGAACAGTAACACCTGTTTTCTTTGAAGGGGAACTGTTGTGGCGAAAGATGGCATAGTAGAAGAGCGCCTTTGGGGAGCAAGAGAATTTACAGAGATTGGCCTATCCATTAATTAAAAGCGACATCAGGAGCGAGCCTATAGCAGGGATGAGTATTCTGCGAAATCTACCGGCCCTGCAGATTGTAGGTCATGGACGAATGGAAGGCAATAGACTCCATGGGACATGGAAGTATCTTACGCTGATACTTTGGTACACGTGCTCACAAGAGAAATAACCCAAATGTCCTGGCTTATGTTTTACCAAGTATTTCAAGGTAAAAATTACTGAAAAGAACGAATGGATAGAAGCCAGACCCCCTAATCATTTCCTGGAATCATATAAACGAATTTTTTCAGGAAGGTAAATCTGATACATTCGGTGGGAGACCACATCAAGACATCATTGTCAAGCAGTTTTTGAAGCTCAAGCAGCATTTCGAACCAGGTCAAGACTGGTCAAGGTAACCTTGGACTGAACATCTTGTGGAAAACCAGCACTATCATGTTGGAGACGGACCCGAGCATATAAGAGTGGTAGGTAACGAACGAGCAGACCTGCTAGCACATTGATGCGCTTCATTGGACCGGAAACCGTTATCGGTATAGCAAGATGCCCGGTAAAAACCGCTTTGTGGGAATGGGAAAGAATGGGACGCAAACGATACTTTAAATACACCTCTGAATAAAAACATGGACAATTGGTAGGGAATGCACTCTCCCATCACAGAATTACGACATTCCTGAGAGAGAAATTCTCAGCCTGGTTGATTGG
Source organism: Creontiades dilutus (assembly GCA_031894815.1). Classification (NCBI taxonomy): domain Eukaryota; kingdom Metazoa; phylum Arthropoda; class Insecta; order Hemiptera; family Miridae; genus Creontiades; species Creontiades dilutus. Next base: position 956,087 of record JAVIWC010009153.1, on the reverse strand, counting down.
GATTATCTCCATAACCTATAGGTTAGAACCATGGGAGCATAGTGGCTATTAAATAACGTGTCGACTAGAGAAGGGTCATCCAGCTCTTATTTCTAAAACCCCCTTTGTGGCCTCTCAATGATAGGATCTTACCGATCTCATCAGAAATTGCTGAATTACAAAGCATACATGGAAAAAATACCAATGAAACCGCATGAATGTGGACTAAATGTTACTAGAGTTGCGTGAAACGTCGCAACAGGGTTCCGCTCCTTAACCTTCCCCCGTCGAAAAGACGAGCCCCTGCGGCGTAACCGCTACTTAATTAGTTTGTTTCCTTCAAAACCCATCTAATCCTGGTACTTATAATGTATTCCCCACAGCTCAGTATTTCATGGGGATAACAGGAGGTGGGCGGAAAGCACTAACCTCCACCTTCGACCCCGAGTACACAAATTTCCCGGTAAACGATTTCCACGGGAAGGGGTCGCGGTTTAAAACCGATGCTCCTAACTTCGCACCTAGTTTAGACCTTTAAGGGCCGTTTTCATCCTTTCGAATAATAGCTTCAAAACATCATCTTTGGGTTCCCACCTAATCAAAATCACCATTAACCCTTATAAATCTGTCGCCCAAGCGAACAAGCGGTTAACTCAGTTAGACAGTAATACATAAATAAATTTCTAAAAAAGATGGGAGTAGCCCACAGTTTCCTCGTCTAGGTAAAAAGAACGAATAGATATTTTGGATGATCTTGAAACATTACAGGGTGATGAAACTCATAGGGGACCATCAACAGCTTAACTCTCACATTCTATCAAAATTTCAATACAATCGAATGAAAACGTAAGGAAGTAGGGTTGTTACAGACTTTGCGTTTCCGCATGCGCTGGCTGATGTATTGATTTCAGCGCGATGAAACTCAAAGGGATTTTTTACAGCCTAACCCACCCATATCCTGAAGATTTGATCTAAATCGGGTGAAAACTGTGGGAATTAATCTTGTTGTAAGGATCTGCAGATGCAACGACAGACGGACAGACACAAAACAAAAGTTATTCAGAATGGTGTAAAAAACAAGCGCGATTGGAAAATCGGATTTAAAAAAAAAATTTTCGTCTACGGAAAGTGAAGACAAACCTTGTAAGTAGACTTGGAATAAAAAATAAAATTCAGACAAAATAAATGAAAAAATGAGTGGAAGAGGAAGAAAATTTGTCAAATTTAAACTGTTTCCTTGTTCCGCTGTTTCTGTGTGACCTTACTAGGCTAATCCCTCCTCCATCTGTGAATCGTATGAGCTCATTATAGTTTCGCGACTTCCTTCTTGGTCCTGAGATGCACATCGACGAAGCACGAATAATGGAAACAGAAAGCCTAGCTCTCAGTCATCCTCTTATCTCCCATTGTGTCGATCCCATTTCTCGCTCATCCTCTCCCTACTAAATAGGGATGTTTTGACGAAAGCCAACATCTCAGGCGCACAAGTGCTATCGACAGAGAAACAAGCGAAGTAAAGGCAGCGTGTCGCTCTTCACATGGTGATAAGTATTTCCTATTCTTTTCTTATTAAGCTGGCGAAAGAGCTGCTGCCACATAGCATTGAAAGTAAGAGATCAGTGTCAAACAATGTCAACCTCTGTGTAACCCACACCCAAAGACGATGAAGACCGCCTCGAAGTCCTGCACAGATATTTGAGGGTTCCTGACCAGTGGCTCCTTGACAGTTTGTCCAAGCCGATCTCATCAACCCACGCAGCAGATCTCTCACTTCATTATGACATCTTTCAATAAATACCCCAGTTTTGCAACTGAGACAGTGAGAAGGGTAAAATCCCCATTACCACACCCATCATAAGAAGCTGGCCTATCAATCGGACATCGCTTGACATCGGTCGATCGGACGCCTATTTACAGGGGAGCGTGATAAAATTTGGACCTTCACCCAAAATCAGGATTTTATTGTAGAATGTTAACATTTAGAATGAATCCCTATAATGTGGTCCACATCTCACAATGACAGTAACAATTTGAAATGATGCATTACACTGTCCATTTCAAATGCAATGTTAAAGTTTACCGTATATTCACTAACTATTCGGCACAATCTTAACCAATTATTCACTTCTTTTAAGCAGTCCACTATATCTTTTAGTTTAAGCAGTCGTAAAAAGGCGGTTTGATGTTGCACCACGAAGGAAAGAAGAAGTATTACTACTACTCCAACCGAAAGCAGCTAGAAAGACTAAACTCTCATACTGTACTTGGAATTTTTCTCTACGAGAAAATGCTGCTAAATGAACTCAGGAGAGAAAAATTTTCATTTAATGAAAAGGCCCAGTCACTGTTCAAGTTCTGAAAGTCGATTACGATGGTAGACTTCCACGAACTCATTACTGAACCATTTTTAACAACGTTCAGTTATACTCGTAGTTAACCGGTCACCTTTAGATAATCAATTTGCCGAGAGAAAACTACATGAATGGTTAACTACAGTTGTTCTCAAATTGAAACATCCATTTGCATTCAGTCGATAACAGAAACCAAATAAGATTTTCAAAATCGTGAGATGGATAAAAACGCATATCGTCTTTTCTTCGTTTCAAGGAAACTTGCCCATTTACGGGGCAGAATTCGACTTTCTACTTATTCACAAGAATGGAGTTATTAGCTTGATCGTGCGTTGCCTCGAATCAAATCACTGAGTCTTTTGGATTACAATTTCCTCACCATGTTAACGCGTTCATACGGATTCATTCAATCTTGATTCTGTTGAATAATTTTTGATAATCGATGTATATTCCAAATGTCCAGAATGTTTATCGCTTGAAGAATTGTATTGCTAACTCGCTTTTAACGTTATTGGCCGAAGTGTTTAGTACATCTGGGTACCTTAAAATAATGGTTTCCGATTACGGGCCCCAGTTTTCCTTTCAACGTTTTGCGTAGTTTATGGCAAGAAGGGAAATTACCATTTTCACCCCCGGACAACGCACGTTTCAATGGTCAGAGTGAAAAGTAATTCTCCATTTTGAAAAATGCAAAGCGTATTAAAGCGCGATATTCCGAACTATTCCCACATCAGTTGTTGAGCCATGTCAACACCTTTGCTGCTGCACTGTCGTATTCAATCAATTCAATTATTATGTTTCCGCCCCGCCTCCCTAATCCAGAGCAACCAACCTGCTGGCGAAAATTAGTACGGGTAGTTCTCAGACCTGATTGTAAACCGATAACTCCGGCTCCATGGCAACCAGAAAATTGTGCACCCTTAGTAATTAGAATGTATCTTTATTTCCGTTGAATCATATACAAAAGGAAAGAAATTTAATAATGTAAATAGTCGTGAAACTATTTTCGGTCCAAGAGGGCTTTGTTGTAAGTACCGTAGAATACCCGCAACAGGGACTGGATCCTGAACAGGGACGTTATTGGTAGAACGAGATTCAAGGAGCGACGGTTAGGATTCCATTTGGGTAAAATTATGCTTTCTGCGTGGAATCGTTCCATCGGTATGTCTTCCATTGATCCTCAAAGAAGGACATGGAGAAGTTTGTTAAGTTGCTATTTGAGAGGCCACCGGGTTAACTGACTTTCGTCTTCTGCGCAAGAGGCCTCACAACTCACAACGTGTGGGGGATGGGGGACTATCTACTTCCCAGCGAGTTCACTACCACCACGAATCCAACCTCTGGCGAAGGGCAGGCCGGTGATGCTTTGCCTTTCGGCGGTGCAGCTGGGGCTCCCTCCTCCCGCGGTACCATTTTGAGTAGAGTTGGCCTGCAGACAGCCCAGAGTTGAGCTGACCCCCGTCCAACCCACCCTTTGAATGCGCAGGCCCGACAAAAGTTGCCTGCAGACAGCCCAGAGTTGAGCTGACCCCCGTCCAACCCACCCTAAGCCTTGAATGGTCGCAGGCCCGACAAAAGTCTACCGCTTCTCATGCCTGATGGCCTCCTGGGGGTGGAGTTACCCCATTCACCAACCAACCATGAAGGAGACGGTCCCTTAGCTCCGCACCAAAAGTCCAGAGGAGACTTGGGGTCCACCTCCCAGGGTGGACTACTCGATATTCATCCACCCTGCTAGATCAACTAACCTAGCCTGGTTCTACCTAACCTATCCCTCAAAGAAGGTAACGCTCAATAGTTAATATCGTTGTTTTTGCTACCCTCAAAAAAAAAATTCCGCTGGAACTTGGGTACGACTTATTTTTGGTAAGTTTCTGCATTTATTATTGGGTTACTAGGCATCTCACGATACAAACACCAATATTAACTAATAACCGATACAAGAAAAAAAAGTTTGTGTGCATAACTTACAATGTCGATATTTGTCAGAAAAATCATTTTTTCGTTGTTGTGAGCCTCAATAAGGACATTCAAATATTCACGATCTTATCATTTTCCTCGTCACCAAATATTTTCCTAAAGCAACTAATTACCTTCCATGCCACATTTTTAGATTAATCTTGCCGTCTGACTCTATAGGAGTTCAACGTCTATGTATAAGGCACTCAAAAGAGAAAATAGAGCGGGCACTGCAGGGGCTGGTCAGTGGCGAATCAATTAGGCAGGTCAATTCTGAGTTCCTAAACTTTTTTTTCGTAAACGTGTATCCCATATTACATATTATTGTAATTCTTGTTAATGTGAGAATAGTAATTTTTGTTAAAATTATACATTTCCTTATAAAGAAAAATCTTGTCCCTGTTGATGAAATGGACGATAGAAATGGAATTTTCTATAAAAAACGCTGCAAACTCTTTCACTGGGGTTTATCATTCAATTGGCTTGCGTTCATAATTTGAATTTCTACTAAGCTTTGGAGTGTGCGTGTTTCACAGGATATGGCGATTATTGAATTTCAGGAGGCACACAAATATGATCAACTGATCAATCCAAATAGGCATTTCGGTCGAGAACAGATTCACGTGCTCCATGTATATCTCCTGAAATTCAATAATCGCTCTATCACCCGTGAAACACGCACACTCCGAAGCTTAGTACAGATTCAAATCATGAATGCAAGCCAATTGAATAATAAACCCGAGCGAAAGAATACTTATTTACCCCAGTAATAATATTGAATAATAATCCCCAGTAATAATATTTACCTATATATTATCAGCGTTTCATATCATCAGTACTTCAACCCGTGTATCGGCTATAAACTACAAGTTTCCACATCGGCTATCACTCCAGTATCCACATTCACTACAACTCGACGCTATCGGCATCCCTAGGTTACAAGCAAACAATAATAAACCAAAAAACGCAAATGTTGACACCATAAATCGGGCCATACATCGGGAATGGTTTGACCTACGGACGTGGGGAAGGGCTCATTCGATTCCTAATGGTATGTTCTTCAAATAGGAAAATATTTAGGCCGATTCGACTAGTTTTGAGATTTTCAGGGATTTTACAAAACTTTCACAGCCCTTAAAGGGCACTTTAAATTGAGTGAGAGAGCTGGCTCAAGAATTGGGGCGTCGTCGGACCAAGATGGATTTTTCCTGAAAATTTCAGATTTTTTGCTCCAGCCGTTTCGGAGATATCGTGCGTACGGCGGACGGGCGGAAAAATTTTTTATTGCAGATTCGGATTCTACACCCTTTGAAACGTAAACCATGAAATTTTCAGGGGGGTTAGAATTTTTTTTTCCAGAGCGATTACAATGGTTTATTATTGAATAATAAACCAAAATCGGAGTGTCCCTATTCCGGAACCTATCGCGACACTTTTTGAAAATTAAAAAAAATACGAAGGAAAAGCATTTTTAATGATTTTCCAACGTCATTATCTCCTGGTTACTCTGTAGAATGCAAAATGAGGTTTAAAGTGGGGAAAACCAAGATTTTCTGAAGGATAGTAGCGGAAAACCTCTAAAATCTGTCCCTATTGCGGGCATTCCACGGTACTTAGTCGAACCAATAGGAAGGAAGAACGGGAACTGGGAAAACCCAGACATCAGTATAAGTAGGGGCCCATGACGGGCTTGAGTCAGGCTAACGCTTCAATAAACGTCTCTACTCCTGCACTGCAAGCATTTAAACGCCAACTAACAGTAGGGAAAAGAGCGAATTATTTGTTATTATTCCTTATTGCGCGTGCACAGTTGATCACGAATTCAAACAGCCAAACCTAAATGACCACTGAAAATCTCAAATCAATGGTATTATCAATGGGAATCAAATGGTATTAACAATTCGCCCCTAACTTTCTTCCCGAGTTTTGGTTGAATTTGCATTGATTTTCCTTTGAAAAACATCACATAACATTTTCCTTTGAATAACCCCAAAATTGATTGAGGCTGTTGTACGAAGAGCGAGGCGGATAACAGCATTTAGCGAATCATAATACCAAGTTCTTTTTTCCGAAGGCTTCAAACACGCAACTTATCACAACACACAAATATTGATAAGGGCTCTTTGGGTATCTTGACAGAACAAATACTTACCTGAAGGTTCAATTTCCTCGCTCGAGGAAACCCCTGCCGCCTCATCCGCCTTTTTCAGATCTTCTATTGACAGGGAATCGTTTACCTGAGATGCCCGTTCGGGTTTATGCTTTCCCGAGACTTGAAATAAAAGAAGGAATCATTTTAATTTCCCTCGCTGACATTCACGATTTCCCACAAAGCCGAAGAGATGTCAGACAATAGCAAAATAGATGAAAAACCCTATTCCCGTTCCGCTCTTCGGTGGTTGTATTTGACTCAAATATCATATACATAACTGATCTTTGGACTAATTTGTCACGCTCTAAATCATATTGAAAATAGAGAGTTCAACGCTCTTTTCAACGGTGTCTGGAAAACTGATTTCAGGGGATACTTATGGGGAGTTATATCCATTTTAGTGGCTTAAGATAGGAACCACGAAGCAAATCTTCAAAGTGAAATAAGTTGAAAACGAAGCCTATTATAAAAAATCTACAAAGCATTTTTTGTTGGAAATAGCTCCAAAATCGACTCTTGAACTTTGATGTACTTGTTGCTGGACACCTTCTGTATACAGTATAATTTGAATAAAACTAATAGATTAGAGTGAAACCCTGTAATATTGGAGGTGATGGGATGGTTTAGTTGCTCCTCAAAAAGGCTGAGGCGAGTATTGCCAACAAGTAAAATCAAGCATTTACAAACAATAGTTGCACTGTACAAAGCTCTTGTCCTCTCAGCTATAGAATACTCATCTGTTGTTTGGATTCCCAACAATAGTTTGCCACACTGATCAGATCGGAAGGGTACACCACAGATTTCTGAGATATGTGACCTATAAGCTTCATATTACCCCGGACTCAGTTGAATAGATGCTCTTGGCCTTGGTTGTGGGGTCCTGGGCAATGGTGATCGTAGACGCCTCTCGGATTTGTCTTTCTTCTAGAAACTGGTCCATGGAGAGGTACCCCTTCACTCCTCCAAGGTGAATCTTGCTGTTCCTCAAGCGTGCTCCCGTACACAAATCATCTTCTCCGCTCCTTTTTCATCCTAAAATTATTTGTACAACCGCTCGATGGGCAGATTACCCAGAGAAGCTAACCTCTTAATTCAGCAATCCCAACATACAGACTTTTTTCGATTCTTTTAATTCTATTCGCTCTTACCATCATAGTAGTTTGTGAAAGTTGCACCTAGCCACAATATTTCCTCCCCTAGCCTTTTAATAGTTTCAATTTCATTTCTTTCCTTATTTACCACCTATGTTACACTTCACTTAATCATTTTGTAATTTGTATTTCCTAAACTTTGTTCTCTTGGTGAATTGGACTTGCCCGCATTATTAAATAATAAATACATATGTTCCTGAGGATGTCCATGACGCTGGAAGGGCCCAAGCTATCAGTTTCGAAAATCCGGAAGAGGGACCTCCTAACCATATACATTACACTATCGGAGCTTTAAAAAAAGCCCGGGAGAGGGAGGCTGAATGGGGAAAGGAGTTAACAATTATTGGAGGAGGGTGTCACATTAATCAGAGCGAGGATGAGAAACTTACGAGAGGCCATATGTTAATTGTATAATTGCACTTTGTCTATGTGGGGCTTTGCGAGGGGATATGAGCAGCGCGAGGACTGGGAGGCGTCAGGACGGTCAATAATAACAGGGTCTATGGATTATAATCACGCAGTATGCTAATATGTAACATGGTGAGGTGATGAAATGCTATAGTTGTCCCTTTGAAGGGCTGAATGCGGTTAATGTCGGCAACACCTAGAGGATAAGCATGATGGTTGGAGGTGCCAGGATATCTCTGGATCCGGCAGTTTCAACAATTGGGAAGGGGGAACTAACCATATTCATCACAACCCACATCCTGGAAGAGTTCCAGAAAATATTTTCACGCCGTTTCCCACTAATATAGGTTTTTCCTCCCTTTTTTTGTGGTTTTGTTCGCAGGTGTTGATTCTGGACCCGAGACGGCAGCTCGTGCCGACCCTTTCCCTCGCTCAGCCATCGTTCTTATACGCTTACGCCGCTCTTCTCTTCCAATCGGGGGTCCTCCAGACAATCGGTTGCTTGGGGGCCTCCAGACTGAACGACCGCTTATTAAATATATATCTCCTCCTCCTCCTCGTCCTGCTCCTGGGCGACATCCTCCTCGGAGTCGTGTGGCTCTTCAGGTACGACAAGATATCCACAGACCTCCGCCCGCTCCTCAACCACTCTTTTGTACTTAGGTAAGTCTAACTAAATATCAATTCTTATCTATATTTACAACATTAATCCATGTATACAAGTCCTTTATGCAATGAAATATCGGTGGGCTGCCATGTTCCAGTTGTAACTTTGGTTCTAGCCCTAGCACGTACTAAACCATTTGAAGCTCTATCCAAAATACAGAGGCCATTTGTCACCAGTTCATGAAATTCTGGATGACTTCTCATGTCCCCATTCTCGATATCGTAGTCAAGAAATTCCTTCCAATTTCGAATTTCATACCATTGAAAATTTGTCTTGAAATGTTGATCCCCTCATAACAGAGATATCGGCCAAGCTGTTCTGTCACTCTTCTGACATAAGCAATAATTTTTAAATTGAGTTTTTACTGTCTATCGACAGATTTATGGGTCATTCTAATTTTAAGGGACAATTGCTGTCCTTTTGATAAATAATTTTCTGTTCAACTTTTTCCGAAAATTATTTTTGTAGATTTTATGTGTTGCCTAGGCCTACTTATGGCTGTCGTTAAGTTCGGCTACTCTTCATTTTACATGCAGGTAATTGATCGAAATGTACCTCTAATCTCATTGTCATGGTCTATCCGTGAGTCAGAATTTGAATTTAATCCGAATTTTATCCGCTCAAAGTACGTTTTACCGGAAATATTTTAACTAGTATTTTTTTAGAATTAGTCATTGTATGTTTGTGCGTTTACAAGTGAGACTAACTTTTAGATAGTTTGTACGAATCAAATCCTCAAAGTTTGTCCCAAACCTTCTGTCTGATTTTCATGGGTTCGACATTATTGTATAACAAAAAAATCATTAAATTTAGTTTTTCAATCAGAATCAAAACCTCGATTGTCCCGTAGAATTAGAATCACCATGATAGGCATTCAAGCTTACTTTTTACATAACATCAGCATATGCTCCAGTTACAAATTTAATCATGGAAGAGATGAATCATTTCATTTCATTTCATCTTATTGTTTGGCGATCCTAAATTATCTTGTGCTATAAACCTGATGAAAATTTTAATTTGCGGTAGGGGGGATGATGGTGGGAGTAATGGCCGTGCCATTCAAGCGTTGCTCATAAGTACCAAGAATTTTCATCCGATTTTCATGCTTCTCTGTTGGATTGAGAATTCAGTCTAGTTTGAAGAAAAGAAAAAATATAAATACACATTTATATTTTTTATGTTATTTTTTATTTCTTTTATTCTTTTTTTTATATTTTTATACTTTAAATTTCTTTTAAAGAGTTAACAGCTTTGTATTTTCTAAAATTTGGCTTAGTCGTTCTCGTAAATCAATAAAATGCACAATACTATTCAAGTAGATTTTATTACAGCCTCGAATTAACATGAGAATGGAAAATAAATTATCCGTTAATGTGTTTTCAAGGTATGGAGTCGATTCCGAATTTACGTCGTTATGGGATGCAGTGCAAAGCCAATACCGATGCTGCGGGGTCTACGGCTACGCAGACTTCCTTCAGTACAACCTCACAGTAGACACTGGTGAGTACATTTTGATCTCGTAATCATTGGGTTTCAGTAAAATCAATCGGCCCGATAAGGAACTCTTGAAGAACATCGAGAAACTGTGGAAAGGTATAAGATATGATTTCAAGAATTTTCAGTTTAAGAAAAAACAAGTTAATTATGACATAAACGAAACCATAAATTTTATATAGGTACTGATTATTTTATTGACCGGAAAGTTGGTATGAACCTACAAGTGCTCTTTTTTCTCTTTTTAATAGTCTATTAACACTTTACTGAATAAAAATTTTTCAAGTTGTGTGTAGTAGTAGGCATTAAAAGCCGTTGAATTTTGATTATGGTTACATAATTAAAATGACACTGTTTCTCGTGATAAAGGAAAAAATGAGTTGCCTGATCGGGGGTTCGAACCCCAGCGTAGCTGTGCTATTACGTCGCAAAGAGGATGGGCGAACGAAGTGGATCGGGAGATAGGGTTTCGTTCGGCTGACCTCGCACGATGTCGTAAACAGAGGGGGAGCGAAGAGGAAAGTTGTCAGGAATTCCCGACTTATTTCCTTCCTTGGCGAAAGTAAGAAAGAATTTTGATAGTAACTAATTCTGTATCCCAACATTCAACTGCGTGACGATGAATAGGCGAGCCAAATGGCAGGTGATGGCGATCGAAATTTAAGGAATCGTTTCACCAATAATTCAACTGATGATAGAACCACAATTAACTACATTGTTCGGCTTTGATAGGAAGATGAACTTGTTCTTGAACTTGAAGGATTGATGAAAATTAACAACACACGCACATACTTCCTAATCATGAGAAAAAGAACATGAACCAACTCGGTGGACATGAATTGAAACATAAATTAATGAGAATGGATCCCTGGTCACATTGAGGTTTAATGGCCACTTTCACCAAACAATTGAACCCCATCATGCTTGTAGAGATTGGAAAAATAACGAAGGTAGCCGAAATTTTTCTTTCGCCAAAGTGTTTTTCTAGTTTAAACCCGTATCCAGGTATTCGGGGAGGCAACGGCCAAGATCAAGAAAATAAATCTGTTATTGTGATTTCGAGATGCCCGCGTCGCCTTAATTGCTTTTATATTGGCATGTGAATACTGAAACTAAATTCTCGATAGTAGGTATTTGCTATTGTGTTTTCTCGCCGTAAGAGAACGATATCCCAAGAAATTGTCACGAGAACATTCAGCGGATATTCTGACTCTCAAGTTCGACGGTGATAGAGTCCTCCGACTCATTGAATGAATGAAATTAGTCGAAATGCAGATACAATAAAGACGATAGTTTCAAAAGAACTCACAAGCCATAGTGAATGTCTTCGACTGAAGTTCGTAAACTAGATTAGTGATTGAAAACTTATTCAGTTTGAACATACCAACCCATCACCAAACACAACTTTTCCATAATTACTAACAATATTTTATCTTTCGACTCATTATCGAAATTGATATCTTCGTTGATATAATATATTACTTTTTCGCCGTGTTCGGGAGTTCCGTTAGCATTGAAGAACGAAGGTCTGTCAACGGGGAGGGAGGAAGGGCGATATTGACGGCGCACAAGGTATACCTGACCATCAAGACCGAGCGGTCGTGCAGGTTGTGCCTATTCGCACGCCGCCCGATAATGCCTGTGACACTGGTTCTGGACCTTTTTTAAATGACTGCTTCGCCGTGAGGAACTGTACATTCGGCAACGCCCTCCAATCATGGGTTGAATAGAATTTAGAAGTTTATTAAAAATTAAAGTAAATTATTTGAAAATAATAACAATAGAACGATCAAAGTTACATTGAATGGAACGAGTATAGGTAGATATTGTGTCAATTTTGAATTTTCTTCAAAAATAATATGAGCGGAAGTTTTTTTTTTTTTTTTATTATTATTATTTTTTTTATTTATTGGCATTAGATTTCTCCATACAGCCATATATATGTACTTACATAAAATAATTTGTCACATGGTCACATCGATATTAATCATTATAAATTGGTAAGGCACTTAATTCAAATATTATGGTTGATTTCATCTAAAAAACTTGTAATATAGCTTTAAACACGTACTGATCAATATAGTAGTCAAATTAAACGGGCACACCGATGGCATCTAAAAATGTTTTCCGCTCGCTTTCGAACTTTTTGCATGTTAAAATAACATGCTCTAAATTGTCCACTTCCGCACACACATCACATTGATCCGTCGGATCCTGCTGAATCCGATGGAGATAAGCCTGCATATGCCGTGACAAGTCCGCAATCTTGCCATACTTGAGTAAAATTTCTTATCTTGACCAGTTATTTCGGTCCGCCAAGGTGTCACTCTGATACTAGGGAACAAAAATTTATAATTATTTCCCGCAGGATATTTGTCATGGTAATCCTGCCACCTTCTTGTCAGAGCTTTTTTAAAGTGAGCGGAAGTTACTACTGTAGATAGATTACATCGTACGCTTCGCATCACCGCTAGCTTCCTGATATCAGGCCCGACGTTGGTAAAAGAAAGGCGCAAGTCTTCTCTACTTACTATATCAATTCGATTTCTCTCTTTGGAAATGAGATCAGTCACCACACTGAACCCATGCTAGACGAGGGAGAAGGACGGGAGAAAATCAAAAGTCTTTTGACCGTACTCCAAAATTTGGAGAACAGGCGACTTAATTCGGTAATTTTCACTTGAAGCAAGATTCTGTGAGCCTATCATCATCCTGGAAACAGCGTTTGAGCGTCTCAAATCGCTAAAACGGCCACAGCTCCGTTAAACTACTCTCTAAAATTCAACTTTACAGACGTCATTGGCATGAGCGTTATATTTCCTATCTTCTTGGAGCAAAATAAACAAAAATAAACAAATTTTAACACGACTCAGCAGGTTACCTGAACTACAGAATCTCACCTTACCAACGGTATACGCAAAAAATGTTCAAGTGGAATTTTCTCTTGATGGAAGCCACGTTAGTATTTGTGAATATTACATCACTTTCACGGATGGGTCCAAGAGCGGAGAGTTCGTTGGTTGCGCAATTTGGAATTCGACAGCTGGCTATAGAGCAGTATATAAACTACCTCCCATGACTTCAAGTTACCATGCTGAAGCCGTAGCGATCGTGAAGGCCATTGATTATATACTGCAACTGAGAGATTCAAACTCATCCCACATAATATGTACGGACTCCCTGAGTGTTCTGCAAAAAATTGGTTCGTCGTCCTTCAAACGCTTTTCGAACGGTTTGACAAAACAACTTATACATCTACTACATATGTGCAAAATCAACAACATAGAGATTCGATTCTTATGGATAAAATCGCATGCTGGCATTAGTGGAAATGAGTTGGTCGACCGTTTAGCTAAGGAGGGTTCGTATGCGGGAGAGCCGTTGGATTTGGCGGTTGAGGTGGAGGACTTCTTCCCTTCGATTTTCAGGATTCATAGGGGTAAATGGCAAGCGCTTTTCTCAACATCGACGGAGGGTGTCTTCTACAAGAGAATGCAGCCGGTCATCCCAGTTAGACCATGGTTTATTAGGAAAGAAGTGGACAAGGATTTTGGTAGAACCATAAGCAGATTGAGAGCGAACCATGGAATCTGTGATTCTTTCTTGTTCAGAATTGGAGTGCGAGAATCAGCGGAATGCAGCAGATGCGGCGAAATAAATGGAACCTTGGAACATTTAGTTATAGAGTGTCCCACCTTCCATGCGCAACGACAGGAGTTTTTTGGTGATATAATAGAACTAATAGATCATCCTTTTAATTACTTGACTTTGTTACAAAGTGGAAATTATTTATTATACAAGAAAATCTATAACTTTTTAGGCACATTGAATGTATATATTTAAATTAATCTAAAAACAATATTATGACTGTATAAAAACTTAATGCCAATAAAGTTAATAAAAAAAAAAAAAAAAGAAATTACATCAAATTTCTACCTAATCGTACCAACGTTAATGTGCAATGAACCCCATAGTATTCAAGTTGAATTGTACTAAAAACAGATTGATTCAGCACTATAGAATCAGTACACCGCCCTTTCTCTCTAAATTATACGGTGAACCCCACTAAGGCATCGGTTCTCCGGCCTCAATTCAACCCTCACAATAGAGTTGATATCAGCAAAGGGATCTATTTCAGAGAGTTTCAATAGTGATATATTTAGAACAGTACCATAAAGAGCTCAAGCTGTCAGGCAATACAATGACATCATAACATTCAGTGTAGTTCTAAATTTAGGTTAGTTTTCGTAGAGAATGCTGTACCTCGATCACTATAAATCCAACGGTTGACTCAATTTCTTGTTACTTCATAGGGTTTCCTATTTACGAGTAGTATAATGTGATATCCTATACCAAGAATTCCTGTCGTTGTTTTTTGTGCCGGAAGAAAAATGCGGATGTAAAGAATTTATTTTTTTCAATCGATTCTTTTGGGAGATGCCCTCCCCCCTTCCACAATATGATTAAAACAATAGTAATAAAATCCTCACATAGGAAACCCCTTCAACTATTTTCATTTATCGAATTAAAAAACAACGTAATATGCAAGCTAATAACAGATCAAATCTAACTCTAATGGGTCCATTCAACATTTTATAAATTAACAATAACGTGGGGGATTTCACGTTTGCGCATGCTCAGATTGAAGTATTAATTTCTGTGTAGTGGAATTCATAGGGGAGCATGCGAAATTTACACCATAAATACCCTTGAATTTCGTGAAATCAAGTGAAAATTATAAAATTAAGCTTGTTAGGAGGTTCTGCGAACAGGAAAAAAAGACAGACACGAGTCAGAATGGTTGTCCAGTTGTTCAGAATGGTCATAAACGTAAAATGCAAGCGGAAATTTTGATTTTGGAGAGAAAAACTCTTTATCTCTACACAGCGAGTACAAAGCTTTCGGTACCTATATGTAGATTCAGAATTGAAATCAACAAAAGATCCAAATAGCAAACGCCCCACCTAACCTGACACCAAATCAAAAACTTTAGCACCAAACCAGCACTCTCCCTAAAAACCGCTACGCATACTTCATACTTCCAGCTTCAGAAACTAACCAAATATCAGTAACTCATCATTAACACGTTCATCACTAACTCATCTAATTTGTCACACGGAGAAAAATTACCTACATCCGTCCTTTCGTGAGCCTCGATCCGACCAAAAACCACCACCCAACGCAAAAAATCAAAATAATCAACAACTGCAGTAGCCCACATCAAAGTCCTAACGTCCACATACGATCCGTAAAACTGAATCACTTCAGATACTTCTTCCCATCCATCCTCAAAAGTTCAACCTCAAAACAACCTCCAACGGGCAACATGACTCACCGATTTCTCTACCCTCCAATATGAGACACTCAGCATCCCTATTACAAGTCAGATATCTTGCACAAGTATGATTGATGAGCAATGCCAACCCACTCTAGCAGCAAATTTTGGAATTAAGAAGCATAATGTCTCAAATAGCAGATATTGGAACTAGACAGATTAGGAGTAGATTAAATAGATTTCATGACTTGCATATTCAATTGACAGTATGTTTCATTCACAATGGTACATTAATGGTAATAAATTACTCAGCCTGATGGAGAGGGCACAGCATCTCCCGCAATCGATCGCTTCAAGATCAGACACCCAGAAAGAGTCAGCATTTTTATCTTTCTTTCCAAAAAAACAATGCAAACTGTTGGATCAAGGATCATTATTGGATAATCCTTCTACGTAAAGCGCTAATCTCTGTTTATTAGACGTAGCCTGTTGAACATGATCTTAACTTGGCGCCTCTCCACCTTATAATTGACTTTGAGGTGGCTTGTGAAGAGCTAGGAAAAAGGTAATCATGAAAACATTCAGCTACAAGGGCCGCTCAACTGATGAGTTTGTCTCCATACCTCATAATTGTAGTTTAGATGTTTTAAACATTTTAAGATGACTTCTTCATAAATATTTCAACGAAACACGAACACTTTATTAGTCCTTCTGTACGTAACAAAAGTTGACAACTAAATCCCTACAATGATGCAAAATACTGTGTTTCGGCACAAGCTTTGAAACGCACGAGTAGACCAACTGAACTTTTCACATGTTCGCAGATGAGAGTACATTACAAAAGTCATGAAACACCTGATTTCCAAAGGGATTGTTGAAACCATCATGACATTGCCATTATATCAGCTGATTTGATCCTCGACATTTACTTGGCACGTAAATCCATTGTCACAATTCTTACAATTCATGCACTTTCACGTTTATATTCTTGTTGACGTTGACTTTTCCTGTGAAATTTCTAACCCTAGGAAGAGCGAACAGACTCTACAGGCGTCTAGTTTGACTTAAAGTCTTAACTGCTCGATAGTTTCACATACACATATGCTCTGGACCAAAACATCTTTTCCGAGTATTTGCCGACATAGGTAAGTGCGGTGTCGTTTTCTAATAATTTTGTATATAGGACCGACTCGAATAGGTTTCAGATCCGTGATCACTCACCCATAGGAAATAATCGCAGCTTCTGAACCTAAAAGTAACCGCCGAAAAACCTAGCCCAATAACTACCCCCGTAGACAGGGTTTCTGATGGCGAAATAATAAATTTAAGCGTAATAACTTGCAGCATAGTTTTCTACGACGGTTAATTATTAAAAGTAACACACTATTGCATTTGCGAATAGTTGCGGAAATGGAATGATACCTACTACAAAAGAATGCCAGCAATTCTCTGTGTAAGATCCAATTGCGGTACTCCGATCAAAATATTTTGTTCTGCTTCCTCCATCCTAATTTGTTAACGACAAGCCAAAAAGATATTCCCTCATTGCTAGCATTGCCAGGTACGGGAACCGTGATGGGAGCGAATTAATCGTCCATAAACAAATGCTTACCTCCAGCTATGTTATTAGGTTTCAAAAAGGTCAGGCACAACGTGAACTCTCTTCAGGATTTAATGGGGTAATTATTTATACCAACGAGGTGCTTCCAAGATACAGCGAAGCATATTTAGTGAAGTGGAATAAAAGTGTCGAAGAATGACACGAGCGATGTTGACTTTGTAATGGGTTTTTACCGTAATAAACCGGGCGGGGTGGGTGATTTATCTCTCTACCAGCGAAATTGATTAAGAGTATGAATCATTGGCCGACAACGAAGTGAAACTTTTAGTGAATCGACCGTAGGGGAATGGACAGAAGGCTTTTCCGCTACACTATAATTTTCAACTTCGTCGTAATTTTCTCGTTAGTGAAAGGGCGACAGCAAATATTTGCTCCCTAGCAGGAATGTTCATGATGGGTAATTTATGTTGGTTAAAACTGGTTTTGCTCTCACCCAGATCGGCGGTTATATTTAGGACTTGTGAGGGACCGTAAAGGCAGAAACATGTATCTAAATGTGTATGTAAAATAAAAACGAGACTTTATTATTCTGTGACCTGATGGTAGTTGAGTTAAAGTTAATTTAACACGAGTGACCAGGTGTGTGTACTAGAAAATAGCAAAACGGTCTGTTAGCTCACCCTCAAGTTAGTTAATCCATCAATAGTTACGGGACCGTTCCTCCCCACTTAATTTAAAGGTATCAGAGGCATTGATTTACCTTCAGGTGGATGGACAGTTCTTAGTTGTCCAAATCTAAATTTAATTTTGCGTTTGTAACATGGTTAGGTGAGTTTATGGAATGGTGTAGTTTCATGATCTTCCATTGAGCTGAATGCGGTTTTATGACTTAGACGCTTGAAGGCGTCTGATTCATCTCCCAAGGTGATGGATTCAAGGATCGGGAAGGGCCAACTATCCATATCCATCACACGTTTAAACTCGCCCAACTACATTCGCTCTGTATGTGAGTCTGGACGTGTCCGCAAATTCTTGTAAGAATCTTATTTTCCGAGTTTACAGGCAGATTTTGATCAAATTTCAAGAAATGTGCAGGTTTCACTACTCAGTAGTATGATTGTTCAATAATCAATACTTCACTCCTTGCATTCACAAACGCAAAATCCATCAAACTTAAGTTTTTTCGTGTTCTGTTAACTCGATCTCGCTTGAATTTGGAACGTAGTTGGTCGATGACGACTGGATGTTCCCCACATCTATCGTTTCCTTCAGTTTCAGTTGAAAGAAGGACGTTGCAGTATCCGTGTTCCTATCAGATTGATTTTTAAATGTGACTCAGTTGACATTGACAGAAAACATTCAGATATAGGCAGTCAACAGTCGGATATAGAGTATGGTATTGCACGTTATACAAAAATATTGGGCTGTAATTCAAACGCACATTTTTCCAAACACTAAGCTCGTATGACCTTCTAGGCCTTCTTTAATAGTGCTTCCTTGTGGCTAGGTTCTGCCCAGTCTATTTCCAATCATGGAAACCTTGAATAGTGTATGAGGCACGCAATCTTATTTACCCTTTTTCAAGTCCGACGTGGTTCTCTTTTGGAATCATCATAGTAATCAACCATCGGAGCAATAGGTCAGTCCGAAGAATAAGGCCAACTGGAATATATAACGATAGACATGAATCGAACTAGGACATGAAGATGAAATGGACTAGTTGCTCCTTCCAACGGCTGAGTCGGCAAGCCTTCAACGCCCCGAGGATACCCCTAGAGACGAACAACCTTTGGGTTCACGCTCAGGATTAACAGTTCTGTTTCAAGAATCAAAAAGGGAGAGCTATCCATATATATCACACTCCTGGGAATTCCAAATATCAAGGACTGGTAAATGGGAGGGAAAGGCTTGAAATAGGCACGGTACGGGTTATGTACTAATTTTTAAATGATAATATTGAAAATATGAAGCTCACTTCGTCAGAACAAAATGTATATATTGTATAGCGTGAGTGGTTCGTTACCAGGCTCTGCTGACATGTTACAAAGGGCGACGGTTTGGACTAGTTACTCTTTCGAAGGACAGAGGGGATATGCCTCCAACACTTAGATGGTACCCCTAAAGCTAATAAACTTCAGGATTATGTTCAGGAATAACAGTTCCAAGAAACGCGATGGGAGAAATATCCATGTCCATCACGAAAAACGTCTAATTTGTTGAGAATGACTCTCTTCATGACTCTTTTCTCATAGGTACTTTCAAGATAATTATTTCAAGATTCCTGTTTTTTCCGAAGTGGTTCCTCTCGCACTGCTTCGAAATCCTTCTCTATACGGGTCATTCCTACTCCTCTAAAGCTGTTCTCTCATGATCGGAAAGCGATCAATACTCAGATCCGCATTTCCCCAGAGGCCTAATCGACGTTGTTGGCACCCGGATTTCTGTAGCATGTGACAGCATCTATGTAATATTCATTTGAGTACCCACGTTGGATTTATTAGCGAAGTGAAAAGTGCCGACGATTCGGTATAATTTTGGTGTCAGCATACATTTGATTTCCAAGATGAATAGAGTCATCTACATAACCAAAAGAGTTTAATCACAGTTATCGAAGTGTTGTGAATAACTGAGGCGATTCGCAAGTATATTACCAAGATAACTGTCCTTTAACAAACATATTTCACTGAAAAACAACGGAAGAGGAAGTGAGATTAATCAATGATACGTAAAATATTGCACCAATCGAATTTATAAGAATTGGATGCTAGTAAATTGCACACATCAGTATTCTGATCTAACTTCCCGAATTAAAAAAAAATATCCTATCTTTGACAGTACACAACAAAACAATTTGCCGTTTCATCAAATGGATCGAATACCGAAACATTCTTTTGGAGTGTTCCATTGAATGGTATATTACCCGCAACTGTTGTAGATAGGTTCTGTACTGACCGCTTGACTGTTTGAACAATTTGGACAACATTTGAGGCTTCCAATGAATCGTATCCTGCCATTTTCCCGTCTTCTTTCAACTATGTCGCTAACTTGCGCTGAGCTAATTATTTATGCACTTGTTTCTAATAACAGCTGGTTCTAATTATAAATAACGCTTTACATTCTTTAATCATATGTTTATTATACATACAATCGGTTGTCAAATAATCAATTAGCGATTGTAGCGTTCGGATCCTTACTCGTCGTAAGGAAACTATAAACTCTGCAGATCATCCAAGAAAAATACCACCGGCCCTCCTAATTCTATTTGAAAGCCTCAGGGCGTTGGACTTCGTATAGCTGAATTGGAAGTTGACCTTTACCGCCAACGCAGACCGGAACCCCCACCCTAACGGCCAGATAAGAGTAGACAGACGTAACGGATGGCAGGCCGCATTCAAAACTTCCTGACGCGTTCGGACAGATGGGAGAAAAGTTGCGACGGAGGAGAGGGGGAGAAGAGGGCAATATCCCTTTGTTAGGAGGCTTTTCCCAGAGAGATAACGTCACCTGGCGTTACACGTCAGTTCGAATTCCATCGTTATCTGTCCCCTTGAGCCTCGACGATTAATTATTTCGTCAACCTGACAAGGTGATGGAAGGTGGACTGATGAGCACCTCATCTCATTTCGCATCCCATTAGCTGGGTTTGGGGATGAAATACTTAATTGCGGGTTTCAAGAACTGACGGCCTGTGAAATGGGGAATTGGGAGCTAAGATTGAACCAACAGGTTCATAATATGTCTGCTTGCAAAATTAAAGTTAGAAGATACTTATTACTGTGATTTGGAGGGGGGTTAGAAAACCTGAATCTGTACAGCAACAATTCCGTTCTTGGAAAACAAACTGACAGCAACAAACATCTAATAACAACAACAAAACAACTTTTTAATAAGCGAATATCCCAGAATACAGTCATCCACACATGAACTCATAGGATGTTATTGAGAGCAAACCAAAAGAACCCAAAGTAGGGCGGAAACGATCGATTTTAGGTGTAGTAGCGATATAAATGTTTCTTTGATGCAATTTTATTCACTCGCACTTGTACCAGTAAAGTTTGGGGGGGGGGGGTTCGGAGGGGGTAAACGTGATTTTGAATTTGTTACTCTGTATTTATGAACCTCCCTCATCCATCCCTAACCAGTAAATACCAACTTCGAAACGATTCCATTAAGACTGAAATCAAATACTCACTACAAAAATGTGAAATTCAAAGAATAGAGAGTGATTAGCTAGTATGCAACTAAAAACTCTCTATGGATTTTTTTTAATTTATTGAAATTCACTCGAGAGCCCTTTCAAAATTTTTAACTTATCTTCCCCGGTTTTTCTGCTTCGTCTCCTTCAGGGAAGATATTCCCAAGTTCATACGAAGACTGTTAAGGAAGCTCTAAATATTCCTATTAAAAACTCCTATTATAAAACCCGATGCTTTGAAAGTGCATCGAAAAATGCGAAACTCAAACTTACTTTAGGGCGGAAAGGGCAAGGGAGAGTCCTGATTTCCAAGTCCGTAACATCGCCTCGACAAGTATCACGCCAGTTAATTCGCTTCAAGACCCGTATGATAATGATTTGAGAGAGCGATTAAGGGAGCACGCCTGATGAACGGATTTCAATATATCACTGAACATTAAATTCTCCAACCTCCTAAGTATTAAAATACAAGATGATAATTCATTGGGGAGTCTACGTGGCTTCCCAGGAATGATTTTGTCAATTAAAAGACCAACAAGACTGAGTGGTCTAGACGTCCGTGCTACTGGGAACCAAGATGTTTCCTTTCTTTCATTTAATACAATTTTCGGAGTACCAGTTTCTGTTGCACCGGTTGTATTCCAGTAGATGGTGTGTTGACTTTTCCTAAACCGGCCACATACGCTTCACTTAAGCTGACATTAACGTCAGCTCAGTCTTACGTCTGAATAACAGCTTGATTTGATTTGATCAACTATTGAACAAGAATACGAATACAGACTATTACAGTAGTAATCAAAGGGGATTCATCTTTCTCGTCTGACCATCACAACCCTCAACTATATATTACCCCCTATTACAGCTTCTGGATAGAAAATGAATTTCAGGTTATGCCATCAAACAAATGGCTAAACTAATGGTTTATCACGCTCCTGTCTTGCGGTAGAAGTGATTCATTTTGAGGCGGGCACTGCTCTGAAAGGAAATGGAAGATAACGATGAGGGATGACATCTGAGCAAACAGAATGATGAATAACTCTCTCCAGCCTCTGTGAAATTGTCCTTGGGACCATCGCTTCCTTTTCGGCAGCGGCAGAATATAATGCTTCCTATGAGAATGTAACTTACTGGCCTCATTAATTGATACTGATTCTTCTGGTATTTCACGCATCGCGGCAACCACTTGGAATCAGAGCAGGACTCCGAGTTCAGCGAACGAGAAACATTCGCTCCCTACGACACACATCAAAGCCAAAAAGGGGCTCCCCTTTATTACCAGATTTACATAATATGCAACTTATATGAATTTGGTCATAATAGCAAATGGCTCATGATTTTAATTGATACAGTCAAACATGAATTTGGTACAGGAACATGTTACCAGGATTTGTGGTTTGCACATGAATTGGGCTATAGTTATGAAATCTTCCTGGCCACGAAACTCTTAAGGGACAATCAAATGGACATTTCTTAACACTACACTATGCTTTCAACGTGTTTCCGGAGGAAAAATGGTAAAACCAAAGATTTCGGAAAATAAACCACCTTAACACGTAGCTTGGCCACTAAAGGTCTAAAATTTGCAAGACGTTTTCGTTAATTGAAACTTTTTGGCCCTTCAGTATTGATAAGCTGACACAGCACCCAAGTAATATAAAACTTTTATAGTTAAAGCCCGTGGACCTCAGCCTTCCTAGCCAGTCTCCACGTGTTACTCTTCTAGTACACAACTCACGTCGTGCATCACTCTTCAGTGAAGTATAATAAACAGTTTTTTGTTCAATCTTTTCACTCCATCTTTGACTACCATTATTTATATACGCGTCGCGTTTAGAGACAAAAAAGAAAAGAATTAAACAGGGAAATTACGTTGAACGTTTGGCTATCAAGTGTCCATTTACCTCCATCCGCGTTGCCAATTTTTCAGGGATTATGTTGACAGACAAGGAGCCCCGGAATATGAAATAGAGGAAAATTAATGGAAACCATGGATTAAGATTTAAAAAAACCTGGGCTAAAAGAAAGAAAAAAATTACATTTTAATCAAAACCCCTGGGTACTTAGCGGAGAAAAGCACAAACAGGCGCATAGGGCTTCTTTAAAAAAAAAAAAAAAAAAATAAAAAAAATCTACTGAGGATTGGATTCATGAATTCATTCCACTGAGTTATACGGGACCCATAACGACATTGGTGATGTTCAAGGAAGTTAACACTATGTTTTTCAGCCAAATCGATCATTTTACGCAATACCCGCAGTTCTCAGACTCTGGTTGGCTGGGTGCTTATAGCCAGCCCAATCTTGGGCAACGAAGCGCTCTATACAGGAGCCTTCCTCCCCCGGTCATCCATAATGTTTGGCTTGAGCTTGAGGGGGGAATGTCTCCACTCGGAGGGAGGTAGAGCGATTTGACACTGATTCTCTGACTTTTGCCAACCAAATCACGAATCTAGAAACAGTGGAGGGTCCAGTATCATGGTAGTAGGGACAGGAGAGCCCCCACACACCAACGACATCTGCGCCCTCTGTGAAACCATTCTGCCCCCCCCCCCCCCTCCCGAAGAAACAGCATCCCTGGATGCAAGTCTCCAGTTTTGGAGTTCTCTGGAGGTTTGCTACAAACTCGAGCACCAACATCCTTAGTTGGTTCTACTTGGCCTCCACTATCTTGGAAAGCAGGTACCTTGCAAGGTGATTTCCGATCAAGGTCTCCCGAACGGTGAGTCATACCATTCCTCTCGCCCTCTCTGGGCTTGAGTGACTGTCTCATCTGCTTGCAGCCAGCGGGAGAAGCGCAGTCCAAGAGGGATAGGCTATCCCAAACAAATCAACCTCCATGTAGAAGAGCAACCATGGATAGCACCCGCAGTCCAGGGCTTTTGTTTGGAACGACTTTAATGGAATCCAACCGTACACCATTCAGGTAAAACTGAAAGATGGAAATGCTTAAAGAAAATGGGACCTCAAATATTAATAGAAAAGTTGTTTCCAATCTATTGATAGATTTCTCATATTCTGAGGAATTGTTACAACCTTTTGATGTTGAAATATGGTTCTCTGATGAATAATGTTGTTTTAAGAGTATAATAAACCGATATATATAACGAAGTGCTGAGGGTGTTTAAGGAAAATGTGAATGTAATAACATAAATGAGAAGGCTGATAGAGTAAGTTCTTCCTGGACCCTTAGGGCGATAGGGCAGTAAAAATTGAATAAAGAACATACTCCACCCTGTAAGTTGATCACACGGCCATCTGAATCCAAATAAGCTAGACTAACCCCATATCCGCCAACGCCCACGGTTTTCTCTCGGTTACAAGAAATACAAGGAGGAGAAATACACTGGGGCCGGGTGATGAAAGGACGTCGGAGAGAAGGGATAGGACATCCCAGAGCGGGGTCCTGGGGCCTTCTGGGAAGATGGACGACGTGCAAGAAAGAAGCAAATCCTCGGCGATCCATCACGACAAAACGACAGCTGAGTCTCACCACTCATAACTTGAGCGTTTCATAATAATAGATCCGGGAGAAGGATCTATCTCTCCGTCGAGGTCAAGCATGGATCGGTCGCCGCGAGCACCCTGCTTTCCATCTTGCAATTGCCCAGCTCCACAGACACCAACGGCCAGTTACATATAGTAAAAGGTCTCCGAATAATGACACATGTGGCAGAGAGTTTTGAAGAGAATACCTAGGAAATCCTTATTATCCCAACTAGCCCTTTTCACTCGCTACTAGACTAAGGTGACCATATTTGTAATGACCTCAAAGCGGGACACACATTATGGTGATCAGAGGGTACCCCCCCCCCCCAGATACCGTGTGAAATATTTTTCCTATATTGACACAACTAAACGTCCTAAACTCTTTATTTTATCTGTTTGAGCACTTAAATTTACAGAAATAAGAGCAGGACAAACTTTACTGTTCAGGTAGTAATAGTAGCACAATTACACTAATTGGACCATCAGTTAAATTAATTTATTAATAATGAAACAAACAAAAAAAAACACATTTAACAATTGAAAATATTTTAAGTTACACAGTAAAATCAAATGAATGAAGTGTACTGTCCGACCGGGAGGAAAATAATTGGAAAACTTGGAAAACTATGTGAAAATTTGTGGTCCCTAGGTCAGAATTGCCAATCCAAAACTACAAAAGTTTCCGATGCTGGGATAATTTACAAGGAACCAAATAAACAATACGTTTAAGTCTCAAGTGTATGCAATTCCCTTGTTGCTTTTAAATTTTTATTGTGAAAGAGTCAATCAAGAACATTTTATTTCAACATATACCATTAAATAATATTTAAAGCGGGACGTTTATTTGTTTATCCTGCCAAAGCGGGACATAATGGCGTCCCCCGAGTAAATCTGGAGACAGCGGGACACTAACCTAAAAAGCGGGACGGATGGTCACCTTATACTAGACGCGAGTTTTTGGACGCGATGCAAGATCGAATCACCGAGTTCCTCCTGACGATTCACCAATAATGAATGCGTAGGTTTACGCCTAGGTAGGGAAACTGTATCGATTCATCCACGATTTGAACAGCACATTATCTTGGCGTAATTAATTTGCGGATAATTTCACTTTTTATTTCATTATTTTCAATAATCAACTTTCGTCACGACTGGGAAAAGACGATACAAATTATTACCCCATTATTTCTGGTGCAGTGCCCTCGTCGTATACCAGACGCCTAACAAGAGCTAACATTCAAGCTTGCATAAAAAATAGCATTAGGGATCTAATTGGGATTGAGTTCCCGGCATGACTCCCAGCTAATTCCAAAGGGTGACGTCAAATTGGTGAAATACTAAAACGCTGCAAATTCTTTCACGGGGGTTTATTATTCAATTGGCTTGCGTCATGATTCGCATTTCTACTAAGCTTTGGAGTGTGCGTGTTTCACAGGTGATAGAGCGATTATTGAATTTCAGGAGATATGCATAGAGCACTTAAATCGGTTCTCAACCAAAATACCTATTTGGATTGATCAGTTAATCATAATTGTGTGCCTCCTGAAATTCAATAATCGCTCTATCATTTGTGAAACACGCACACTCCAAAGCTTATTAGAAATTCAAATCATGAATCATTGAATTATAAACCCAGTGAAAGAATTTGCAACGTTTTTTTCAAGAGCGATTCCAATGGAAAAATATTCTATTTGAAAATTTTAAATTTCCTAATACGGAGCATGCATATCAGAATGCTTCAACCCGTGTATCGGATATAAACCCTTTTAGGAGTTCACTCCAGTATCCACAGTCACTACATCACTAAGTTACTGCGATCAGAACAAAAACAATGATAAACCGAAAAAACGCAAATTTTGGCAATAAATTGGGCCATACATCGGGAATGGTTTGACCAACGGACCTGGGGAGGGGCTCATTCGATTCCTCATGGAATGTTCTTTTAAAAAGCCCAAATTTAAGCCGCCTAGACTTTTTCTGAGGTTTTTACAAAATTTTGACAACCTTTAAGGGCACTTTAAATTAAGTTAGAGAGCTGGCTAAAGAATTGGGGAGTTGTCGGACCAATATTGATTTTTCCTGAAAATTTCAGATTTATTTGCTCCAGCCGTTTGGGAGAAATCGTGCTTACGGCGTACGGCGGACGGACGGAAAACGTCTTTCTCTGTAGTCAACAATCTGCCTGAACCAGACCGTTCAATATTGAGGCCAAAAGTGTGGTAGTTTAATTTTTCTAACAAGCTCTTGTCGTTTGTTGGAAATACATAGTGAAATTAATCTCCAAGTAATTCAAGCTGCTTTGAATCGCGATGCTGTTTCAGAAGGAACTTGGTCCCGGTTTCTCTAGGTGGGAACCTTAACATTCTCTTACTACATGAACACCCCCATTCATGGGGTGAATTAAGACTTCTTAATTATCTCCGAACTACACCAGTCCAAGCGCAAGGGGTTGAATTCCCAAACTCCCATTTCCAGGGCAACGTTCCCATTTCTACATTTTCTTCAAACCCTAGTAAGAGTAATTATCAAGAGCCACCCAACACTAAACTATTATCCAAAGTTTCTTAAAAGAATGAAAACACGATTCAATATCCCGGAACCTGAAAAATCTGCCTATATCTTCACTGTTGTATAAATTATAACTCACATGTATTTCATATTAGTTGGAGGTTGGGGATAGAATATTGGCTGCCACCCAGGATTAAGTAGTAACGAGTTCATGAATTCTCTTTTAAAATCACATCAATAGTTTCAATTGATGCTTTTTGAAATGGATCATTCCAAGAGAGTCATCCATTATATTTTTTAATTTCTTCGTTATTATATCCAATTACCATTGTATTGGCTGCTCAGCTCTCTGCCAGGAAAACTAGTCTAGTAATTAGTAAGCTTAATTCCTGGTGAAATGAATGCTTTGTTGCTTCATCAACAGTGCAGTCACTATATCATGGAAACTGAGATTGCAAACGGTTCTCACAGTCTCTCGTAGTTGGAGTTATACTGCCTTCAACATCGGATATTGTATTTTAACAAACTCATTTGAAATATATCCCTCATATCCCTGAACATCTCCTCTCGAGGCAATCTGAAACGTGGGCATTCCATCAATAGATGCTGTTCGTCTTTGACAACAGAACAGAGCTCGCTCAGATCGCTGTTCGTCTTTCCAATCCTGAAAAGGCAGGTACTTTTGGTGCAGCAGTGCGCTGTTCTTAGCCGCGATATTATTCTGTAAAACAATTTTGGCCTTAGCGGCATGTCACTGAGCCAACAGGCATGGGGACGGGGCGGAGGGAAGACTCTTACATATCGATGACCTGCATGGTAATTTATATGTTCTGTCCTCCACTGTAGCGTTAACATGGCCGCAATTTCCCTCTTCAAATCGGTTGGAGGAAACCATGGCATAGCTTCGGGGGTTCAAGTTGCGCTGCCATCTTGGCGTTGTAGTCAGCTACGTCGTTGCCTTCAATCCATGTTTGACTATTCCCCTATCTTGCGACTGAGCACTGAGATGTACATTGAGTGTACCGTGATTGTACATTGCGGTGCACATCACCGTAATCTTTATAGCCATCATGAAAACACGGGAGATTTTCAGCCTCGTAGCCTTACCTCAGTGATCCCGGAATCGAAAGTGGGATAAGTCCCGGATATCCGATACGGTTGGTAACACAGTAAGCCACTCGTCTATCTCCACAGCTCTCATGTTTCGAGTGGTAGTCAATTTCATTGCTTTTTGTGACTCCCGCTTCTCTCGAATTGTTCTTTCTTCTTTCGGTGTTTGAGCTAACTTCCTGATTCTCCTCAATATCAAACCTTGAACCATTTTTGACCGCATCTGTCATGTGAGTTGTCATTTTCAAGCGAATGCGACAGCTTCAGTTTACAGTGGATTTCCCGGTTGAGCTGGCGTTATTAATGCTATTTATTTTTGAGTGGTATTTCGTCCTATGATTTTTTAATAAAGTTGTTACTTGTCGAAAGATAGTAAGCGATTTTTGATTACTGTACGTAAAAACTCCAATTCGCATAGCAAATGCGAGCTAAAACGACATAAGCTCCCTGAAAGCTATTTTCTATAGCTGTGGCAATATTACCTTTGTGGTTAACCAGATAACATTTCGGTTTATTCTTATCAATGATAAACCGTTTCGATTGTCCAAGAAAGAAATGTTATTCCTCTTCAACTTACTGGTTTGGGTCAAATCGAGTTTGAAAGAAATACATCCATCCACCATCTGAAGAATTTCTACAAAATTCTGGACCAAAGTTGAGGAAATTTGGCTCAAAAATGAACCACACAAATTATTCAAGCCTCAAACGAGTAGCGTTAAGTTTTGAGTTAACCTTGTTTTCCAAATTCACAACCCTTCGCGTGTGCCACTTTTTGTGGATCACATATAAGATAACATTCTGAAAGACATATTTTCATCTAGCGTAATAATAAACTAAGTGAATTATGTTGACAGAATTTTATATTTGCTCGTAAAAATGGAGGTTAGGCTAAAGACAAAGGAACATTGTTTACAGGATGACATCACCGAAAGATTTATGGGAAGGATGTGCCCATGAGCCGTCGACGGGAGGGAGAGCGTTAAAGCATAATAAAACGTGAGGGCGTATTGTCCTTCCATTTTCCTTCCAAGCAATTCCCACTCTCTTCGGCGTAGGTGCGAAATAGATAGGGAAAAGACGGAACGGAGAGAACCCCTTATTATGCGCATAATGAGAGTTCTAGGGCCGTAATCGAGTTTTACCTTCGCGGGTTTCAGGCGGTCTGCGCTGCTTTACGACATGCTAAACGCCACTAAGGGATTTATGGTCTCTTGAGGATGACAAACTACGTTCAGACTCGTGAATCGGCAGAACAGATCCGACAGGACATACGAACTACTCTCAGTCTGGTGATATGTGAACAGGGCAGGGATCCTTCAGAATCAATAACAGTTTTTTTTAATCCGGTCTAGCAGAATGACCAGAAAGCGAATGTCCATAATTTATTTTGCTTCCTAGCCTGCCAATAGGTTGCTGAAACGTTCATTTCAATTATGGAAAATGAAAAAAAAAAAATTTCGGCGAAACCAAAATGTCCACTCTTAATTTCCGATTAAGACCGTTCTCAACAACGTACGTAAATATACATAAATAGATAGTTATTGACCGTTGATTTTTAGTAAATCAGAAGCTTTTGAGGGTTTTTTGAGATTCGCTCTTGAATAAAAAACTTGTTCCCAACGTTTCGGAGATTTATTTCTGCCATGATGGTGAGGATTTCTAGTTCAAGTCTGCAGTGTGCACTGTTAATGAAAGCTGGTTAGCATCTACTGTGAGGTTTCATATGGGGACAGTAGATACCATTTGCTATGTAAAACGCTGCAAATTCTGTCACTGGGGTTTATTATTCAATTGGATTGCGTTCGTGATTTGAATTTCTACTAAGCTTTGGAGTGTGCGTGTTTCACAGCATAGAGCGATTATTGAATTTCAGGAGATATGCAGGCAGCACGTAAATCTGTTCTCAACCAAAATACCTATTTGGATTGTTCAGTTGATCATGTTCGTGTTCCTCCTGAAATTCAATAATCGCTCCATCCTGTGAAGGAAGTACAACTGTGGGAAACGATGTCTTGCACTATGTAGAATGGTACTTATGTGAGTATCCCAGGTGAGTTTTGTATGAAGCTGTAAGCCGAGGTTCTTTTGTAGTTTTTCTTTGGTAATAAACGGTAAAATCACCAGTTTTTTGTATCTCAACAAAT
The DNA here is from genome assembly GCA_031894815.1 of Creontiades dilutus. Taxonomy (NCBI): domain Eukaryota; kingdom Metazoa; phylum Arthropoda; class Insecta; order Hemiptera; family Miridae; genus Creontiades; species Creontiades dilutus. Next base: position 925,648 of record JAVIWC010009153.1, on the reverse strand, counting down.
ATTGTTTATAGGTATATCCAAAATCTCCCCGAAATGTCTTATAGGAATCATGCGTCGTGAAATCCAAATATTTAATACTACAGTAATAAATTTTTGTGTAAAAACATTTTTTTGTATTCGGCTCATCAGTTTGTACTTTTTGAAGTTGAAGAGGTTTCTAATGTTACCTTATACGACAACCCTACGAAGAAAAGAAAATGTTCTTTCATAAGGTTTATTATTCAATTGGCTTGCGTTCATGATTTGAATTTATATTAAGCTTTGGAGTGTGCGTGTTTCCCAGGATAGGGCGATTATTGTTTTTCATGAGATCTGCATGGAGCACTTAAATCTGTTCTCGACCAAAATACCTATTTGGATTGATCAGTTGATCATATTTGTGTGCCTCCTGAAATTCAATAATCGCTCTATCACCTGTGAAACACGCACAGAAGCTTAGTAGAAATTCAAATCATGAATGCCAGCCAATTGAATAATAAACCCCAGTGAAAGAATACTTATTTACCCCAGTAATAATATTGAATAATAAACCCCAGTAATAATATTGAATAATAAACCCCAGTAATAATATTGAATAATATTTACCTATATATTTTAAGGTTTTTAGGGATTTTACAAAACTTTGAAAGCCTTTAAAGGGCACTTTAAAGTGAGTGAGAGAGCTGGCTCAAGAATTGGGGCGTCGTCGGGTCAAGATGGATTTTTCCTGAAAATTTCAGATCTTATGCTCCAGCCGTTTGGGAGAAATCGTTCGTACGGCGTACGGCGTACAATATTTGAAACGTAAACCATGAAATTTTCAGGGATTAGAATTATTTTTTCCTAGAGCGATTGCAATGGTTTATTATTGAGTAATAAACCAAAATGAGAAATGTATCATGTGGTCCAGCATTATCCATGGACGCATGGTGGCCGCATCTTACGATATTTTATTTTATTTATTTATAAGAACGGGCGAACAAAATTACAGGAAAATAGTATTATGAAAAAAAGTTCAGAGTCACTGGTAACATAAAATAAATACCACTATGGTGAAGATTTGAAACTAGATGTAGGAATATTGGAAATTGGGAAATTAGATGTAGGAAAAGTGGTAGGGTGTTTCTCCAGAAGGGCATATCAACATCAGTGATTCTTTGGATCGCCAAATGCATTCTTCGGGGCTCTAATCGCATCTCATAGGAGCACTTCCTTCTAGAGGTGTGCCGATACTGACGGATCGGGAACGTGGAACCTAGTCTCTTCGTGGAACTGTTCCGGAACTGTTCCAGGCCGCTCAAGTTAGCGATACTGGTCTGACTGGGTTGTAGCCGGAGAGAGATGTCCAAAGAGCATTTACGAGTACGTGCGTTACCGATCCGAGTCCTTCATCTTCTCGATCCTTCCTTAACGATCCTGTTCCGATGTGACTGCCTACACCTTCTCACTACGGTTGCCGATTCCCGATTCGTTCGTGCTTTACCAGGGCCGTACCCGATAGTTATGGGTAGGACTCGAAAAATCGCCTTATTTTTTTTTATGGTGATGATAACTTTTTTACTTTCTGTCTTTTAGGTAGGTAGGTTTTGCTTTTCATTCCGTTTTGGGTTTGTAGGTAGGTACAATTTTGGCAGTTAAATACCACATATGAGTAAATATCATTATTTAGAAAAATATCCACACTTGAAATATTTATTCATAATTCTTATCATTTTAAAATAAAGGACAAATTTGGTGAACTTTCAGTGAAAAAAGTGGTGGCGGAACGGTGGGAGACGAGAAGGGGAAACACGGGCAGTTGAGCTTGTCAGCCGGATCGGTAAGCAGAACAGGATCGGTAATTTGGAACTGTTCCACGTGTGGAACTGGAGCAGGTAGGAACGGTTACATCAAAGATCGTTATCGTCACACCTCTACTTCCTTCCATCTCTCTGTCTCCGTTTTCCATCGGCATCAACTTCCTGAACCCTTATGGTCGGTTTCCCTCCCTACTTTTGTTTCGTTGAGCTTCACCTTTGACATTCGATGGTATGCTGAAAGGATTTATTTTTTCATTTTAAAATGTGTTCTTCATTACGTTTTGTGTCCGATTTTCAATAATTTGTGAGAGAACGTGCGAATTAAGTCGTAGATGCGTTCCATTCCACACCACCACCATTCTGCGCAAGAATAAAATCTATCAAGTATCACTTTCTCACGTCAAACGGACCAAATTTTGAGGTAATTTGAAGAATAACGGTCTCATATCGATTTCAACACGGTCGAATCATCAGTCGCTCGCATACTACAGTCGGGTCCGTTCTACAAGCATAACGGCTAGTTCTCAACAGATTTTTATGAAAATAGCAGGGTTGTGTGGGTTAAGCTGTGAATGCTCTCCTATGAAATACATTCCTCACAAATAAATACTTCAGTTTGCGCGTGCCCTGCTGTGAAATTCATCAAACATCATTTTCCCACGTCTTACGCCTTTGATCATGCTGAATTATAGAGGGTGGTGGTTGGTAGCGGCATGAAGCATAGATGACTTCGTCATCAATATACGAAGCTTGGAACCACCGTGGAAACGTTTTACGGCTCTGGTTGGTTGTATATGAGAGAAGGCAGGTTAAATGATGAAGTTTCATATTTAGGGCCTGTGATTTTCGTTTCTCTGATCTCCCACCGGGTCGACTCACGTACATTTAACGCTCGGAGTACCAACATACTTCCCAACTCACCCATTTACCGAGCCCCAAGAGGGTTCGCAGGTTTATAAAACGTGACTACCGCGACAGAAATGAGGAAAATCCAAACAACAATTCGTTCTACCAACTACCCCTTAAAACGGTTGGTGAACATTGGATTACCATTTCATAAAAAATAGTGAATAAATTTACGAACATCAAAATTTTGAATTGGTACAGTGCAATGTAATGCGTTATTTTCTTATCATCTTCTTAAATGTGATGAATGCTATTTCTGTCTTCATCATTGAAATCATTCCATTGTTATTTTTTACTATGTTTATTTGTTTGGGCAGTACAGAGGTCTCACTGTCAACTTCCGTATAAATATTTGTGCCTTGAAAAACTAACAGCAAAGTCCTTAAGACCTTGCTTATTGATTTGAGAATACGAAATAAAATTCCGATTACGAATCATAGATAGTAAAAACGATGCAAATTACTTCACAGTGTTCGATTATTTTAAAGAAAATTTATGAAGGAAAATATTGGGATTTAGAAAATAGAATTTAACAAACATTTTCACACTTAAGAATGAAATCTTTTGAATCAGAGGAGTTCGTACCGGTCTGGGACGCATCTTGAATAATTCGGCGTCCGAAATTAATTTAAAATGGCAACCCTCTTGCCAATGTCAATGAAAACCACTAACAACCGCGTATTTGGTACGTTTTTGCTCCTCACCACAATGCGTGTGAAGTGATCGGGAGGAATAGAAATAAGGACCAACCAGACCCCAAGTGAGTCCTTGTGAAAAAGAACGGATTTTTGACATCAATTCTAAGGTCTTTTAAGGCTTGTGCGCCGAACGGAAACTGCACATTTGGAATCGACACACCTTGAAACATCAAGTGATGAAGTTACAGATGAAATAATAAAAATGTTGTTCTATATAATTAAAAAGCCGTATTATTGAAAATTAATAAAACCGAATGGTTCAGCACGAACAGAAAGATATAAACAAAAGAGATCTTCAGATACTAAGAAGAAATTCCAAAAAATAAAGCAACCAAGAAACACAAAATTTAAGAAATAATATATGTTCTCTAATCTGTATTGTCTATACAAGCTATCCTTTTTTATTTACTCGGCATCTCTAATTTTAAATCCAAATCAACATCAACAAATACTGTATACCAGCCGCTAAATTCTACTAAGAGAGCTATCAATGAAATAAATTGAGTATTTTTCAACGCCAGTCATTCCACTTAATATATAAATGTATATTACGTAGATTATGTAGGTGGGAAGTTTTCATTGTAGATAAAAAAATTGCTTATAAAAGATTCCGAATGAATTTCCAATAAATTTCACTGAAAGTAAAGTGTGTCTGCGTATTTAATATTGAAGCTCTTATCGAACCACACAAGTTAATCATTTCTTTGAGTATTTTTTCCGCTTCATATTCAAAGGTTATCAATTAATATCTAATTAATTTCAGAAGCAACGCGGTAAAATTGACTAGGCAATATTGAACTCAATTAAATGCTAATCCTACGGAATTTATATTCCAATTACCTTTACTTGAGTCTTATTTGGGTCATACTTAACTCGCCTTCTCAGGATTATTAAACCGGGGACAAACGGTTTAAATGTTTTCCCTCCTTCGGTCCGATGCCTATTCACAGGGTACCAATTATAATTGCGAACTCATCGCAAGATAATTTAAAACCTCTAATGATGTGTTTGTTACTTTTTAACCATTTCAAATAATGGACGTTTGTAATTGACAAACCCCTCCCCCCCCCCCTCCTCGAAATTTTATCTGGTTTGCGTTTGGAGTTAATCAGATTTCAAATATTTAAAATCCCCCCGTCCGCTGTCCTTTAGCTTGAAGATCACATATCATAAGATGATCTTGCGTATGGTAGTAGTTTAGGGGTCATGTTCAATAAACCCTAACAAATGAACGTAAAAGGTTGAAATATTATAAAATCAAAAACTTGAAAACTTTCGACTTAAAAGTTTGCTGTTTTTCTTTTGATTTTAAAACATGGTATTTCACTGAACTGAACACCACCCGTGTTGTTAAAAGTTCAAAAGGTAAATGGGAATCACGTAGGATTTGTGGTGTAAGTTGTTAGGACATATATGCAGGGAGTTCCACATAAGGGTAGTCATCCGGCTAATGATACATTCTACAATTAATTTGAGACAAAAAGTGCCACTCAGAAATATTTTTGTAGAAGCTTCCACTTTCCGTCACAAACAGCTATAACTTCCTCATTTTCCAAAGAATATCAAATCTGATGATACCGTTGGAAAGAGCATTAAACTGCCTATCTTCCTGTTGCCAAATCAAATATTGTTGTTAATATTTAATGGATAAACAATCAGCGTAATGTGGAAAATGTGTCATATCCAGACATCAAGATATAGAAAATGTCGAGGTAACAATACTGGTGAATTTGTAGTTGAAAGACCTCTTCAATGAATCAAATAAGCTCACCTCGACTGCTCTACTGTAATCTGCTTGGCTCGAACGCGGGAACCTATTATTTCGAGAGAAGAAGAATAACATCAACGTCCTTGAACACAGTCAAAATCGTCGTTCAACCAAAGGATCACATAGAACCATCTTGTTTCCAAAACTACAGCTGTAAATAGTTTATTCTAAGCCTTGATAGGGCTGTTGACGGCCGGTTTTCGAATGACTGAATCCTTTCAATTGTCCGGTGAACAATATTGGGACGGCGCTGGGTTATACAGTACCCGCACGACCTTCCGGTCTTGATGGTACTGTAGCTCTTGCTCCTTCAACCCACTGGCGGCAGAGGCACCTGCTAGCAGCGAGGAGAATAGCACCAGCCCGCCCGACTCGACCCCACTCCTTCACCCCCTAGTCGATCCCCTCAGGCTATACGTTATGTTTAGTAATAACCTGCATAATTACACTTGAGGGTATTACATTGTTGTATCTTATACAAAATATGAGTAAATACGAAACAAAATTGAAGTTATTGTCCTTTGAACAGAGCTATTTTGTTCTTTTTCGCTCGTACACGTTCTCCGTGCAGATCGTCATTGAAGGTTTTCAAATGGTGGAGCATTCTAATTTTCAAGTACCTACATCTGCCCAATTTCTTTAATGAGTGATGTATAATGTGCTTCTTCTTATGAAAATGAGCAGGGTTATAAAAAAATTCTTCCTTAAGCACTGTTTTAATTAAAGGACTGTAAATGCCGCCGAGTCTGATGTTGATTCTTTTCTGGTCTGTTTGCACGTAAAATGTTTGTTACCAATCGTACAAATATTAATTACATCTTTATCTGGCATAGCTAATCATCAACGGTCCTTTATGCAAGAAAGGCGTATATGTTCCATTGGTAGTTATATTTTTTTCAAGAGCTTGAAGAGCTTGTACACCGTTTATTATCGTATTACGATAAACTAGAACTCCATAGAATGAGGACGATGTTGGTTTATAACATTCAATATTAAACCTTTGAACTCGACCTTGGAAAAATAATAATAATAATGAAATAGCTAGACATCCTGAGCTTTTTTCCGAAACTGTTGAACCGAAGGTATTGAAACTTGGATTTAAAATAATAAATGGGGACTAGTTTGAACGGAGTTCTGGGCATAAACGCTAGATGGGGGGTTCCCCATTTGGAATAATCTAAATTTGGTACCTAAGAAACTTTGACGAGCTTTAATAACTTTTTCAAGCTCTTGTCTTGTTTTAAAAGAATAAATAATAATAATAAATATTTGATTGATTTCTGCATGAAACATATCTTGTTAATTTGATTGCGCTAGTCACTGTTCCTTTTTCAAGCTTAATTGCAGCAAAGGCCTTGCAAAACCCTAGCCAAGTTCATTTTGCCAACTCTAGACTCTCTGACTGCTAGAAAGAGAGTGCAATTTCGAATTTGGTGACTGAATCAATTGCAATGTAGTCCTCAAATTAAGGGGTTATTGGTCTAATTTCCGATATCGTGATATGGAAGTTTTTCCAAATCAGGCGGTTTTCAAGGTTCTGAAAATCAAAGTTTTTGGGAAATTAGCTGCAATTTCTTCTGGGTGGTTGCTCTCGTACAACTAATTCAGCAATAGTTGCCTAGATAACTATCATTGTCTAAGTTTGTTAACGGTCAATCATGGAATTCTTAAAGATTTAGAGGACGGAAGAATATTTATTTAAAGAATCGGTATCCCAAATATGGGGCTTTTCCCTAACGTCTACCCTCCTGCGATCACCGAAGGGCCTTGTGGACCACACTGTTTCATCCCTATCGCCAAAGTTTTGTTTTAGCAGTATTCTACTTTCAGTTTTCGACAATTTTGGTTTTTGACCGTTTTGGTTTTGTGTGCAATCAAAAGGGAATCACCATAACGTCGTAATCTTAGCGAAACACTGGATATTGATCCGAAATCTTCGTTTATTTAAATTGGCTGTCATTGACGTATCATCATTGCGATCACTTGTCAAGTTGACGGTTCGATCGTGAATCAGGTTATTTATATCCCCCATAGCTTCTCTCCTGACCTCTTCATCGACCACTTTGTTATGAACGAAACAGCCAGGATGGAGGACGACTTGTCATCCTTGCTAAGTCCTCATGGATCTTAGCGTCCCGCACAGACCCCCTCATTGGGTCGACGTTCCTTCTAAGGAACCGTGATATTTCCAAAATGCAATATATGTCTACCTAGTTACAGCTTCATTTTACCTAGATGTAATGTAAGCCTAGCCATTAAGTTTAGTTCACTATTTCCAGTTTAAGACCGTGCCCAACTCAGTCACACATGGCACGTACAAAGCCGGTAACAACCCTTCATATTGGAGCGAGGCTAAATTCTAGAAAAAAAAATACATTTTCTAATTGACAGTTATCGTGCGGAATATTTCCGGCAAACAACCTCACGCTTCAAACTTCTGGTTCGCAGGTCGGTTCCCTAATTGGATGGCTTAGCCGCTGGATTATCCTTCCGAAGCCGCTCGGTTTGTTACGGGATCCCACTGCGTGGTTCGTTGTGAAATGTTGAAACCGAAGTTACGTTTCACATTTTAAATTACTGATGTTGCTACTACATTATGAAAGCCATAGTAAATGGTTCAATACTAGTATGTCTGCATATTTTTCGTAGGGTTGTCGTATATAGAAACATCAGAAACCTAAGCGTCAACTTCAAAAAGTACAAGCTGATGAGCCGAATACAAAAAATGTTCATATTATTACACAAAAGTTTATTACTTTTGTATCAATATTTGGAATTCACGATACATGATTCCTATAAGAAATTTTGGGGAGATTTCGAATATACCTATAAACAATATTTGTTGCAATACACAAAACTGATGAATCTACCGTTTATAACCGAAGAAAACTACAAAAGAACCTCGCCAATTTTACAAAAAATCACCTTCTTGAGCCATCTCTCACACAATTTATAGTGCCCTTTAAGGGCTGTCAAAGTTTTGTAAAATCCCTGAAAACCTCAAAACAAGAAAAGGCGGCCGAAATGTGTACTTATGTTTAAATACCTCGAGGATATCGATATAAAAGGTCCAGAGGTCAAAATATTCCCGATCTATGGCCCGATTGATGATGCCAACATTTGCTTGCGTTTTTTGGTTTATAATTGTTTGTTTGTAACCTAGTGATGTCCGGCCGATCAACGTCCTTGTAGTGCAAATGTGGATACTGGAGTGATAGCCGAAACACTGGTTACTTGTAGTTTATAGCTAATGATACATAATTATTGCATTCTGATACACTGAAACGCTTTATAATTATAGGTAAATGTTATTCAATATTATTACTCAATGTTATTTGTGGGAAATATAGTATTCTTTCACTGTTGTTTTGTAGTACGATTAGCAACAGTTCGTTGACTGTAAATCTTACTAAGCTTCACATGGCTGTGTGTGATTCTTTATTATGTTTTTTATACAATTCAAAACTGTAATGTAAGAAAAATTTACAATAAAGTAGACAAATTTATACCAAAAAAAGAAAGAAAGAAAACTCATTCTTCGACGCATATTTTCAATGATCGCTTATGACCAGCATGATCATTAAGAACTCGGAATTTAAGCGGGCTCGATAATACATTTATTACAAAGCTATGATTAAATGGTATAGCAGTTTGACAATTCATTCGTAGAACTTGAAATTCGGAAAGTGGTGTGAGTATTGTGTAATCCACTCGCACGCCTTCTAATTAGTGGCACATCTTCTAATCTTATTGGCACTGCTAACTCAAACTATTTCTGGGAAAATATATAATTCACAACTTTTATATTTCCACCAGGATGGTGAAAATTAACTTCAATTACAGACGATGATTCTACAAGGTCTCATATAATTTAATTACAAATATAACCCCCTTATTGAATTCCGTGATGATTATTAGTAAATTGAACATGGTATTTGTAGTTAATGCACGCGATTCCTCATAGTTTGAGCCGAAAATATTCATTTTAATCAGAGAAAAGTTTATTACTGTTGTACTAAATATTTGGACTTCACGATGCACGATTCATTTAAGAAATTTTGGGGAGACTTCGAATATACCTGTAGACAATATAGAGGTAGAAAGTTAACCAGTTTTTTTATATGGTAGCGCTCTCTCGCCCTCGAAGGATATTTGAATTAGAACGAGGGTCGAACACCACCGAATAATTATTTTTTGGGCCACATAAATTGAACGTTAAGTTATTATTGAATCCCACCTCGGTTGATAACCAGAAATTGTCAAAATTATGTAGGAAAAAAGGAGTTATTGCATTCTTTTTTGGTTTATTATTCAATAATAAACCATTGTAATCGCTCTGGAAAAAAATTCTAACCCCCCCCCCCCCTGAAAATTTCATGGTTTACGTTTCAAAAGGTGTAGAATCCGAATCTGCAATAAAAAATTTTCCGTCCGTCCGCCTTACGCCGCGGCGTACGCATTTCTCCCAAACGGCTGGCAAGAAAGCTGAAATTTTCAAGAAAAATCCGTGTTGGTCCAGCGACGCCCCGATTCTTGAGCCAGCTCTCTCACTTAATTTAAAGTGCCCTTTAAGGGTTGTAAAGTTTTGTAAAATCCCTAAAAACCTCAAAAAAAGTCATGGCTAAATTTGAACTCTTTTTGAAGAACACTCCACGAGGAATCGAATCCCTCCCCAGGTCACTAGGTCAAACCATTCCCGATCTATGGCCCGATTTATGGTGTCAACATTCGCGTTATTTTGTTTTATTATTGTTTTTGTGTTGATATCAGTAACCTAGTGACGTAGTGATGTAGTGATGTAGTAATGTGGATACTGGGGTGAACTTCTTAAAAGGCTTTGTAGCCGATACACGGGTTGAAGCATTCTGATAATTTTCAGGAAAAATCAGAAAATCTGGAATTATCAGGAAAACGCTGCAAATTCTTTCACTGGGGTTTTATTACTCAATTGGCATGCGTTCATGATTTGAATTTGTACTATTTGGAGTGTGTGTGTTTCACAGGTGATAAGGGATTTGAATTTCAGGAGATATGCATAGAGCACGTAAATCTGTTCTCAACCAAAATACCTATTTGGATTGATCAGTTGATCATATTTGTGTGCCTCCTGAATTATCGCTCTATCACCTGTGAAACACGTCCAGAAATTCAAATCATGAACACAAACCAATTGAATAATAAACCCCAGTGAAAGAATTTGCAGCGTTTTTATTCCAGGACTCTTCCCTAACCTCATTCAAAAAACTGAGATTCCCAGAATTGATAATACGGTACGTTGATAAGCCACACTAAATTTTGAAGATTACACATCATATTACAGCTATGATTGTATTCCAAAGAGCATATTACAGTTCCAATCGTGGTGTCTGGCGGCGAACTTTTTTGAAGAAATTTTCATCATTTTCACAGTAGTTACAAGCTTATTTAGGTGGAACCTGTAATGCTCACAGCCTTCGGCACATGCTACAACAGGAGCAAATTCAATGTGAAATGTCTTCCAGAAAGTGAAATACTTAGAAACACTCAAACCAAGGTTCGTGCATGTAGGCAGTACATGTTTCTTCCACAATGGAACGTCCAAACATCGCTGTACGTGACGGAAATCCCAACCGAATCCTTGAGCAAGAAGAAATGAAATATCATTTGCTGTTGACATAAAGATTTCGAGTTTACCCCCTGAATAGCCAATAAGGGGCCGGAGGCATTTTCATGACGGCGGAAATGTGGGCGGAGCAGAAGGGTCTCCCCACAAGGTTAAAACAAAAAAAAATCCCTTCGGAAAGATCGGGTAGATCGTAAACAGGGGGATTTGTCGTAGTATTATGAGGGTGTGTAACTTTTTCAACAATACAAGGATAGAAAAATAAAAGAAAAAAAGAGAGGAAAAAACGAAATATACTATACGACTGAATCGATGAGAGGGAAGGGGTGTGTTGGGAACTCCGAGGACAATTTGTCGGCTCCCTTCCTCCCAGGCTGACCCTCTTGCGAACAAGGTCGACTAAATTAAGGGACCTTGCGCGTTTATCAATGTCCAGGCCCCCTCCATCCCCGCTCCGAAAGGGTATCGCCGATGGAATATTTTTCCACAGTGTTTTGCATCGAAAATACGCTCCCCCGTTCAAGAGCCTCACGACTGGTAGAGATGTTCAGTGGGACTCGCTCTCGTTATATGAGGATTCACGAGACACCAACGATGTTATTAGGGAATTTTATCTGGCGCGCTGGGCGGGTACAGTAGATAAGGCGCCGCTGCAAACCGCAAAACGAAGTTTCCCAGTTTCAAAGCGGAAAGAAATCATCCGAAAACTAGAAAACAATATTCTCGGTATCGAAGCTAACAAATTTCAAGGTATATTAGGTCTCTGTTCTCCTGGATTCTGTTTTCGTGGCCCAAAAATGATTGATTAAAGTTTTGTTCAAAAAAATAATGAGGTTCCATTCAGCTGAATTATTCATACAGCTAATAGTTCTTCCATTTCAACATCTAATAAATAAAATTACATAAATTAAGACACACAAATCAATCTGTAATAAAGAATTTTCTTATTTGGAGGATGGTGTCACCAGGGCACGAGGGCGGAATTACTCACAGCTGCCTTTTAGAAAAACGTCTCGTGGCCAATTGACTTACGACTATAGAGCGGTGAAGCTTTTTAATGCATTTCCTAAAGACATACGCACTATATCTTCCTTACCGGGTTTCAAAAAGAAGCTAAAGAGATATTACTATGAGCAATACCTTAGTTGAGGAAGGTTTTGAATGTTGTTTTTGGTTTGCATAGGTGATTTATTTTGAATTTTATTTATTGAAAATCAGCGGCCATATGGGGAAGTATTTGTAATTTTGTTGATATAAACAATATCGAAAAAGAAGATAATGTACATTTATTTCTAAGTTACCTATATATTGGACGATTCTTTGTTGGTATTTTTTTTCTTTCTACATTTTCGTAACATTATTCTTGTGCAACATTACTTATAAACAATTCTTGGCAGGACCCGTTGTATTAAATGTGAGCAAGTCCTAGACTTAACGTGGGGAGTAGCGCTTAATGGTATAGTTAGTTTCTGCAAATGCATCATATATGTTCAGTAATTTCAATAAATGCATATTTAAAACAACCAACATTTATTAATTTCTGGCGATCAGTCGAGGCATATTTTAATACTCAACAACTTCTATATGTTATAAAAGTATTTATTGATGATGGTTATTCTGACCGTAAAATTGGAAAATATGGTGAATAGTTTTGTGTTAGGCTGAGGGTGGGAGATGGGCAAGAAAAAGACGTTTTAGGTGTAAGGACATGTGGGATATATTCGGAATCAACAACAAATTCCCCACCCAAATCGCCCATATATGAAATTTGACATTCAAGAATCTCATTTCTCAGAGGAACAACTTGACAGCAGTAAAGGAAAATGATTTTGTTTTGTAACAGAAATATTAACTCGCACCAACTGTACATATGCTCATTCATATAATCCATATATAATTAGTTTTTCGTCAGTTTAATCTCTGTTTTTACAATTTTTCTGTGTTTGATTAGAGGTGGTTGCACAACCAAGGAGCCCCTCGTTTATAAATTAGCTTTCACTTTTGGGAGATGGAAGAGTTTTTTCAGGTTTTTTTTTTTTTTTTTTTCAAAATTTCCACAAGCATTTTGCGCTTTAAACTGTCCTGAACCAATTTCGTTTCACGATTCTGTGTGTCTGTATGCGTGCAAGTCTGCCCTGTCATACACGCCTTGTTGGTACAGGTTTTCATCCGATTTTGATAAAATCAAAAAGTAAAAGCCATCAATCGTGATTTTCTCATTGCGAAAACGCTGCAAGCTCTTTCACTGGGGTTTATTATTCAATGATTCATGATTTGAATTTCTATTAAGCTTTGGAGTGAGCGTGTTTCACAGGTGATACAGCGATTATTGAATTTCAGGAGGCACACAAATATGATCAACTGATCAATCCAAATAGGTATTTTGGTCGAGAAGAGATTTACGTGCTCTATGCATATCTCCTGAAATTCAATAATCCCTCTATCACCTGTGAAACATGCACACTCCAAAGCTTAGTACAAATTAAATCATGAACGCATGCCAATTGAATAATAAACCCCAGTGAAAGAATTTGCAGCGTTTTCCTGATAATTCCAGATTTTCTGATTTTTCCTGAAAATTATCAGAATGCTTCAACCCGTGTATCGGCTATAAACCCTTTTAAGAATTCACTCTAGTATCCAAATTCACTACATCACTAGGTTACCGCGATCGAAACAAAACAAACAAAAAACGCTGTTGTTATTGTTTTGATCGCAGTACCCTAGTGATTTAGTGAATGTCGATGCAAGTGTTGACACCATAAATCGGGCCATACATCGGGAATGGTTTGAGTTATGGACCTGGGAAGGGGCTCATTCGATTCCTCATGGAAAGTTCTACAAAAAATCCCAAATTTAGGCTGCCTTGTATTTTTTAAAGGTTTTTAGGGATTTTACAAAACTTCTACAACCCTTAAAGGGCACTTTAAATTAAGTGCGAGAGCTGGCTGAAGAATTGGGGCGTTGTCGGACCAACATGGATTCTTCCTGAAAATGTCAGGTTTTTTGCTCCAGCCGTTTGGGAGAAATCGTGCGTACGGCGTACGGCGGACGGACGTAAAATTTTTATTTGCATATTCGGATTCTACACCCTTTGAAACTTAAACCATAAAATTTTCAGGGGGGGGGGGGGTTTTACAATAGCGATTACACTGGTCCATTCTTAAATAATAAACCAAAATAAAAGCCAAAATGCTTCTTTTTTGCCAAAATCAAAATTTTAACTTGCATTTTACGTTTTAGACCATTTGAACATTTTTCATTCCGTGTTTGTCTGACTGTGTGTATGTCATGTGTCCACAAATCTCGGTATCTTGCTTAATTTTATACACTTTCAGTTTTTTTTTTTTTGTTTTTTTCAGCTACAGAACTAGCCATTTATATTGACAAGATACAATATTTGTTCCGACGTTTAAATTTTCCTTAGAACGCAAAGTTGAAAAAATCTAGATATTTGCAGAACATAGTTTTTGTCTTCGAATGTGATCACAATCTTTCCATAATCTTGGTTGACATCCAATAAGATACCAAAATGCGATCACTATTTTCCATCACCAAATGTTCAATAGGCAGTTCTCATTCAAAATAGCACCACGTTCACTGAATTCACTTAAGTTTAACTCACCTAATTCTCTAAAAATGATGACAGGTTAATTGTGAACTTCTAATGGAATTTATTCCTTCATTCATCCAGAATTTCCCTCCCGTGTCTTGAGATTCTCGCACAGCCTTTTTACGGGCTCATTCTTGGGAAGAAAAAAAAATCTCTAGCGTCGAGGCCCCTTCGAAATCTCGTCTTTTCAAGCCTACGAGCTTGAGTCTTTTCTTCGGCAAAAGTGAGGTGGGAAAGAGAGCGGGGCGGTTGGAACGCGGAGTTCCCGAGCCGGCCCTAATAATTCAGATTCGCCCTTTAAATTTTCAGCGATGCCCCCATCCGAGCTAAGCGGTTTAGGGAATCGCTCCCACATAAGTTTCAGTCGAGAAAACAAGAGCTGGGACGACATTGGCCTTAAAACATCCACAAGGATATCGCTTTTCAGCGAAAAACGACTAAAGTCTTCTGAAATGAGTTTCACAAGGCGGGACCATCAAGAGATAAGCGAAAATTAGCTATAGCTAAAAGCTGAAGGTAATTTAGCCGTGATTTTTTTTAGATATTACATATTGAAGGATATCTCATTTCTAAACTAAATTAGATATTAGTTAAAAGTTACAGCAAAAGCAATTAGCTGCAGAAAATTAGCTGTCAGGAGAAGCTCAAACCTATTTAATAACTCCAGCTGTATCTTTCAGCCAATAGCAAACAGCTAACTTTGATATCGAGTCTACGTATAAATAGCGGAATCATTGTTTCACATTCGCGAGATAAAAGTTTGTTTGTATCAAACCAGCTTTTTTTTCGGATCTTTGTAAGCAGTCTCGGTGTTCATCCGATTTCGATGAAATTTTCGAAGGACGTGCGGCAAAGGAAGTTGATGGTTCCCTATAAGTTTCATCGCTCATAAATGAGTTTGTGCACGCACCAAAGTAAAACCACTCCGCATTTTTGGTTTATTATTCAATAATAAACCATTGTAATCGCTCTTGAATAAAAAATGTTTAACCCCCCTGAAAATTTCATGGTTTACGTTTCAAAGGGTGTAGAATCCGAATCTGCAATCAAAATTTTTCCGTCCGTCCGCCGAACGCCGTACGCACGATTTCTCCCAAATGGCTGGAGCAAAAAGTATGAAATTTTCAGGAAAAATCAATATTGGTCTGACAACGCCACAATTATTTAGCCAGCACTCTCACTTAATTTAAAGAGCCCTTTAAGGGTTGTCAAAGTTTTGTAAAATCCCTAAAAACCTAAAAAAAAGTCAAGGCGGCCTAAATTTGAAATTTTTTTGAAGAACTTTCCATGAGGAATCGAATGAGCCCTTCCCCAGTTCCGTAGCTCAAACCATTCCGGATGTATGACCCGATTTATGTTGCCAACATTTGCATCCACATTCACTACATCACTAGGTTACTGCAATCAAAACAAGCACAAGAGGTTTTTTTTTTTTTTTTTTTTTTTTTTTTTGATCGCAGTAACCTAGTGATGAAGTGAATGTGGATCCTGGAGTGAACTCCTAAAAGGGTTTATAGACCGATACACGGTTTGAAGCATTCTGATATGCATGCTCCGTCGTACGAAATTTAAAATTTTCAAATAGAATATTTTCCATTGTAATCGCTCTTGAAAAAACACTGCAAATTCTTTCACTGGGGTTTATTATTCAATGATTCATGATTTTGAATTTCTACTAAGCTTTATAGTTTGCGTGTTTCACAGGTGATACAGCGATTATTGAATTTCAGGACGCACACAAATATGATCAACTGATCAATCCAAATAGGTATTTTGGTTGAGAACCGATTCAAGTGCTCTTTGCATATCTCCTGAAATTCAATAATCGCTCTATCACCTGTGAAACGCGCACACTCCAAAGCTTAGTAGAAATTCAAAATCTTGAATCATTGAATAATAAACCCCGGTGAAGGAATTTGCAGCGTTTTTTCATTGATGTTGATTATAACCTACCATCTTTTGACGCTGCTACCCTGAAAAGGATGTGGATGTTATGGTAGAAGAATTTTCACGCAAAAAGGGATTATTCCCGACGGAGAGCCCAGTACTCTGAGGCATTTACATTATATCGAGAGCTGAATCACAGCATCAAGTGTGCTAGTTTCCAGAATAAGTCTGCAGCTATACCTCTGCATGCCGTGAGGTGCATATTTAGAATGTGAACTGAGCTGTCGCCTCTCAATTCCAAGCCATTCAACACCGGCATCGAAGAGGAGTGTTCTATGTGCAATCTCCGAAAGAGGGAAGACACTTATCATCTTCTGTGTGAATGCTCTGTCCTGACGAAGTTTCGTATTATTGCAATCGGCCAGCCATTCATGACGCGAGAGTTTGCATTCGATATACCGAACGGACCAGACTGTTCTGGTGGAATACGAGTATTGTAGGTTGGTATGACGCTACGGGAAATGTATGATCAGTCATTTTAACTTTCGAAGTACGCGCTCTACGATTTTAAATGAATTCCACAGCTCCATTCACACCAGCTTGCTTTTCAAGATTGCTAGATTCATTCTGTATATAATGCTGAACTAAAATGGGATTATTATAATTCAAAACGAGAGATTTTATTTCCCCTTTTGTATTTCTCCTCAAAATAAAAATAACCACGGTTATTTGAAAGTCAAAAACACTGGCAGATGATGACCATGCCCTAATGTTTACTGTATTTTGTAAATGTTTCAACTTTTTGTGGTTTCGAAAAAACAATTTATCTATCTATCTATCATTGGACATCTATCAATATCACAATAATTAATGACAGTGAAGAGCTAGGCTGTCGTATCATGAAAAATGACCGTGGTGTATGAACTAGTACAAGTGGTTACATCCTTTCGTTTAATAACAGTTTACAAAAATCCGGTAACTTGGGGACTTGTAACTGGTCCATTTCGTCGAAATCGATCTATTAGTCACCAAGCTTCTCCTGTAACATCCTATTACTACAAAATACGTGGGAGACATTCCAAGTATCACCTATCAAATTATAACGGAATGGGACTAACGTTGCACCACTATTGAATTGAAGTTGACATTTCGATTTTGGAGGGCATCAATTTCTCAAATGCTCGCACGAATACAAAGCTTTCCAAACCACGGTAGTGAGGAAGCACCATGCCACGATTTTAGTAACACGTGGCTATAATTTAGTTACCTACATTATTCTGCGAGAGGATCTTGATAAATGAGGGTGCCAACCTAGAAACGCTTACTACTTTAGGCAGCCTGTAATTTCGCACGGCGAGAGGGTAGACCTCAGTTTTCTAATTTACCGAGCACCCAATTTCCGTGGAAAAGTAGGGCGGAGGGATGGGCTAATGTGCAGCCGTGATTTACCCCCTGAAACTCTACACAAGCCTTCGGCAGCACTCTTTTTCGCGAAACTTTCAACTTTTTAACTTGGCGATCACCTGAGCAACTCCGGACGGGTTGGAAGCAACGAAGGTTCCAGGTAATGGGAGCAATCAAGTTGAGCTGCTGAGCGTATCTTTCTTCTCGCAACGCCTCCGTCATTAGACAACCTTCTTATTACCGTTCTCAATGGTAGTACTCGGTGTGAAAGAACATTCAAAAGACCACGACCGAAAGGAATGCACTAATGGCAGGTGTTAACAAGAAATCCAGAACTTGAAAACTCCCGGCTCCTTGCGAGCAGTGGACCCTTCTTTGTCCACTAAGAGCCCAACAATTTGAATCCAAACGCATAAAACATACTTAAAATGCTGTGTCTCGATCTATGGTTCAGCTAGTTGACAATTTACTGAACTCATTCCTGGCAGCATTGTTCCACGTAATATCGTTTGTCAAACAATCAGTAAACGATTATTGACGATGGACCATTTATTTGTCGTTGAAGAAACGACCAAAAATCATAAATATGAAGAAAACGGTATAAAGGTGAATAAAGAAACGTGATTCAAAATTAAATTTACTATAGGGTTGCGGGCTCGAAAATTATGCGTGAGCCTACATGCGGTACTCATTTTCTAACTAAAGCTTACTTCTACGGTATTTCGACTCTCAAGCTGTCATTTAGAATGTAGACCCTTTCAGGACGTGCAATTGGTAATGCATTAGTCTCAGATGAGCTGAGAGGCTCCTAAACCTGATATCTACGTTATTTAAACTCTCAAGCTGCACTTAGAAACACTTCTTAGGACTTTAATGAGAAAGTCATAGGCCGCAAATCAGTTAGTGGTGTCCTAAAGCTAATAAATACGCCATTTGGCTCTCTACGCCACACAGGTTGCACTGTAGATGCTTTCAGGACTTTCACTTCATAATGCATAAGTCCCAGATGAGCTGAGAGGCTCCTAATATCTACGCTTTTGCACTCTTAAGCTACACTTCGGAATAGCCCTTAGGACTTTTACCTGAGGGTCACAGGCCCCAATAAGCAGGGAGAGTGGGGGTCCAAAAGGTAGTAAATACGCCATTTGCACTCTCAAACAGCAATTTAATTTGTACGTTCCTTAGGACTTTTACCTGGCGATGCCTAGGCCCCAGATCAGCTGAGGGGAACCTAAAAATGATATATACACTATTTGAACTCCCACGTTGCAATTCAGTATATGAACTCCATAAGACTTTTACCTGATTATGAGCAAGAGAAAACATGATCCATGATTTTTATGTACTGGTTGCTGCAGGAAATTTCCAACGTCTCTTTAAATAACTAAACAGAAAAAAAAAAAATGTGTTCATGATCAATTTAACTGAATTTTTTAGTAGCTACCTGTAGAGGCTTCTAACGATTTCTTCGATTGCCTACAGAAATTGAAGCTTTGTCTGACGGGAAACGCGTAGACATTAGAATTGTGACCACGGCAAATGACTAGAAAGCTAATCAATGAGAACTGTACCCTGCATGTTTGAATCAAACCTGGAGATCAAGGGTTCTTGAAAACATGATTGCCTACGAAAAAGCGTCATATCCACCTTTCAAAACCTCAAGCCATTGGCAAGGACAGTATCTATATACTCAAAATTACTGAGCACTAGCATTGAGTTTTCGGGCTAATGTCGTGAAGAAATCTAAATATGTCTCATCTGGACTTCTAGAAATACTAACCCTATACGTCTGTACAATTCACCAACTTGCGAATGTAGAACGTGTCAGGGAAAAGTTCAGTGTTCTGTATTGACGACAACACATAACAATGTTTTAAGAGCAAATTTTATAGGAAATTATACCACAGCTAATCAAACCTAATGGAGCACATAACAAGTACGTGAGGGAATGGACCAGTTACCCCTTCCAAGGGCTGAGAATACGCGTGCAACGCAGTTGTGCACAAAGCTTGCTGAGGCGATATCTATTATGAAATACATCAATGGTTATCAGAAACTTAACAGTAATTATTATACTCGTAATGTTCCATTAATCTGCATACAATGTGACATCGCATAGCAAACCTAGAACATAAAGGAACCACAGTTTTCCCTTTACTGTCGCTAACTTCAAATATGAAACTACAGGCTTCCCCGCTAATGGAAAACAGAGGTAACACTGTCTACTGTCGCGAAGCAGCGAATCAGAAGATCAAACAACAAGGGGAAATTATAGAATTTCATTGATCTGCCTGTACCTATTCAAGTGAACTTCAACTCGGAACTTGCAAACCGTCTTACAACTTGCTTGATTGCCTACGTCAACACAGTTGATCAAGTTGTTCAATATCATCCAAATGAACTTCCACACGAGGGGGGAAAACTACTCGTTTAGCTCGCAGCAGCGAGAGCCACTTTACATGAGTTTCCTCTCACAACCCAACTATTTTACGTTACCGCCCCGAGTCTTGGCGGCTCTCCGTTCAACCCAGTTCTGTAAGAATCGAGAACTAAGAACAATACCTCTGATTCAATAATGGTTTTTTGCACCAACGTGCGGAGATGAAAATACGAATTTGCTATCAAACGACCACGAAAGAATCAAGGATTCTACTAGTATTTCGTTGCTTTAGATTACCTACTTGATAGTATTTGTATTTAAGAGGGCTCAGCGATGGATGTTCGAAAAGGCGGTACGTGATGGGTATCTGAGGATCTGAAAGCAGTGAAAATGACTCCAATAAAACCATTTTACGATATGTTTTCAAGAGGAGACGAGTGACAGTTAATATCATCATCGGGAGAGAGCGACTACCCTGAAAATTACAAATTTGAACGTTCAAACTTCATTGCATTCAAGTTCATTTGAAGCGGTGGTCGTGGAAACCTCTTATTTAGGGTTGTGTCCCTAATGTCTGCTTATAATAGGTGAATAGAGGCGTTACTATTCTCCAGCTCTGTTGTCGCGGATGCAGCTATATTGTTGTCGCAGAGAGGTAGTTTTTCCCAATTCCAATCGTAAAAATTATAGCCAGCCTTCTACACAAACCTAAGGAAAATAAGAGGCAACCCTCTGCTCGGAGGCCATTGTGCCTACTGAATAACACCGGCAAACGATTGGAGAGCCTTATGGAGCCAAGAATGTTAGCAGCAGCGGAAGCAGCCAGGAATCTGTCCCTGAGACAGCAGGAAAATTCCACAGTTGGCGTAGTACAGGAATTCGATACCCCCAACAGCTCAATGAGAAGAGACCATCACTCCAGACCTATGGTCCTGGCAGTGACTATTGACGTGTCAAATTCATTCGACTCTGCAAGATAGGTGAATAATATCAGAGCTTTTCGAGGCCGATTTCAAAGGACTCCCGTACCTGATGAGATTAATTGTAAACTCAATTCTAAGCATTTAGCAATACAATTGCCTTATACACACGATATGAGGCATGACTCATAGGTCATCGTCAAGTAGATAGTTTAACAGTAGAAAACAAGTAACATATCACAACGAATAATAAGTCCAATAGATAATCACAAACATGTTTAAATAATATAACTTCGAGGAGCTTGTAACTTTAGGATATTTCGTGAGCGAATGGTGGAGGCAAGCATTTTGGTAGACCATACTTGTGTTAATAAGTCCATGGGTCGCGTCTCGGATTAATCCTCTAGGATCATTCGGAGTAGGTTTTGGGTCTAGATGCCAAGGGGTTGTCAAAATCTGCAAATTGGTCTAATCAATGTCAGCTGACCAAAACTTCCTCAACCTCGGTATATTGAAAGTCATTATGGGTCCTCTTCTCGAATATACCACTTGGCGTCTAGGATCATTCGATGTTAGTCTTGTTGAGGATCTCCGCAGCCCGCAAGTATGTCTTTTTGGTCATATCTGGTTTGCGGAAAGAATGTGAGGTACAATAATATTTTTGTGGGTATGCTTAGTTTTGACCTTGAGTTAAGGAGATGTTTAAGTTGATTTGTGCGGAATCTGACTTTCTTAATTAGGTTATTTCTATTCATTTGAAGCGGTGATTGTGGATACCACTTACTTAGGGTTGTTTCCCTAATATTTCCTTATAATAGGTAAACGGAGGAGTTATTATTCTCCAGCTCTGTTGTCGCGGATGCAGCTATAATGGCATCACGCAGAGGTAGTTTTTTTCCAATCTATAAAAGTATAGCCAGTCTTTTAGACGAACGCAAGGAAAATAAGAGACAACCAAGTGCCATTGCGCCTATAGGAAACTATTGGGGAGCCTTCTGAAGCCAAGAATGTTAGCAGCAGCGGAAGCAGCCGGGAATCTGTCCCTGAGGCAGCAGAAAACTCCACAGTTGGTGTAGTATAGAAATTATACACCCCCTCCAAGCATCAATGAGAAAAGACCATCACTCCAGTTTCCTGGTAGTTACTCTTGACGTGTCAAATTCATTCAACTCTGCAAGAATGATGAAAAACATCAAAGCTTTTTGAGACCGATTTCAATAGACTCCCATACCTGATGGGGATGCTGAAATACTATTTTATACACATAGGCACCCAGGTGCAGCTGCTTACAGGAGAATCGTAGTGTGTGCAACCCAAACAAGATTGATGAAAAGTAAATCCCTCCACTGAGGCTAGTGAAACCAGGCTGAACTTTCTCCATTTGAACCAATGTTCGGAATTGGCCTTCCAGGGCTCTGCATGAATATAGTTTGGAGGGGGCACTTGACCGATCAGAAGAACGTGGGAAGCCGTTCCTAGGTCACAGAATATAGTAGGATACGAGGCAGAATTTCAGGGCATTTTCAGAGTGACCTGAGGCGGGCATATTCCATTGACCAATCGTAGACCTCGATAAAAGAAAATAAGGAACATTTTGATTCCTTCGCTCTCAGCTTGGGGGGCCCCAGGCGAATTTCGATTCTATCGTTGCGTTTTCAGTGCATTCTCACCGTTCAGTCCTTATCACCAGTAGGAACCAGAGTTGCGAACCCTGTACAACTTCTCGAACGCCCAAGCGCATTTCACCACTTCTTGGTAAACCTGGTGGATCCATTACTGTGTCGTTAAATGAAGACTTGTCAAAAGAATTCGTATTCATCGTGCATCAAGTGTAAAAGGCATATCGGCGAGAGAACGAATGACCAGTGGTACTTACTGCGTACTTCAGAAGTTTTCGAGGAAGGTGGTTAGCGTTTTTATTATTTTGTATTTGTTGAATCTTTGTTTTCATATTGTTTTAAATTAATTGAGACAACGAGACGTAGACCATTTTATTTGGCTAAAAAAAAAAACACCTCTTCCGTCCCTTTTGCGATAAACCCTCGTGATCTTTGGCCAGCCTCGTTATCTCAGGTGAGGAGGCTTCAGGGACCAGTAATACAAGGAAAATTAGTAACCAACGTGAAATATTATATTAGAATCTATAGGAATAGCTTTTTGTCCATTCCGACCATATACTCGAAGCACTGTGCTGTGGTTGGGGATACCCATAACTTGGATCTTTGAGGAAGCCATTTCCTGATAGCTGCATATACTGCAGTTTGAAGAGTAAACGGAGCTATCACACTTCTCCAGCAATATTGATGTCGAACCCGCCTATGTAAGACCACCCACTTCGTCTTGAATTCCTCGCACGTATATGCAGCAGTGATGCAACAAGTTGTGGACCCATTTGAATTGAAGCGAAATGAAACTCGCTATACATTTTATGAATCGAATAAAATTCGTCGCTCGGTTCAATCGAATTCCGGGGATAGGAGAGGACCCCAACTAGATCAGCCGGCGTCCATCAGCATTCAGGGCCATCGAGCGAAAAAGAAAACAGTTTGGCGAGTTCCAGCTCGCATTTCGGGTGAATTGATGAGAAGGACGAGCCGTCAAAATTGCCGAGGTGGAGGCGGGTCTAGACTGCTATCGACCGGCGGGCGGGGAACGCACGTGTTTAATATCAGTCTCAATGTGCCCGCGGGGAAAACATTGTTCTCTCATCTCCAGTGGAAAATGCTCAATTCAATTGAAGACCGAATTTGTTTAGGTCCGCCTCATAAGGCGAAACTACCGAGAACGTTTCCATAAAAAAAAGGGTGTTCTCAATGATCAACGGACCTACCGGTACAGATGATAATACGCAGCAATAGGGTTTATAGGGTGTGACGAACCTAATAATCGGAAGTCCAGTGATCGATTTTAGAGGTAATTTCCAACAAAAAATTCCTTCTAGACTTTTTAGAGAGCACAATGATTACAACCAAGAATAGACATTTTGGGCGCTCGGTAGTACCATCAACCAGGGTCGAAAAGGACATGGAGGTGGTTATGGATAGAACAGACTGCAAAGAGTTATTTCGGACCATGGTGGACATAATTTTGTGACTATAGCAGACATCCACACACCAAACTCTTCAAAGAGAGAGCCTTCTGGAATTCCACAGGGGAGCCAGTAGGGCCCAATAGGTATGCTTTTTGTTGCTGATAGTGTTATCGACTTTGAGGAAGCAGATAGCGTGCGAGTCTTGCTCTTTGCCGACGACCTCAAGCTTCTTCGTCACTTTAGATCTTTCGAGGATTCAGAGTTATTGCAGCTGGCGATTGCTAGTTTGGAGAATTGGTGCGTGGTAAACCATCTCTACCTTAATCCACCTGAATGTTTTGTGGTGTCTTATCACTGGACCTATCTGGATCAACTACATTCTTTGTGGCAAACAAGGGCAACACGCGCTTCGAAGAATGATCCCATTTTGCCTTCTTGGTGGCATTCCATCGTTTTCATATGTAATTTTATTATAATCTGTTGTTTGGCTGGAAAAATAAGATGAAAATGCAGATATGTGATGATTTTCAGTGTTTAATTGTTCTAATAACCGATTTGCAGGTCTAGCTGGGAGCCCAGCGCCGGCGGGGACGATAGCTCTGCCGAAAAGCTGCTGCCGAGAGTCGCCCCTGGTGGCAGCGGCCCTGAGGAACTTCCACTACGCCATGTCGACGTCGACGACGACGGCGTCACCATCCAGCCCGGGCGCGGCGCACATCGTCACGCGGACGGCAGCGAGTCGTCCGGCGACGCTGGGAAGCCGGGCGGTGGACGAGCGGCGCTGCGCCTCGGGTGGCCTCATCCACCAGCAGAATTGCCACCGGATTCTCCTCGACTGGCTCAATTCGACTGCGCACATTCTTTTCGTTTTAGGCTACTGCGTCATAGCCTTCATCAAACTTTGTTTTCTCGGAATATTAAGGTAGGAACCCAACATCTAATATAAAATATAATACAATTTAAGAATGTGATGGATATGGTTAGTTTGCCCTTCCCGATTCTTCAATCCGCCGCCTCAGGAGATATACCACATGCCTTAAGGAACCCCCCATGTTACAAAAAGCACGTAATTAACATATTTTAAGAAAGCATGAAGCTATAAATGAAACGGTTGCCTTCATACGAAGCAAAACGTTAATTTACAGAAAATGATAGGCAACAGTAAGCTGATCACTGGCAGAGAATCTGAGACAAGGTATACCAGGTAGGAGTACACTTGTTTCCCCAAAGCTCTCGCAGACTTCAGATAAGGATGCGAACTTCGGATTAGGACTTCCAATCATGTCAAGGAATGGGAATGTACTGAATACACTTGGAAAGAAACAACAAAACCATCTTGTAATGGGTACATTCATACGTACAGAAATGGTGGGAAATGATCGAGTAGAACTGCTGGCACGAGTGGGCAATCAATGCGTTACATTGGGGCATTACAAGTCTTGAGAATTGGAAAACGCTCGGTAAACACCGCTTGTAGGAATGGATAAGGAAGGAACACAAGCAGCACATGGAAAACACCCTTGAACAGGAACATGGAAAACTGGTTATGAATGCAAGTAGAGGAAAAAGGAATGTTTTGGCACAGCCAAAGGTCACTTTGCACGGAGAAATTAAAAGTGTTCCGCCGGAATCGGGAGTTGAAACCAGGACCTTCCAGTTATGAGTACCTACAACGTTACAATGGTTAGATGAAACTAATAATAATATGTCGTTCTGCTACCTGTTGTCGTCGTCGTCATTGTGTTCGACCTTTCAGGAGGTCATCTCCTCCTCCTCATCTCCGCTCATAATGCTGCCCCGGGGCCCCATTATCCCATTCACGCCCCTACCAAATACGACCTTGATCATTTCTATATCATTACTAACCAGTACTGTTTAACATTGGCATCATAGCTGAAAGGATAACGTGTAGGACTCATAACTGAAAGGTACCAGGTTCTACCCCCAACCACGGAGGTGGAATGTTTGTAATTTACGACCCTCGTAATAATTTCTATATCATTACCAACTACTTCTTTTAAACATTGGCGTCATAGCCCAAAGGATAGAGCGTTGGACTCATAACCAGAAGGTCCCGGGTTCTACTCCTGATACCGGCGGAATATTTTAAATTTCTCCATGCAAAGTGACTTTTGCCATGCCAAAACCCCCCTTTTTCCTCTACTAATGCACCTTGCCATCGCAGAAGTAACCTCCCTATGAGGAAAATGAGACTCTTAGTGGGAATAATGACTGAGGGTAGGTGCTTCAGGAAACTTCTAGGCAGGATTGACGTCCACACTATTTAGGAGAAGATGAAGAAAATGCTCCTCAATTTGTGAAAGAAGTTCGAAAAGTTTAGGAATTATATTCATTGATGAAAACGACCCACCATGCTGCAGAATGCCTAGTCATCAAACTCCTGTATTACACACAACGGCAATAACATATACATCAAAATGTGTAGTTGTATGCAAGCGATCTATATCAGACGATAACTCTATCTAGAATTGAGGTGAACTTTCCATTTCTTCATTCTCGGAGATCCTGAATTATTTAGATTTAGCTTGCACGACTTTGACATTTACTTTCTGAAACTGGAGTCCACATTAGTCATCAAATTTAACGCATTGATTAACCAGTAATCAGAAAATAACCATGAGTGATATTGTGCCCTTCGATTCGATGTGATTTATTGAAGGAGAAAAGGTTATCTGTATCTCTTCTGCAAGACTGAGTAATCGTGCGGTTTAGCCTACTCCCAGCCTACTTATTTCCCTTCTTCCCACAGGCTATAAATTAATGGCAGGTCGTCCTTACATGCTTCGCTTGCAAAATAAATCCTAATAGGTCGGTAAGAGGGATCTAGTTCGTGGATTTGTTGTGAAATACATTTTTGAATTAAACCAGCTCAGCGAGAATAGATCAGTTGCAACCCAAATTAACCAACCAAAAATCTCAAGAACACCTGATCTAGGGTGAACTTGAAGATCGACAATAAAAAACCATAAAATCCAAAAAACAATAAAACCTCACAATGAAAAAATACAGTTCAATCAAGCAGCGTGGCATGTGCACAAATTTGCTTTAGTTTTATTTTCATTTCATTAGATGCTTCTAAATAAAACTAACAATAATGGTGAAAGTTGGACTACGGATATAGTTTGTGGATAAAGAACTTTTTTTGAATATTGATATTTGGGTAGATATCAAAAAATTTAAATTGACGATTTCTAGGAGTTTTGCAATTTTCGGAAACTTCCAATACTTTTGTAAAATTGTTCATCTTCTGGATGTGAAATGAATGCTTTAGCTATCTATACGTTGAATCGGAAACAATTAGAGTGACTCCAAAAATTTTCAAGCTAATTTATAAAAAACACTTTCAGGGAAACCGGTTTTTAGACATTCATACGCATTACAGTTTTACATGATCATGTCACCGTGAATTCGATGCCTCTATCAGGATGTGTACGGAAAGTATAACTCCGATACTTTTGCATAGATACGTCATCCGTAATTTCGTGAGTTTGTCATGTGTTATTACTGTAAACAATGAGCTGACTGTTCTGTCTGACACGATGGGATAATGAGTATTACCATAACTCCCTATTTTCACTTATTTTGTTAGCAAATAGAAATACTAGCATTAAGGAACATTATTTTAGGAATTTCAGTAATTTGTTTAAAACTGTATTATTATGTACGAAAATAAAACGAGATCTTTTAGAAAAAAGAATAAACAATAAAGAAGGGAGACAAAATAAAACCTTGCTCTTCACCTGCTGACCACCTCTCAATTTAGAAGAAATTAATCAAAAATTAATTTTCTGATCAACCCTTTGAAATTCTTAGAGTTAATATATAATTTATTGTCATTGGGAAGACCATTGAAAAGGATAATACCTTCATAGGAAAAAAGTTTCGGCCTGTAGATGTAAAAAAGGTGGTTTAAAATTGGAGTATCAGATGATGGACGGGATGGAAGCAACTCTTTCTTACTTAGTTAGGTTTTTGTAAATATAAATCAAAACAGTTTTTCTATAAATATTTTGAACATTAAAAACACTAAACAGGATATAAATTTGTGATGTAGGGAAGCGGGTAGTTTTGTATAGTTAAGTCTTGACGACCCTTTGGATCATATATTGAGTGTCCCACAGATTTTGCACAATCCGACTCCTACGTGTTCTACAACACATTTCCCACCAAAAATACATCATAGCATTTTTTTGCCAGAGGCTTCGTTTCCGAGTTATTCGCGAATTAAGATTTTTTCGTGTTTTCGATCTTATGTCATTGGGAGTGTGTGCGTTTCTTTGAGATTGTAAGAAACCACTTGGCTTGTCTCTGCCTAGAAGTATCTTGCCAATATGTTGTTCGAGTCTTGTCCTCCCATTTCAGGACCTGTTGAGTTATAGTAGCCGTCTTTTGGCTCTTTATTATCCTGGCTTTTTCTGGACGGCTTAGGAATGCCGTAGACGCTGTTCACAAACGAACGTTTTCATTCATTAAATTCATTTTCATTTTTCATTTTTTAATATTTATTTTTTGGTTTATATCCTAACAATCTTGTTTAAACTCCAACTCTTTATATAAACTCGATTTAAACCCCAATATTTCACCATTGTCCTACAATTGGATAACATGTTTGGGCCAACCAACATTTTACTAACACTGAATTTGGTCAGAAACAACAAATTATCAACATTGCAACACCCAATGGTACGCCCAAATCAGATTGGCGTTGATTGGTGATGCACGGCGCACAAAGCAACCCCTCCTTCAAGACCGGGAGGTCGTGCGGGTCATTGCATATCGTGGCCCCTGACCAAGACAATGCCTCCTCCGTAGCTTCGCCCGATTTTCAAACATTAGTTATACAGGATATCCCAGGAGTTATGCAAAATCCGACTCCTACGTGTTCTATAACTCATTTCCAAACAAAAATGCTTCAGAGTAATTTTTTGCCAGAAACCTCGTTTCCGACTTACACGGGAATTGAGATTTTTTTCGTGTTTTCGATCTTATGTCATTAAAACTGTCATAACTCCCTCAATTTCGGAGATAACTCAAATTTGATGACACCGTTGGAAAGAGTGTTATACTCTTTGTATATTTGATGTAAGAAAACATTATTTATTTGCATTGAAGAATCTTCAATGAAGATGTGCGATTTCTGCGCAAAATGGTAGTTTTGTGAAAATCTTGAAATCGTCTGTTTTTCATCTCGCCTAGAAACCCCATTAATGCTTGACGCAGAACAGTACAGGCCCGGTAAATGTCAGCTTTCCAACGTTGTAGTCATTTTAGTTTTTTTAAATATTTTTAGTTAGGTAAATGGTGTTTAACTGCAGAAAAACGTGTGTTTTCCGCTAAAATTGAGGGTTGATATACTCAACTTTTCTCGCTGAATCGAATGGTGTCAGACCTCTCAGGTGACGATTTGAGTTAGTTTTGTCGGATGCATAAACCAGTTCGTTTGTGAACTACGGCATTTCCAAGCTGTCCGGCCAAAGTCAAGATAATCGAAGAGCCGAGAGACGGCTGTTGTTTGTGTTCATTTACGATTGATTGCGATGAGTTGCTTTCAGTTGAGTAGCTACACCACAAGCGAGTATGTTGACATAATTTTTGTGTACGGTTTTGCCAATGGTAATGCTTCTGAAGCTAATTTGAACTAAAATCGAGGAAGTTATGACAGTTTTAATGACAAATAGATCGAAAACACGAAAAAAAATCTTAATTCGCGAATAACTCGGAAACGAGGGCTCTGACAAAAAATTGCTAACAGGCGTTTTCGGTCGGAAATGAGTTGTAGAACACGAAGGAGTCGGATTGTGCATAACCCCCGGGACACCCAGTATAAAGGTACCAGGGGCTTTTGATGAGCGGAATCCCGCACAAGGACGATGTAAGATAAGTATACAGACTGCACCTGACCGAAGTAAAAAATTCTTAGTGTGGCCATGAACATGATGTTTCTAATTTCTAGACACAAAAGAAGAATTTTACGCCGTTTATTGCAAAGGCTATTAATATGGTACTCCATATTGCAGTATATAACAGGAAATGTTTTGCCTGACACAATGGAGCAATAGCGTAACTCTCTACTTCATTTAGGTGGTTGACAAGCAGGTATTACGACTAAACTGCTTAGGCATTTGGAAACAATCCGAAACGTTCAACACTTCTGCGTAAATTTGTCATAAATTTGTCATAAGTCACCGCAGTAAACAATGAGTTGTTTTGTCTGACACAATGTGGAATGACTAGCAGCATAGCTCTCTATTACCACTTGGGTTGTTTGCTAGTAAAAATAGTAATCAGCATAATTTTTTAGAAATTTTTAAAATCTATCATGTCGAACAGTGTAAAAGTTCTGACACATTTTGGAAGACAACAGCATAACTCTCTATTTTCTTCCGTTGTTTGATAATAGCTATTACGAAATAACTAGTACCTAAGGGCCTTGGAAACGATCCGAAATCTCCAACACTTTTGCATACATTTGTCACAAGTAATTTTGCTCTGCTTCTGAGTTAAATTTGTCGAATGTTTTCCCGTTAACAATGCGTAGTTTTGTCTGACACAAGGTGGTAATGAATTATAACATAACCCCAAATTCTTCCTCAGATTAATTTCTAGAATAAAGACTAGCCGGCGTTACAGCATAATTTTTCAGACATTCTGTACCATGTGTACTTTTAACATAAATATGTCAATTCATCATCTGATGATTGAATGAGACATCCTTTTGTCATGTATATTTGCAGTAATCAACGGGCAACAATAGCGTAACTTTCCACTTTCCCTGGCGTTTTTAGATAAGTAAAAACTCTAGCTGGTTCAACAATGCTACCGGTACACAGATTTCTGATAACGACAACTTTCAAGTTTCCGATAACTTGTACCGAGAAATCCCTGAACTTGAGATACTAGAGGACAGAAGAGGTCGGTACCTAACAACAAAAAAAAAGCCTGATAAAACCTTATTTGTGGTTAGATGCCTCAAAAGCGGTCATTTACAGGAGGCAAGGCGAAGGCTGGGAGAGACAGTTTCCCTACTTAATATTCGAGTGCCGCTCCGTAACATAGAACCTTCCGGAGCCAGGGATCAAAGGAGTGTACCCCCTCCGTATTATCATTCTCTAAATAACTTTTGCTTTAGTCAGTTTCTTCTAAAGGAATTCAGGGCATCTACATCGCACGTTCGTATAACAGTTTAAAGCGACCCTTTGGTGTTAAAGCTTGATTTCGTGGATAATGGTTGAAAATCGTTTCAACACCGAGATGAAAGGTTTTATTCCGAACCGTTAAGAACTTACGAACCGCGAGAATATCGGATTTCCACTTTTGAATCAACCAAAGTGGCGGATGCCGTAAGATTGTGAAGAAGAAAATTGTTGGCTTAGTGTTTAACGTTTCGACGCTTTCTAAAACAATCGTAAATGTTGTTTTGTGATGTATATTTGTATACGCTCGAATTCTATCATTGATGAAATTCCATCAAACGACAATCAATTTGAAGAAATCGGGCATCCATATCAGGCATGCAACCTGCATAACTCAACTAGATGAACTTTTTGCAGATTTGAACTAGACCCTTCTCATGATAGACTTTCCTTGAGTTTGGAGGACTTCGTATACACATAGGTGGAATTAGATTCTTATTCCTTGACCTTGGATCTGTATAGCCCTGTAGTGGCACAACTCAATTTATACTGGTTTTAGAACCTAAATTTACAAGGTTTTGGATTGTAAATTTCAATCATCCAACAATTAACCAACAAATTTTTCCGAGTTCCGCAAGAAATTGGAAAGGAATTTACGTGTTTTGATCGAGTTATCGCATACAACATAGAGGGTATAGATTCTGACAATCCCCCAACAGTGTGGGAAATGCCGCCCAATTTTCAATTTAAAAATCCTTTTATGTAAGGGGTCAATTTCAAACGAAGGGACAGTTCATCAAAGCCAACATCCATCAAAAAGTCTAGAGGGAAAGCAAAATACGGAATAATTTATGCTTGATTGTGAAAATTTACATGGCAAGTTCGTTCGACATTTCAAAGTGACCCGCTGATCAATAGTTTTTGCATTGTGCTGAAATCCTTGTCATACACAAAATTTTCATGAAACTCAATCAATTAGACAGAAACGACCGCTGATGCACTTAACAGGCGTATTATTACCATCAGACGTACGAGTACATCAACAACGTAACTTCATAACATTACAAGATTCTTGTAATTTTGTAGATACGACACTGGAGCTTCTGGCGATGAGGTTCGTTTTTTGTTTGAATTGAAGGCCCTTATGATTGTGTTTAAAAGATGAGTACCTTTTACGCCTGACTGCACTCGATACCTTATTCTGGAATCCATATCGTCATGTCGAGATTGAATTGAGCTATAACAGCATCTTAGTTGTGCGCCATAAGTTCAGAATGACGTTGGGGTCTGATTGAACAAGCCAGATCTGTTTAGGATTGCCAATTTGAAGCGTCTACCAATCAACTAATACATTTCCTAGAATTCGGAGGAAATCATGCGGAAAATTACACATTTTTTAAAGGAAAAAACTGAAAATCGATCAATTTTAGTAGAAAAAACGGAAGGACAACTAGGTATTCACTGTGGTCTGGAGAACGAGTAGGGGAACGAGGGGTAATACCGTTCACTTAACTTTGGAACCATACAGTTAAGGGACAGAACGTCATAAAAATGTTTTTCTTGGACGAATGGCTCTAGAATTTATTCTATTTTCGATATCTGAGCATTTCCCTTACATAAAAGAATTTTTAAAGGAAAAACAGCCGTGAATGTTAATAAAGTGCTTTGGGCGGCATTTCCCACACTGTGGGGTAATGACGCCCAACCCCGAGAACTGAATTATGTTCCCCTCTCAACCGTCATTCAACCCATTTTTTCCAAAGTTAGAAGGAATGTATTTATACCAATAAAAACCATGAAAACAGTCAATAAACTATAGTTAAAATGATCGATGACTTAGAAATAGGTAAACTACAGTCTTGTATATAGAACTTTTTTGAACTCACACTTATATTTAGCTTTTCTTTCTTTACAAAATTATAAAATAGCCTTGCATACATCACATAGTCCGAGATCAGGTCGTCCCATGGAACACGTGTAGTGGCTGCTGTGATTGCAGTACTCGCAATTCCACTTTGGCGAATTATTATCGGCTTCTTGGCAAATTGTACACAAGCTGTCCACAAAAGACGAAGTCAAGAATTCTTCAACATCTTCGTCTGTGTCTACAACAAGGTCTCCCTCAAAGATATCTCCCCAGTCATCACTGTCACTGCTCTCACTTCTGGTTCTCTAGCGCTTCTCTTTCTTTTTTTGAGGTCTTTCAATTTTTTTCATGATTTCCACCTTTCTTCTTCTTCTTCTTCTGAACACCATCTCTGCTACTAGTAGTGAGTTGATCAAAATCCAGCTGAATTTGGCGCTTTGTTGGTTATTTGTTGTTCTTTTCCATATTTTTTTTCAAGTTTCAGAAATTCACGGCATTCTCCCGATACGATGGGCGGCATTAACCCAATGTTTACGTTTTTGTAATTCATTCACGCTGACTTCATTTACAATCAAAACTTAAATTTGGTTAGTGCTTCAGAGAGATGATGAAATTCTACGTATATACATGAAAAATAATCTAAAAAAGAGTTAAAAATGGGACTTACATTGCTTATTTCCGATGACAAGAAATAACATCAAACGATGAAAAATACTTGCACTCACGTCAAGAAGGCGTATATACATTCTGGTGTCGATTCAAACATCCGAAAAGCCATGGGCATTTACCCGATGCACGTTATTACCCTCATTCCCTTAAGTGCTCATTCCCCTAAGTATACAAATGATAGCCCTTCGCCCAATGAAGAGGAGGAGAAAAAAAATCGAGGTTTCGCCGATATCCGTCTTCTATTGAAAATCCATCCACCGTCGACGACTCTGTAATGCGGAAATGGATGAGGCACTGTGGGGCTAATGATAAATTTCAGCTAAGCTTAACCAATTTTTCTCCTGGGTAGAGAACTTTGACGGATGAATTAACTAAGTGAAAGACGAGTTATTGAGGCAATTTTTAAATTGACAACTCCTGAACTCATTAGATTACTTCGACCAAAAATTAATATAGATCGGTGAAGATGGGAAGATGAATTTGATCGAACTTTCTCAGTACTTTACGAATTTGTCCGTTTTACAGACGAATATGTTTGATTTAAATTTTCAAAAGATTTGATACCAAGAATTTGAATATTGGTCTCCCAACTCCGACAACTGTTTTCGGACGAGGGATTAGCGAGCATTCACCCTAAATTGAGACAAGGCAAAACTGAGTATTTAATTCCGTCGAAAACCACTCGTTCGACGCCGCTTTCCTCGGGAAAAGTTGAAGATCCTCTATAACGAATCCCGCCCTCGTTTGCAAAAGGGAGCTCTTCTCCCATTCAAACGAAACGAGAAGAGGTCTTAACGAGAAACGCAATCACGAAAAGCGGTTTGACAGGGTGGCTGTTTTTCAAGCCATTTTTTCAACGGCCTAACTCAGCCAACTCAAATCCTAGTTATAAAACCCGAGTTTTCGCGAAGCCACTTCGGATTGAAAGTTGGAAATCGGGAGGGTGAGGGCGGGACCTTACAATTCACCAAGTTCGGCGCCGAGGAGTTTCGTTATAAAACTGGAAACTTCTTATCGCATAAACCAGAAATCTTGGTTTGGATTCGTGAACTGTACCTAATAGGTGGTTTGTGCTTGTGTTGGTTCTCTTTGGGGGTTCGGAGTGAACGATGAGAACTTCTCAGCGATCCCCGATGAAATGATGATGATTCTTCATTTCTGATTATAACTTGTAAGGATCCACGGATTTGATCCAGTTGAGAGGGTCGTCGAACTTGTCGGGAGAGAAGCCAGTCAAATCAACGGAGCCCAGAACTTGATAAAATCGCTTTTCAGGGGACATTGGGGTCAAACTTTATCAAGTTGGAAAAGAGCGAAGTTTTACAAAACGGCATTCACATTTACAGACCCACGATCAGAATCAATACGATCATTCTGTTCACAAGAGTAACAAATGTTTAAGCTAAAGGGTATAACAAGGAGACACTGGGGTGTGTAAAATGAATTACAACTACATAAATTGTAGATCAGTGGACTGCAGATAGTTACTGTAGTATAGTCTGTACAGAAGAGTAACAAACGTTTAAACTCAAGGGTATACCAAGAAGACACCTTTTTTTTTTTTAAATCTATGTGAGACATTTGTAAAATAAGTCAATATGAATAAATTTGAGAAGTATTTTGGTGAATTTAATGTTGCGTGGGTATCTGCGGTAGGAGTAGCAAATGTTGGTAGAACGAGTGGGGGGTTAGTATTTGGATATCGTAAAAACATTCCTAATTATAGGATTTGTTACGAATATATTAGTGAAAACACCTCAATTCGCCTAAAGTTAGAGCATATGGTGATTTATATTGTACCAATGTACTTAAACTGCAACAGATGGAAGGAGGATTTTGATAGTTTGAAGTCGTTGTTGGAGGGTTTAGACGGTCAGAACATTATTTTGATGGGAGATTTGAACTCTAGAGTGGGTGAACTACAAATGTATGACAGTGAAGTGTGCCTAAGAAGTCCACGTTTGAAGCACGAACGTCGGTCTATGGATAGGATGGTGGATTCCAGGGGATGGAAGTTATTGGAATTATTAGAAGATTATGGGTTGGTACTACTTAACGGAAGAACTATAAGTGACCGAATGGTAAGGTGACATATGTAGGTGCTAGGGGTAGTTCTGCTATTGATTTTGGTGCAATTTTTGTATATTGTTGAATCTTCTGAGGTTGGTTGTCAGATATACTCAGATCATGTCCCTCTGGTTATCGTTTTGACCGAGTCTGTTTCTGATTATAATAATGAAGAACACAATGGGACTTATAGGTTACGTTGGGATAAAACACGCTGTAAAATATTTAAATCAAAATTGGAAGAAAAGTCAAATTCGCTAAACAAAATGTTAATTTTGATATTCAAGATCTTAGAAAATTAGTAAGGGATTGTTAAAAATTTGTAAGGGATGATGAATCATGTGAATGAAAAAAAAATATTTGTACTTTAATTTTGATTGCTTTTAATTTAGATAATACTATAATGAATCTAGAAATTTGTGTTATGTTTCTTTTTTGTGATTCATGAACTGAACCCCGGCTGATAGCATTGCTAATGTCGTTAAGTGTTTTGGTATGCGAACATTATTTCTGTCATTATTAAATATACACTTCATTCATTCATTCCAAGAAGACACTGGGATGTTTAAACTGAATTGTAACCACATAAAATGTTTGTTGTTCAAAACACAGATCAGTAGACGGCAGATGATTGGAGTGAACCGTCATGATCATTGGCTGTCTCCAGCCTTTCTAGAAACAACTCTCCCTGAAAATGGCGTTAAGACAGTGAACTGCAGATAATAACAGTAGTATAGTCTGTGCAGAAGAGTAACAAACGTTTAAACTTAAGGGTATACCAAGAAGACACTGAGGTGTGTAAAATGAATTGTAACCACATAAAATGTTTGCTGTTCAAAACACAGATCAGTAGACTGCAGATGATTGGAGTAATGTAGTAACCGCTATGCTCATTGGCTGTCTCCAGCCATTCTAGTATCAACTCTCCCTCAACCTGTCGTTAAAGACAACGACAAGTCCTACAGCATGATGCCGAAACAAGTCGGTAGGGCTCTGCCGGCAGAATGTTCGTTTCGGCATTCGCTGTTCTCGCAAGATGTTTACATTACTCCAGTAGTGTGTACATTCCAAATTTCTGATTAGCCGATTATATAAAAACTGTTAAGATGAAACTTAACTTAACGTTTACAGTTACTGTACCACATTGGGTACTCATGGAAAATAACCTATGAATTGGAATGGATGTACACTCATTAAATTATTTAGTAGGCTGTGCTTTCCGTCCACTTTCGACAGATGAGTTGTGATAAGTAGAGATTTGCCAGGTTTGCTCGCGCTAACCTTGTGCTCCGATTTAACAAGGGCACAAGGGACCCGTAGTGGGAAAATATCAGACAGTAGGCCTGAGATTCCTTTCTAAAAATCCCCCTGGAGTCAGCCAACGCACTCAGCTAAAACACATTTAATACAGAAAGTAATTTGTGCTTATGCTTCTTCAATCATTCCGTTCCCCATACAGTACAAGGTACTCCCTACTCAAGTGCAGAAAGAAACTATTCTTTTTGTTGATAATTTGTACGGAATGACGCATATTTTTGATCTCCTGTATGCATTTTACCAACATTTGGGCACTTGTATGCATTGATGCCTACATTTGGTCACTTGTAGGCGTGTCTATATAATTATTGCGAGTACTCAATTAATACCACAACTAATCATGGATGATTTTTAGCACGATTGTACAACGAAGTGATATT
Organism: Creontiades dilutus; assembly: GCA_031894815.1. Taxonomy (NCBI): domain Eukaryota; kingdom Metazoa; phylum Arthropoda; class Insecta; order Hemiptera; family Miridae; genus Creontiades; species Creontiades dilutus. The sequence goes on along the minus strand of JAVIWC010009153.1, from coordinate 888,207 downwards.
TGTTTTGTTTCATAGGTACGAGATTAGGGAGATGATTCAAAAAATCAAGCTGGTCCAAGAATCTGAACGAGCAGAAGGGGAGGAAATGGCGAAAACAGCGAAGCACAATAACGGCACGATACTACAAGCAGTGCAGACCAATAGTATTGGTAAGTAACTAATCCATAACATGTTCAAATTATTCAAATTTGCTAATTAATTAATGATCAAAAATGGGACCTGAACACATAACGAACTGAGAACAATGAAACTATCACCCGTCAATCCTGATAACCTAATCATCACGATCCGACTGAAATACATTGAAATGCGAAATGTTTCGCTGTTGATAAGTGTTTAGAAGGATGCCCGCCGACATTGTTCTCCAATAATAATTGGTAATGCTTTCGAAATACTACCATGTTATAAGTATTAATCTTATTTACCTCCCCATTTTGTATAATTGATTCTAAATTGACGAATTTACTTCATCGTCTTGATAAATAGCTAAAAATTAATCAATGTTTTTTATAAAGCTCTCATCTTGGTTCAGAGAGTCATCTATGTTTACAGTTCATTTTGGTTTGGGAAGTTCTCAAATTGGTTTGGAAAGCCATTAATTTGGTTTGAAAAATTCTAAAAATGTCATGAAAAGTTCTTTTCAAAGTTTCTTATTTGGTTCGGGAGGATCTGAAATAATTTGGATATTGTAAAAAATCTAGTACAGCAGTTCCCAAATAGTCAATCATTTTTGAGATTTCATTGGAGTATTGAGGCGAAAGTAGTCGTCGAAAAAAAAGCAAGATTACTAGTGGAAAGAAGAGGCATTAAAGCAAAAAGAAAGAAAGAAATCATGGCATATTTAGGTTAGTTGATGAAATGAACTTTTAAATTTTCAAGTTTCGTCTTTTAAGAGCGACTAGTATAGCCTGCTACACACTTGAAACCCCCGCTTGAAATTAAAGCTTGCAAAGCTTCATGTTTATGCTCAGAACTAGCAGTTCCAAAAAGCTGGCCAGTTCCAACTGATTAACTAACCGTCCGTATCGAAAAGAGATTGGGTTGTTTCCAACCTAAGTGCTCGTTACGTGATATCTTCCTGGGAACCCACTCGATATCCAATTCCGATTATTAGGAGCTGAGAAATGGGAATGTTCGTGTAACGTGATCAACAAGATTAACCACATAATAGAGTTGGTTCGAGAATATCACTTGATGGCAGAGGAAGGGATGGAACCTACGGCCAGCACCTCTACACGATCCCTTATAAAATCAATGTAAATTTCCCGACAACGTCGCACCTTCAGTTGTTCTCCCATTATGATCATTTTAATTTTATTTGATGGAGTGTGGGTAAATTTAAACCACTGTTCTTTCGGATTTTGCGATCAAGCCCTCAAAATAAATGAATATACCGTTTAAGTTCATTCTTTTGACTTAGTCGAAGTTATATGCTCATAGCTCATCTTCAGAAGTAGAGATTTTGAAAAATCAAAAAAAGAAAGTTCTGGGCAACAATCTGTTCTTCAAATTGTGTGTGAATCTCGCCACAGCGTGCCAGGATCGAGGTGTTCTGGCTAGATAAACAGGTGATAGGGCATTCATTCTGAGAGTATTCCTTCGAAAGGGAATAATTAGTTGGTAGAGAAAGTTTGAGATTATATTTTGAAAATCCAGTCCATTTTAAGTGAGAAGATCTGTCTTATATCTCAAAATGGTGGCATACAAAATGTCGGCATCACAAAGATGGATTCCATATTTGCAAGTTTTTCTAGTGTAATTCATGAACGTTAAAGAGGCACCGACCACAATACAACATATAAAACGTCTGTCATGTTAGGTGTGGCACATAGCTTCCTCGTATTGGTAACATTGGTAACTTACTCTTGAACGGTATAGACATAAGCTTTCCTATAACTATTTCATCAGTCCCTTGAAATTATGGGTCTTCAGCACTAATTATATAGCGTGTACTGTAATGAATCATTACTAAAGATAAGCCGTCTCTCCCTAACCACCCTGTTAATTTGAATGAAATCGGACAAAAGTGAAGATAAAAAAAAGTTGCTTGATGGACTTTACGTTTGCGTGTGCACAGACCGATTTGCGCAGGACCGGTTTGGGGACCATTTACAGAAGATTATGCACATTCCCAGTAAATTTTGTCAAAATGAAACAGAAACTTCAAAATTTTGGACTGTTATAGATATTTCACGTTTGCGCATACAAAGAATCTACAAATGAAACGATCATCTTGAAATTGAACTGAGATTTTAAGGCCGTTTTCCTCAACTAGAACTAACTCCGAAGTTGAGCGAGATCTTACCCCTAGAACCTGAGAAAATTATAATTGGTGGATTACTTTTGAGCATACACAGAGCAACATATTTGTAGGAGACCTTCTACAGCTTAGCTTGCATATGCTCTGAAAATGTCATCAAAACCAAATAAAAACTAGGAATTAAGCTAGTTACTTGGATTTGAGGATGCACGCCAGGCATACAGACAGACCTACAACGAAAGCTGTTCAGAATGGTGTAAAACGTATAATCAGAGTGGAAATTTTGATTTCGGAGAGAAACATCTTCAGAAACTTGAAATAAAGCTGCCGCTAGACTAGGAAGCAATAAAGGGATTAAATCACAAATCGATGTCATTGCTCCAACTGAAATCTACCAAATCTCATTCGGCTCAGGGTTAAGTACAATCCAAGCAAGGCTAGACAATTTTGGGACATATTACAATTTATTATATGGTAAAATTCTCGAGAAACGGGATGTTTCGCAGTAAGTCAATGAGAAATGATGTTTGTTAAAATCATAGGAAAGGTTCAATCCTGTGTCTAATAAGCTTTGGCAGACATCGAAAGGATAAAGGTGGTTCTAAGGTATAACAGTCAGCGCTTTCACCCCAAATTAACCCGATTTTGAATTACTTTCAACCCTCTCAGTTTAGGAGGTAATTTATAGTTTTTGGGGTCACATTTTTTTGCTGTATATGCCTCATAATTTGATTGCACCCGTGTATATCTTTTCTCGGCGTAAGAATTATTTGAAGAAGGTTTGAAATGTGCCATTGTAGCTAACTTTGTACCGTTCCAAATCGCTCCTGGTTTGAGATGCCTGACAAAGATCTACTTACATAGAATGCACTATTTAAAAAATAAAACAACGAACCTTCTCTACTGATTACAATCCATTCAGTGTATCTAACCTCATCATAAGAGAAGACGCCGCTCTTCTCAACTTACCTGTAATAAATGGGTTCTATAGGTGACTGACTAACCAAACATCTATAATAGGGTTTGAATATTGAATATTATCTTAAGAATGTTGACTCCGGGAAGATTCCAGAGCGAATGAATCAAATATTTATTCAGTGACTATGCAATTATGACTACGAGTCATACCTTTCAAGGTGTCCAAAACTGTATGCAAGGAAGAGAAAAAGTAAATTAATATCTAAAATAAATAAAACTAGCTTTAAGGAGGTCCCTACCGGTCCCTTTTGACGCCCCCTAAATGGAAAACTTATATCTTACGGCAGGGATGGCCAACTTCTTTTGCCCATACTACTTTCGCTAAAAGCAGGGGCCGCACAAGAAGTTAAAGGGAAATTTAGGCTATATAAATTAATGTATAAACAAATGCTATGGATATTGATCATACTTTAAGGTTGAAATAATATATACTAATCATACAAGAGTTGAGCAGAACAAAATCAACAATTTTACTGAAAAAAAAAAAAAAAAAAAACACTAGTGAGAACACTGAGGGCGGGCACAATCGTTCACAAGTTTGTCAAAATCAATCCTTGTCGAGGTGTTGGGCACTTTAAGCAAATCTTGAAGATTGTTGTCTGTAAGTCTGTTACGGTGAGTTGATTTTATAAATTTCATCGAGGAAAAAGTGCAACACCGAACTGGCGTGTTTGCCTTATAGGCCTACTCAAAGTATACTTCCTACTGATTCTCTTAAAGTAATTAAACCTTTATTTTGCTAGTTGTTGAAAAATTTATTATCAGGTCGTAATTATATACTATACAATTTGAACTTAACCTGGACTATTGTAGAAAATTTTGTATTTTATATATCTGTTAAAAAATATTTGCCGTATTACTTTTAAAAAGTTGTTCGGGGGCCGCATAAAACATAACCGCCAGTTGGCCATCCCCGTAAGACTTAAGGGATCAAACCCTGCAACCAAGAAACATTCTTATTTTTTCTAAGTAAGCGGAATACTCAATTACATACCTATTACCTGAATTTAGATTTATTGGCAGTTGCTACTGTTTGGATTGGAACATTGTTGTAGCATATGGGCAAAATTTGGTTACTATAAATGTTTTGAGTAGCTAACGACGACTATCAAGCCCTTTATTAATAAATTAATAAAGCTTAAGTAATTTTCTCTATTAAATTTTGCATACATAACCCAATTTTTCTCGGTTTAATGTTTGAACCGGTATCGAAGTCATTTTATGCGATTTCGTTGGAGGGAGGATTGCTCATCACAAATATGAAGTACAGTTTCTTCAAACTAGAGAAATCGAAAATATTGAGGAATCATGAAACGAGGTATTGTTGCTTATGGACCAAAACCGGTTTTTCAATGCAAAACTAGTACTAGTTTTGTACTAGAACCCCGAATTTGATCATATTTCATGATTATTATTATTATCAATACTTTAATTAAATCGACATATTTGTGATCAGAACCCCGAAAAACCCCTGAAAACCGATTATATCCCTGTACAACAATAAAACTACTAAATGAACACGCACGCCTATGGTTTAAATATATTTCAAAGGCGTTTATTTTAATCTGGAATCAATAGCAACTAATGAATAGATCATGTTACTTTAAATTATCATTAAGCTATCATCACGTGGTGAGTGAATTGATGGTCTTCCGAGGGTTTTAAAAAGCCCCGGATGATCTTGGAAATAACTAATATGTTGGTTTCAGAGCGCAAACACTCAATAATTTACGCTCCAGACGAAGACAGGAAACTGTCTAAACGGGTCGCAGTAATTAAACTCTATTCAGACGATTTTATGGAAGTGGAAGGTAGGTGTTTTGACTCGTCTGCCCCTTGATTAGGGTCTCAAACGGCCGATCCCAAAGAGAATCCAGTTTTATCGTTTAGAAATAGAGTCGAAACATAGAATAGAATCTATTTTATTGGTTTTTATTATACTTTTGGAACGATAAATATGAAGATACAAAGGTTCATTGTCTTTTTATTCGATCTATAGACAATAATTCAATCTTTCTATGTTTTTGATATTTGTAATTCATTGTTCTAATTGTAGAGAAATTAGTTATCAGTCAGTAGCGCTGATCGAGTGGTAGGTGCTGTGTGTTGTACTCATTTATAGGCATTTAGCACTCGAAATAAAACAGAATTAGCATAGTTGACGCAGTTTTGTTACTTGTGAAAAATCATGTGCGATAGCTTAAGATTCTATAGCTACATTCACTATAAAGTTATTTTTTAGATTAGTTGCAGTAGAATTTGAATTTAGTTCAACTATGTAAGAAATAGAAAGTAGATATAATTTTTGCCAGGCCCTATTGAAGGCTGTCACTGTTACCAAAGAACGTGAATATTTTTACGACATACAATTGCTCCCATTGCTTCTTACTTACATTCTACGTTCATCTTCCTTGACTAAATCCTTGACTTAATGTTCGATTCCATCCATCTTTCTAAGCATCTTTTATCTTTCGTTATTCTATTTTAAAGGCCCCTTTTACAAGAGCCTGTTAAAATATCTTCAAAGTCTGTCACTGTTCCTCAGGAATGAGAAGACGTTATGACAGCTCACGATACTGAAGAACGCCTTCGGCGAGATTTCATCAACATTCGAACTGTTACTATAAAGCTTAGTACTCGCAAAAATTCTTTTGTTTCGGACTTGGAAAATCCCAGGTGCGTCTTCCGCACGTCTCTCGAGTCCCATACAAAATTTAAAGCAGAGACTGTTTTCGGGGATCTGACATATCGGTCTCTGAAATCGGTCGACTGAGTGCTGATTTAATTTCCAACCAATATACCTATAACGTTACATGGGGCAAAATGTTTAAAAACCTGGATTAAATTCGAAAAAATAATAAGTCAGAAAATGAACCTGGACGCTTTTGTTAAATTCAATAGGCCTATTGGTGAACACAATGCCGAAGTATCGAAACTAAGAACTACATACTGAGAGCCTAACGCTTGCACAAACTTAACGCTTTTAGAGGAGCTGAGATTGTTAAGCTGCTACGCTCTGATCGGTTCCAACGAAATATTCCCTTTGGAACACGTTCTCTTGGAAATTTATACAAACCATGAAGGTAAGGAATTGAAAAACACAATTAAACGCTTACAAAACTTTGGGGAAATAGCTTACCATTGAATCGTATTGAGTTGAATTGTTTTTATTAACTTGTGAACTAAAGGAAAAATGAAACCTTTAGAGAGCGGCTTCAAAAGTGTCCTTTTAAACAACATTCGGCATTTTTAGAGGTCAGCATTAGGATGAGAAAATTACCCAAATCTGTCTACCAACCAACCAACAACCAACCCAACGATCTGCCTCAAAATTTCGTCTATGAGAATATGATCATCTGCTTAAGCCCGAGATCAGAACATTCAAATTTGAATATCAGAAGAGAATTAACAGAGCCAACAGAAACAAAGTTTCTTTCATCAAGAAAAATGAAGACTGGAGAAACAAACTTTAGAGTTCTATTATCGTAACGGTATGAGAAACAGTAATCGCAGAAGTGTGCGAAGAAAGGCCGAATATAAGATCTCAATCAAACTTCTCATCTGACAACCTAAGCTAAAGTTTGGGAGTATCTCAATATTAGTTAGTGACCTGCACAGTAAAAGGGTATCCTATTAGTTTCCCCCGAAATGTCAACAAAAAAGTCACACGTTCTAGTTGTTAGAGAGAAAAATATCTTGGAAGTCATGAAGGAACAGTTTTGTAACTTCGACATTATTGACATTTTACGTCTTTACTTCCACATAAACTCGAAAATGTAACGCGGACAGCGTCACGAAAATATTTCTGATGGTTTTCGCTTACAACCGATTCGTTGCTACGGATCATTATCTTCAACATTTGTGATCGTACAAAACTCGTTCACCACTCATTTGAAAGCTGTTGATTTACTTAATCTTGTTACGTTAATCCCTGTACATTCGGAACCTCAGTGACCACCCGATGGAACCATATTGTTTACTAACTGTGACAGTCCTGTGAGGGGTGATTATTATGTCTTTACAGTTTACCATTCGTTGCTTCGGAACCTCAGACCAAACGATGGAACCATTACATCGCAACCATCAACGAGCACAATCTAACGTAGTTATCATTGGTCCTACAAAACGGCACTCGTTGGAACTAGTGCGCGAATATCGTTTACGCAAAAAGCTGCTTATGAATACTACATTATCCACAAATGAAATTGAAATTGGCGAGGTACGTGATACATTTATCGAGACGCCTCATTCTCTCGCCGACGTTGAATTTGATAAGCGTTTTACATCAAAACTGGCCTCCAATCGGAAGTACGTGGTGTATGTGCGGGAGGGGGCGCAAAGACATAAAATGTCCCTCGTCGTTGCGTACTTGTTTTTTATGACAGTTTCACATCACAAAAAAACCACCATTGTTTAAACGACTCCTAGGAAATAGGAAATATAATGTAATAAATACATCCCCTACTAGCAAACACTTATAGTTGGCATTTTAACAAGAAAAATTGGCGAGAGTTCCGTTAATTTTTGAGGGATAGGATTTGTTTTAGTAAGTGATACAATTTTTCGTGTTTTAGGCCTTACGTCACTAAAACGGCCGTAACTCCGGCGTTTTCGAAGTATTTGCAACTCTAGGGATACCGTTGGAAAGAACATTGAATTTCCCGTCGTTTCAGTCTTTAACAGTAATTTTTTAAAGAAAACTGAAGGGTGAAAAATGAGCCTGAAAAGTAAATTTTGTCGAATTTTGAAAAAATAATTTTTTTAATGAATCATTAGTCCTTTTTCTAGTGATCTTCGCCTCTCAAAACTTAAACAGAGATGCCTTTAGAATATTGGCCAGGTTTTTTTGAATCTACAGTTCCTACAAAATCTTAAAGACGAAATGCGTCCAACGAATTGTATCCATGGTTTTCCCCCGCAAAATAGTTTCTGTATCCATCTTCATCTCTTCCTATTTAGAATATTATGATAAAAATCTGATACGAGGAGATGGAAACGCCAGCGAGAGCGAGTCCCTCCGAAATATTATTGGCTCGTGAATCGAAACAAGACTAGCAGTGAGGACACGATGTTTTGTCAGGGGCTGAGTTGGAACAATGAGTCGAACATCTGAACCCAAACGTTTTCCGATCAAGAGAATCCCAGTGAGTACTAAGCTTTAAGAAACTATCTGAAACCGTAACCATAATTTTATTCAACATTCAAGTTATTGCCCATGATAATAAAACAAATCTGTTGTGCAAAACAGACTAATTTTGTAGATATCAATAAAGATGGACAACCCATAAAATAATTATCCTACTCATGGTCCTTTCTGGGCCAACTTTTTACTGTACAGAGTTAGGGGAATTGTACTTATAAGTACAAAAAGTGAAATTATTCAAATGGCAAGCGCAATTATTTTATTTGAAATAAAATTCTCAATTAGAGGAACATGTACTTCTGAAAGAAGATCTAAGCGGGGAGAAGTAAATAAGTATTTGGAATTGTCCAGGAGGCAAGCGCCCCCTGCTTGAAGTGCAACATGTTCATTGTCTATTTCAAGCTAGAATGGTAAGGAAAATGGTGAGGAGGTATTTCAGACCTCTTTCCACCTAAGAACTTCTACTTATACTCAAATAATTGCACTTGTACTTTTCATGTACTAAGCATCCATATTTTGTCATTTTCACTACTTGTTCCCTCGACGACTATGAAACAACACTGATTTCCACGTGTACCTGCTTCGAGAAAACACCTCTAGTAAAATGTGCTTGAACCCAACTCTGGTTCAGTACTTACACATATACGTTGTTTCTTATTTTATACGTTCATACAATTTTGGTATGTTTGTACTAATATGATTTTTAATTTTTAAATCCCCTGAAACACCTCAAAGAACGAGTGGTGATCATTAATTAGATGACTACAGTTTCTTAGAAGAATTTAATCATTTTTTTCATACATAAAAGGGAGAAATGTGTTTCACAGGTTGTTCACAGGGGCAAGACGGATTCACGGATACACCGTTTGACCTATTTTGATGAGGATTTTGGCAAAATGATTGCAAAGTTTCGGATCAACATTAGGGCTGTCGTTGATTCATCCGAACCTTATCCTTAGTCGTCAGCTTGGAATTACCTAACGAAATCACCCCAATAAACAATCTCGTAATTAAGAAAAACCTAAATGCGTAACTGAAGGAAGAGGAGACCCTCATTCTAGCGCCCGTTGTATGTTAGACAGCTCTCTTCCCTGCACGAATTTATATAACCTGATCAAAAACCCAAAATATCCAATACATCTAAAACACAATCAGTGATATGAATTTTATACACACTATCTACACCACCGAGATGGGCTTCCTCCTCCAGAGTTTTAATCAAATAAAATCTCATCACATAGCCCACAATCTTCAAGATACAGGATGTAAATTACCGTGCTAACAATAGCAACCTCCAAAGTTTACTGCAATCGAAATAACATGATGAATGAATGGCTTTTGATGAAATCGAGCAAGCCATAGCTTTCTAATAATTTCATCATGAATTCTGCGAATATTGAAAATACTTACTGTTGGTAAAAACAATCACTAGAGAATTGAGAAAAAAATTGTAAAATAAGAAAACTGATCGCAAGGATATGCTATTTCAATCCGCTACTAACAAAAATAAATTATGTCGACCAAGTTGATGCTTTGGACTTTTTTTCCAAAAGGGAGATTATGTGGAGAAGGAGGTGATATTTAACTAGTAAGGGTCCGTCCAACAACGTCAAGTCTTCACTCCGGCAAATTATTGTTCGCTAACAAGCTTAAGGACTTTCTTAATTATCTCGAGACATTTTCTGCGAGCTCCCAACAAATTTAAAAGTTCTTACTTAAAAAATACATTAACATCCTTTAGATTGTTAGTATTATCAGCCCAATGTAACTTGAAGTCCGTGAATCAAAACAGAAGACCAATGAAGTTAGAAAACAATTTATGTAGCGGCGTAGGAATGTAATTTCCAATAGTACGATGAATTTTGGATTATAAATTTTGTTCAGGTATATAAGTTTTGAGGAAATCTAACTCGATTCCTGGACTTGAGCTCTTTTTCATACGTATCATTAGACAAACCTCCTTAAGACTGATGATTAAAAACATTCGTTCAATCCCCTAAAAATCAAGTATTCCAATAAAATGATTAGTTTAGTAGGAAAATTTAGGATGATGACACAATGTTGCTCCTCGCTTCACGGACATTGATGAAGTTCATTCATATGTATCATATGATAACCTTTTTTCCCATATTATACATAAAGTGTTTACATTTTTTAACATCTATCCTCCAAAAGCTCGGAAAGGAACCTCAAAACAAACAAAAATCTTGAAACATCCATTTTGATTATCAGTGAAATTCTAAAAATTTATCTAAAACTGCTTTTCAGAATGTCATTATGTCTCCATTTTACCTCACTCTATTAATACTTGAGCTAAATTTCACTCTTTTCGACAAAGAATGATCGTGATTAAAAATTTTGAAAATTCAACGATGTTCGAGGTGAAGGGTGTTGAACACGAAATGCTGTCAGAAGGGAATGTCAATATAAACTAGGATAAGAACAAGAGTTGTTGAGGCATTATGGGAGATTAATATGTTTTCACATTCTATGGTCGTGACTGACTGATAGAAATGCAATGAAATTCAAAGAAAAGTTAATGGGGCACCAAGTCATAATAGATTTGACCAAATCTCCAAGATCGTGTAAAAATTGTAGTGGTTTTACAAATATTTGAGCAGTTCAATCAAACAACTAGATTCATGATGAGAATACATAATCATCGAAACTATAACGCAATTTTTAAACATTTTAATATTGAGGAACATGCAGTTACCTCATAGGTCTATAAAACTTTACTTCTACTATAGTAAAATGGGAGAAAAATAGAATTCACGTGAAATGTAGGTGCCTACTAAGTTAAGGAACAATTGCATTTTGAATTTATAGACTTCTGGAGTTTTCAATAGTTTGAACCATTCGGTCTGGGATCGATGGCAGGAATAGGCGACAGTTGAGGCTTGTGGATGTTGCTGTCGGAGTAGCATTATTCATTGGAAGGGGCTAGGATTGAGTAAAGCGATTTCAACCTACATTTTACATGGTAGCAGAATGATGTTATACACCATATTCGTACATCTCTGCGTTAAGATCCTGACGTGCTTCTAATACGCACTTTAATTCGTGGATTTGTTAGTCTGCTCATGTTCAAAACCTAATGTCACTGTTTCGGTCCATTCTGTGCAGTACGAGACGGCGGAGAGAGCGAAAGAAAATCCAACACTACGAAACCAGACAAACGGCACGTTTCGAACGTTCTGCAAGATGCTGGCACAGACTCCGACACCAACTCCCACTGTGCACTGATCCTGAACGACGCTTCAGACACCCCCGCGCACACTGGAGGAACGACAGGGACAACCGGCACAAATGGTGAGACTAGCCAATACGAGTAATAGCCAATGTAGCTTCCATAGAAACTACTATTCATGTTTCTGCTTCCATTGCTAATTAGGACAGAAATATCCCTAGGGTTCACTCAGCTGGCCAGAGCCAGAAAACACCCCACTTTCCTATGTCAGTAAAAACCATACTAATCACATTTTTGATCAGTACTTTGCAACGATCATCCTATGCGGGTAATTCAATTGGGTTGGCTAATGTTTAGGACAAACTAGACCCTGAGAAAGAACGGATTTTTTCCATCAATTCTGTGATCTTTTACGGGCTGTACGGCTGACAGCGTATGTACATTGCATAGTTGGAGTCTACTCACCTTGAAACGTAAAGTGATAAAGTTTGAGGGAGGTTTACGAACCATCTTTGTTTTACGATTACAAAAGCTTATTATTAGAAATGATTAACTGAAAACGGAAATAAACAAAAGAGTTTGCCTCAGCACAGTTTGTACCTCCCTACCTACACCACACTACCACAGAACACGCAGTATGCATGTCTAACCCGTAAAATCCTATAATACTGCCGTACGGTTTTACGATACTACAAGTACATGGGAATAGGCTGTAACACATTCCCTATTCGACACTTTGAAAGAGGCAATGAAAATCGCCGCTCTACGTTTTTGCAGGCGACCGCTTTATATGGTCTATGAAGAGCGGGATTAAGATATCACCTCGGCAACTGCGTCATTACGATCGCTTTTAGTAGCGATCACAATGTTTGAAGAGGGATATTTTACCTCCACTTGGTAAGTTTCATAAAGAGTTGATTAGACTGAGGTAGAAACTTATTGCAACTTGAATTACTTCACCAAGTAATAACGGAGTGATCGCCATCATAAACTCAAAATCGCAGGACTCAACTAAGCTTCGTTTTTAGCTAAAACGATAAAGCTACATTTCAGAGGCTGAAAGATTTTAGATACTTGATGCAACTTCCCTCGTTAAAATCTGGTTTCGAACATTTCAAAAAATATTTCAGAATTTGAATCCACATCGAGGGTGGCATAGCAGAAGTGATCGAGGACTAAAACAAACATTTTTACATAGAAATACAACGATTTTGCACATTTCTTTTTCGACCTGGGTGGCAGAACTGACTAAGTGCGCTGGTCGCACGAAATTAGTGTTTTGGTTTATTATTCAATAATAAACCATTGTAATCGCTCTGGAAAAAAAAAATTCTAACCCCCCCGAAAATTTCATGGTTTACGTTTCAAAGGGTGTAGAATCCGAATCTGCAATAAAAATTTTTCCGTCCGTCCGCCGTACGCCGTACGCACGATATCTCCGAAACGGCTGGAGCAAAAGATCTGAAATTTTCAGGAAAAATCCATCTTGGTCCGACGACGCCCCAATTCTTGAGCCAGCTCTCTCACTCAATTTAAAATGCCCTTTAAGGGCTGTAAAAGTTTTGTAAAATCCCTAAAAACCTCAAAACAAGTCGAATCGGCCTAAATATTTACCTGTTTGAAGAACATACCATGAGGAATCGAATGAGCCCTTCCCCACGTCCGTAGGTCAAACCATTCTCGATGTATGGCCCCATTTAAGGTGACAACATTTGCGTTTTTTGGTTTATTATTGTTTGTTTGTAACCTAGTGATGCCGATAGCGTCGAGTTGTAGTGAATGTGGTTACTGGAGTGATACCCGATGTGGATACTTGTAGTTTATAGCTGATACACGGGTTGAAGCATTCTGATATGTTTGAAACGCTGATAATATGTAGGTAAATATTATTACTGGGGATTATTATTCAATATTATTACTGGGGTAAATAAGTAGTCTTTCACTCGGGTTTATTATTCAATTGGCTTGCGTTCATGATTTGAATCTGTACTAAGCTTCGGAGTGTGCGTGTTTCAATAAAAAACGCTGCAAATTCTTTCACTGGGGTTTATTATTCAATTGGCTTGCGTTCATTATTTGAATTTCTACTAAGCTTTGGAGTGTGCGCGTTTCACAGGATAGAGCGATTATTGAATTTCAGGAGGCACAAAAATATGATCAACTGATCAATCCAAATGGGTATTTTGGTTGAGAACAGATTTACGTGCTCCATGCATATTTCCTGAAATTCAATAATAGCTCTATCCTGTGAAACGCGCACACTCCAAAGCTTAGTAGAAATTCAAATCATGAACGCAAGCCAATTGAATAATAAACCCCAGTGAAAGAATTTGCAGCGTTTTTTGACCAGTGAAAGAATTTGCTGGTTTATGAATTTTATTGCTTTTTGATTTCACATCAAAAAGTCACTAGGGAAAAGTTCGTAGGACCTGGTTCATGCGCCCAAAGGCGGAAAAGACCCCAAATAGAATATTTTCACATCGCTTCAAACTGGCCATTTTTCAATGTATGAAACCTATATAAATAAAACGTAAATTATTTTTAATTTTGAGAAATGGTTAGCACATGTAAAATTTAATTTAATAAGACAATTAGCTGAATTTAAAGGGGAAAATTATATTTTTAGTGGTTTACAGAAAACATTTTTGTAGTTTTAACAATGACTATAAAATACAGTGGTTAGTGTGATTACTAAATGAATAGCGGTTCTTCTGAAGTATCATTTTATTCTTTCATTAACGATTTTTCTTGCCGTTTCCCACGTTATTAATTAATTTGTTCACAACTCATAACATTTTGCGTTAAAATTGTGATTTTACATTTTAGAAATTATAGAAAAGAACTGTATAAACAGGTTATTCTAATGACTTTTGGTTTATTATTCAATAGTGAACCATTGTAATCGCTCTTGAAGAAAAAATTTCTAACCCCCCCTGAAAATTTCATGGTTTACGTTTCAAAGGGAGTAGAATCCGAATCTGCAGTAAAAAATTTTCCGTCCGTCCGCCGTACGTCGTACGCACGATTTCTCCCAAACGGCTGGAACCAAAAATCCGAAATTTTCAGGAAAAATTGATGTTGGTCCGACAACGCCCCAATTTTTTAGCCAGCTCTCGTACTCAATTTAAAGTGCCCTTTAAGGTTAGAAATTTTTTTTTAAAGAGCGATTACAATGGTTTACCATTGAATGCAGTCATGGTTTATGCATTTATTTATTTGTTTATTGCCTTTTTTTCTTCATTTGTTTATATTTCTTCTAATAATAATGTATTCACACTTTAGTTGAAATTATTTAGCAATAATATTTTACAAACAAACATTGAAATGGGGGGTGTAGGGACGAGATTACGGATCAATCGCTATTTCCATTATTTCTTATGGAATTATTAAGTCCGCAGTACGGACATTCTTCAGGAACGGATAATGTACGCTAAGCGGACCACTACTGTACATTGAATACAATAGTGGAAAATAATTTGACACCTGACTTGTAATAATTTCTGTTATGTATGTAGGTAGATATAACTTGGTACTAAAAGTTGGATGTCAGGCCGTTCGAAGAAGTTTTATAACGAGTGCACATTTCGTACATAAATGGGAGGATCGTCAAACTGAAAGTCACTAAATTCATGTCACTGGGAAACTTTCCGCAATCCAGCTCCACATTAATGTTCCCGGGGCTTTTAGACGATTCCTTTCCCGAAGTAATTGGGTAAAGAGCGTCGGTCGGGGTGTGGCGTCTTTCGCTTTACTGAAATAAACTCTCAGCTGAGTTACTGCGAGGTCAATTTAATCAAAACGAGCTCGAAACACGAAAATTAGCCGGTACATTAGGTAAGTAGGTTGTGCACACTAGGTAGGCGTAGGTACTAGCAACAGAAAATACAGCCTAGGTACAATGTACCTACCTAATCATAGCATCCGAAGATTCTCAGGATTGAGAAAATATACAAAATGTAGATCATATGAATTGGCACTAAGAAAATAAGCCGGTACATTAGGCTTTTCCTATAAAAATTGACGTTTTTAACGAAAAATGCACTTTTTATGCAAAATTAGGTAAGTTTGGTATTGCATTTTATGCATTTTTTTACGCTAAATCGAGTAAGTACTATCAGCTCCTTAGTACTGGAAACAGCAAGGGTGAATATATCTGAACATTTCGTTTCATCATTACTTCTTCTGGTGCAATTTATGTTGAATGAACTGGCATTTTTTTACATTAGTAATAAGCTGTATTTTTGTTTGTTTCACATAGTTTCTCAAAATGGCCCCTTCTGCGAATACTATCCACTGCAACTTGAAGCTCCCTTACATTTTCACCAATGCTGAGACTGCTTTGGTGTATCTGCTCAATCAAAATAAGTAAAATGTTGACACTTCTAGAAGGACACATTAACGTTACGGTAGTAAGCCCGAACCCGCCTTGTTTGTTAGTGACAGACAGAAACACAACAGATACATAACGCATTGGATTCTTTCATACCTCAGGAAATACGCCCCGACTGGTAATTCGCCTGTCTGGGAACCTTCGTTGGTATTCACGCACCGTTTGAATTATATCGTCGGAAAGAGCGTTAAATTTTCTATCTTCCTAGAGTATAAAAAAACTGTAGGTTGGTTCAATTGGTGAAAAATCAATCGGAAAAGTGAATTTTTTCAAATCTTCAAAAAGACCTCTTGTATGGTACAAATCTATTCTAGCCTGTGGCAAGTTCCTCAGGCCAACACCCTGTACTATAAATATTCAATAAGATATTATATTTGCGGACAAGTGTAGCATAAGGAGGTTCGCGTTAAATTTCAGTTTCCACTCATGAGTTCCATCGTGTGTGTTGGATTTCGCGCGGTTATTTTCACTCATGATTCAGTATGTTAAGGGTAATTGGTAATTTTTTCGAGAGAAAAAAAATCTTTCTAATTCATGGGTACTATAATCCAGATATTGACATTCAAAATATAGATCTGAAAGAGATGAAGTGAGTTGAAATTGCTGGGTCAGGAGGGAACAGTAATAACATCAGAAAATGTCGTCTCCTGTTTCTCAGCACGAATGCCCCATTATCTCCGTTATTGTTCAACGTATAGTCTCAAGTTTTTTTTTTTTTTTTTTTTTTTTCGAGAATGTTCGTAAAAACCTCATTTGCCATGGATTTTGTGTATTTTACCATGAAGCATGCTCTAGCCTACGGCTAACTAGCCGAAAGATGACACGCAGTATGGGTGACGCGGTAGTGTCACACGTACTAATGGGCCAGGAGCTAAAACATCGGTTTTTCCAGTTTGTTGTTGTTTTTGCGGTCTTAGCTCCTGGTCACTTCTCACGCGCTGTAACTGGAACCCGTACTAGCTAAGTCTGGACTCTTGAAAATGCTCCTTTCCCACTCCCCAGAAGCACTGGTCTATAAAGAGGCGATACGCTGGGGATTGTGGGATTATCAAGGTCAACAACCAGGGCTAAAGGGATGGTAGTTGTTTTCTTTCTAATGCTATTGCGCCATCTCATCATAAAGTAGAGAGTTCTAGGCAAGCAGGATGGGTATGTGAGCGAATATTTGAGAGTATTTACCGGGTTCAAACGTTATTTTATCAACTTGATACCCAATCAAAATTCGAACATTCCGAATTACTGAATGCGGAAAATCGGAAAGTAGGGATACCGGCAAATAATATCGATATATCGAATTTAAATATTCTTAAAAAGTATCGTTTTAGTAAATCGATATATCCAAGTAAAATATGGACATTTTCTTCAAACATTCATCCGAATTACGCATGAGTCCAGTGAATAATAATTCATTATTGAATTTCATTCTACTACAGGTGAAGAATTCAACCAAAAAATTCAAAGAAACTTTATTCATGATAATAATTATGTACAGGGTCCAGGGAAGTAAATTATTAGGTAGGGTAAGTATTATGTAGGGTTGTAAAATCAATGAAAAAGAATTAGAAAGAAAACTGAAAACAAATTCAATCAAACCAATATTGGTTGGGGATAGAGGTTAGGAAAACCCTCTGATAGGTGTGCTCTCCAGTAAGGGTCGAACTGGGTAGAACCCAAGTCTCCAAGATGTCCCCACCTTTTTTACATATGATTTGCCTACCTCATCTGGTATAATTCCCCTATTCTTCAACGGAAATTATAAAACTATTTTTGAGCAATAAGATGTAGGATATGGTTGATATGATGAATTACGGCTGAAAAATATCGGATCCGGTAGTGTGCATTTAGTGTCGATATTTCGATGTATCGGAATAGAAAATATCGCCCGAAACATCGATATATCGACGGATGCCCTGAACACAAGCCACTAGGGAGAAGTGGAGATATCTAGGAAAAACTCCCCATGACCAGTTAATACAATTTCAACGGAATTCGTAGATTTCTAAGCCGTGTTCCCATAGCGCATCTTGTACCATTGTAGGTATTTTAATATCTCGCTAGTTTCGCTCTTGATCACCTGAGTCAGCCGAAGATCTATGTTCTGTTCTAATCAATCTAAAAAGAACCACTGAAGATACCATCAAAATTTCAGCTTTCCCGTTGGATCAGGGCAAAAAAAAAAACCATCGGGCGGACTCTGCTTATCAGAAGCGACCTCGCCTGAACACTAAATACTGCGTGAGTTCATTTTTCACATTTGACAGGCGAAAAATAGTAACGCAGATGCTGGTCGAGGGTGTTGTACGGAGATTCTACTAAATAAACGTTCAACATTGACTTGCTTTAAGTGGATCAGTATGCCTTGTCTACGGTACAATCCCTATCCAACCAATGGATGCAACGAATTCTACAGTAATCACCTACTGTACTCAAACTTCTCAAAAAGACACGCTTCGTATGGAAAATTCATAGCAGATTCCGAATTGGTACTTTATTTTCATCTGAAACCTTCTTAAACCATCAAAACCCTCAATCAAATGAACAGAAATTATCAACATCCCGTTCGTCACAGTTCTATTCTTTCATGGTTTTCTCTACTCACTCCACAAAATCTAGGGAAAATTTTCCAAGGTGAATTTTTAAAAGGGTATACTTTTCCGAACCGAATGATCCCAACCCCGACTGTATACGAGTTTATGGAAACTAGGGGAGCTTTAATTTCTCTAAGTTATGCAACTTAAAATCGGGAGTTCGATAATCCATACACGAAACTTACTCTACCGACTATGCTAAGAGTATAATCAACTTGAAAGTTGATACCTGATCAACTTGTTTTCCCATCTTCCTTCCAATCAACTTCACTTCATACAACACTACTCCTTACCGTTTCATAACACTGCCCAGGGTCCATTCTTTGGCAGATGGCAAGTTAGCCCAAACTTCTAGACCCTCTCTAAATTTTTGTTTTACATTCCTGTTTCATCACTTCAACGACTCAGGTAGATCAATAGAAGTTGGAACCATTTGCTCTTGATAATCTGGGTTTCAATCCCAGCACCGTCCAACCAAGAGAGAACTCCAAGTACCAGTCCCTGATTGGTGCGAGACGGCGAAGTGGGTATACAGTACCCGCACGACCGCCAGGTCTTGATGGTGGGGTTGGCCTAGCCCCTTGATGTCCCCATTCGCCAAACCTAGTCCGTGGGTGGTATGAACCTATCTTTAGGGGAAATAATGCTTTCAGATTCAGGAGACAAACTTTCTTGTACGGAATCAAAATATTCACTCGCAAACGGAGATTCAAACCATTCTGAATACCTTTCGGTATGAGCAAGGGTGGACGTGTCCACTGATCCTTGTAATAAACGGTACTTCAACAGCCTCCATATGATTTTGATGAAATTTTCAAGGGATATGGGTGTTGGAATGTAGAAGGTACTAAGGATGTCAATCGAATATCGATATTTTTGAAAAGTATCGTTTCAGTAAATCGCTATACCCTAGGAAAATATCAATATTTCGATATATCGGTCTTCGACATTTTCTTCAAACTTTAATCCGAATTACGTATGAGTCCAGGGAATAGTAATTCATTATTAATAGTGGGTGTGGGTAGTGGAGTGACCACATTCATTCCGAATCTCTTGATTTGGAGCGTTACATCTGTTTATTCTTGTTAGAGACGTTTCGTCCCGCAGCGGGGACTTCCTCAGTCTATACATAATCATAAAAGTCATTCTTTAGTATTTACATATTGTGTATATACACATATGGTCAATTGATCATGTTTATTTCTATAACGGACTTGTTCAGCTTATATACCAAAAAAAAATTAATTAATAATATTGCTTACCTAACTATGTATAACAACTAGCATACTTGAGGCATTGACATGGTGGTGGCACCACACATATCTTGTTGTTGGTTACTGAAAATCATGATTTGTTATAGGTATGTTATATTGTTATTCATTTATAAGTTATATTTGTTATTTATTTATATGTTATATGTTTATAAGATTTATATATATGTGATTTTATAGATGTTATTTGTTGTTAATTGCATTGTTGTTTTACCTTCTGTATTTGTCGTTAAACTGTCGTTAGACAGGGAGGAGTGAAAAGTCCATATGTGTATATACACAATATATAAATATACTAAATAATGACTTTTATGATTATGTATAGACTGAAAGTAAGAAACGTCTCTAACAAGAATAAACAGATGTAACGCTCCAAATTAAGAGATTCGTAATTCATTATTGAATTGTATTCTACTACAGGTAAAGAATTCAACCACTCAACAATTCAATGAAACTTTATTTATAATAATAATTTTGTACAGGGTCCAGGGAAGTAAATTATCAATTTTTGTAGGGTTGTACAAGAATTAAGAAAGAAAACTGAAAACGAATTCAATCAAACCAATATTGGTTGGGGATAGAGGAGAGGAAAACCCTCTGATTGATGTGCTTTCCAGTAATGGTCGAACTGGCTAGAACCCAAGCCTCCAAGATGTCCCTACCTTTTTTACCTACGATTTGCCTACCTCATCTGATATAATTCCCCTATTCTTAAATGGAAATTGTAGAATTATTTTTGAGCAATAAGATGTAGGATATGGTTGATATGATGATTTACGGCTGAAAAATATCGGATCTGATAGTGTGCATTTAATGTCGTTATTTCGATATATCGGAATATAAAATATCGCCCAGAAATATCAATATATCGACGGAAGAATATCTATATTTTGATATGTCGATATTTTCTGGACAGCCCTATCGGAAAGCTTGAGATAGCGGGCCAAATAAGAGCAAACTGAAAGCAGCAAACAGAAGAAAAGCGGGGCTAAAACATGTTCCATGTTTTTTTATTTCAGCAGCAGGCTCTAAGCAGTAAGCATTCGGGGGTCCAAGGGGCTTGCCCCTGACGAGGCCCGCAGCGCCGAGTTTTCTTACAACATCACATAGGTTTTAATGTTTTACAAAGATTCTAAGCTTAAACTAGAAGTTCTTTTTCAAACTCCCTCCCATTTTTTCTAGCCACAAGCGGAAATTCCCATGGCTCCATCTCTACAGAATAATATACTTAACAAAACAAAACAAAAAGTATGGTGATAAGTTGAATAGAAGCTAAGAAAATGGGGCCTAAAACTGACTACTTTTCAAGGGGATTTCATCAATCCCGAAAAATTACCGACTACCCTTAATAATTTCACACATTTTTAGGAACATCCAACAAATGTAGCAGATAACTCAATATTGAGTATCAAACAATTATTGATTTCTGATTTCAGGAAACAACAACTACGAGATGGGTGATCTGTCCGGACATCGCCCAAGAACCTGACTATTCGATTTGCTGCTGTCCCTTTTCAGGCTAAAAACCACCAAACTCCTAAGCCTGTAGTTCGATGTTTAAACGACCAATAAGTGCTACGCAAATGTTTCTTCCATCGTAGAAAAAAAACTAACGGGCAGCTTTGCAGTCACTCGAAGGCTTATAGCGCATTTGACAGCTTCAATCTCAAGAATGGCAAAAAACAGTTTTCATTTGCTAGATCGTACTAAGTATCAAAACGTACAACATTATGTAAATAAATTTGTCATCTTTGGTGTTGGAGAGCTATATTTGATTGAGAATTTACAGCAACATTTGCAGCGAGGAAATGTTGAGTTGAAATGATATTGAATGTAGCCCAGGGGAATCCAGTGAACACGGAAACTAAAAAGGAAAAGGACCAATTTCAGATGACCTCGTAAGACTAATGAAAGAAACCGTCTCCAAGCAAAAGAACCTAAAGATACCTACTAATTTCCAAAAGGTCTAAAATTTTGGGGGGATCGCAAAACTGTTCAACCTTTTGAAATGTGGAAACTTGGTTGGAGATGGACTAAGGCCCATTCTACACGATCGTGAAAACCTCGACGGGATTGCCGCGTCACCGCGCCGAAATATTTTGCAAACTACACGTGGCGGGTTCTCCGCCGCGTGAAGCCCGCGTGAAACCCGTCGGGCCATACTACACAAGGCGGTTCAGACGCGGGATGGACACGGCGGAGCTCGGTTGTATAGCTGGGGTTGTCCAACTCCAACAATTTAACATATAGGCTAATATACAATTTAACATATAGTATAGCATGAATAAAAACAAAAAATATTTAAACATCAAAAACATTGCAAGCAAATATTTTTATAAGTAAATTGTATATTAGCCTATTTACAACTTTAAGATACCACTTACCTCTTACATCTGTCTCCTGGGAGGAAAGTTCTGGGGACTCCCAGTCTTCATACATCTCATGCCCAATTTCATTCCAACATTGGGCCTTGACATCCCGATTACTATAGTCCTTACTTTTAACATTATAAAGGGCAGGCCGCGCCTCTATCTCGCAAATAAACTATTCAGTGTCCAACATGTTTATTCAACAAACGAAACACTACCCAACTGTACAATAGACGCTACGCAGTTCAGCTGCCACGCGCGGTGACACCGCTACGTGTAGAATGGCTGGGCGGGATTTCCGACGCGGGTTTGACGCCGACCTCGACGTCAACACCGCGCTCCCGCCTGCTGCCGCGTCCTTCCGCGACGTGAATCCCGCTCGTGTTGACACGCCAATTTAACGCAATGGTTCCTGTCGAGAGAGCGGTCCCGACGCGGCAATCCCGTCGCGGTTTTCACGCTCTTATAGAATGGGCCTTAAGTCGGTTAATTTCCCAGTAGGTAGGTACCCATCATATTTTCGAAACAGACGATTTGAGTAGGGGTTCGGCTAAAAATCACTAAGATGCTACAGACTGGAATATAACTCATTTAAATGTAGATGCATAATAATTATTATTAGAATTGAAAGAGCTTTCTGACAGTCCCGATGTGCCCTCCCAGGCATAGGTAGATCTAATAGAAACTAATAAATGTACTTAGCTAAAAATTGTTAGTTTAACTGATACTTGGATTCATTGGAATCTCTCAATTACCTCTTCAGTAATTTTACGAAACTATAATTGCAGAAAAACCTTTCAAGTTACTGGGAAAACAAAACTGCCTTCATCGTTAGTGTTTTCTTTACCATAATTCTAGACAGTACCTCCTCTGCAAGGCCTTGTAAATCTTGACGTCTTATTGACAAATCGAATGTCCCATTGGAGAAAGATCGGTTTCATAAATTTTTTATTTCGATTCGATGATAATGTCCCAAAAATGTGTACAGTGACTTTTATTGTTAATAGAAAGTGGGCAAGAAATGGACGTTTATAAATAGAAATTCAAACGAACCTAATCGTAAGCTATCGTCTTAATTACCGAGATTCTGAAGATTCATTTGTTTATTTTAAAATTAAGGTAGAAAATTTCAAGTTTTTTTGGGAAAGCCATTTTTCCAGGCTAATGCACTGCCTTCTTGATCATTTTATTGGGTCGAAAATAAATACTCATACATTACTGATCGTAGGGAAACTTACGCTATTGATACAAGAAGTATTTTTCGAAGGGGTACGGCCAAGGGATATTAAATATTACTGCCCCAGAGAAAAGACTAGTATGATAACGATCGCGATATTACAAGAAAAAAGACAACTGTTTTTTCTGCATTTGACGGGTCTGAACTACACCTAGATACCCGGTTTTGCCCAGTTTTAGGCCAGAAATCACTGCATCGATATAATTCAAGCCTTTGAGTTCCATATCCCAACACTCGAATGTCGGGATTCTCTCCTTTTCTTCCTAGTTCCTGAGTTCAACGATATAATTCAACATCTTTTAATGAAACCTTGTGTCCCATCTAATCGAAAATCAGTAGAAGTTGTAGATCAATCATCAACTTCATCGAGAAACATCTTGTGTGCTGTACTTACAAAAATTAAATTCTATCTTCTCCAAAGGTTACATCTGGACAGATATAATTGCCTGTTCTTAGTGAAGATTTAGTTAATAAATAACTCCCTTTATGTACATCTATATGTAGGTAGGTACCTAATACGTAAGTAGGTAGCCATTTTAACAAAACTATAATTTTCTAAAGTTATATATTTTTTAATTTCAAAAGGAGGGGAGTGATTTTAAACTGACAGTAGATATTTAACTTTCCATTTCAATTTCCCAAGAATACCATAGAAATCTGCGCATCCGTAGAATCTAATTGATCAAATATTACCTATTCATACTGGTCGCAATGCATTTCATATCAATTGGGATCTTAGGCATCTCTATTACTATTTGTTCGACCAATTGCAAATCCGTCCTTTACTGGAGCAAATTTCCCGAAATCTATTTCTTGTAAATTTTGTGGATCACGAGATCTTTGGAACTCGAGGTTCCTATCCGATGTAGGTACCTACTCACAAATATCTATATATTTAAAAACGCATAAAGCAATGACAAACATTAATGTCTGGTACCTTTCATTCATTTGAAAAAATTTAAATACTAAAAATAATGAAGTAGGTGTGGAATTTCCGATTAAGCCTACGAGATGAGTAGTGACTACTTAGCAGTTGAGCTTATAGCGTAGAATAATGACATTTTAGAACGTTTTTTGAATTCTAGTGTCATCCGACCAGAGCTACTACAAAAATTAGAACTTGACTTAACCATCAGTAGGAAAACATAGAAAAGCGGAATATTTTTGAAATAATTTTTTAAAAAAGAAAACATGATGAAACAATGAAAATATACGTAATATTTCGTCTCACTTATTCAGTACTGGCAGTAGTTTTTGAATGGATAGCAGGGTCTGACCAGTATTTACTTAGAAAAGGTGAGATTTGATGCGCCGAGCAAAGCTTATCAAACATTTGTATTCCCATACCTAATGCTTATTAGCTAGTTAGGTACCTACCAGGTATTTCAGGTTTAATTTTATCGATAGCGAAGGAAACGGAACTTGTGTAACTTGAAAAGAAACGCGGTTAGTTGTGTAAGAGAAAGTAATCGTTTTAATTTAGTTTCTGATAGGTATTTTTTAGAGGTATCGTACATTTTTATCGGTTCTAGTTCACCAGGACACCGTCCAGGAGTTCAATGAAATTGATTCAAATACAAACATGGCGCAGTCAGGAGAAGAACGGAAACCTTTTTGTTTCGAATTAGTCTGCCATACTCTAACAATATACCAATACACAGAACTCGAATGAAATGCGGGAACCATGTATGTTTCATTAATTTCAATATTAAGCTCCCTTTTCTCTAATTCAACAACCGGAGTGACTGCAAAGCATCCGATTACTCGCTTATCGGTACCTACACCCAAAGGCACACACTAAGTTGAGACAATATTTTCAAAAGAAAAAACCCATGCATTATACATCCACCAAACACGACCTACTGCGATGGAATCATCGATGTAGAAACCTTAGAATGAAAAAAAAAAATCTAGTCGAATACATGAATAATTTAATGTATTCTTGTGCTAATTGTTACCTCTTCATGTATTGAACAAACATTTTTCGAGAGAAATTTTATTTTTAAGTCATTCAAGTAGACTAAATACGAAAAAAAAGATATTATACGTTGAAGTGAAACCATATTTTGGAAAAAAGAAAATAACAATATAGAAATTCGTTGTATACCTACACCTGAGAATCAAACAATTGAAATAAATAATATGAATGTAAAAGATATTAGAATAGTTATTAAAAAATTTAAAAAAAAAAGATGATTTGTAAAATGGTTGAAGTATCTTCTTTTAAAGTGAGCAAAATGATTCGTTAGCGAAGGCGAATCAAAAAAACACCAAGTAAATGTAAAATGTAGATTTATTTGGAATACACTGAACATAAAACCCGATCAAAAAAATTACACGATTTGTAGTAACGAGCACTGTTATTTTTATACTTCATTGTAAATCTCTAACCAAGGAACAAAAAATAAAAAATAAATGCATGACGGAAAAAAAATCATAGGTGCTAAGTTTCAATTTTAATGTTTTTTGTGGATGAAATACCCAATCGAAAAAAAAGTCTAAACGATACTCTAATGAAATTGAAAATAACCCGTTAAAAACAGTCTTTTTCAAGACTAATATAGTTAAGTAGTTTGAGTTTGTAATATGTGCAAATAGGTTTATAAATTATGATCACTGGAAAAGGGGAATTAATTCAACCCTCCTCTTCAATGAAAGCCCGTAATTAGTGGGTCGATGTAATTATTGAAGAGTTCAAGGGCGATGATAAATCGTCTTATGCTAATTAAAATTATTTATAAATTTTTGGGATAAGTTTGTTTGAATGGAATTCACTGACTGTTGATTGTTACTTGATAATTGTAAACTTAATTTTTAAAGAAATACCGTGTAATGCAATTCATTGTGAAAACCAGTAGACATTTAGGTACAGTGCAAAATCTGTAACGTTTGTTCGTTGAGCTCATTGTAAGCCATAAGTTGGTGTACTGAGTGGAAAATTCTATGTCACGTTATGAATTGAAGACGTGTTCTATTTCAAGGTGTGTCTGTAATCGATTTATATGAAAACAAACGAAAAACAAGAAAGAGTTGGTGGGCACGAAACTAGAGAAATAACAACACAGTTACACAAAAAAAAAGTTAAAAGCCACCCACCAGACAATGTGTAAAATTAACTTAATATTGTTTTTGGGGTCGTTGAATCCGAATCTGGGATCGGTTTGACCCTTGACCTCAGTTTCAAGATAATTCCAAGGTCAAATCTACAAAAATAACGATATCTATGTTCTAACAGTGTACTTTTATGTTTTTGAGGTCGCTGCATCCGAATCCGAGGTCATCATGTTTCGAATGTTTTTAAAGATCACAGCAGCATAATGGTTAATACCATTTTATTGGTTGGGCTTTTTGTATAAAGCCAACTTTACCAGCTGCCTCGACAAAAACTGACATCGGATTTGGATGCAACGACCCCAAAAACATAAAAGTACACTGTTAGAACGAAGAAGAAGAAGAAGAAAAAATGTTTATTAAGCTTCAAAATAAAGAGACATTTACAAAGAAAAATTTAAATAAACTTTCACGGTTTGGTTTTTTAAACCGTCTGCCGAAAGAATGGGCCTAGCACACCTGAATAACAAACAAAAAAGAAGGGTTTTTCGCAAACAAAAGAAAAAAACAATTAAATGAAGTTAAATTCGCTGGTTAAAAAACGTCTGTATCGCCATGCCAATTTACAGTATTCACCCAGGGTGTTCCAATCAGGGCCGTTGAGTATGTCCACTGCTTCATCACGAAGGAGTACTGCGCGGTTGAACGCCATTAGCCGGAATTCGGAGAGCACTGGGGACGTACACAAAAAGTGGAATACATCCTCACGTTCATGGAGGTTGCACATGGCGCATTCCTCGATTGTGCTAGACGAATATGGCCTGGCATTCAGCCGCAGCGACTCTGCACGCATCTTCAAAGCCCATCGTGCCACATACAGTGATACTTGCGAATCGATACCAGGCGACCTTTACATCCCTGTTCAGCTCACGATACAAGGTGAATGTCTCTGATGACTCCGCCCGTTGCTGGGACTTCATTCTTCCTTCATTCTTAAAGGCAACCAGTATATCCTCTGCATCCTTCCTCAATGTTGTGACATCCATTTCTGCCAAATTATTTGTAATGTTGAATCGCAGCACCATTTCACTCCAGCTTCTTGCCCAATATACACCTGCTCTGATTACTTCACTAGCCACAAGTTTTGGGAGGCGCGTTGTTAGAACATGGATACCGTTATTTTTGTAGATTTGACTTTGGAATTATCTTGAACCTGAGGTCCCAGGGTCAAACCGATCCCAGATTCGGATTCAGCTACCCCAAAAACATTAGGTAGCACACGTGCACACATGCTCAGGTCGGTGGCTTTTAACCTTATTTTGTGTGTGTGGCTGTGTAATTCTTGCCAAGGTAACATAACTTGAAAGGCTCCTAGAATTAGAATGCCTGAAGAGAATATGACTTGAGAAATTGTCTGGGGAGCAGATGAGCGAAATACTGTTGTACTGATGGTTTATGAGACATGTTGAAATAAATACGTACGTCTTAAGGTTATGAATCAATACCGAAGCAGATATAAAACTAAAACAACCGGCAGAAATTTGTGAGATTGTATAAGCACGACAAGAGTACACCTTTGAGTAAAATCAGGGACGTAACTGATGAGAATGAGCAGGGTACAAACCGTTAAGTGTACCGTTGGTATTATTTGCCTACCACATGCATTTGGGCATGGCAGAGCCTGAGTAAACACTCCTAACCCTCCTTCGAAACCAATTTCATTTCGAATTCAACCTTCGTAATCAACCATAGATTAGTCAAATATGATCCCAACGGTTCTGAACTAATAGCTCTCATTAACTGATTATAGAAGGTAAATTTAGACCCAATTTTGAGTACGATATTTATAAAATACGTTTAACGGTCTAATTTGAATATTTAACTCGTCTATCAAGCTTGGTTTCATAAAACACCTTCGAAGAAAGACGAAACGTCGAGTTTTCAATTAAATTTCAATATTTACAAACGTAAGGGACATTCGTCTTGCCCAAATTCTGAATTTTTGAGCTAAAAATTTGAACTAAGTAAAAATGTGTTCACGTGAAGGCCAAAAGCCTGATTATTCAGATGTAAAAAAATATAGTGTCATTGCATATTTAAACTTTTTCTTCTTTGTTGAGCTTATAATAGTACACCTCATAATCGATAAATTAACGGAAGGATCCATTATTATCGAGGCTTTTGGTTATATTATCGTCGTGATTCGGCATTTAAGCCAATAAGTACCTAAATGGCATAATGAGATTAAGACATTTAATAATATAGGTACCTCTTCCTGACGTTTTCGTTAAAATTATCACAGTGCTAATAAGCGAGATAATGACAACCGCATAGAGAATAATTAAGTTGATGTGTACCTACGTTTTAAAGAATGCATAGTGTAAAGTTGTTATCATGAATTATATTATTTGAGCTCTAATTTCGTTATGCATAACGTAGTTATAGTAAACAAACTACAGAATGTAAAATCTAATTATTTTTTAATGAATAAAAGGAAAAATAAAAACTTATGAGTAAAGAAAAATTACAGACATACGAGTTTTATTGGATATCCTATCACTATCTACAGCCAAAAAACGCGGAATGTTGTGAAGCAAAACTATATTTTAAATTAGAATGTACCCAATAAATTCACTTAGAACAATAGGATATACTTACCAATGATATACCTACTTTAAAAAATTCTTAATCGAACTCAGTAGATCCTAGGTGCCTACCAAAGAGTACCTAGGCATCAGTGGCGAGACGTGACATTTTTGCTAGGTTATTGCCAGTGGCAGCGATTAGTAACCAGAAGTGGGGGGGTCCTAGGGGGGCACCCTCCTCAGCAAGTGGAAATGTCGAATAATTACCTGTCAAAAACACCAATCTAAGGTGTTTTGGCGTGAAATTCAGGCCTTAAGGTTGAAAATCGACTTGCTACGGTAACCCTGTCGTTTGTGACTTTGGACTTCCATGGACGCCACCGTGAAGTCACAAGAGCTCCCAAAGGTTGTCGGACTCGCTCAAAGTTGCATGTTTGAGCACGAGTCTTAAGGCCCGTTCAAACGCTCATGCCGTTTGCGCAAACCAACCGGCTTGTGCAAACCAAAAAATCTGGCTTGAGTAAAATCTGTCTCAGACAGAAAATCGGCATGAGGTTGGAGCAAAATTTGAGCGTGTAAACGCGGTTCAAGTCAACCCACTAATCTCACGCAGGCGCATCGCCCTCTCAGCGCCCCTCTTCTTGAGGGAATCTATGTAAACAATGTGACGTCATATGATGTAAGTACGGTAGCTACGTTTTGGCGTTTGTTTAGTTCAGGAACAATAGGACTATTCTAGTGATGCAGCAAGAAAAGGAATTCCTTTGTGAACAACTTCAACTTTCAACTCGACGATTAACTTTGTATGTGAAAGGAGGTCCCTCTTCAGTAACCAATCCTTGGTCCATTTCCGCCGTTTAGCCCTTTTAATTTCCAATGTCTTTCTCACTAAATAAGCTACAGTCACACATGGGATAAGCTCCTCCTCATTCATTTGTTATTAAAAACAATAGAAACCACAATTAATCCACAATAGTAGATAGTAAATTTGAGAACGATCCCACCAAACGGTTTGCAAAACTCAACTGAACGTGTGGACGCTACCAAGTTGTTCAGTTTATTTGGAATGGAAATTGGTATGAGCGTGTGAACCGGCCATTAGAGTGATTTGATTGGTCGATGTTTTGGAGGGAATGGATGAGGCCTGTGATGATATACGCAGAATGACAGCGTCTTTGTTGCCAATGAGGCTTAATTGCGCCAATTGATCATGAGCATTTCTTTTTTATACAGAGGAAATTGTATATTTAACACTGGTATTAACTCATTCTTTAAATTTATTAAATCGTCTGGTCATCGCCGAATCCAGAGATGACCATGGGCTTCGCCACTGCTAGGCGTAACTAAGTCGCATGTTTGATGGAATGGATTAGCTCAAATACTGTATGGATGCGGCCTAGATGCCATCTTTAATTTCATTCTGACATGTGTAGTAAAAACGCGGCAAATCATTTCACAAAAGTTTATTATTTTCGTCAAGACGAGAAAATAGAACATATTGAGATTCCAAAAATTAACACGAGATGACATGACCAATTTCACCGTTAAAATGAGATTTTCCAAGTCAAATGAGTTCGGAACAGTCTGCAGGAACATCTCAATCGAATCGGCGTCAAAAATTACTTGGAAATGACTGCCTGTGTCATTGTGAGGTTTCTGGGGTCACTTTTAGGATCAGAAATCGAGATTATCTGCTTTTGGGGAAAATTCAAAGGCTACGAAGCCCATCTCAATCGATTTTGCGTCCGAAATGACAAGAAAATGACGCCTTATTTGCTTATGGCAGTAAAAACCTCGTTTTTCACGTTTTTGAACTGTTAGTGGCCCATAGCAACTATGGGTGCGGAGCGATTGAGTTGGCTAGAGATTAGGACCAGTTAAGTAGGGTTCAGATCCATCCAGCAAGCTATCCGGAAAGTAAGTTCGAGCAGCTGATTGGTTGGAC
This sequence comes from Creontiades dilutus, assembly GCA_031894815.1. Taxonomy (NCBI): domain Eukaryota; kingdom Metazoa; phylum Arthropoda; class Insecta; order Hemiptera; family Miridae; genus Creontiades; species Creontiades dilutus. Next base: position 857,200 of record JAVIWC010009153.1, on the reverse strand, counting down.
ATCAGCTGGGGAGGGGTAATATTTTTTCCGGACAGGCACTTTTGAAGCAAACTGTATGCATCAGATTTTTCAGATATTTTTCGTTCCGCATCTGTGCAGTTCACTACTGCGCACACAGAATGGCGTCGAGAACTGAAACAGCTGTGAGAGTGCTCATTCACTAGATCGACAAAGGAGAAAATCTCTATAACTCTTTGATGCTGCAACATAAAACCGATCAACCTTTCCCAACACCCAATCTGATATGCTGATCTTTCAAAGGATATTTGTTGTATTTTTTCCCGCCTCGTGCAGAATGGCGGAGAAATAAAACATTAAACAAATTTAAGCTTACGACATACCCTAGGGAAGATTGTTTTACTACAAATTCATGAACAACCTTCGAAAAATTTCACCACAACTGCTTCATAGTTGGCTTCCCCCGTAGATTCTCTAACAAGAATTTGTACACTTGATTCGCCCTAGCTGTATTAACTTGACCATTTACTTATTAATCAAGGTTGGAGGATTTTCTGATGTAGGAGCATCAGATATGGTAGGTTCTCCACAGAACTAGGGCCCAGATACTACATAGGTGCATGCAAAATCTTTCTTAAAACTATTAATCATGAATTTTTACAGAAGGTTCGTTATCTATGGTGGAATGATACCAACCACCATGTTTGTGGTAAACTTGACTATCAGATGAGAAATTGTGGGACTTCCATTATCTGAAACAGATCTATCACTTCTTCCATTTTGAAGAAGTCAGTCAGATATTCAGTTAAAGTACACGATAATCACCTACCTTAAAATCAGTCTGCAGCGTCATCACACAGTCAAGAACAGCTCCTCCAACCACCACGACCTTGGAAAAATGGATTTTCAGCATATTTAGATCAAGCTATTTCAATCATCAGGTCATAACATACCTCTTGATTCATTACAATTTGTTTGTGAAGAGTTTGATAAAACCCATTAAATTCAGCACTTCTCCAAATCCCAATAGTCTTTTGAATTCAACTGTTTTTTTCCCAAGTGTATCCATTTGGTTGCGGTACATTAGCTCTTGCTTTTCTGAAACCAAAACCTATTAGAATGATCTTATTCCTTTGCACTGTATAATTTTGCTACCCTGCCTCAAATAATTTAAAATTTAAATTTCGGTATCCAATCTTCAGAATTCTCTGGTGCCTGGAAGTATAAGTTTCACCCTCAGATACATTACCCTCTTCCTAAATGTTCTATTCCCAATTCTAGAACTCTAGAACGTTATCCCATAATCTCCTGTGGTCATTAAAGTAAATTGGTAAAAAGTTCCTGCCAAAGTAGTTTCAGTGGGGATATTTCCATTCTAACACCCATCAAGAATTTCAGGAAGATTTAGACTACTGTGATATCACAATTAGTCTTGGTTTATGAAATTAATTCAGCATTTAAGCTTCAATACTCATTTTTTACGTATTGCCGATGGTAAGAGCTGCCTGGAAGAATAATCCTCCTACCAACATCAGATTTCAATGAGGAGTTGAACAGAAGTAACACCATAGCAGGCTCAAACCATCCCTCTCCACTAGAAGTTTGTTGGAGTCAAGGCCGGTTTATCAATCATTTGTTAGGTAGTTTGATTGCACGCTATCGATGATGGACATTAGTGAGTGAGATGGTGTTTATCAATACACAAGAAGATACGTTTAGACTTAGCAACCTATATAGTAACATTGCAAAAATGTGACTTACCTTGGCGTTTTCTTCCTTGGTGTTCATACTTCCAAGTATCACACCTCTGAAACACACACAAACGAAAGGATGGACAAGTGGCTTTTCTAATTTAAAAAAATATGTATATTTTTTGTCTCCAAGTCCAATTTCCTCGGCAGGTCAATGCTTTTTTGGTACATCCGGCTATATGTGTTTGTCTTCTTTAACCAGATAATTTCGGGTGTGCAGGGGATTGGCCTCTAGCATTTATCTTGGTAGGAGGGCTGCTCCCTTACGTTTCCAAGCAAACCACCCCAGCTGCTTTGATGCTACTTGGTGGCTGTGAGCATCTACTCCCTGAGACGGACCAGTAATACTCTTCAGGTTGCAGTGAATTTTTGCCGCTCCCGTTGACCTACAAAAGCGTTTCCCAGGGTGTACCGCGTGGAGGTGGGAGTCGGACTCTACACCCTTTGGAGGTAGAAGAGGAAGCGAATAAATAAGTATGTTTTTTGGAAACTTGGTAACCATTCTTTCCCCATTTCCCTAGCAATACTTGCCAACAAACAGGAGTATATATAAATATATTTTTTGTGAATTTAAGGGGACATAAAAATTGTACAGATGAGTGTTGAGTTGTGACATTTAGAACGGGTGAACGAATTTGGAAGAATAAATAAATAGGTATTTGAACGTGATTGTTATTCAAGTATTTCCCAGAAGGGGTGACGAAGGGAGCTTGGAGCAGGATCACCTGAATTAATTTCAGGCGTCAGCTACGGCACGTCGAGGAGCGAGTAATTTCCTGAATTTGGAATGACAGCGCTTGCAGGCGTCCGACTCATCTAGGCGGCAGATTCTAAAATCGGGGGGGCCAACTTCCATCACAAAGTCGAGGAGCGAGTAATTCCCTGATCGTGAATACAGCTACAACTCGTTTCACAGGAGCAGGGGTTCCGAGGAACAGCTATACTGTAAATATGAGGCAGCAAGTATAATAGCTACGACCTCAAGAGATAGATGAAGCAAGCAGAGCAGCTACCTGTGCCAGACCAGGTGTTGACACAGAACCTGTGAATTTAGGGCTAAATTTTAAAAGGGACGAGTAGGTTTAAGATAGAGTGAAGGATTCAAGCAAGAAGATCTGAATTGGGAAGGGGGATCCCGTTGGGCTGGTCCGGGCTTATTTATATGGGTGTCCTGACTCCTGTGTGGGGTTTCCCATTTCTTCCGCCATGTTAGGGGAAAACCCATAATCCTCGAGTCTTGGGTCTTCCTTCTTAGGTTTATCGTTAACCACATGTTATATTACAATTGGTGGGGCTTCTCCTAACGATATAAATTTACTTATTCATTTATTTACCAAGAAGCAGTATATTTGCCTGTATTGCAATATGCAATAGTTTCGGACCAACCATTGGTATTGGTCAGAGGAACTGTAACGCGAACCGTTCCAAAGAACGGCAAAAGAGCCCACCGGGGTCCTCTCTCCCTTCCCAAATATTCCTGATTCTCTATTAAGGTGAGACGTATTCGTATTGTTATTATTCGTACCCTGACATTATTATCTGGGTCATTTCAAAATTTCGATATCGACTTTTCTAAAAAATAAAAGTTGAAACTTGATCGATTTTCTTGTTCCTAATCAATCACTGCGGTTCTCTCGGCATATTACCCAAGAGAGCACACATAATATTACACCCTACTGCTGATACGCCATTTAAAAAAAAAAAAAAAAAAAGAATTGTAGGAGTGAGGTATATACTACTATTTTGTCCCCTCTTGAGCCTCCAACCTCCATGGTAATCGCCGCTCAACTCTTTCAAATTAGGCGAGGGGAACAACACAAATTAGCTTAATTTTGGCTACAGTAAATACTAAGGTTTCCTTGCCAAAATCTCACTTGCTACAAGCAGATCTCACTCCCTACAATTTAAGGAGCTATTGGCTGGATATTGTAGGGAGTGAGGTTATAGCCTTTCACCGCCTTTACAGGCCACAATTCAATTGAAACTGGTTGAACCAAAATCTTGTCAATGAACTTCCAACAACTACACTAACTGTCAACAAGTGCGATCAAGTTTCACTTGCCACAGTCAGAATGTTACTGGAGTAGGGAGTGAGAGTTAAAAAACCTACACTGCTGCCTCCAGGGATGGTTTTCCCGGTAGAACTGACTGGGAAGGTCTAAGCAAAATCCAACCACCAGAGTTGGGACCATCTTGAATAAGGGATGTCAACAAAACAGAAGCAACTTCATAAACACCCTTTGTTGCCTGTTGGGGCTACTTTTCAAAGCATTGTAGGGAGTGAGGAAAAACCGGGTGACACTAAAATAATGGGCTGATATGGGTACTTGATTTGATCCAATTTTTTATACATCCACACCCACCTTACCTCTGCAGTAACCGCTTCTCACAAATCGAATGGTATTTTAAGTAACTCTACCATTTAGCAGTCAGAATCCTCCCCTTAATTCCTTTCTAAGTCAGAGATTGAAAGAAATTGGTATTAAAATTTCCAAGTAACTGAATTTTGTATCTCATTTAACAACCCTTACCTGCCCACCTCAATATGCATAAATCATATAGAGAAATACGAAATTTAATCAGGATAATCACTAACATTGTCACAAATACCAATACTCAATTTCATCGGTAACTAACAAACGAATTAAAATGTAGAACCAACATATAATAAAACAGTAGCTACCTTTTTTTATAATAAATTAACTCATATTTTTACCAAGTTACCCGATTTGAAGAAATCAAAACTTCGTAAGAGTTAAAGTTGTCAATTGACGTTTATTCTAAAATAATTCGATATTTTAAATTTTACATTTGCCACGCCGATTAGTACGGTTGTGAATATTCATTATCACTTTTACTTAAAACAACCGGTAGGATAGATGGTAGATGAGAATCCAACAACCTACATAACAACTGTCACAATTTAAAAAGTTTTGCACTGATTTATATCGTCGTTAAATCACCTTTTTCGAGATTCGGAGAGTTTCTGGTATTCGACCGCAACTTGAGCACCGACTTGAGCGTTATTTTTTATAAGAGCAATATCTGTATTGACCAGGTTAAGGAAAATCAAGTGAACAGTGAAATATGAATTGAGAAAAAAAATAAATAAATTATTGTGGTCAATGTGATTTATTGAACATGAAAATCTTATATTGATATTGAGAGGAATGAGCAAATTATGAACGTAAAGGATACTTGATTTTAAGCTCTTTCCGGCAGTTATTTGTCCTACTCGTTCCAACACGAAAGGAGTAATTTCTTTCCCATGAATTCCAGCGTTGTCTGCTTCCTCCAAAGCTAAATTGATTGAAGTATCCATAATTTCTCCTGGAAAAAATTAAACATGATTGGCCTTTTTTCGTAACATTTTTCAACAGCATCGTCATCCAATGGACTGTTGGAAGCCAGTGTCAAATTTTCTAAAGTACGTAAGAACTCACTATCGATGGAAAACGGTTTTGGTATGGGGACAGCCAAAAGAATCCCAGATCCTATGCCCAGCTCGGTGGATCGGAGCAGGACCCTCGCTGCCTCCACAGGTTTTGTGACATGGTAGGGAGCCATGAAACCCGATTTCTCACAGTAAAACGCGGGAAAATGTTTGGATGGGCCATAGCTTATGACGCAAACACCCTGTGTCTCCTGTTAGTCAATAACCAGAAGTTATTAAGCACGATATATTTCATTTTAACAATTAAAAAAAATACTGAAAATGAATTTAGAGATACTGTGATACTTTGAGAACAACTTACTAGATATTCTAGCGTTCTTTCAATATCCAGAATGCTTTTGACTCCACTGGATACCACCATTATAGGCTGCCGGCCCATTTCTACCAAGTCTGCACTAATATCCAGCGTGCTTTCCCCATGTCTGTGAACTCCCCCAACTCCTCCTGAATAACAAACACTATTCATTTACAATTTGCACACAAAACTAGTAGTAGTTGCCAGTTCCACATTCTGTATACGCCTTTGTACACGTTAATACACACATATACTGACTCTTAACAGAAATGACAAGTGAGTAATTTTACAGCCTTTGAGGAAACGTCATTGTCGTGGAAAGATGGAGTCACATATGTTGATGTCCATGGTAGAACAGAAGGGTAGATGGGCACCACCCTGCAAGGGCTAATGATTCCTAAGATTGGGTATCTCTGCTGGTGACTGCAGAATCTGCCTTCTATACCTCCATCAGCCTATTCTATAGGGTTAACATGAAAAAATCATGCAATCGTATATAGCATGTCACACGAAACAATTCCCCTCTGTCTAAAATCATGAAATAATATTGGCTGCATGAGGGAACTGGAAAGCGGTTGGTCACCAGCACACTCTCAAAACTGGTAGGCTCTACTAATTTACATAACCAGCATCCCTGTCCCAGCTTTTCATGTAATCACTTCCACAGCTTTTCCTCTCCTATGACCTGTTCTGCAGAGAGCTATTATATCGAAGTTATTAAATAACTGGTAAATGTAAATAGGAAAGGATTACCTGTGACAAATACTTTAATTCCAGCATGGCTTGCTATCATCAAGGTTCCTGATACTGTTGTACCCCCATTGAGATTCTGTAACACAGAAACGTTCTAGAGAGGTAAGCACCAAGGAAGTGACGAAAATCCTCTACTGGTAAGATTATGACTTCTCTGGTTTTTTAAAAGATCAATATACTGTCTCCAATTCTCTTCCGATGTGAAATTTGAAATTCCTGAAGTTTTTTGATAACTATAGTAAAATTGGGATTGAACAAAAAAAAAAAAATAATAATAATAGGTAATCAAGAAAATTGGTTAAGAATGATGGGCATTAATGATGGGAACGATGATTGCATTAAAACGGCAAAACCAAACAAAATAAAATTGGGGAGGACGCCCAGGTATACCTGACTCCGGTCCTTGGGATTTGGGGGGAAATTGAGGAAGATGGAGGAGGGAGGGAGAGTTGGAAGGAACTGATCCTTTTGAATGACCACCAGTTTAAGTCAGAGCCCTGTATGATGCGGCTGGTGCTACCATGAAGTACTCCTGATGAGATGCACTGCTCGAGTAACTCTGTGGCACTTTTCCCACACCACATTCCATGCCATGACATGGTCGCAGCCCAGGTCTGCTCCATGCCAACGCTGCCACTGACAACTTAGACATCCAGGATTATGACAGACCCATTAGGCTTAATGGCAACGGTATCTGGCTTCTTGCCCCAGTCACTCATCATATGACACAGTCTCTCTCTCTCCCATCATCCCAACCACAGGATGACAATGCACCTGCTATCTACTTGGCAACTGCATCATGACGGGGAATGCAGAAACTGTGAGTTGGTGGACTCTGCTGCACCACCTGATACAGAGTCCCATTTTTATCCCAACAGCTATAGGAGGGAGTATCTACTGCCCCAGGACTGTCTCAGGACCACCTCACCGCAGTGGCTAGTCCAGCCACCCACGGCAAGAAAATGTTGGGAATTGCAGGGCCCAATGCCTCCTGAAGCCCACTCCACCCATTGGGGGGAAATGGGGGATTCATTCAGAGTTCTTTATCATAAACTTGAGCCATCAACCCATTTGGCGATGATGAGGTTTGGTGTTTTATTCAACAACTAACACGACTGCAGTGCAACCTATGTCTTCTCCACTGAGTTTGTATATCGGACTACTTGTATTGAAGTTTGAATATTGATTTAATAATCAATTAATGATTGGGAGTAGGTAACCATAGTCATGTTTTTCAGTCTCCTCCTCTCATCACATTCATTGCAAGATATTATCCCATTGTTACTCCAAGAATGACAACGTTCTCAACGTTTATTGAAACTGGTAAGCCTGAACATACCGTTTGAATGTCCCATGCTCATCACCTTAGCTATTGGTGGGACCACTACTCCATTCCATCACCTCCATATGATCCCAATCTCTTCTTCTAATGACTTGAACACCCTACACGCGCTACCTGAAAGTAATTTAAAATAATATGAAGCCAAATGGATCAAATTACATGACTTAGTACGTAAGGGAAGTCTCTTCTGGAAGTTTTCACAGCACTTGACGTAGGATTTGACAACGATTCGAGTTCTTTATGCTCCAGACCGATCTTGACACGTCCATTGAGTATACCAATTGTCGCTGGAACAGCACCCTGGTCTCTAATGATGGACTCTACGGACAAAGCAGTTTCTAAATTGTGAGGATGAGGCATGCCATGGGTGATTATCGTAGACTCCAACGCCACAACCGGCTTGTTGGAATCCAAAGCAGAGCGAACTTCCGGTGAAAAATCAAACGCGCGCGATATCGCTTTCGTCGAAGCGAATCTTCGAACATTTTTAAGTAATGAAACCGTCAACATCGTAATAGTTTTATGGCTTTCAGAAGGACGGAACTACAAAAACGAACAAAACTGCTCTGCAAGCAAATTCACACCATTACCGTTACGAACGCATTCCTTACGATTAAGGAAGATAAAAAACACTTCATTAAATCCAATCCCGATAATAAATACGAAAAACTCAGGCAGATAAGATACAATCAATAATTGTCATTGTGATCTAATATACGAATACGAAAAGAAATGACACGTCTGTTTGTTTACTCTCCAGATGATAAGAACAAGGGTAGCGCGCACTGTAAGTGATAAGCATGTTATTGTTGAGATCAGTGTAGCCAACCGTTTCGCAAAATCTACAAATTTAAAGAATTTTAGTTCAGCTTGATCGGATATGAATGTTGAATCTTATCATTGTTTTTTGATGAAATTAATTTTAATAACTCATATAACATTCCGTTCAGATAACTTGTCAAATGTTGAATTCGACATACTTCAATAATGTGCTGAGTACCTGAATAATTAGGATGGCTGTGGATGCTATTACTTCCATGAATTGGAGAAATACGACATTCAAGTCCATATGTTTCCATGACAACGGAACAGCCACTTCTCTCTCATTATTTATCCTCTTTGTTGTCCGTCCTGAAAGTCTCTATAGTTGACAAAGATAAATACGTTTAGTTTAATGAATGTACCTACACAGTCTAGGAACTATGTATCTTTTAATAATTGGTTGTGTTTGAGCGTTTACAACGTAAATAAGTTTCATTTTTCCAGTGATAAACTAATACAATCTTATCGTGACACGAAATATAATGCTGTGATAGTGTGTTATTATTATAGCTCAGTTATTCGTGCGTTCAGTCAGTGGTAACAGCGAAACTCTTGGACGTTCTCATACTTTTCGGCTGTCAACGATAAACAATGGCAGATAAAAAGAAAAAATGGTGCTGCTCATCATGGAAACTCGCATTTCATGTTGTGGATGTCATTTGGTTGTCGTTAATTTTATTATTTCAAGGCACAGTGATGAATTACTACATCATCATTCATTACAATACTACCAACACCCCTTATTTCTTTTTCGTCGCCGACTTTTTTTGCCTAGCTACTTTTATTGGTACTCTCGCAACTTCTTACAATTACCTGAGAAAGGTGTCGGCGATTGAAGAGTCAACGATTACCCTGAGGCGCCGAGAACCTCAGGAAATATCTCATTTCGGTTTGCTTCCACTGTCCTACGTCTCATGGCTGTTCTACGTCTCTGTACTTGTCACAAAGATAGTTATAATATTTTCCCGACAAACTCTTCTTCGCTCGTTGGTACCTGTTGATGTTTTTGGCCCTCAGCTGCTGAAGGTATGTGAATTTTAATGTACAAAGATAATTAGGTTAAACGTTATGTATAAGAAATTTCTATGTCTATGTATATGAACAAAATGTGTCCTACTATTACTAACAGAAGGAAATCTTAATGATAAACATTCATTGTCGTCTTAATATCATAATACTATCTTTGTTCCTTCTATATGGCCTGAGCAGGTTCAGACCAAGGCATGCGGCGCCAGTTGTTGGGGAGTTTACTGTAGGACTGTAAGCCCTATGACTAGGCACTTTTAATCTAAAGAGTGTCCATGAGGAAAGGTTAACAATGAAATATTAGGTTAGTTGCAAGAAGAGGTGCCACTAACAGAATGTTAACAGTTTTCAACTGGTGCATGTGCCCTTATGGTAACTGCTGTTCCAGCAAGTCCAACAGCCATTTTCAATGGTTTTCCAAGATAAAGGAGCCGTTGACAGCAATTGAACTGCTGTTGGAAATGGATGTCATCAAGGGAATCTGCCCCTTGCTGTTAACAAAGGAAACCTTTCTAGTGATTTTCAAGGTTAGCTGGATGTTGGATGGCTCAAGTGTTCCCAGCTAACAGTTATGAGCAGCAATCCAGAAGGCCATGAACAATTGTCAACAGCTGTTGGATGGCGCCCTCGTTGCTGGAATAACAAACCTACACTGGGTTCGTTAGGTTGCAGGCACTAGGCAACTGCCCTTAGTCTTCTGTAAAGGGAGATAGTTCAAATCACGTTCTATGACCTGTACAGAAACCCAGCCCATTTACCCGAACATATCAACCTTGTGATGCTCTCTCAATGACTGGAACGTAATGCAGGGGATTGGAATAGGGCACCATTCACTGTCCGACTTATCAACCAAAGCATGAGGAGTTCTATTATGGCTGCTGTTCCATTTAATTCACTTCTGTTCTGGGCAATGATGCTTAAAGCTGGTTTTGGTTCAATCATACTTCAACCAAACGTGACTGTTTGCTCTAGGCTTGAAATTCGCTTTAGCCGAAAAGAGAGGTCAAACCAAGATGCAACGCCTTTTGAATAATGGTTTTTACCAGAGCAATTGTGCGTACCAGGCTATTTGTACACCATTCAAGCGTTGGATTGAACCTTACCTGCACCGGGTTTATATGAGCACGATATTGCCACAACTGCGATTGATGGTCGAGGTAAATAATAAAAGGATAGAATGTTGGTTGGATGGACAAACCATGTACGACTGTCGTTCCACAGGGTTGAGAGGCTAAAACAAAACTAGAGCTTGGTGGAGTGTGTATATTTATTCTATCTTAGCTTTATCACTGTTTTGATGAATAAACAGCCATGTTCTTTCAGCCTACCACTTAAGTTTAGATTTCATTTGTACAAGCTTCAAGATACAGGAGCATGCCTATTAGTTTATTTACGTTTCTTTGGTTCAATCAAGTTTTTAAAACAAATTACAGCTTCCCAGGCTCATTTTCACATAGTTTTTGTCTCCTGGTGAGGTAAACCTACATGAATATGAATGTTGTGTAATATTTAAACTAAAATCAAACATTCCTCATTATCATTAAATTATTACCACCCATTAATAAGCTGTAATGATCATTCCTGGTTATTAAAGTTAATTATCAAGCTGAACCCCTCTGTCATATTCCTTGTGCCATAGTCCTTTTGGTGAGGATATAAATATTCAAAGTCAAAGAAATGAAGAAAATCAGGCACCTACTACACTTTCGTGGCCTATTACAACCACTTCAGCTTACTATAATCATAGATAATTTACCCGGCGTTGCCCAGTTAGGGTTATTAAATAGGTAATGAGTTCGTTGGATAACACTTTGAACAAATTAAATTGGTCAAATTTCAAAATATGTACTAACAATCACCCACAGAATGCTAAAAATCCTTAAATTTACATTTTTTGCAGAAAATTAGGTATCTCTACGGAATGAGTTCATCAGCCATGAACTAGGTCATTCGAAAATTGAAGCTATAACTTTGATTAAAATTGTACTTACATACCACTAACGTCCTAAAAAAAAAATCGAATAAAATTCTAAAAATCCATATCTTTGTTTGAAAAATAATATTATTTAGAATTCGTCTTTTCAAATATTATCAAATTTGTTAATTATTAACATGTTTTGCACATATCATGAATGTAAATAAATAATTTTTTAAAAATTCACTCATTGGGCCATGCTGCATGGCCGGAACTTTTTTTCACTCTATGAAACAGAAATGCAGTTTAATTTAAGTAAAAATAAGAATTGTTCATTAATTTTGTATTTTTAAATGAAATCAGATGTGTTGAATTTTCAAAGTCTAGGAAAATTACTGCGTCTCACACCTTTCCCTCTGACAACTATAACGTCCTATTTTGCCAAAACTTTGAAAAACCAGAAAACCCTGGCAACTTGGCCATCGTTTCTTTCTTTCCTCAAAAGTCAACTTTATTTGTATGATTGCATTCTAGTTGTGCACATTAATATGTGTTTGGCACTTGCTCATGAGGCCCCTGTCCAGTGACAAGCCTCATACATGGTGAGTTAGTCAGCACTTATGCATATGTTAGCATACATGTAGATGTAAATAACATGTATATAAACTAATAATGTTTTGTGAAAGAGATTGTAACGGTAACAATATCAGGAAGGGGACATGAAGAATGAATTCAATTAACAAAATCGCTCGGTCTTTTCCTTTTCAAATGCCGCCTGGTTTGTTCTGGAGGGGGGTTGAGTGCAGTAGTCCCACATTCTGGGTTTTCATGTGTGATGACTGCGGAGTTTATTGTAAAACAATGAGATTGTTTCCTGTACTCCCAGGATGTCCAGGTCTCGATGGAGGTTTTGATGAACCATGAACATCAATCGAAAGAATTTATTTTATTGTATTCACAGCTTGATCACTTGGGTCTTTAATGCTGTTCACCAGGGACCACAAGCATTAGTGTAGCAGATGGAGGATTAAAATCCAAACAAGTCCAATGTTGTTCGATTTACCCTGAAAAGAAATGTAGAAGATGTGTGTAGAAGACCTTTGGAAGCTACGTAATCCCCTTGGAAGATTGTTCGCTGATTAGGTTTGGAACTATATAAAAAAAACGTCTGCCAAGTGGGTGTGGCACATAGCTTCCTCGTATCCATAACATGACTGTATGAATCATTGAAAATTATTATTGACTTTAGGCTCAACATCAAACCGAACAATCCCCCTGAAAATTTCATCGAAATCGGTCAAGAACTCCCGGAGTTATGCGCGTAACAGGATTTCACGTTTGCGCATGCGCAGAGGCTACTATTGATCCGGGGGTCATGAAACCTATAAGGTACCATCTACACCCCAACCCGCACAATTTTCCTGAAAAATCGGACTATAACTTCGTGTAGTTTTGCCCGTAACAAGGATTCAGATACACAGACAGACACGGAACCAAAATTGTTCAGAAAGGTGTAAAACGCAAAATGCGAGTGGAATTTTTGATTTTGGAGACAAACAAATTTTCACATTCCGAAAGTGAAAACAATGCTTCCGCTACCTTGGTAGACTCGGAAGCAATAGGCTTGAAATCTCCACATATGGGGCCTCCGACCGAAGATTCGCAGCAGCATTAAATTCCTGGCGCATTTGATGGGAAACACGACTCCACTCGAAACGTTTGCTATACCAAACCGCGATTTGCCCTTCGGTTCTAAGACCGTTCTGCATAATGCGATTCCAGACAGCGCGTTGGCGAAATATCTCACGGGACACTTACAACTTTACTTAGAAAGCGAATGTGTCATTACACTTGTTCGCAAATTTACTCTCATTTAAATCATTTCATGCTGACTACACAACTTCTTTTTTATTTTTTAGATGCGTTGAAAGAGTAAAATTTGTTTTCCCTGCTATTAGGTGACGATGTCTCTAGCGGGAATCGTATTTCTCTTGCTTCTCGAGGGTCACAATTGGACGAAGCGAGGAACCCCGAGATATTCGTACGTCACTTCCGTTTGTGGTGAGTATGTTCTGATATGTTCTAGATAATAAGGGCGATTGTTTGTGATCAAAAACCACAATGAAACGTCGACCAACGATAAGCGTGTAGAGATATCTCAGCTCGGAAACATGAATTGGGTCACGAATATCAAACTCAAACTTTTATTAATACCATTTATACGCTTTCATTTGCAACTTCGCAATTCGCAACCTTATCGTTTTGTGTGATGAACCAAGAAAATGAAACAATAATTTTGCCCCTTTCAAAATTGTTTGGTTGGCTATCCAACAGAACTGTGTAAAAGTTTCTATAGAAAATTATTTTTGTGGAAATTGTGAAACATCTCCGGTATTAAACAAAGGTTCATTGTAATAAATACCATTTATACTCTTCAAGTAATTACGTACGTACCTTTCATTTGCAACTTCAATTGTGTAAAATACATCATGGCATAAAGGAAGAATTTTAAATTAATTCTGGATTATCATTTTGAGTGATGAACCAAAAAATCAAAACCCTTCAAAAACTTTGTTTGTCCAAAGAACTGTGTGAAAGTTTTCAAAAGTTTTTAAAACTTTTATTAATTTTTTTGTGGAAATTGACAAACCACTCCGGTATTAAACAAAGGTTCATTGTAATCTTAATCTTTATAATCTTTAAGTAATTACGTACCTACCTCTCATTTACAACTTCGACTTTTCAAAAGACATTATAATGTCGAAAAATAATTTTAAATTAATTCGGAATTATCATTTTATTTTAAAATAAAACAATATTTTAGCCCCTTTCAAAGTTGTTTGGTTTACTATCCAACAGAACTGTGTGAAAGTTTCACAAAGAAAAGTTATTTCTGTGGAAATTGACAAAACAGTCCAGTATCAAATAAAGGTTAATTATTTCTGTATTAGGCGGACCTCCTTGGTGATCACTTGGTCTACAGTTCCTACCGATGCTTCACTAATCCGTATATATAATATATTGTTCCGTAAAACAAAAGTTATTATAAAATCGATTTCTTGTAAACAAATATTTCCGTAGAAGTATAGTATAGATTATAGTTTACGGGTAATTTTTATTATGTCCATAGCTGTTATAATTTACTCACGTATTGACAACTTATGTGTAGAATTTCGAGCGTTTGGGGGAAGTAGGCTCAAGTAATTCATTCCAGTTACATCTATCAATAACAAACGGAAGCTTTCGAGGTATTGTTTCCAATATTAAACCTTGAATAAACCAAGATGAATAATTTTTTAAAGTCCCTTAAAGAATGTCGATGTTTGTTTCAAGATTCGTGGATTTCAAAAATCGAATTTCAAAAAATGCGTCCGTCCTGCGTTCGAAGCTGTTCTCCGCAACTACTGAACGAAAGTTGACGAAATTCTGCTCAAAAATTCATCATCAATCCAGGATGTACCAGTAATCTCGGCATCTTGATCAATGAATCCTAATTGAAGATTAAACTATCAAAAAATAGTTCAATATCAACAATCAAAAACTATTCGAAAATTTTTTGGTTGGAATAAGATTTCTATCTTATTATTATCGGGTTGCTCACTCACCATCTAAAAAACCTAATCTTCGGGTGAAAAAAATCTGTCAAGTAGATGGTCGAGCTGAAGACCCGGGCGGCGAAGCCCGTTCAACGGGAGGTTGAGTTCGACTGCGTGGCTGGTCGCATCCCAAGTATTTTCATTTCGAAAGCAATTACTGGATATGGTGGCGCGAGGTGCCGATTTTATATAATGTACCACAGGCTCTTTCAAATATACATACAGTGATTTTCGTAGAAAGGCTATCTGATACAGAAATAATAAACCTCTGGATCATAGTTTCCTGCATTTTAATATTTCAGCCCTTCAATTCAACCGATTGATCGTTGATCGAATGTGATGCCGAGGCCTTAGACATAAATAGATCCCAGTTTCATTAACTTCGGTCGTGCAGTTTAGTAGAAATGTTTCGAATGGAGGGTGCGTTATATATACGTAGAAGTTTCCTCGAGGTTACTTTATTGAGAAAGCTTGCGAACTCAAATGACGTCCTATTTATTGAACAAATAATGAAAAACTAAGTTTGGTACTTCTCCCAAGCTCTGAGTACTGAAAATAAATGTTAGCTCAAGGTCTCTAAGAACTAGTGTCATTACCAAGAATGAATATTCGATGCGATACAGAGCAATGTATCTAATCGATAGCTCTCTTCCCTGAACTATAATTGGAATGAATAATGAATAGTTGGAACAAATGAACGTCAAAATTATTAGTTAAAGCATAATCTAAATTGGTCCCTACTAAACATCACTCCCTGTCTAAAATAGTAGGGGTCAGAAGAGGGTAACACATATATAAATTTTTTTAAATTCTATGCATATCATCTTGAAAT
Source organism: Creontiades dilutus (assembly GCA_031894815.1). Taxonomy (NCBI): domain Eukaryota; kingdom Metazoa; phylum Arthropoda; class Insecta; order Hemiptera; family Miridae; genus Creontiades; species Creontiades dilutus. The sequence continues at coordinate 841,456 of JAVIWC010009153.1, read as the reverse complement.
GTAAATCCACAATTTTTTGGGTAGGGGTGAAGAACAATTTTTCTCATTCTTAGCACCTTTTAATGGTGCATTATTAAGAGTGATGTGCTAAAATCAGTAACTGATGTATATGATTTAGTAAAAAACCAACCTTGCGAAGAAAAAACAAAATTTGTAGAAAAAACTTATAATTCCATAAAATTAAAGATTTATAAACTGTTTGATTTTGTGGAATTCTCTAAACAACTTGTCTCTACAAATTCTGTGTTTTTCTTGAATCGCAAATCTATCCGCCTAAAAATAATTAATCTGCCTAGAATTAATTATTGTGTCGACCCACCGTGGGGAAGAAACATATATTAGCATTGGCATGTGCTTTTTAAAATACTTTATTTTAATCACACAAAGCGGTTTCCACATTAAAGTGTCCACTAATAAACCTCAATGTCAATCCGTTTGGCTCAATCGTATTTCAATCTTCTCGTTTGGACTGTTTGTATGATTGGGAAGTCGCTATACCAGACCACTATATCTTGAAATAACATGATTGAGAACATTCATCTTAATTTAGGACGTTGTCTTAATGTGGTAATTTCATTATTTGCATTCGGTTGTCTACCTACCTAGAAAATTCAATGGGCAACCATTGCGCAGGAAAACGCGGATCTATTCGGAAAGTTTTTCACTCAAAACAGTAAATTTTGTGTGATAATTTGGTACATTTTTATTAATGACGTTGAAAATGAATCTTTTAAAGTTTTTTTTTTTATGAATTTTAGCAAAAACTGGGATTGAGTTGTTCGATTCCGTCGCTCTGTTGTCGATTCTCTTGGACGATCACCCGTCAGACTTGGGTGGGATGAAAGACGTAATTTTGGGAGTCGCTGCGTTCAACTTTTTCCTTCCAGCGTTGAAGTTATACCAGCTCAGGTAAAACATTTTATTTATTTAATACAACTATGTACGTCTGTTAATCGACCAGAAAATGTTTATAGCTTTCCAGAGCCTCCTGCGATTCCTTGATGAACTTTTTAAATTTGGAAAAATCCCGTTTACTATCAAATTAGCGAATTGCATTTGTCAATTATCCCTAAAATATCACTGAAGTTATGGAAATTTACATTTAAACGCCCTAAGTGGCATTCCCTCGCGTCCAGACCCAACTTTAAGCATGTCTTAGGAACCTTTGAAAGTTATCTCTAGATTTTTTTTTCTGATTTCTATTTCAATTATATCTTGAAATATGTGAAAACACCTTCATACTGTATTAAGACAACCGCAGAATGAATAGGGGAGGTATATAAGCGTGTTCAGAAATTGTGTGACATTCCCTCAAAGCAAACATTTTTTCGAATTCCTGCTGTTTTGAGGCAACCCGAAGGCCGCGCATGGGCATCTATGTGTGCTTTGTCTGTCGCTGAGAAGCCATCCTCGAGGTGATTTTCTATTGATTGATTGACCATAAAACCATACCCTGACATTCCCTCCAGAATTAGTATGTAGATAAATTAACGATCCTTTTTTCATGTGTATTCCTTCTGGTGAAGCTAAAGTTCCATTTTCCATCGATTTTCTTTAAAATTTCTGATATTTATGAATTAAGAATGAACTGATATTAATAAATTTGTGATAATTATGAATTGTCATTATACAGGTATTAGGGATGGGACATCGACATCGATAATACCAATATATCGATGTTTTGGCTCCAATAACATCGGTTTGGTTTACTCTTCTCTCACAGAAAACATTCCATTTAGTTTGCTTGTTCCTTACGTCAAAAGAAATATTAAAAATCCTTTCTACTGCTGTAGTATTCGCGAATTTTCGAAGAGAAATAAACTATTGTACTCGGTCCAAAATATTCAAAATGAAAATTTTCAAAAAATGCATCAAAATCCGTTTTAAAGCATTCTAAATCCACTTTCAAAAGACACCAAAAACTCATTCCAGAAACCTCTCGATAGAATTGAGATTAAAAGATCGAATTTGCACAAAAAAATCTATCTAGGCTTTCAAAAGGCTAAGTTTGAAGATGGGCACAATCGCCTCACTTTAAGGGGAGATTTGGGGCATTTCAAATGGGGGAAATTACCCGAAAACCCCCACGCAGGTGACTCTCTTTTATAAAGCATCCCTAACAGGTTTACGTTTATCAAATTAGTAAAACAATCACCTCGAAGAGTAGCTCATTAGACTCTGTATTTCTGAGTCTTTCCTTCAAAAAAAAAAAACAAAAATTTACTGACTGTTAGATCAGTAAACTCATGGTGGCGAAACCGAACACCAAAATTACTGATTGGCTACTAGGCAAAAACCGTAGGGAACTAAAAACATGGTCGGCCTCATAACCGCCTTTGTACCCCTAAGGTTCCACCTACAACGCATTGGGGTCACACAAAGTACAACCCAGTGCAGGCTATGTGAGGAGACTGACGAAACGGCATCCCACACAATATTTGAGTGCCCAGTACTCGCATCTCGCAGATTTGAACTCTTTGAGGCACAAACCCCAATGAGGTCCATTCAGAGCGAACAACTAATCAAGGGTCTCAAACCCCTCACCAAGGGGCAGAATCTCCTTGATTAGAAGCAAAACTCCCGGGAAAGTACAATAAGCCAACAGGCTTCCGGCCTGGGGGCTCCCAAACCCCCACCCTGAGAGTTTTAGATATCATCTACATCTACATCTGACTGTCAGATCAAATCTTTGGATTTTTTAAGCACTTCTTCTAGACTTTTCTCCCCACCACGTTACTTTAATGTTAGGCCATCACTCTGTACCTTGTACTGCAGGCTGATTTCTGCAATTCTCTGATTTAAGATCCGTGTCTTTCCATTATAATAGTTGTGTCTTCATCCTTCAATGTACGTGGACTTAAGATCTCATTCACTAAGTTTCGTTGGACAGTAGTTATAAATTTTGAAGACGAAGAATATATTGTTTTTTGATATGACCATGGCACGTTTCCATTGAGTTGATAAATTTGTCTCCTACTTTTTGTTGATAACCTGTAATTTCAATATATGTAGTCAATAGTTTACTTTGCCATATGTTTTGGACAATAAGCTGTAATTAACAACCCGTAATTTCACTATTTCTCAAGTTATTTTGTAGTTTCAAGGTGGGTGAGTTATCAGCTCTTCGTACTACAGTCCAGACAGAATCTAGCCAGACCATGAACAGCTTATGTTTGTTATGGGGTATGTTATGGGTCTCCCTACGTTACTTAGGGAGAAAACCTATTCTTTTCACAGTGAACGTTCTTGGTCTTTGGATGCTGCCACTGGCATGCAAGATTTTATCCTGCCTCTGACTTAGGTGATAGAACCTGTACCATCTCATTGGGGAATGGGTTATTCTGAATGATTCCTACCCAACACCTCTCTCTCGTAAGAGTCATCCACGAATTATTGGACAGTAATTGGGTGTTTGGTGGGCCCCCTAAACATAAGTGAAATAGGAGTGGGCGAGAAGTGACTTACTGCTGTTCTGTTGAAAACTAAGTATTTCCCATTACTCATTTGTTTAGACGTTGATTGTTTTAGATGTCCTCTTACATTTATTCCCAAGCAAGTCATAATATTGAACACGTGACATTGTTCCACTGTGTTCGCAGTTTTCCAGACAAAACCATTGACAAGCGAAGCCTTCTAGTCGCTGTCAGTTACTACATCTTCCACCTCATCTTGGTTGACATCCCGTTCCTGGCCATTCGTCTTTACTTGTGGTTCGCTTTCGGAGAAAACGCCTCCATGTTCTTGATGAAAAATATCCTAAGTATAATTCTCACTCTCCGCGGTATGTATCCCGATCTGATTTCCTTATATAAAGTCTATTTCACTAAACACGAAGATACAAGTAGACGCAGCTCGCACAAAAAATTTGAAGTCGGGAAATTCGAAGAAGTACCTCTGGCCGACCATCAAAAGGGTGAACCTGTTTGAATAAATCATTATTTTTAACGATTATATTGTTCCTGTATGTTTAGCAATTTGTTGACAAAGAAATTTTAAATTTACTTTGAAGCTTAAGTTTTATGGAAGTTGACTTCAAATTTACGCGGATTAGTGCTTTGTTTTTTGTGAATGACGCAAAACATCATACATTTAGTACGTAGCTCACAAAACCTGTTTAAGTTGCCTTCAGTACAAGAATTATCAACTAGCTAACGAGGCGAAGTTCACTTTTTATCAACTGTTGATCAATGATCAAAATTCACTGAAAATAATATTTTTGACACGTATGTACCTACCAGGCAGAAACATAATCAAATGCCTAGTTTACTATTATCAAGTATCCTAGATATTGTTATTTAAGATCCAGTATATTTGTTCTGTCTAATTCTCGTCAAGACGTTCCCCAGCTAGTCTCCATTGAAATGTGCTGGCGATTTTTCTAGAAATAATTGTTCCTCAAGTCTCTTCTAAACGTTCTAGAAAATAACTTATATTCATTACCTACTTCAGTATCAAAGTATACTGTTACAATACTTTGGAATTTAGAAGTATTCAAATTCTAATTTTGATTCGTGTCGTTATCTCCTAAGTAAAAAAAGTCCTCCTGTGCTTTTCAGTTTTGAAATATTTCCGTTCGCCTGTTTTTGGAGGATGGTGTTTAAAAGCGACGATCATTGCTCCTTAGGCGATCAAATAATCATTAGTGTTGGAATTCTTCTCGAGATAATGACCAAGATGTTTACTAACCCCAGATAAAACCGTAATGGTACCTGTTCCACTGACACAAGTATTGCGATTGACTCAACGTTTAAATCAAACTGGGAAAACCAGTTTTGGTAGTGGAACTAGTAGTTGACCTACTTTGAAAACCATTAAACCGACTCATTCCAAAACAGGGAATCCGTGCTTTTTGTACTTACATGTTTTCTTTGTTATGCTTGGTTAGTTTCGTCGTCAGGGTCGTAATTTCTTGTCGATTAATATTGATTAATCAACAAGAAATAGAGATGGTCCTAATCCTGGGACCAATACCCTAAAATTGTGCTGTATTTTTGTATTTAGTTGTTCTTAATTTAGTAGCTGTTTATCAACTTGCTACTATGTTGTAAAAGCCCGTTTACAGTTGTATATTTCTTATTGTTGAATCATTCTTAACTAATATGACTCAAAAGCAAACAAAAATGTACAAACTTTTGCAAATGTTAAACATTTGTTTCATGAATCCTAGTAACATTTGCTCTCTTTTGTTCTGTAACAGTTCTGTAAAACTGTTTATGTTTATCTACATTATTATGTTAATGCGAGTACCGCTAGGAGTACCTAAGGAGGATCAGGTAAGCGGAATCCTTCATTCAATTCGTACAAATCTATGTTTACAAAGTCGAACAGCGTCAAACTATCCATGTCTAAGTATTTCTGTTCTTATTGAAAATTATTGATCTTTTTGCAAATCGTTGCGAAGTATTGTTCAAAGTATAGAATTAGGTAACATTTGTTTCATAAATCCTAGTATCATTTGCTCTCTTTTGTTCTGTAACAATTCTGTAAACTGTTGATATTTGTCTGTGTTAGTACCGCTAGGAGTACCTAAGGAGGATTAGGTAAGCGGAGTCCTTCTCTTAATTTGTACCTATGTTTACTCAGTCGAACAAAATCAAACTATCCATGTCTAAGTATTTCTGTACTTATTTGAAACTAGTTTAAAGGCCCTGCTACGCAGGTTAAAAAGAAATAGGTGAATAACACAATGAGGGAGTATAAAAACAATACGCAAAGTCAAAAAATCGTGTATTTCAAGTCCCCGAGGAGGGGAGCACGTCAGTTGCCCTGGGAGACGCTCCGCCCCGCTGGGGCCCTCTCCCCTTCACTGGCAAGGTCGAGGGGGGTTCTGGGGGGTGAATTCCACCCGCCCAGCGTCCAACCACCCCCTGAATGAAAAACGGATATACTCTGATTCTTTCATCTTTATATATACGATAATTGGTATTTCGTCAAATTGTCACGAAGTATTGTTCAAAGTATCGAATCAGGTACCAAAAGCTTGTGATATCATATTCTTGTTATAGCTCATTAACGTTTTCCCACTACCACGATATGTCCTACCTTACGATACAACGAATTTTTGAATTGAAGTCCAAAACATTCTACATATTACATCATAAATTCTACATTTATCTACATGTATGTCTAATAGCCGTTCTTGTTAGCAACCATGTTAATGACGATCTCTAACGTTTCTTTGGTCTTGAAAGAAGTTGATCAGTATTAACACTTTGAATCAATTATTACATTCAAAATAGACTTGATACTAATTTAATATTAACGAATCCTGTGGATCTCTAAATAACGCATGCTCTCTCCTTACAGTAACTATGTCACGTGCAATGTATTTTTTTATTTTGTAGCCGTTATCTTGTGTTTGCATTAATTTAATAGGTTAAACAATGTACCATGGACATTTTTGCGTCTGTGCCTACAAAGACTAGCTAGTGTCTATCTAAAGGGTTACTAAGTACTTCATTAATCTGCCTCTACTCCCTCCTGATTGTCCATTGATTTGAATAGTTTCTTGATTTAGCTATGGGCATCAGCTATAAATATAGCAGTTAGTATGTAGAGAAAGTTCCAACACATGTCACTAGACAGCGCTAGGTGTCTTTGGACCAACATTGGACATCTTAATACTATTAGGTTGCCCTACGTTGTAGGTATTACCACTCGTTCACGTACATTTTGAAACGTTGCATTTAATAATCCTACACAAAACTGATCTGTCAATATAATGAAAAAACTTCTATAAATTAACATAATTAATGTCATGCGTAATATTAGTTTCATTAGTGAACATCGATTAGATTCATTTTATTCTTGTGAGAAAAAACAACTATTTTTAATAAGGTTTTATAATCTAGCCCACAATGATAGGGATAGTATTAGTAAAGATTACGAATACCTACAGCAGGTTTGGAAATATTTTTTTGAAAGCTGTGAAAGTGCATTTATATTTAGAACTAATAAACGCTTAGGTGATGCTTATTTTTGTGATCTGTTAACATTAAATTAATAAAAGGCTAACATTAATATGTGAAATGGCTTGACGCACAGTAGATGAAGATCAATTGAACTCTCTAACTTATTTAGCTGTAACTAATCTAATAAAAACTTTAATTGCTGCTGATCTAATAAAACTAATATAACTGTCAATCACACTCTCAAACTCTAGCAATGTGGAAAGACTGAATGCTCAATAACTGCTGAAAGTACTGAAGAAGGTGCACTGTTTATTCCTCAACAAACTATCACAAAATGAGGCAATGACTTGTTTAAGTTCTTAATTATATTATATGTGTAATAATACTTTGAGAGATTATGACAGTCTCGTTAACTTTTAATTTGGTTTTTTATTACTGAATTATTTAGAACAGCTGTATTTTAGTCGGTTTACCTTTTTTCATCCTGGGATCACGTTTAATATTTTAACTTGTTCAACTAACTGCAAATATTTATTTGTCTACAGAAAATGTATGTTCATTACGTTTCTCTCTGTTTCTAATGTTAGTGTAATCCTTGGGTCTTGAAGAAAACTGTTACTCACTTGTAAAAACACTGACTGAATTCAGTGGTTAGCTCATTATTTAACTTCATTTCAATACATCTATAAGGGACTTGGTAAGGAACATAATTGTTCGTACAGATTATTTGACTTAGTCATCCACAGTAAAAAGTATGCATAGCGACGTTTTCTAGCGTTCAAGCGGTAGCAGCGTTCACCATTGGCTTACTGCAGTGTCATGTGACCGCCCTTATCAGTCTTTCATAACCTGACAGCCAACTCTCGTTTCAGCCTCCAACTTCGTGTTACATTGCCCTCGTTGTTCCTATCCCCCCTATTAGTTTTATTCGATAAAATGGAGTAAGAAGAACAGGTTAGAAAACCAAGTGAATAATTTCTTATCAGTGAAGCCTTCCTGTTGTTTTCCTTACCCCCATAGTGATAGGGTGGTCCTTGTTAAGGGTTCTTAGCGCAGTTTCGCAGTAATCGGGAGCCATTTGGCCACATTTGTGACATGTTCGGTCACCTCTCTATTAATTTGTTGAAAATGTACGGTCACACCGTAGGAGATACCAATAAGGCAGAAGGGAAAAGTAGCTCTCTACCTTCAAGCTGGATGTATGCTTCTGGTGCATAGCTTGAGCAGGAAATGCAGTAGCTCACTCAGCTTGAGAAGGAGTTGATCCCTTGTATCATATACCAAGAAATTTCTTACAGACTCTCTGCCAGGTGTAGATTCTTAAGAGTGAGCCATATAGGTGTAGCTATTGAAATTAGGCAGAACTTTTAAAACGCCCTGAAGAACTCGATAAAGCCTGCTTTACACCACCTGTTCCCATTCCTGGTCCCAATGTCCCACCCCTCGCTATTCATTGTAGCGTGTTGTAAACGTGTTTTTAACAAAGCAGCAATCCGTGGGTGTGGCGTTGACTGCTTTGGCCATGTGCAGGAGTGAACAGAAGAGAAGGAAAGTTTGGATGAAGGAACTTTACGTCCAACAACCAGTTCTGACGCACACAAGACTTCTTCCTGTATTGGAATCTGAAGACATCAGGAATTCCTTGCAAATGATACTTGAGGTTTTCTCAGGTCTAATAAATTTGTTGAAGTCTCATGTTGAAAAAAAAAACACAATAATGAGTGGAGTAGACGATTGCACACCCTGTTCACCAGGAGAAGTGGTGGGGGCTGGGTTTGTCCCCGCCCTTCCACCTAAATCCAATGGAAATCTTTCCCAACCTGGTCCCTCCTCCAAAACGTGACCACTAATGTACACCACTGGATTTCAGGGTTTGACGGAGATCAGGTGCAAAAACCAATTGTATATATGGGCCTTTAGGTTGATCACAGTAGAAGTAGCGAAGTAAACTTTGGTATGAGCTATCGCTTCCCAATCGTATGTATACTCGAATAGGCTCTCCGCCGGGTTTAATCTTTGTAGGGTGAGAAGTAGAAAGTAGTTATCTCAACTGCTGCACGTGGAAATGCCTGCACATCCATAAACGCAGTGGTGGATTATTAAACCCCATCATCTTAGCTTGAGGCAGAGGGATGGGTAGCTCTCTTCTATGAGCACCTACAATACCAGCACTGAGGACGTAGTTACATCGGCATGTTTCCACAACCCAGCAGTCTTACATTGGAAAAAAACACTCCAACATCCTACAACGAGTAAGTGATAAAATATCTCACTCACCTGTGGAAGGAATGTAGATCGTTCTCAATTGTACCCAGCAGACCTGAACTCCTTTGAGTTCACTCAGCTGCTCTGTGAACGGCTCAATGTCAACAGAACCTTCTCACTCATTTTGTACATCCACAATTTCATCTTCGTGGGGTTAGCTGGCGTCAAGTGTGTGTAACTTGATCATACGATTAGGTTTCATGGGGCTTATTTTTATACTGATGGATCACTAACTCACTTAACATAACCCATTTTATTATCTCTAACAGTTTCATCGCAATAGAATGCGTCTAGTTGAAACCAAATTTACAAAATAATTTACTGATATCACTCCTAATAAATTTGCTTTAAACAATACGACGAAAGGTCAAGTCTGCTTGAGTAGAGAGAATCCAATTTTTTCTGAATCCTAGTGCACCTATTTTTGGTCCCGCTAAAACCATGACTCACCACACTCCACATTTTACACCGATCCTTATAACTGATTTATTGTAGACTATCTTTGTAACATGACAATCGCTATCTGAGCTTAACTATTTGTAATTTCTGTCGACGCGTGCTCTCTATTATTTGATAACTACATTGAAAAATGTGTACTTAATCATTATACATACGTTCTGCGAACGCAACATAAATATTGTGTGATTCTTCAAGCTAAATAAAACTTATTGTGATTGAATTTGCTCACTGTTTGATCTGTGACAACTATATTTTGTATAGTTTTTAAATAAAATATTTATCTTTGATCTGTGAACCGTACCTACTGCCTGTAGTAAATACCTGTACCAATCCTAAAATAGTTTATTTTTAATGATTTATTGCAACAAGTTACAACTTATTAGCAACACATCTTTGACATTTAAATATGGATTGCTTATAGTAAAGCTTAGGTGCATAACTAAGTCTCCAATGGTTTCGAACGTTGGAAGTGCCAACGTGCTTGAGATTCAATGAATTTTTCACTGTGCGGATTTTGTTATTGCGAGCACCTTAATTCACGTACACAGACCATGAGGCTTATCTCTCTTGAAACGTCTGGATTGGTTTAAACGTCGAGGAGCAGCACAGCTTCCGATTTGAACAAAATGAATACATCTGCTGTTAAAACCCATATTGCACAATGGAAAATGCAAAAAAAAAAAAATTCTTTCACTGGGGTTTATTATTCAATTTTTTTAATTCAACTTCAATCACAATAAAAACATCTATAATTTATCAAGTCACTTTAGCACTCGTATTGCGTTAAAACTTCCCCAAGTTTAAACAATGTAGCCAGAGATAGACTGATATAGAGGAGGCACACAAATATGATCAATCCAAATAGGTATTTTGGTTGAGAACCGATTTACGTAGTCTATGCATATCTCCTGAAATTCAATAATTGCTCTATCACATGTGAAACACGCACACTCCAAATCTTAGTAGAAATTCAAATCATGAATGCAAGCCAAATGAATAAAATTGAATAATAAACCCCAGTGGAAGAATTAGCAGCGTTTCATGCATATCAGAATGCTTCAACCCGTGTATCGGCTATAAACCCTTTTAGGAGTTCACTCCAGTATCCACGTTCACTACATCACTAGGTTACTGCGATCAAAACAAAAAGTGGGACAGAAGATCTCTATGGTTCTACAGCCAGATCATTTAAATGATTAATTTTACACATTCAACAATTGCCTATGCAACCTACAAATATGGGATTCTAGCTCAGAGAAGGGGAGCTAGTAAACAGAGATGAAAGCTACGGCTGGGGGGGCTAACAAGAGTTTACGTGAGCGCATTCTGTGGTCATAAACGGTACGTACTAAGCCTAACCAACTCCCTGGAAAAATCTGTAGATTCAACCAGAGCACCAGAGAGGCTAGTGCTTACCAAGGTGGCAGGTACACGAATGACCCCCTTCGGCGGACGGAAAAGTGGTGATCCCGGGATAACAAAGGGCGGAAGGAGCCCACCCGAAGGTTATTGGAAGGAGAGTGGGGGGGAGGGGTCGGAACTGCTGGTTTGGTACGGTCTCTAAGAACTGGATTGTACTACTGTTAATCATTTAAATGATAAAACGCTGTTGCTCTTGTTTTGATCGCAGTAACCTAGTGATGTAGTGAATGTGGATGCAAATGTTGGCAGCATAAGATCACGCCATACCACGGGAATGGTTTGAGCTACAGACCTGGGGAGGGGCTCATTCGATTCCTCATGGAAAGTTCTTTAAAAAAAGTTCATATTTAGGCCGCCTTGATTTTTTTAGGGATTTTACAAAACTTTGACAACTCTTAAGTGGCAATTTAAATTAAGTAGGATAGCTGGCTAAAGAATTGGGACGTTGTTGGACCAACATGGATTTTTCCTGAAAAGTTCAGATTTTTTTGCTCCAGCCGTTTGGGAGAAAACGTGCGTACGGCGGACGGACGGAAAAATTTATATTGCAGATTTGGATTCTACACCCTTTGAAACGAAAACCATGAAATTTTCAGGGTGGGTTGGCATTTTTTTTTCAAGAGCGATTACAATGGAATAATAAACCAAAATGGTTCCCTAACAGTTTTGAAAACAACCCAATTGGGATCGAACAAAAAACGCTGCAAATTCTTTCACTGGGGTTTATTATTCAATCGGCTTGCGTTCATGATTTGAATTTCTACTAAGCTTTGGAGTGTGCGTGTTTCACAGGATGGGGCGATTATTGAATTTCAGGAGATATACATGGAGCACGTGAATCTGTTCTCGACCAAAATACCTATTTGGATTGATCAGTTGATCATATTTGTGTGCCTCCTGGAATTCAATAATCGCCCTATCCTGTGAAACACGCAGACTCCAAAGCTTAGTAGAAATTCAAATCATGAACGCAAGCCGATTGAATAATAAACCCCAGTGAAAGAATTTGCAGCGTTTTTTTATTGAACCTCAATACCCCCCAACAATAAAAACATCTATAATTTATCAAGTCCTTTGGCACTCGTATTGAGTTAAAACTTCCCCAAATCCAAATTTAAACGATGTAGCCTAAGGTAGACAGATGTAGAGGGGGCACACAAATATCATCAACTGATCAATCCAAATAGGTGTTTTGGATGAGAACCGATTTACGTGGTCTATGCATATCTCCTGAAATTCAATAATCGCTCTATCACCTGTAAAACACGCACACTCCGAAGCTTAGTAAGATTCAAATCATGAACGCAAGCCAATTGAATAATAAACCCCAGTGAAAGAATACTTATTTACCCCAGTAATAATATTGAATAATAAACCCCAGTAATAATATTGAATAATATTTTTTTTTTAATATTTAATGCATTTATTTATTCAACATATCACAATGCCACAATACCTATATATGCCAATTTACCTATATATTATCAGAATGCTTCAACCCGTGTATCGGCTACTAACTACACTACAAGTATTCACATCGGCTATCACTCCAGTATCCACATTCACTACAACTCGACGCTATCGGCCGGACATCACTAGGTTACAAACAAACAATAATAAACGAAAAAAAAAACGCAAATGTTGGCACCATAAATCGGGCCATACATCGGGAATGGTTTGACCTACGGACGTGGGGAAGGGCTCATTCGATTCCTAATGGTATGTTCTTCAAATAGGAAAATATTTAGGCCGATTCGACTAGTTTTGAGGTTTTCAGGGATTTTACAAAACTTTTACAGCCCTTAAAGGGCACTTTAAATTGAGTGAGGGAGCTGGCTCAAGAATTGGGGCGTCGTCGGACCAAGATGGATTTTTCCTGAAAATTTCAGATCTTTTGCTCCAGCCGTTTCGGAGATATCGTGCGTACGGCGGACGGACGGAAAAATTGCAGTTCGGATTCTACACCCTTTGAAACGTAAACCATGAAATTTTCAGGGGGGTTAGAATTTTTTTTTCCAGAGCGATTACAATGGTTTATTATTGAATTATAAACCAAAATTAATCAGATGAAAATAGTGAATTTTTTAACAATTTATCACTATTCCATTCCCCACTTTTCTTAATGAAAATTGAAAGTTCTGAAATATGTTTGAATATCAAAACAAAGTCTTAATGGAATGAAATGAAACGGTGGTAAATTCTCGCTTGAACAGCGATTGGATTGAATCCAATCCAATCCCCCTCAGCAGAAGCGAAATTTCAGAGCTTTGTTGCACATCTATTGGAATTGTGATCGAGCTAAATGATATTGACGAAGATCAGTTGGGAATTGTAGCCGGAGTGCCGTCGACGAATTTTGTAAAGAAAAAACATGTTTTTTTCTGTAATGCCAGCTTTAATTCCTATCTTCCGTCGTGAAATTCGAAATTTCCGGGGTTTTCCACAACTAGAGCGAAATTGGGATCGAACCAAAAAAGAATCATACAAATCTGTAGAGAATTGCTGGCTTGGCAGCATCGACATTTACCACACAGATCTGCTACACTTGTCTTTTTTCACCGATTCGGCCATAGATTGGTTGGATTGGTCTCATGTTTGGGTGTTCTCACAGCAGCCCTCTACTGATGAAGCCTTGATTCAGAGGAACTTTCGTAAAAGCTGATCTGGCAGTTTTCGCAACCTCATATGAAATCAGCCTGCCATTTAGTCATTCCCTAGAAATGTGGAAGCTGTTTGCCTTCGTGGCAGACAATGTGAGATGGGTTATCTATAACAAGTTCCATTTCTGCCTCAAATTTGTATTCCTGTTTCTTTTTTTACAATAGTGAACAGCTATCACTTAGACACAATTTACATTGGTGTTGTTTGTTATTTTACCAGAATTCAGCTACATCATATTCCCCAGTTTGGTTGTGGCTCTATTCGATAAGGAGGTGTTTCAGGTTTCAGTTTCTTATCTGGATAGAGCTTGTCGTAGATGATCGGAGATGCGCTAATCACAGCTAAAAAAATAAATATGATTATGTTTATCATTTGAATTTAAAATATTGTGAAATATTTAATACCTAGTTGAGGAATGAAGTTGCTTAAAATTGTCGACTTAATTTCAAGTGAATCATTAACCAAGTCAACATACTGGGAGGTCTGAGCGTCCACATATACCCGTTGTCACCCCATGCAGCACGAGGATAAGCTTCTTCTCCGTGTTCTTTCATGTCCAATCCTGAAAGAAAAATTGAAAATCCAAGTCATTATAGCTATAATATAGGTCGGTTTCAGGAAAATTTACTACAGCACTTATAGTCTGTAGGCTGCGAAAACTATGTTTTTACTTTCGAGAGACGAAAGAAATTATTTCACCAAAATCACAGTTTCCGCTCGGATTTCGGAAAAAGGCCCGATTTTTGGAGGAAGTGATGAGGATTTGAAATCGAGAGTTACTCCGAAATAACGGCAGACTTTCGATTTGTCAGATTGTAGCTCATCTGAAATATTGAGGTCAGGTTTAATCATTCAAAAAAAAAAACGCTGCAAATTGGCTGGATGCGGCTTGCGTTCATGATTTGAATTTCTACTAAGCTTTGGAGTGTGCGTGTTTCACAGGTGATAGAGCGATTATTGCATTTCAGGAGGCACACAAATATGATCAACTGATCAATCCAAATAGGTTTTTTGGTTGAGAACAGATTTACGTGCTCTCTGCATACCTCCTAAAAATTCAATAATCGCTGTATCACCTGTGAAACACGCACACTCCAAAGCTTAGTAGAAATTCAAATCATGAATGCAAGCCAAATGAAAAAAATTGAATAATAAACCCCAGTGAAAGAATTTGTAGCGTTTTACCTACATTTACGGGAATGCTTCAACCCGTGTATCGGCTACAAACCCTTTTAGGAGTTCACTCCAGTATCCACATTACTACATTACTACGTCACTAGGTTACTGATATCAAAACAAAAACAATAATAAACCAAAATAACGCAAATGTTGGCAGCATAAATCGGGCCATACATCGGGAATGGTTTGACCTACGGACCTGGGGATGGGCTCATTCGATTCCTCGTGGAAAGTTCTTCAAAAAGAGTACAAAGGCCGCCTTGACTTTTTTTGAGGTTTTCAGGGATTTTACAAAACTTTGACAACCCTTAAAGGGCACTTTAAATTAAGTGAGAGAGCTGGCTCAAGAATTGGGGTGTCGTCGGACCAACATGGATTTTTCCTGAAAATTTCTGATCTTTTGCTCCAGCCGTACGGCGTACGGACGGAAAAATGTTTATTGCAGATTCGGATTCTACACCCTTTGAAACGTAAACCATGAAATTTTCAGGGGGGTTAGACTTTTTTTTTCAAGAGCGATTATAATGGTTTATTACTGAATAATAAACCAAAACCCAGTTAATCCAGAGGACCCGTTAATCTGTCTTGTGGAAGCTCTGTTTTCCAGTTATGTACCTTGAACCCGATATTTACTAAATGATCCCTCGAGAGGTAGTCATGGGAAAAAGAATCCCGATTGTGGCTTCTCGGTCACACCGCAAAAACTTCAAAAAATGCCTATCGTTTTGTGGAATCTCAATTCTTAAAAAGGCTCGTCGAATATCAACTATGACACGAAACCTCGTGAGTCGAAATTCTGAACAATTGAGGCGGTCCGTGCGTTCAAAACTAAAAGACCTCAAAGGCCTAATGGAGTAGGCCGTACGCCTTGGAACGAATACAGTTTGGTAAATCCACGGACTGGAAAAACTGTAGCCTCCGACGTATTCATTCTTTAAAATTCTCTTATGTATGTCTCTGAATATTATCAAAACTAATTACGCTGTGGGCTTCTAATTTTCAATAATATCGAAATTTCACATTGAGAGTAATTTGGATAAAATGCACACAACAGGTCCTGTAATCGGACGCTCGTCTTTAGGGAATTTTAAACGTCACAGGCGATTTTCTCAAATCCCATTTTTTGACGTTCGACCCTCTGGCACGGACCGCTTCAATTGTTGTCAAATCCTAGTAACAAGCATAATTTATACGCTTTTCATCCGATTTTAATGAAGTTTAATTCAAGAAGGCTTTGGTACTACTAATTACTACAACTTTTCTCTGCAAGTTTGTGCTCTTTCCGTGGCCTAAGTGATGAATGGTGAACTACAGATTAAGTACCTGTTACTTCTAGGATAATGTATTTTCTAAGGAGAGGTAATTTTGGAGTGGAAGTTGCTACTAATTTTGAATATACCAGTTGGTTGTAGCCCCTCAGGGGGAATGTGTTCACCGATAGGGTGAACGGTAAACAACCCAAAGGCAGAAATGTGTTCTGTCTAGTTTGGTTGAGTGGTTGCTCGCTACACTCGCATCTCAAAAGCAAAAGATATCCTGAATCAACCCTTCCAATAATTCCCCCTAACGTACCCCTTTCCGGGACTCATCCTCCCGAACGTGCTGCCGCCTTCCAGTTAATTTCGTCTCTTATATTAGCTAACAATCGTTTTCATCATTTCGTACAAATTATGAATGAAAAAATGTGTACATTTCGCTCCAACTACCTTCTATTACGTAAATAGACGTAAATCAGTTACCTGGTACGTGCCTACCTAAATGAATTGATAACTTCAATTTAAGATTTAGTCCGAATTACCTGCCATTTCTTCTTGTTCGGATACTCTCAGAAAACCCGCACATTTCAAGCCTCCAAATAGACAGATGCTCCAAACTGTGCCCCACGAGATAATAGCCAACAGCCCTATCATGTTGTACACAATTCCCTGGAACCAAAATTCAACAGTCATCAACTTTGCAGTTACATATGAAACCAATCGTATATAAGTATAAGTTGTAGCGATTGAATGATCGGGTTTCTAGTTGCTACTTTTTCATCCTTCGATCTTCCCAGTTTCCGTTCGATTTTTGTGTGTCTCCTTTTACTACTATGAGGTAGGGGCAGAAAGCGAAAACAACTTTTTGATTCCCTGACACTTCACTCGATCGTTTCAAGCATTGGGATACTGTACAGATGACGAACTGGGATTTGACTAGACCCGCTCTTTGGGCTTGATAAGAAGATGGTTGAAGTTTTCTGGCAGCTTTGATGAATTCGGATGGTTCCCCCGCTTCTTGGAGCTGCTACTCCTAAGTATACTTATGGCTTCAAGGGAGTTCTGGTGTTGCATTTTAATCGTCTCAGCCATTGGAAGGGGTTAATATTGGAATGGATTCTATCACCCCCCCCCCCCCTTGTTATATGGCAGCAGACCGTGGTTTCGAACAACTCCTGCTCTCAATTACTGACTGTTCTGATGTCACTTTTCCTCGCTCAGCCCATAGTCGAAATGGACAATCTATTATCAACTCTCATGTCATAACTTGAAACCATTACCCTTGCTGAGCCTTTCCGCCATTCAGAACACCTCTTACATTTTGAAAGCCTTGGGAGTTTTAATGGACGTGGATAGTTCCTATTCCTCGGTAGTGCTAAGCCTGAGCAATATTTGGAGCTTTTTGGCTTGACCCTATGGTTGTTTCAGGTTGATTGAAAGGGTAGGTTTTCCAACCATCACCTACTTGTTGAGCTGAGTGACTGATCCGCAAAGGTATGCTGCTCTATATTTCTCCAACCTGATCCTCTAAACGTGTTGGAATCATCACCTATGATGGAATTGACGAAAAGCAATAACGTTTCATTCATAAACTCTTCAAGAGTCGCGTTACCTATCCGAGAAAATTGCCCTGCTTCACCCCTCATGAAAAACTCCCAAGAAGATCTTAATCAATAGGTAAATAAAATTCTCAACCCTCATAACACTCTGAAGAAACAACTTGAAATTGAGGATATTATAACCTACTTTAAAATGCAAATTTTCTGCAGTGAGTGAACCTTTGACAGCACCTGTCAATAGAAACAAACGTAAATAAATTTATCAACTTACCATTCCAGATTCGTAATTCCATCTATACACCAGGCCTTCAGGCTGGAAAAACCCCTCAGCCACCATCCCCCAACAACCCCCAGCGAAGTGCAACGCGGTTGCATCTAAAGGATCGTCAACTGAAAAATTGAGATAAAATCCATTTAAAATCTCCTTATAAACTACAAGGAGATTCTTTAAAAGTATCATGATTGAACAACCATTATAAATTGCAAAAGGCACAATCACCTAAGTTAGTATTATATTTTCGTTTCACGATAACGATATATGGTACATTTTTAAGTTGGTAATGTTTTAACTTCGATTTTGACTCCGCCATCCCACAAAAATTACAAAAAGTAGTTTTTGCGAAAGTTAAACAGTTCAAAATGTAGTAGCTTGTACGTAATAGTTAAGTTACTAGGTTGATACTAACAGTTAAAATAAGAACCAAATCAATTTCCACAATAGAAAAATATAAAATTGGTAATTATGTAAGCCTGTTTGGACGAATTTTGGAAGGAAATTATTCTACGAACAGAATTGATTTCAGACATTTTGTGCAATAAGAGCAAATCTGCTTTTAGCGATTCTTCCAAACTTGACTTTGAGTTTTTTAACGCACTAAAAATTATCTTCCAAGATGATATTCTTCAATAAAATCAAATTTGAACTTCTCAGTCATTTTTATTTTTATTAGCGATTTTTCCGCATATTCCGTTATACTTTGACTATATTTTTTTGTCATAAATGATTGAAATTCCATATCATGGCTATCTAATCTTTTTCTAAATTTATATCCTCCATAAAAGGATCTACTTTGTCTAGATTATGATTTTGTCTCCCAATTTACTTTCCTCGTAAGTACAAATTACAGTCGAAGAGAATTTGGGTATTCTGATTCGATCACAAATCACTAGTATAAATGAAATACAGAAAAATACCAAATGAATTACAGAAAAAAGGAATATTTATTGCATTGGCAATTTTATTTGTTAATTATTTATTTCATTTATTTAATTACCTTTTAGAAACAGAACGAGTCGATGCAGACACTGGTAGCAAAACGCTCCAATCATTCCAATAACGAACATCGCCCAAGCAGCATATTGATGCGGCGCAGCGCAACTACTGGCCTGTGAATTATGACGTGTTTTGTGATGAGAATAGGTTCATATTTGTGACAATGAGGTAATATTGCGGTTTCGGGATGACAAGATCGTTCTTTACGCAAACAATCCATGATCAAACATCGTTAGACTGGCTTGCTCCCTTTCATTCACACTGTTCTAAATTAGAGGCCGTCTACCTCAAGTGTTTCGTTCTCGTGAAAACGGAGGAACGCGAAGCGAATCAAAGCGGTTGGTTTCCCATAACTGGTAGCGATAGATTTGGACAAATCACCTACGGGTGTCAGCTATTCTTTTTGCTGAAAAGTGATTCCCCTGTACCTAATTGTAGGTCCCAGATCAGCGGCTCTCTATATTTGAATGCAGGCATTCGAAGATGCTCTTATTCATTCGGAAATCGCTACTTTGAAACTCTGGATGTAAATTATACATCAAGTGAATCCACTTTCCAAACTGGGGCCGTTGTAGAAAATATTCCTCTTTTATGACATGGATGCATCTGCTCTCTCAGCCCGTCTTCTCCTTATTGGAACTGAAGAGGAATATTTTTCAACAACGCACAGCAAGCAATCGCCACATTTTTGAAGACGACAGAAAAAACAACGCAAATTCTTTCACTGGGGTTTATTATTCAATTGGCTTGCGTTCATGATTTGAATTTCTACTAAGCTTTGGAGTGTGCGTGTTTCACAGGTGATAGAGCGATGATTGAATTTCAGGAGATATGCATAGAGCACGTAAATCTGTTCTCAACCAAAATACCTATTTGGATTGATCAGTTGATCATATTTGTGTGCCTCCTGAAATTCAATAATCGCTCTATCACTTGTGAAACATGCACACTCCAAAGCTTAGTAGAAATTCAAATCATGGACGCAAGCCAATTGTATAATAAACCCCAGTGAAAGAATTTGAAGCGGTTTTTTTTTTTAATGGTTATCAGAATGCTTCAACCCGTGTATCGGCTGCAAAGCCTTTTAGGAGTTTACTCCAGTATCCACATTACTACATCACTACGTCACTAGGTTACTACTATCAAAACAAAGACAATAATAAACCAATTGGGGCGTTGTTGGACCAACATGGATTTTTCCTGAAAATTTCAGCTTTTTTGCTCCAGCCGTTTGGGAGAAATCGTGTATACGGCGTACGACGTACGGCGGACGGACGGAAAATTTTGTATTGCAGATTCGGATTCTACACCCTTTGAAACGTAAACCATGAAATTTTCAGGGGGGGGGGGGGGGTAGAATTTTTTTTTTTTTTTTCAAGAGCAATTACAATGGTTTATTATTGAATAATTAACCAAAATCCAGGTAATCCAGAGGACCCAACTCAAACCAACAACTCAACAACAAATAAATAAATAAATCGACAACTTGTGAAGGATGGTTACACATTTCTTCATTTGGGTTGATTACAAGAATGTATTATTGAAAAATAATAAAGCAAGTTTTCCGTTTTCGTTAGGTACAATGAAACTCATAACGAGGAGGTGTTGAAATAGTTACGCCTTCCAAAGGTTAGGGCGACTATGCTGCAATATTCGGAGGATACCCAAGTAGCTTGATCTCCAGGTATAGGGGTAACAGCGATTGGGACATTGTTCATACCCATCGCAGCCTTCCTACGTAGTCCACAAGATAGCCGGAGTGGAGGGACATTTTGGTGTATTATTTTCAATAATGAACCTTTTTGATCCAAAAGGAAAACAATATCTCCACTCTTGATTTACGATATAAGATATAAAAAATCCAAAGTTGGAATAGAAACATCCGTGCCACCACAATAGACTTGCATAAACCCTTGTCCCTCTCCCTCCCGCCCACTCTTTCACATTCTTTGATAGTTAGGAATGATTGCGGTTTAAAACATAAAACTTGAAATTTTGAGAGAAAAGGTTGAAAAATGTGTTTCTTCAGGGTTACAATAGAAATATAGGTAATAGACATTCTTTTGATCAACTAAAATATATTCTTTATGGTTATCAATAAACTCAAATACCTACTACCTGTTCCGTTGTTAATTATAACAAGAAACACTTCATTTATTGCTTTAATGCACTTTTTAAAGTTTAAAATAATGGAAGTTAGTTACCTACCATTCCTGCTAATGTGCCGTTCATGATTAAGGTGAACGGCCACGGAGAGTCGGACCGCAGGAGGTGCAACTTTGCCATCAATAGAGTGAGCAAGCTGCCGCCGCAGCCGGCGACAATAGTGTTGATCATGCTTCTTGCCACGATGATCCCGTCACCTTTTTGCGACACGTGGAAAAGGGCGCCGCCGTTGAAAGCCAGAAACCCCGTAAACAGAAGGAGTGCCCCTATTCCTGAGATCTGTCATCAGAAATCAAGAAATTTATTACGATTTTTTTTTTTTTTTTTTTTTTTTTTTGCTGAATCACCTCAAGTTTACTCAAGTTACAATCACTCTACATCATAGATTCTGCAAATTCATACCTACGATCATTCGAAGGAGGTTCTTCCGTTGTGAGTCAATTATTATTTATGATCTCTGGAACTACTGATTGCAACCTGTGTTTACTTTTTTTGCGACTCAACAGTGTTGCGGAAGGCTCTTGAATACTCTCAAAACTGAATAGGTACAATCATTGCTCCCAAAATGGAAAACGATCCAAATTACAGAGCTTTGTTGTTTCTGTATTGGAATAACCCGTGTACGTAAATCACTAGTATACGCTGGAATACTCGTGTGTTATACGTGATCAGCGGTTCATTATCTAAACGATGCGCCTCGATTCATATTTTGTTCACCCTAGGTGCCTTAAAGAGAAAGAGAGAGAGAGATTGTGCAGCTCAGTAGATCAATTTTTAACAAAATTAGCAACAAGGGCCTTCAGCTGATCACTGATTACCTTCTAATTGACTTCTAGATGTCCAAGGACTATGGATTTTGAGCTCTGAGCACGGAAGCGTGTTGACTTACCGCACTTTCCTAAGAGTTTTGCATTTAATCAAAAAGACTAAGGGGTCTTGATTAATTTTTCGCTTTGAGTAGGTCTATTTTCGGGTTTTTTACCAAGAGATCAAATCTGCGATTGGTAGGTGTAGAACACAAATTGTGTAGGATACGGTTTCGTCTATCTCCTTGTATAAAGTTGATCTTTCTGCATCCCTATGCGATGTTGATGAAATCGTAGGGGTGCAAACCGGGTCATGAGGTCAACCGTTGTTTTTAGTTTTTTTTTTTTTTTTTTGATAAGGGATGGGAGGAGCCCCTGGTCACTGAGACCGTTAGGATCTACTGTGACGCTGTCTCCATTTTTAATTCAAAACCTTATTAATAACCTCTTCGTTCACAAAGTGTAGGAGGTTTTCAGACGTTTCCAAGGCAATATCAGAGGGTGTTAGGGCACCCTTCCCGAAATGTCGGAATCTAGTTGATGCAACAGCAGGACAATTACAGAGGATGTGTTCTGCTGTTTCCGCCTCCTCGCAGCAGAGCCGGCATTCTACTGTCCTGGCCTTACCCATTTTGTTTAGGTGGTACCTTAGGGGGCAGTGGCCAGTAAGAAGACTCACTAGTTTGCGAAGGTCTTTGCGCCTCAATGATAGAAGGGCTTTTGCGCGTTTCCTTGAAATAGAGAGGAACCGCTTGGCTTGTCTCTGCTTAGGAGTGTTGTGCCAGTATTCTGTGTGTGTTTTTTCCTCCCATTTCTGAAAATGTTGAGTTATATAACTCTTGGTAACCCCTAGTTGGGGTTCAGGTCCAATTGGGTTGGACTCTGATCCCTTTTTAGCAAGGCGATCAGCTTCCTCGTTGCCCTCTATTCCCTCATGACCCGGCACCCATAGCAGCGTCAGTTTGTTGCCCTGGGCTGCAGCCTTGAGGGAGTTTAGGCAACTTGTTTTTAGTTAGTACAAGTGATCTTGTCCTTCAATGTTGGACCATCTTGTTGCGATTTGTTGCTAGCCCCACGTGATGATGGTCCTTCTGAAGGTAGTTTTTCATAAACCTTATACTAGCTGAGGCCTTATTTATGGGTTCTGAGAGCCCCTTCTTGCTGGTCGTGGTTGAGAGGTCAACATTCTACGCTTTCCTTAGGTACCAATAAAATCGCATCCCAATGAATTGATAGATATTATCGGTGGCTCAAACTATCAGTTATTTGAACAGAACTTTAAAACGGAATTGTATATTTTCCGCGGAAAGGATCATTCAGTATACATGTAAGAACTATGTTATTTTCAATTGTGGTTGAACTAGCATTTATTTCATGCAATCATATATGGAAACATGATAATAAATTTAATAAAAAAATACATCAATGTTACAATCACCGGTAGTGAGTGGCCACCCATCTCCTGGGGTTTCCCTTTCTCGTCGAATCTTCCTTTGCGAGGCCCCAAGAGCGCAGCTGCAACAAATGCGCACGTTCCGGCTAGAGCATGGACGACCCCGCAGCCTAGAACAATTGACGTTCTTAAATAAATTTGCTACGTGAATATTTAAATCCATAAGGACCATCTACAACCTGAACCTGTTAATTTCCGAAAAAGTTATTGAAATCTGTTGGGAACTGTGAAAGTCAATAGCCCAAACAGTTACTATGAAGAGTTACATGATGAATTCACGTGAAAATTGGCATTAGCTCATCACGATCCGATTTTTATCATTTCAAATACTTTGGTTGGCGAAGTAGAGCTGTTTCTGCCAACTATTTTTGTTTGCATGTACCTATGCCTCATCATTCCATCTACTCATGGACATCATTCGACACACGATCTAGTAGAATGTCGAAAAAGGTAATGAGAAATTCCGAATGTATTGCAATACCTACCATAACTATTTAAAGTAAACTATGTAAAAATTTAAAAATAAGTTACACTCATCACACAGGTCGCTAAAGTAAAATTAAAGCTACCCAGCTATGAAATGAAACGAGGGATTCAATTTATGTTAGTCATTTCAGAAGTAAGTTAGATTTAGTGGAGTTCCAGATTTAAAAGGTTTAATTTAGATTCCTAATAACTTGTAGTGAATGGAACGCCTCGAGCTTCTACAGTGATATTTAGTACAGTGTTAGTATAGTCTAATTGTTAAAACTTCCTACAATTTTTCAGTTAAATTTATGATTTTGGCTACGTCAATAGTCTGAAACGCGAAAATGAATCGAAACAATGGACCAACACTATATATAATATAGTGTTGAATGTAATATATAGGGAATATAATATGGTGTTGAATATATAATATATTCAGTACATATATAGGGGCTGTATAATATTGAAAAAAATATATATATATTCTAGGCAGGCCTACCTGAAAAATCGTGGAATCCTAGAGTCTTCAGCCATCCATTCGGAGACCACGCCCAGTGAGTTACGATTGGATAAACAAGTCCTAGAACAAAACATTAAGAACTGTTTAATGTAAGAATATTTCGAAAAATATGAATTGGGAAAATAACTATAGTTTCCTCAAGCAATACGTAGCTTTAAGATGTAAGTTGTACATGTCGGATAGATTATGTGAGTACCGTGAAACAGTAACAGTAGACAATTGTTTTGGTTTTGATAAAAAACGCTGCAAATTCTTCCACTGGAGCTTATTATTCAATTGGCTTGCGTTTATGATTTGAATTTCTACTAAGCTTTGGAGTGTGCGTGTTACACAGGTGATAGAGCGATTATTGAATTTCAGGTGATATGCATAGAGCACAAATCTGTTCTCAACCAAAATACCTATTTGGATTGTTCAGTTGATCATATTTGTGTGCCTCCTGAAATTCAATAATCACTCTATCACCTGTGAAACACCCACACTCCAAAGCTTAGTAGAAATTCAAATCATGAACGCTAGCCAATTGAATAATAAAACCCAGTGAAAGATTTTGCAGCGTTTCATGCGTATCAGAATGCTTCGACCCGTGTGTCGGCTACAAAGCCTTTAGAAACTCCGGTATCCACACTACATCACTAGGTTACTGCGATGAAAACATAGACAATAATTTAAAAAAAAAAAAAAAAAAAAAAAAACGCAAATGTTGGCACCATAAATCGGGCCGTATATCGGGAATGGTTTGAGCTACGAACCTGGGAAAGAGCTCATTCGATTCCTCATGAAAAGTTCTTCAAAAAGAGTCCAAATTTAGACTTCGACTTTTTTTGAGGTTTTTATCGATTTTACAAAACTTTGACAACCGTTAAAGGGAACTTTAAATTAAGGGAGAGTGCTGGCTAAAGAATTGAGGCGTTGTCGGACCAATATTGATTTTTCCTGAAAATTTCAGATATTTTGCTCCAGCCGTTTGGGGAAATCGTGCGTACGGCGTACTGCGGACGGACGGAAAAATTTTTATTGCATATTCGGATTCTACACCCTTTGAAACGTAAACCATGAAATTTTCAGGAGGGGTTAGAATTTTAATTATTGAATAATAAACCTAAATTGATGTAAAACAAAATAATAATGGTGTAATACTTGAATCAACTACAATACACAATTGTTGTGTTCATGCACCAGGAAGATAGGATCAACATATTAAAAATTATAATGTTTTGACTACTCTATTGATAACAAAATCAAGGCATCGCTGCGTTAAACGTTTATTTTTAATTTTGCGTCTTTAGGAAAATTATTAAAACTGCTGATGAGAGCTTTCCCGCCATCACCGATATGAGGGTTCCTCCTCTACACACTGATGTGTGATCGTGATCATTTATACAGGCTGTGATATCGCCGTACACTAATAAACTTATCAGCTTTCAGAAAGCGCAGAGATTCATTAGTGAACACTTTCCAATGATTTACCAAGCTCATTTTGAACTTAGTAGAATGCTGGTCAGATTTCAAAAATGAACTTAAAAATCACGTTAGAAAAGTTTTAATTCTGCACCACAATCTTTTGACTAAATTTCCGTTTTTTTTTTAAATTATTTCATTGTATTTATGTTAAACTTAATTTACACATAACTGCATTTTAAAGATTTGCCAAGTATACATTTTATGGCGAATGACATTTTTCAAAATGATATTCCGCTTTGGAATGAAATGTTTGGACTTTCTGTAGTTTTTACGTTATTTCACCGTCGTTTGACAATACATTAGAACGTTTTTGGTAATAACTTTAGGCATACATTTATTAATGCTCTAGTACAAGTGTTTTTGAGTAATATTCTTCTAAAAATATACATTAAACCATTTTGAAGTAACCTTCTTCTAATTTTTAGTGGCATTTTAGGAACAATTTTAATTTTTTTTTCAAAATCCAACGAATTAATCCTTTCTGAGTAGAAACAGAAAGTTGAAACGAGTATATAACTCCTGCAGCGAAGAGAAGTTATTTCATGCAAAAATGTGGCTATAATGTTTATGGCTGTTTTACGGTACATGTACCGTTCTACTCTTTCTACATTCTTCCATTACCAACCTGATATGACTGCCGAGTAGACCAAGTAAGCTGCAAACTGGCATCTTTCGGCAACTGCACCTGACACTATGGTAGCTGTGGTCGCAGCGAATATGAATTGGAAGAACCAATCGACGTAAGAAGATTCCGGGAGTCCGACGCCGGCGAAATGTTGGTAGCCGACGAATGCGTTCCCCTCCCCGTACGCTAGAGGGTAGCCCACCATATAATACGCTAAACAGCATATCACTAAAATGATTGCACAAAAATAAATGAATTCATATTTAGGAACGCAAGAATAGAAATACATTGTAAAATAAGGAGGTGCTGGAAAGGACTTGTTGCCCCTTCCAAGGGATGAGGCGATATGCCTGCAGTACAAGAGGAGACCCCTGAAGCTAAAATGCTTCCGGTTTATACTCATTTATAATGGTTTCAAGAAATTCAAAGGAAACACTATCCGTATCCATCGCACTCCCATGTTTTTCAAAAATTAGTTGGTTGAAGGGAATGGGGCTCTTAATCGAGGAACCCAGCAAGAAAACATATTAATCTCAGTGATAGTATTCAACAGTTATTTCAAGGCGATGAGAGGGGAAGGGTCTTCAGGGTAGTCAATATTAAAGGAAGTTTGGCTCATAACCAAGCTCTGTTACCATATAACAAGGAGGTTACTGCCTATGACTGAAGCGATATTTCTACCACCCTCAGAGTATATTCTAAAGCTAAAACGCTTCAGGTTCATGCTTCAAGAAACGGGAATGAGGAACTATGCACACCCGTCGAATGGCCTGTAGAAATCGACTGCCAACCTCACACGTGGCAAGGACCGAAAATGCGACAAAATGATTATAGGAAAATTAGAGGATTATTAAAGAATTATAGGATAATAGCTGTGCGATTTCAAAAGGGACTTAATCAGAATCATTACAAGAATTCTTGATAGTTTCATTAAAATTAAGCAAAACTGTCGGATTAATCATGGCAATGAGTTTACGATTGCGCTTCTTCACGCTCCGTGATGAAATTTTGGTACTGATAAACCTTTCAGGATCCTCAGGTTCAGAAAACCTAGGGAAGACCGTGTGATGGATATGGATATCCTTCCCATCCCTCCCTCCATCCTGGAAGATCTTTCCCAATTTTTGAAAATGCTAAGCCTGAACATAAAGCTAATGCTTTTTAGCTTCAGGGTTAATCTAGGTGCTACAGGCAAATCGTCTCAGCCCGTGGAAGGAGCAACTGGTCCATTTCATCAGGTTTTTGTCGTAACCGTCAGTTTTCAACAACCATAACAATCGCTACAGATCATCGGATTTCGTAAAACGGTTCTATTTTGTCTCTGGCAAATAGGTAATGTCATGTTTGCTCATACGCAGTGGCCATATTTAATCAATGGAATTCAAATCAAATAAAAGGACAGTCACTTTGTATTAATTCTTCAAATAAGTATTTACGAAAACTCATGTGTGGCATACGAACAGGATCGTATTGGTCCTACTAGCCGTGTTGAAATCTGTGAGTATGATCAAAATTATTCAGAAAGCTGAGAATACTTTTACTTGTAATAGTCATTTTCCAACAGTAAAATGCAATAATTTCAAAAATCGTCATTAAGATCTGGATTTCTTTTATGATGAATTGAGGATAGGTGTTTGAGGTTGACTTCAAATACTCACCCATATCTAGTAAATTTTTCATCAAAATATTCACCGCGTTTTTCGTCCGAACAGCACCAACCTCCAAGCATGCGAAACCTGCTTGCATAACTGTAAAAAAATCACAGTGATGATATATATAGGTTTTATCAACCCATCAGCAGTTGTTACTGCTTCGAGTAGTTTCCTAACTACCCATTTAGGTGTTTGTTAACAAAAGATTTGGATGGATGCAAAATTATACTCGTTTTCTTTCGTTCCAACTTACGAGAAATGAATATGCCATTGGTCATTATGAAAAACTCATCGATGCTTTGTTTCAGGTCATCCAATTCGGCGGTTACATTGCGGACGCTTCCTGCCATATCCCTGCGAAATCATATGTGGTTGTTTCAGTTCGATTCCAAAACAATTAAGAAAATAAAATGAAAGAGGAAAAAGCAAATATCCAGAAAAAAGAACTTTATTATGTGCCGAGTGACTAGGGCAAGAAGCCAGATATCGTTGCCGTCAAGCCAGCTGGGTTTATCATAGTACTGGATGACCAGGTTGTCAGTGGCAGTGTAAACATGGAGGGGACCTCGAAGGCTCAGATAAGTAAATATGATAGGATGGACCGCCTGCGTCAAGCGGTATCTGAGCTAAAAAGAGTGGAGCTTAACACAATCAAGTCATGTTAAGCCGTGTCATGCGCGGAGTGTAGTGCAGGAAAAGTGCCACGGAGTTACCTGAGTCGGGCATCTCGTCAGGAGTGCTTGCTGGTATCACCACCCGCATCCTTTGGGGCTCTAACTTAAATTGGTGGTTATTCTTTGAGTGAATTTCCTTTCATCCCTTCTTCATCTTCGACGATTTCCCAAATCGCTGGGTAAACCTGGTTGTCATCTTAGTTTCACGTTATATCATTTTATTGTTTTTATTTAATATTTCTGCCCCTCCACCTTTTCCAAACTATTTCCTACTTTTCAACCGATTTAGATGAAATTGTCGGGAATGTACACGTTAGACCGTAAATAGTTCCGCTCAAGTTTTACCTCTTGAAAAAAAAAAAAAAAAACGCTGCAAATTCTTTCAATGGGGTTTTTTTATTAAATAGGCTTGCGTTCATGATTTGAATTTCTACTAATCTTTGGAGTGTATGTGTTTCACAGGCGATACAGCGATTATTGAATTTTAGGAGATATGCATAGAGCACGTAAATCTGTTCTCAACCAAAATACCTATTTGGATTGATCAGTTGATCATATTTGAGTGCCTCCTGAAATTCAATAATCGCTCAATCACCTGTGAAACACGCACACTCCAAAGCTTATTAGAAATTCAAATCATGAACGCAAGCCAATTGAATAATAAACCCCAGTGAAAGAATTTGCAGCGTTTTTTTATGGTTCTTAGAATACTTCAACCCGTGTATCGGCTATAAACCCTTGTAGGAGTTAGCTCCAGTATCCACGTTCACTACATCACTAGGTTACTGCAATCAAAACAAAAACAATAATAAACCAAAATAACGCAAATGATGGCACCATAAATCGGGCCATACATCGGGAATGGTTTGAGCTACGGACCTGAGGAAGGGATCATTCGATTCCTCATGGAAAGTTCTTCAAAAAACTCCAAATTTAGACCGCCTTGACTTTTTTTTGAGGTTTTTAGGGATTTTACAAAACTTTGACAACCCTTGAAGGGCACTTTAAATTAAGCGAGAGTGCTGTCTAAAGAACTGGAGCGTTGTCGGACCAATATTGATTTTTCCTGAAAATTTTAGATTTTTTGCTCCAGCCGTTTTGGAGAAATCGTGCGTACGGCGTACGGCGAACGGACGGAAAAATTGTATTGCAGATTTGGATTTTACACCCTTTGAAACGTAAACGATGAAAGAGCGATTACAATGGTTCATTATTGAATAATAAACCAAAAAATTCAAATCAATTTCAACACGTTTTTGTCGTTATTTTACTCGCTGTAGATATAGAACCGCAATACACCTGCAATACGTCAACCCGCCGCTTGAAGGCGTTGATGTCCGTGAACGCGTCCCTTAACTCCTTGTAACAAGCTTAGTGACTACAACCCTTAAGGTATTTGAAACATTTCAATTAGTATTCATGTTTCTAGTACAAAGAACGTATGAACTATACCTAATTTGGCAAATTTTTAAAAATCTTTTTACAAAAATGTGCTGAAAATTGTCTTGGTTCGTATTTTAGGCAACTTTCTCTGGGTTAGATTCAAACTACTCTCTCCCTAAGAATTTCCCTAGTTATCCTTGTAGTATGGTCTATTACCCCACTTTACCAAATCGTTTTTTCCTAAATCTGATTGTTTTCCATTTTGTATTGAACTATCCACAGCTCTATGTGTATATTAATTGTTTCTGCCTGCTACTGATATAGGTACAATCTTGTCCGCGGTCTGCATTTCAAGTTAGTAATACCTTTTGCATTGCTTTTAATACAATTCTTAAGAACACTACTATCAAGTACTTTTTGTTTAAAAGCGTACAAGTAGCTACAACTATCAGGCAACTAGGGATTCTTGTACTGAATAATTTGTAGGTAGTGGTACCCAGCCGTTAACTAAGTTCTTGAAATGTGGTGTGGGGTGTTATAAATAATAGTATTAAATTATATGTTGCCCTAGATCCCCTGATGATGGAGTGTTCCGCCACCCCGAAACGTCGGAATATAAATGAATAACAAAATTCCAGCCTTCATACAACAATACCCCGCTTCCTGGTCGATAATCTATCGTTTAAAATAAGGCTAACAAAATGACAAATAATAAAGTTCTTGAAATGTTTCCTCACTTCCAGCCGGGGAGAAGCACAAGTTCCTGTAAATAAATGAGCTATTACATTTGTTCGGTTGACAACCATCATTTGATGCGATTTAGTATTTTCGTCCAATCTGTTTACACTTTGAATTATCAGACAATCTGGTGAATCACATGGCGGTTAACCAGCTATTGTCACACATTCAACATTGTGCGAGTTACCGGGTTGTATTCTTCTTCTCCGATTCATGTCGCATGCGGGTAATGTGAGGATGCCAAGTTTCATTTCGGTTATAAACGGAACCAACTTCCCAGTTTGACCTAATAAAATACGATTGTCGGACGCGGCCGGGCGAGGGAGGCCTTCCGGAGCAAGTTGGTTCCAGACGACCTTGTCCTTGGTTCAAAACGCTAAACTCTTGTCGGGCACTTATGTGCTTCACAAACTGTTCAACATGTCAGCAATCATCAAAATTACTACAAAGACTTACAAAGAGTGGACGTAATCAAATCCCATCACTTATTCTGTGGATTAAACTAACCTTAGCCATCCACTTTCAATATTGGACTCTAGTAAATCCGATATTTTTGAATACTTCTCAAAACAGTGTTTTTTCGAAAAATTCGATTTGAACGATTAAAGTTCCCAAAACTCTATTTAAATTCTGGTTAAACGCAGTTTTAAACAAAACCCATTCAAGAACCTAAACATGTATTTTGATTAGAGACTAATAGGTAGGTATTTGCAAAAAAAAAAAAAATCTGCCAAGTGGGTGTGGCACTAGGATCCATAACATGACTGTATAGATCATTGAATATTATTGACAAAATCATTCCGACAATCCCTGAAAATTTCATGAAATCATTCATGAACGTTAAAATTAAAGACTTTTAAAATTAAAAAGAAGATTATTTTGCGGACTAAAGAATTGATCCGGCGGTTGAAACGTACATCATTCACATCAAACAAATCCCTGAAAATTTCATCGAAATCGGTCATGAACTCCCGGAGTTATGCGCGTAACAATTATTTCACGTTTGCGCATGCGCAGAGGCTACTATTGATCCGGGGTCATGAAACCTATAGGGGACCATCTACACCCCAACCCGCACAATCCCTGAAAATTTCACCAAAATCGGACTATAACTTCGTGTAGTTTTGCCCGTAACAAGGACTTGCTGATAGATAGACACGGAACCAAAATTGTTCAGAAAGGTTAAAAACGCAAAATGCGAGTGGAATTTTTGATTTTGGAGACAAAAAAGATTTTCACATTTTCCAAAATGAAAACAATGCTTCCACTACCTTGGTAGACTTTACATGCAAGCAAAATGTTTTAAATGTGCCTAGTGAACCAAATGCTGAATACAAAATCAGTTGAGTTTCTAAACTTTAAAATTGAAGAGTTTTTACAGAGAAACTGCAAAAGAAAATGGTACATTTTGCAGAATACTTCTCAACCGAATATTTGTTCGACACGAATTTGAACGATTAAAGTTCCCAAAAACCTGTTTAAATTGTTTGAACGCGGTTTCAAACAAAACTAAGTTAAGTATCCAAACATGTATTTTGATTTCAGATGAATAGGTAAGTATTTAGAAAAAAGTGTCTTTCTTAAATGTGCTCAAGTGCTAAACACAAAATTAGTTGAGTTTTAAAACGTACAAGAAAACTTTAGAAGGAAACTTAAACGGTTGAAGTGGCGACTTTCGCTCCGGAAATGTTCAAAATTTGACGTTTAATGTCCAAGTTTTCACTGATTTGGAAAATGTTCAAATTTTCGACGTTTGAATTATCCAGTTTCCGAATAACGCGTTCAAATGATCAAGTTCGATGTACAACTTCAAGTAACTGACCTGTCTTTCAAAGGATTCGTTCAAATCATCGAAGTATTGAACTAAATGTTGAAAATATCAAATTTTTGAAGTTAATGTCCAAATTATTCAAGTAAAAGTTCAAGTAACTAGGCGATCTTTTCAAGGGTCCGTTCAAACTGTTTAGTTCTCGAATAACGTGTTCAAATTATCGAGCTTTTGAAGTGAATGTTCAAATTACCTATATAGTTTTTAAAGTAAGACTTCCAATAATTGAGTTTTTGAAAGAAATTTTCAAAGGTTTCGTTCTAATTATCGATTCTAAGGGAAGCGTTTAAATTATTGAGTTCGAAGTAAATGTTCAAATTATCGAATTTTCAAAGAAAAAGTTCAAGTAACTTATAAAGCTTTCGAAGGATCCATTCAAATAATATAGTTAAAAAAAAAAACAAAAAAAAACATGTGAAACAGGAACATGTCCAAATTACAGAACTTTTGAAGTAAATGTTCAAATTATCGAGTTTTCAAAGTAAAAGTTCTAACAATATTGTTTTTAAGAGAAGTGTTTCAACTATCTAGTTCACGAAGGGTTCGTTCAAATTAACGAACTTGCAAATCAAAAGTACACAAGTTCAAGAAGCGTTCAAATAATCGATTTATCGAAAGGGCCCTTTACACGAGCGATATTTTATGGCAATATTTGCCGAAAAAAGTATTGTACGATTATTTCAAAGAAGTTGTCCAATCATCGGAAAGGTTGCCGAAGATTGCACGCAATTAATTGCTGGTAGTTGTACAGCATTTAAGGTCCTCAGAGCCCTCTCGGCTACTGTTGCTTCTTGTTGATATGAAGTCCAAGGGGTTCGGAAAATTATTGAGCTATTGTGGCAATTATTCGTAGTATGGTCGTTAGATGGAAGGAAACAACCAATCATTTTGACATTTTCATGTCTTTGCTATGGCACATAAACAAATAACCGTCACGAAAATTGTTCTTCAAAATTGTCTCAGCTATGGTCGCCCTAGATACACAAAAATTATTGACTAAAATTCGATAATTGTAAATACATTCAATATACAATGCTTTGTAAGCATACATACACCCTTCATGAAAATGTCTCAATGTGTTGCGGAATCGTACTCAAGCGTTTGATTTCACCTTCATTCCGCTGAAACCGATTTAAGTGCTCTATGCATATCTCCTGAAATTCAATAATCGCTCTATCACCTGTGAAACACGCACACTCCAAAGCTTAGTAGAAATTCAAATCATGAATGCAAGCCAAATGAATAAAATTGAATTATAAACCCCAGTGAAAGAATTTGCAGCGTTTTCTTCAAGAGCGATTACAATGGAAGAATTCCTTAAGACAGAGCATGCATATCAGAATGCTTCAACTCGTGTATCGGCTATAAACCCTTTTAGGAGTTCACTCCAGTATCCACATTCACTACATCAATAGGTTACTGCGATAAAAAAAAAAAAACGCTGTTGTTTTCGTTTTGATCGCATTAACCTAGTGATGTACTGAACGTGGATGCAATGTTGGCAGCGCAATTCGGGCCATACATCAAGAATGGTTTGAGCTACAGACCTGGGGAGGGGCTCATTCGATTCCTCATGGAAGGTTCTTCAAAAAAAGTCCAAATTTAGGCTGCCTTGACTTTTTTTGAGGGTTTTAGGGATTTTACAAAACTTTGACAACCCTTAAAGGGCACTTTAAATTTAGTGAGAGAGCGGGCTAAAGAATTGGGGCGTTGTTGGACCAACATGGATTTTTCCTGAAAATTTCAGATGTTTTGCTCCAGCCGTTTGGGAGAAATCGTGAGTACGGCGGACGGACGGAAAACTTTTTATTGCAGATTTAGATTCTACACCCTTTGAAACGTAAACCATGAAATTTTCTGGGGGGGGGGGGGGGGGGTTAGACATTCTTTTTTTCAAGAGCGATTACAATGGTTTATTATTGAATAATAAACCAAAAAAGTTTCTTTCCAACATGTTTCAATAGCAGATCCAATGGAAAGTACACCCATTAGCAACCATTATTTGCACCGACCACCAACAACCAGGATTCCGATTCGCAAACATTGTAATTTGCGAAATAGTTCTGGTGTTTGGGTTTAAGCACCAACCACTTTTTTGTTATTCAAATGTATTTCAAGCTGCTGAATGAATCGCCAATAGCTAAAAAGCGCGAAACGATGGCTAGTCGAGTTGTCACTGCAACGCTTGGCCGCATATTTGTATCTTCTATGCTGTTCCGGGGTCTATCCATTCCAATTAACATTTCAAAATATGTTTTTGACATTCGAACGAAGTTCAAGAATAGATCGCTTTCGAATAGAATTTCAGAGGTTAGAACCCAACATTCTCCCCGGCTCAAAAACTGACGCTACAAAATTCTCTTTTATCTAGCAACTTGAGGGACTACCTCCTCTTCACCGTCTATGGCACAAACTGTTTTCGCCCTTGTAAACGAACAAATTGAGCGATTTATACTGTTCAATTTTACTGTACAACACCGAACAATTATTTCTTCGCTACATTTTTGAGTTCATTTCTACTGTACAACCTTTCTAGCGCAATTTTGCAATTAATTGCCTTGTGTTGCGCAACTTTCGTTCCTGAAGTAAAGGTTCAAGTTACTGATTTTTTTGTGGAAGGAATCGCTCAAATCACCGAGTGCACCATGGAAAAAAACCGACCAAATTAAAAATTGATAAGTTTTATAAGAAAATGATATATTCGTGAATTTTAATCGGAATCGATTGCATTTAGTCCCGTCTAAGAAAGAAACTATTCGTAACGTTCATATTAATTGTTTTCGGGTGCCAGATATTCGCATTTGTGTAGATTTTTATTTATTTTAGCTTAGTCATCACAGGTGGTGAACAAAATTTCGCTTGATCAGGGAATAACAGCTATATGTGAGGTCTGTACCAATTGCGTAGCATTGTGTAATGTTAATTGTCAATTCAAATTTAGCATAGTCTTACTTCCACCGTCAGTTTCTCAAGTTCGTGGTTTTCAGCAATCTTGATAGTTGAAGGATGTGCGCACCACGAACCGCTCGCGCGCTTGTGTCTCTGTAAAACCTATTTCAACGACCACCGCATCGAATATTCACATATCTGTCATCAATCAATATGTACCCACAAAAAGACTTACTCGTTGAATTATTTACGTGTCCCTTGAAATCTTGATTATGGAGCCTTCGTGTTTACATGTGGATAGTCGCCCGTTCAAACCGAAACAAAGAAAATATTTTTTTCCAAATCAATTTAATAACCAACGAATAACATAATTCTATTATTGAATCATTCAAAGGAGCTTAATATGGGTCTTGAAAGGGAGGGATAACGAGGCGGCCGAACTCAAAGGGGCACTTGACACTTCGCGTGCCTGGAACGATTTCTCTCCGCGTCAATCATTCGCAGATCGAGTGAAATTTGCGAAAGGGAATACGTTGCAACACTTATTCCACCGTACACTTAATTTCTAATTACGTAACTGAAACGTGTCCGTTACAAATTCCTGTGATACGCTATTCAGGGTTTCCTAGTGTTGACTGGTACGAGGGTTATCCATAAACTTAGTTTCCCAAAGTTGTAAAAATTTGAAAAACGCTTTTGAAAATGAAAAAAAAAAAGTATTTGTACTCAGTAACATTCAACCACTTCTCTACACAATCACTATTTCTATCCAATAATTTTGGTTCATTATTTTCAGTAATGAACTTTCGTAATCTACTAATATAGGCGACTGCCTACGCGAATTCCGTCCAACTATGGAAAATATAATTTAAGAACACAATTGCACGTCCAAGTTTTCAGGAAAGAATGATTTATTAATCAAAACATGCGTTTCATTAAATAAACAAATGAATATCATTAAGGTGGAGGAATATTGGTTTGAATAGAAATAAATTTTTTTCAAGACTTATTTATTTGAGGACCAGAAGGTATTTCATTTCGTCCGTTGAATTTCAATTGTTCTATTCTTGGATTTCTAGGTCGTGCCCTTGCATGCCTGTACCACGGTAGGTATTTTGGTATTCAGCTTTTGTTTCATAGTTAATTTCGTTCCTAATATATCAATCTTTCTGAAATATAAATGGTGCTTTTTTATGGATTCTAGTTCGCAATTACAAGATACGGAGGCCAGAGGTTCCGAGTTGAGATAATTTACCGTAGACTACGTCCAATATACATTGCGATTTGAGTAGAATGGTCATTCCATTGAAGAAATAATCAATTTTCAAGGGAACCTTAACTGTTTTCGTTTTCCCCGTTCAGAGAATCATATCCGTCATGTCTTCTAAACGAAAATTTCAATCCGAATAATTTATAAGACAATTCAAATGGACAATATCAGTCTTGATTATCAAATCATTTAGAAATAAAAGTATAAATATGATGATCACCACTATTAAACACCACCAGAATTTGATCTTAATACTTGTTAAGCATGCACTATATCCGATTTATCGTGACCAATGTACTATTAATATAATTTATCAATTTATTTAAAATAATGTAGTTATATTATAAAGGGTTTACAGTAAGAATTTTTAAAATTTTTGCAGTAGTTTTTGAGTTTAATACAAACAAACAAGACAAAATCAAATCTTTCGTCTATAGAATATTTTCTTGGATTTGCCGCCTAGAGGAATTTCAAACCATAAATCGATTAATTATAAGGGGTTGTCGTGTTCAAAAGGTTTTCAAAACGGTATTTTTGTATATTCAAGAAATGTACGTTGCGAGGCTTCGCTCTGCTTTCTCAATGAGCGTTACCCTTATGTTAGGCTTCCAAGTCTACCTGTCGGTAGTCGATGATTCATTTTCACTTTCCGTGAGATGAAAATTTTTTTCTCAACTAAATTTCAACTTCCTTTTGCAAGTTATGTTTTGGGCCATTGGGTCTGCAAATCCTTGTAACAACTTTCTACTGATTTCATCGGAATTTTGAGTGACCGTGCAGGTTTGGCTGTAGTTTGTCCCATTTGGGCTTCCTTGCCCAAAAATCAATACTTAAGTCTGTGGATGCGCAAACTTAACATTCATTCAGAATTAACAATCTGTTGTTCTGGCAAGAACGGTTACAATCATCGCATATCTATTTCAACAAAAAGGAGGAGTGAAGAGAAGGTTTAAAATATTAAAAATAACTGGGTTCTGTGGTGGAAATTAAGTAATTATTCTCGACTATTGCTAACTAATTATTGAGAGAAGTGTAACAGATAATTTACGACCAAGGTGCTTTTACGGCCGACGCCTGATAAGCTGAAAACGAACGTGGTCGAGCAGTATGTTGTGAGTTGAAAAATGAGTTACTTAGCGGGATTATTTCAGGAATTCCAACTTTATCATAGGGCAATATTAACAATTCTGGGAAATCTTGAATTTATTTATTCTATTGATTTATTGTATTGAATTGATTCGTGGATCATGGATGTTGCCTTGCAAACAGAGTGACTTAAAAGAAAATTCTCTTCCGAAAGAAAATGATGGATTAGGTACGTTGTTGAAACTTAAGACAGTGATGAAATTTAAAGAGGTATTTCTTAGTTACTGATGAAACACCTAGCCCCATATGTACTAGTCCATCATTGGCAAGTAGTGAATCAAGATTTCGAACAAATTAGAAATCTAATGAAGATAAATAGTGAACAGCTATTTAAACTATAAACTTGTAAACTAATAAGAGAAAACCCGTGAGCATTTTATAAACGAAAATGAATGATTTTATGACATTAACAGCCATACGTATCTACCAAGTACATCATTCCATGGAATTGGAATCTAAATTTAAATAATTATTGTGGTGTAAAAATAGTGTTACAGGTCCAATATAAAAATTAGAGGTGAGTGTTACATTATCCAGTTCGGTCGTCAGTTATTATTCAATTGAAAAGTGTAACATGCAAAATGATGTAAATAGACTATTAATCTATCTATTATAATAGATTGGCAGGGTTTTACAAAAATAATTATTTGTTTAAAACCCTGTTAATTATTACACAATGGCATATCATTCCTTCGTCTAGCCCTTCATTACAGATCACTAGCCAATGGATAATTATTAAACGAAGTTTATAAACAATTATATATTGTCTAAATATAATTATTTAAGGTGGGAACCAACCTTTCCGGGTAGTAGAACAAATGTTTGCCAAAACATGTGCGTGCAAAAAAAAAGTGTGCCAAAACTGTCTGTGCAAAAAAATGAGCGTGTGTGCAAGAAAAGTGTGCCAAAATGTACCAAACCAGGAAAAAACGCTGCAAATTATTACGTGGAGATTTATTCTTTCTGCATTAGATATCACTTCAACGTAAATCACTGGTCTGTCTGTGTTAGACGTAGTCTGTGGCATTATCTAAATTCGACACCTCGCTCCTCCATACCTTTCAACCGCAAGATGAAAATACTTGAGTGGTCGCCAGCCTAGCGTTCTAGCTCAGACCTCCCGTTGAACGTACTCTGCAGCTCTGCTATCCAGGCCGACCTGACCGTAGATGACCGATTTTCATTAATGGAAGATTTTTCAAATGGTGAGCAGCAACCCGAGGATTCTGCAGCAACCCGAGTGGTCTCATCGATTCAGGGAACTAATTTCTTTCTTAATACGTTGAGGGGCACTTTCAAAAAGGCACATATCCAAATCTGGGGAGAAAACGCTTTTATCTAAATCAACAAACTACAGTTTCACAAAATGTCATTAAAAGTTTTTGAGATTTCGATTTTTTGACAGTTTAATCCTTAATTATAATCCCTTAGAGTTGATTGATCAAGATGCCGAGATTACTGGCACATCCCGGATAGATGTAGGATTTTCGAGCGAAAATTTTTAAACTTTGGTCCAGTAGTTTTGGAAGGAAATGCTTCGGAAGAGGGACGGACGGATTTTTTTTTTTTTTTTTTTCCTTTTGATTTTGATATCTACTTCTCTTGAAATATAAACCAACAGTTTTTGAGGGGTGCTATTTTTGTTCTTGGTCAATTGGTTATTGAAAATGATAAACCAAAAACTGATCTTCGGGTAATGAAAATCGGGCTTCCACTGCCAGGTAGAGGTATTAATAAGCAGGTTGTGTAATAATAATTTCGATAATGTGAAACAATAAAGCATTGGGGACAAATATTAATAAAATGGGAAAACCTATTTTTGTTTTCAATATTCAATCCTATGGAAAGCTATGCATAGAAGCTTGAATTGCATTTTTCTCTCTCTGTTAGGATTGTCCCACATCCCCTTGATCATTGTAATAGGTCCCTCTCCGTTGGCGAAATCTTGCTTCAGAGGCACGTCCTAAAATGCCATTAAGTTATGAATCGAATGAAACCAAATGGGTAGCTTTAACCGTTCACTGTCCATGACAGCTTCATTATTGACATCGTACCTATACTTGTTCCAATATTAGTGTGAAGCCACCCAACAGGATTCTCTTATACTTACTCTTCATTATACGCGATTATACATTTCTCATTATAAAGTTGCGGTAGTTAAACATTTGACTAGTGCGTCCTCTACGCCTCCCGCCTTAATTTATATTTTAACGTCTTGAACAGGTTGCAAAACGACTTCGCCAAGGTGAAGTTCAAATATCGGCGGAAGGACGAATGCAGACTCAATTCCGGTTGAACTTACCGACTTCTTCCTCAAGGCCGCGCAACCCACAGCAGGCCAAATCCCAAGTCAGCTGTTCAAAATATCATCTATAAATAGTCAAAATCCTTAAGAAAACATAACATACCAACTCAAAGATCCGGTTGTGTTCAATAATCTTAAGAACGAATTTATCGCATTAAATTTACGTTAAAATGAGTTGAAATTTGCCCACTCTGTGGGCACACTTTATTACGATAAACCTTGTTCGAAATAATAATCTTTTGGCCAAACAACAATTTTGGGTTTCTAGTATGAAAGTAGATTTAAATGAAATTTAAGAGCAGTTTTATCGAACGGGTTGTTGGAGCTCTTCAAAAATTCTTTATTGTCATGGAAATCGATATTTGAACGTTTCGCCCAGACAACGTGGGCTTCTTCAGCATGTATTTTCTTACATTAGTTTTGACATTCCTCGGATTCATTAGAATCGTCGTCTACATCATCGAGATCATCTTTTACTGCATGCTGAAGGCTTTGCATATGCTTTGGAGAGGCCTCTCTCCAAAAAACGTTGTTCACCTCCCATTGATTTTTTTTTTTTCTTTCAAAATTGGCTTCAAGGCAAACATCATAAAACTGAACATACCCAACCAATAGGATATGCAAAGCCTTCAGCATGCAGTAAAAGATGATCTCGATGATGTAGACGACGATTCTAATGAATCCGAGGAATGTCAAAACTAATAAGTTTCATGGCCCCCGGATCAATAGTAGCCTCTGCGCATCCGCAAACATTAAATCCTTGCTACACGCATAACTCCGGGAGTTCTGGGCCGATTTCGATGAAATTTTCATTGATTGTTCGGTTTGATGTGTAGATGATCCCCTATAAGTTTCATGGCCCCCGGATCAATAGTAGCCTCTGCGCATCCGCAAACGTTAAATCCTTGTTACACGCATAACTCCGGGAGTTCATTAGTACTGATTTCGATGAAATTTTCAGGGATTGTTCGGACTGATGTAAAGATGGTCCTCGTGAGTAATAAAGAGAGAAATAAAGTTTTAGCCTCGAGCTTGATTGAACGAAGTTCTTTAGTCGATAATAATTTTCAATGATCTATACAGTCATGTTATGGATACGAGGAAGCCATGTGCCACACCCACTTGGCAGACGTTTTGAGGTTTTTAGGGATTTTACAAAACTTTGACAACCCTTAAAGGGCACTTTAAATTAAGTGAGAGAGCTGGCTCAAGAATTGGGGCGTCGTCGGACCAACATGGATTTTTCCTGAAAATTTCAGCTTTTTGCTTCAGCCGATTGGGAGAAATCGTGCGTACGGCGGACGGACGGAAAAATTGTTATTGCAGATTCGGATTCTACACCCTTTGAAACGTAAACCATGAAATTTTCAGGGGGGGGGGGGGGGGGTTAGATTTTTTATTTTATTTTATTTTTTTTTCAAGAGCGATTACAATAGTTACGAATTCAATGGCGATTGAATAAAAAACCGAAAAGTTGATCAACCATAAACTACAACATTGAGAGATTCTGGCTCAAAATTATGGTGTAAAATGTACGTGAAGTCAATAAAGTGCATCAAAACCCTTGAAAGCTCATCTAAACCAGATGAAAAACTATAGAAATCAGGTTTGTTAGAACGATCTATATGCACACGGACCACCAAACACGGAACGGAAATTGTTCAGAATGGTCTCAAATGCAATTGGGAATGAAAATTTTGGTTTTGGAGAAAAAATTGTCATCTCCAGCAATTGAAAACAAAGATTTCAATAGCTATGAGAGATCGGGAAGCAATCGTAAACTTTCATGGAATTTGTAGCATTTTTATGCAGGATATCAACATGATCCAAACAGCCTAATATCGATTACTGGATGATTTGATTAGAACAATCATGTTTTATTGGATTTGGTAAACTATTTGCCCCTTTCAAGGTCTGAGCCGATTTGCCTGCAACATCCAGAGAATGCTTCAAAGCTTGAGGGTTAAGCCCAGTTGCAACGGTTTCAAGAAATGGGAAGGTTGAACTTTCCTTGTCCAGCAAACCCGCATGGGCTATCAAAAAGTAGAGCGAAGAGGCTTTATAGGAGGCAAAGACCTCCAATAGGCAGGGCATTTATAATTTTCAAAGTTAAATATTTAAAAAGTATTGCCCATTGTCGGGAAAGAGGTCTTAGGTATGTCGATATTGGATGACCGTACTGTTTTATGGCGTCGAGGTGTGGGGAGGACGATATCTGGATGACCTGGAAGTTGTTCAGAGTGGTTTTCTGAAGCTCCTTCTCAATCTGCCCTATTCGACGCCAGGACACTACCTGAGACTGGAGACTGGCAGATTAATGTTGAAGGTGAACATTTTCAAAAGAATGCTGACTACTTGATCAGAATTAAGACAATGGGTGCAGACCGTTTCCCAGGAATGTGCCTAAAAGAGTTGATGAAACTGGACATGAAGAGCTGCAACAGGCCTGATTTGAATTGGGCTTCCCAGCTTCGTGGGCTAATGGTCAGTTTTCATCTGGCAGATGTCTTAGAAATTAAAAGAAGGCTGACAGATATCATTGAGAGATGGGAGAACCACTGGTTTAGCGTCGATGTCGAAAGCTGTCTTAACTCACGCTACAACACATATTTCCCGAAAATATGTTCTTTCGGCTGAGCTACCGCCTCTTACATAGGGAGAGATAGAGGAGATATGGAAAGAGTGCTGGCACAACTGCGACTAGGCTCCAAAAAGATATTGAGGATCTATTTCAGGCGAAATCTTCATGTACTGGATGGCTTGGCAATGTGCACGAATTGTAACAGGGGGGAATTCGAGACACTAGGCCATTTTTTACTTCTTTGCCCCTTGCACAAACCGTACAGAGCATTTTACCTGCCAAATTACTTAACTTGTGGAGGAGACAATACGATCCTAATAGAAGATGTGGAGGATACGCTGGTGCAGTTGTTGACATGAGAGGAAGAGTTTGGGAAATTTTCAGCACTATTTAATTATTGTATTAACTCTCTCAAGCTGAGAGCATTTTCTTTAAATCACACTTTGTGTTTTTTTTTTAAACTTGTTTTTTTTAAAATATTGTATAGTGGCTCGCTACTTTCTTTATAGTCTCAATTATAATGTAATATGATGTAATGTAACAGGTTAATGTTTTTAGTTCTAAGGATCAATTTAAATAGGTAATAGAGTCATTCTCATTAATGTATCCAGCAGAAATTGTTATGTTCCGTTCAATTACCCCAATGTATTTGTAGCAACTCATTGCAATAATTGTTTCTTATGCAAATAAAATACAAATTGAAGAATATTGGATGAAGATAGGTTCATAACCAATCTCTGCTACCATATTAAAGAACATGATGGAATAGACTTATATCCCCTCCCAAGGACTGAAGCGATAAGGCTGCAACACCTAAACCTAAAGACACGCTATACGTGGTTACCCTTGAAACTAAAAAGCTTGAGGTTTAATCTCAGAATTAGCAATTTCATGAAACGGGAAGGCAGAGCTATCCGTATTCATTATATATTTCATTCAGTGTTCGACTTGAAAGAAATTTCGATGGATTTCCTGCTAGAAGTTCCTTCCGCGGGGGCTTGGAAACGGAGGAAGTGGGAGCGGAGCCGGCCGAGAGGGGAGTTTGACGGCGATGGCCAACCCTGAGGCTCAGTGCTCTTCCCGCGGCTTCCTCCAACGCTTGCCAAAACCCCCCCGAGGTACGGAAAAACAAGAATTTTCATTTTTCTTAACAGGGAAATCATCTGGTGCGAGGCTTTTCACTATTTTCCTCCTTTTGTGCACAACGTGTGGACGGCATGTTTCGTAAAAATAGTCAATCAGCATGATCGTATGAGGACCTCAGTGCACTTTTTAGTACCTATATGTTAATTTTGAAATTATTAAAAATCGGAGCAGTTTCGGATCAAGTAAAAATTTCATAGATATCCAAATTTTTCTTAATAACATTTTTACGTGCAAATTTTTGGATTTTAACTCATTTTCTCAACAAAATGAGACTATGGCTCCAAATTTTTGAAAATAAAGCTCAAACTTATGCTTGAAAAGTATTTAAGATTGACTAAAAGTTTCTTAAAAAAATAATTAAAATTGCAATTTTTTTTTTCAAATTCAAATTCTCCCTTTCCATGAAACTCCATCTCCATAAAACGAAAATCAATAATGAGAAAAACTATTTGAAAATTCACTCATATCTTCACGTTGCATGGCTGGAACATTAAGTACAACTTGTTAAGAA
Source organism: Creontiades dilutus (assembly GCA_031894815.1). NCBI lineage: Eukaryota > Metazoa > Arthropoda > Insecta > Hemiptera > Miridae > Creontiades > Creontiades dilutus. The sequence continues at coordinate 796,846 of JAVIWC010009153.1, read as the reverse complement.
TTTCCATCATTTAAGCAAATTTTGTGACGAGGGAGTTTGTATGTTAACTTAGTCGTTGAATATTTTAATCGTCTCTTTTTAATGTTTTTACAAGTAGCACTTACAGCAGTTTACTTTTAGTATTTAAAAAACAAACATTTGTAAACTACAGAAACACACTCTACCAGACTTTGTTGGATACGTTTTCTGATGAAAATTCAGAGAAAAATCCAAGTCCGCCCAATTTTAGATATTTCATGCGATTAAATTCAGGGGGGACCATCAAATTATTTGTGCAGGTTTTAGGAGTTTCATCATACATCACAGAGTAAGTTGTAAGCAGTTGATTAAACTTCCAAGTGTAAAATTACTTCTCATATTACTTAAAAGCAATGAATATAAGACACTTAACATGAATGTCATCCATCATGCATTTATTCATTTGGCCTCCATCTAACAAAGATATTCACACATCAGGTTATTGATTTGTTTATCTTAGAAAAATAACCAATCGCTTTAACTACTTGAAACGAGAAAAAAAGTTCCTCAGCTTCAATTGCACATTTTGAGAAAAACCAAATGGAAATCGTAGAAGTTATGCCTACGTTGTGCCGAAGTATTATAGACGCTACAAAGCTAATGAAACTGATATGTTATTATTAAATCGTCATCTTCGGATTGACTTTCAAATCATTCATTTATTTATTGGCACGTTACAAAGAAAAATCTACAAAATAAAAATTACCATCAATGAAATAAACCATTGAGTATCAAAAACTAAATTCAAAGAATTTGTGTCCCTCCGTGGAGTTGCTGCAATCCAACTTGGTTATGACAGTGATACTATAAATTCTTAGAAAAGGTAACTACTATAAATTACCAAAAATTTAAGATTAATTCACAAAAATTAGGCAAGTTATCACTACTTCTGCATGGCTGTTCTTGTATCCTCTCGCATAGGTATATCTTAAATATCTTGTGTCAAAACTGCGGACATCAATTTTATGATTATATAGAAAATTTAAGGCGACAACATATGCAATCCTCCTATTATTTCAAGGTTGATTTTGGGCAGTCTAATGTTGGTCATATTTGTATTTCTCGTGGAACCAACCCGAGATAAATTGCAATTATTGCTATAGTCAATATCAGTCTTGAAAACATACAAACATAATTTTAAAATAAAAATTTCCTTTTTTTTCAAGAATCCCATTTCCTTATAGAGTAAACTCGATGAATACATACGAGGCTTATTTAAAATTATTCTTAATATAGTATTATGTACAATGTGCAGAGGACGAAGGGAGCTTTTACGAGTGCTTCCCCAAACCAAAATTCCATACCTAATAAGAGAATAACATGAACCGAAATAAACCATTTTCAATAACCTCATGTTTGCAAATTTGAGTTATATGAAACGACTAGGGTAAGAGGAATTATTCTAAATCGTTTTACTTTTGTGCTTGCGTTAAGTGATTGATTCATGAGCGATGTAAATGACGAGGCACCATCTGCTGCTTAACCCACATATTTCCTGAACATATCATAATGATGTGTTCGAAACATGAAAATCTCAAGACAGACAGACAGATTCAAAACCTAAGTTGTTCAGAATTGAGGAAACGTAAAATTCGAGTGGAAAGTTGGATTCAAAATAAAACAAATACCTACACTGCCAAGGAGATGGCACTGCAGCTTCCTCGTTACAATCAAAGCGACACCATTATAAAATACGGCTGTTTCAAGAATTTCACGTTGGCGCATGCGCTGAGCGTACCGCTGGTTATATTGAGATGAAATTCGTATGGGACCTCAAGAGGCTTTTTCCGCATATTCCTTCAAAATATGGGCTAAATTCATGCAAAATTGTGGATGTTATGGCTGTAACAAAGAAATGCGGACAGACAGACAGACAGAGAGACCGACAGACACGGAACCAAATTTGTTCAGTAGGCTATGAAACGCAAGATGCGAGTAGAAATTTTGGATTCGGACAGCTCCCGAAAGTGAACACAAGGCTTCCGCTGCCCCGCAGACTCGGAAGCAGAATTATGTCAAGCTGGGTGCGACTCATAGCTTTCTCGTTGAGATACATGAATTTAGAGATCATTAATTTTTTTTTAATAATCTCGAAAGATTCCTAATGTGAAAAGGTGTGGACTTTAATTTTGTAACAACGATTCACTAAAGAAAATGTATCAGGACATTTACTCTCAAACATTTTTTTTTTCGGTGGAGGTGAGGAAATTTTTGAGATCCTTAGGTGGAAATCGGATCTCCTAAGATACCCAAAAGGGACCGCACTTTGGGTTATGTGGGATTCAAACCCACTAAAACCTCACCTTCCATATCCCACGACGAAACTCAGCCTGGGACTATTTGACACATTACTTCAGGCTATGATTACCACTTCAGGAACCCTCAAACGCCTTCAAATGGGTGGGTCGACGTATTGCAGGTCTGCCCAGCGTTAATTCTCTATGGAGTGCAGTAACAATGCGGTCATCTTGAAAATGAAATGAGATTAAACCATTTTTCCCAGACTGTCCTTTAAAATTAAGGTAGAACGGAAGACCAGATCAAATGTTTGACGGAAATTAGTTTGCACATTGATTGACCAGTAATGAAACCCATGCAAAACCATCCACAGCCGAACTTGTAGTTTTCCGGGAAAGATCATCAAAATTGAACAAACGGACTAGCTAGTTATAAGAATATTACTTTCGCGCTGTAGCGCGCAATTAAATTGAGCTGAAATTGAAATGCGGTTATTAGAATGTTTTGCTCTAACTATTCTCTAAATTCGAAGGGGGATCCGACCAATAGGAGGTGAGCTGATGTTGCTTGAAAGATTTTAGTTGTATGCATGCTGAAGTTTATATAGCAATGGAACTTATAGGTGAGAATTTAAATATTCTCCCCGAAATCTCTGGAAATCCCTTCAAAATCGGATGACAACTGTGAGTGCGAAGATTGTTAAAAGATGTGCGGGCACACGGAAACACGAGTCAGGCAGACACAAATCGAAAGTGGTTTAGAAGGGCCTATACAACAAAAAGCGAGTACTACTTTTGATTTTGTCGAAAAAAAAAAGAATTTTGAAACTCAGAAAGTGAAAACGCGACGAGTAGGTGGACCTGGAAGCAAAATCCTTTTGATAGCTAGGTTCACCAAAAACAGTGATAACTAAACATGCACCAATGTTTTTGTTTCTTTGCAATTCATTCGTGATGTGCATATTCGATAAGAATTTTCGTTCCTAGGAAGTTTGAAAGATAGATTTTCAAAGAGTCTTCCATTCTGAGTGGAAGCTGCTAAACTTTTTGGCGCTGGGTCAACTAAATTGTAACGAACTTCCTATGTCAATTGTGAAAAGTCCACTTGTTAACGAAACGTCCATCTATGGAAGGTGAATGAATTGTCCTTCATGCCGCCCTCACGCGATGCTAACCAAGAATCGGGAATCCCCAATCCACAGGTGATATCATTTCCTCACTATCGCGGTAAATTTACTAAATTCAATTCATTATTGTTTATAAACTTTTGTCGCCCAATATACCTGCTATTCTACCAGTTCATCCCAGCTTTCCGTTTTTGACCGTATTGTCAATCATTCTCAGATTTATAAAATATAAAAAGAATCGTAGGATTGTGTTTTATCTAATCCATTTCACTTGTTTGGATATGAACCTGATTTCTGATGATTGTACAACTTGTTGGTAGGTGGAGCACCGGTATTTTGTATTGATAGCAATAGATTTCTGGTTGAATGATGATTGTCTGCGGCAAATACTTCAGTAAAACACAAATAAAACACTAAACGGCTCCAATTTGCATTAATAATAGATGTAAATAAACAATTATGTGCTGTTTTGGTCAGCATTTTACTTTTTTTAAACTTATTCTGAGAAGTCTTTTGTGTTGAGAACAAGAACTATTGAGAATCATCAATGGCCACGGAATTTGAAGTAATGGACTCGCTAAGCTCAATGCAAACCAAATTTGGGTGTTATATGTGCTTATCAGTTAAAATATGGTTCCAAATCAACTAGCAAATACCCTTCACGTACGAATGAGTAGGTCGTAGATTCCATTATCCGATCTGAGAAACAACAACGGTTTGCTGAGACAGTTCGCGCTTACTTACGTTCTAACAAGAAAAGATCTATCGAAAAGTTAAGGAAAATCGATGACATGTTCGTAAACCTCTTGCTTTATTATGACTGTTGAGGGACCGTGAAGTTTGGCCGACGGATTTTTCCGCCTCACGCTCCTGGATATGTTATCGTGATATCACTGCAGAGCAGCCTTGTGAAAAGACAATACCTGAGAAATCATGGACGACGTCCTCATTGTGCGACTCGGTGAAGATGATGACATTGATGACAACGATCGATGTTTGTCAACGATATACTCATAGATACATGACAGTTTTCGTCGCGGCATATTAAAATCAATGTACATGCATGCAAATCTGACTTGATGTGCAAAAAGATTACTGTGCTTAAACAGAATTGGACGCAGGATGCTCTTCTCCTTCCCTACCTTCCCATTCCCTGTCACTTCCTCTCTCCTCTTCCTTGCTCCCGATTCTGGAGGGAAAATGGTTGGATAGAGAAAGTCTTGATTTACTGGCCACGTTTTTGATTTGGGAAATCGTCACTACACCATTGAATCTTGAAAACTAAAAACAAGCAAATGGCAAATTTCATACACTGTTATGCAGAACGGAAAAATTAGCTAAACGCTGGAAACCAGAAGACAATAAAGTAGATAGGACTTAAGTTAATCAAGAGAATGCGATTAATGAAGAGGAGATTGGTGTAGGGGAGAGAAAGGAAAGAAAGGAACATGATACTTCGAAATCTGACTTGAGAATGGTGCATCGAAAACTGTTTAACTCTGTAAAACGACAACTACCTACTACAGCTAGTAGGCAATGAATGCTTTAGTCACCCCTTCTAATACCTGAGGCGATATGCCTGCAACACAAGATACCCCTGATGTCAAAAAGCTCTAAGTTTATGATCAGGCTTAACAGTTTCAAGAAATGGAAAGGGTGAGCTATCCATATACTCGTACATCTCATGGTCTTCCTTAGGTTTTCTGACCGTGAGATCCGCGCGATATATTACATACAATTATTTTGTTTCCCTGAAAGTTTTATTTTCATCGAAATCTCGTAATGGTGTATGCTGAAACCCAATTTAAAACCCTCTGCCAGGGTTAATGTCAACATTCCAATGATGACGAAACTATCTGGAATTAGCGAGTTCCCACCTATAAAGTCCCTCACAAAATTTCATAGCAGTAAACCCATCGAAACATAATTTTCAATAATTTGTTCACATTTGTTATCAATTAATTCGATTTATCTGTCTATGCACTAAGTGAGATTGGCACTCAACGTTTCTCTATAAATTCGGTGGTTATGGATAGCTCACGCTTCCCTTTTCCTTAAACTACATAAACCTGAAGCTTTTTAGCTTCTCAGGAATCCTTACGGTTTTGCGGACTTATCGCCTCAGTTTTTCGAAGGGGAAACTGGTCCATTCCACCATCTCCTTGTTACGTGGTAGTAAAATGTGGTTGGCAGTTTCAAGAAACGGGAAGATGGAACTATCCTAAGCCATCACACCAACAATAATAACTTTGGTGTAGACTAGAAATATGCAATTTTGGTTTATTATCCAATAATAAACCATTGTAATCGCTCTTGAAAAAAAAAATTTTAACCCCCCTGAAAATTTCATGGTTTACGTTTCAAATGGTGTAGAATCCAAATCTGCAATAAAAAATTTTCCGTCCGTCCGCTGTACGCTGTACGCACGTTTTCTCCCAAACTGCTGGAGCAAAAAGTATGAAATTTTCAGGAAAAATCCATCTTTGTCCGTCGATTTCCCAATTCTTGAGCCAGCTCTCTCACTCAATTTAAAGTACCCTTTAAGGGTTGTCAAAGTCTTGTAAAATCCCTAAAAACCTCAAAAAAGTCGAAGCGGCCTAAATTTGTACTCTTTTTGAAGAACACTCCGCGAGGAATCGAATGAGCCCCTCCCCATGTCCGTAGGTCAAACCATTCCCGATCTATGGCCTGATTTATGGTGGCAACATTCGCGTTATTTTGGTTTATTATTGTTTTTGTGTTGATATCAGTAACCTAGTGACGTAATGATGTAGTGATGTAGTAATGTGGATACTGGAGTGAACTCCTAAAAGGCTTTGTAGCCGATACACGGGTTGAAGCATTCTGATATGCATGAAACGCTGCAAATTCTTTCACTGGGGTTTATTATTCAATTGGCTTGCGTTCATGATTTGAATTTCTACTAAGCATTGGAGTGTCCGTGTTTCACAAGTGATAGAGCGATTATTAAATTTCAGGAGGCACACAAATATGATCAACTGATCAATCCAAATAGGTATTTGGTTGAGAACAGATTTACGTGCCCTATGCATATCTCCCGAAATTCAATAATGGCTTTATCACCTGTGAAACACGCACACTCCAAAGCTTAGTAGAAATTCAAATCATGAACGTGAAAGAATTTGCCGTTTTTTATACTTACTGAAATGAATTCTGGAAGACCCTTACTCTTCTTTACTAATCTGTTCTTATTTGTATAAGTGGAAGCGTTTTTCTGCATAAACCCAAGATAACTGCAGTTTTTTGTATCAATTACCATCATGTATATGTACTGTAGGTTTATAGGCCAGCTAAACATTTGGGTCAGGCGTACGAACAAACAGATTTTACAAATCGCTATCTATGTGGTTTCCTGTAAGAATAAGATGGCACGTTAAATCCCAATCGCATATTTCAGCGTCATACATCAATCAATTCTAAGGAATAATATTTAAGGGTCGAAACATTAAATAATCGAAATCTCAGAAACGTTCGATGGATTGGGGTTGTTTTAGTTTAATTCGGATAGAAATTAGTTCGGTGAAGGAGACCACTGAGTATGGTGGATACTCTACTATTCTACCTATCTACAGTCCGGTGATCTGCGTAGGAGGGCTGTCCTTTGTGTGATTGTTGTAATGTTTTTCAAATTTGATGTTTGGAGAGGGTGAATCTCATGTCTTGACATTAATAAGAAAATTAAGGTGATAAACTCTTCAAATCGGAAAAAATGATACGGCTAGAATATCTAAGAAACGGTTACAATTTTAATCACTCCGAAGTCTATAGTAATGTTGACGATGGACTTGTTGTGAAACTGGATATGGATATGGCGTAGTGCTTACGTTGTGCCGACACCGACCTCCAGAAAAAATAAGAACAGGGTCAACGATCAGATCGAGACAACGAAGTTTCTTGTTGTAAAAAAATTATGATTAAAATGAACTACAGTTAAATGTTGTTTATGGTTTGTATCAATATTGCTTAGACTCAGTCCTTATTGTGAACAAAGAAGTACAACGATGAAATTGGAATCCTTGGAGGGGGAAGGAGGAAAGCAACAGAACTGTGGAAAAGTTACTGACAATATCCAGGCTTTAACGCTCCCAAATCAATTTGGGAAAGTTTAAATTCATCCCTTTCTCTCTCATTCTCTCGCACGCTCTCTTTAATGATATAAAATTTGCTCCAACAATTATTTCGAGAACAAATCGGAATCTTATGAAACATTTTTCAATTCTCACAGAATGTGGTATTATTTTTCCCAGCGTAGAGCTATTAAAAGCTTCCTAAGTAGGGCTAGAAATGTCTGACCATTGGCAGAAATAGAAAAAACTCATGATGTTTCATCTGTTAAGTGTTCTTGTAGATTTTGAGCTCTAAATAACTTCCTTTTCTAAAGCAATACGACAGAAAAATTAACGTCGACCTTAAAATGTGTCTGGACTTGTTTTGTCATATTAAACGCTGCAAATTCTTTCACTGCAAGTTTATTATTCAATTTCATTCATTTGGCTTGCATTCATGATTTGAATTTTACTAATTTTGGAGTGTGCGTGTTTCACAGGTGATAGAGCTATTATTGAATTTTAGGAGGCACACAAATATGATCAACTGATCAATCGAAATAGGTCTACGATAACCGATATGTGGACCGATTTACGTGCTCTATGCATATCTCCTGAAATGGCTCTATCACCTGTGAAATACGCACACTCCTCAAAAGTTAGTAGAAATTCAAATCATGAATGCAAGCCAAATAATAAAATTGAATAATAAACCCCAGTGAAAGAATTTGCAGCGTTTCATGCATATCACAATGCTTCAACGTCAAGTCCACATTTTGGCCGCCTTGATTTTTTTGAGGTTTTTTAGGGATTTTACAAAACTTTGACCACCCTTAAAGGGCACTTTAAATTAAGTGAGAGAGCTGGCTAAATAATTGGGGCGTTGTCGGACCAACATGGATTTTTCCTGAAAATTTCAGATTTGTTGCTCCAGCCGTTTGGGAGAAATCGTGCGTACGGCGTACAGCGGACGGACGGAAAATTGTTTATTGCAGATTTGGATTATACACCGTTTGAAACGTAAACCCTGCAATTTTCAGGGGGTTAGAAATTGTTTTTTCAAGAGCGATTACAATGGTTTATTATTGAATAATAAACCAAAAATCATCTCTTTAATTTTACCGATCGCATCAGATGATATAATTGCAATGTCAGTATCGTTTAAAAGAATCATTTTTTAAATCAAGTTTATAATAATTGTTGTTTTAAGTGTATCTGTGGACTGCTGAAGCGTAGGTAGGTATTTGAATTTACCCCATTGATTTTCAGTGTGTCGACTAATTGTATGAGATCTTTCCTAAACGATCTACGACGTGGAAACTGATTGAAGCATGAAAGAGTCAATTACATTGTCCGGAGACACAATGATTTGCAGAAGGACCCTTATGGCTGATGTCTTTCCTAATTGATTTACGGTGCTGAACTGTGAAATGAGCTGTTTTTAAGGAATCTTAAATATTTACAAATACAATGTGTAGAACTGTTTTTCGATAATGTACCGTTGACCAATTATCTACCCGGAATGCAAATTTTGTACAGAAATAATAAACCTTTACGTTTCCGTATACCCAGAGTGGAGAATCCATTTGCTGAATGAAACCTGTTTATCTGTAGATAAACCATTTTTCATCTAACCTACATACTATCTGAAGACTTCATCGAAATCTGACGGAAGCGGCTGTAGTTAAACCCCAAATTTTGTCGACAGACAGACAAAAGGACCGGTAGACAGATACAAAACTTGTTATAAATGGTTTAAAACGCGAAAGGTTTATTTTGGCGAAACAAATCAATCCTTCTGCCAAAAGGTGAAACAATGCTTCTTCCAGCTGCAGGTGAACTCGGAAGTAATACAGTTACCTGGCGGTAATTATGAGTGTTTCAAAGCTTGAATGAAGCAGCGTGTTTATGGAGAGAATTTGACGTCACGACGTGTCATCAACTCTCGTCACTCGATGGAGGCTTGGCGGCGGAAATGACGGTTGACGCTCCGTATACAAACTGGCTCACCGTTGTTATAGCAACATCATAACTCCAGTCCATGGGCCGAGTCCCAAAATGATTATTCATTTTAAGGGAAGTTGTGAAATTGAAGTACTTTGAAAATTTAGTTTAAAAACTCGGCGCTCCGCTTCGTACCTGCTTTGAGCCTTAGTGGCTAACATCACAATACATGGAACATGTTTTTAGCTTCAACTTGTTCCTCTTTCTCTCTATGTTGTCTGTAAAAAACAATGAACTTTCGAAGAAAAAGAATTTTACTGTTTAATAAGAATAAATTTGTAATTGAGCGGTTTACCCACGATGGTAACTTATATGATGTAGGTATTTTTCTATTCCGGTGAGCGTCTACTCTAACGAACATGACAACCAAGTGACAATAAGAAAACAAGCGGCATTGTTTACTACATCTACATAATAACATACATAAAATTAAATCACGACATAAATACCAACAACAAGTACGCAAGGCCTGCGTGATAAATCGAGAGCTTTCCAACGAATGGAGAACGATTTTCGTCCGTCGAAAACTGAACAACTTTCATTTCCGTAGAAACAGCTCGGTTGTACGTGAAAACTATCAGAACAATTTCGTGACACTTTCTGTATAACGGTTTCTGTATAACGCTTTTTTACTAGATAGGCCCGGCTAAAAACATGTTCCATGTTAAAAAAAATAAAAAATTATTGTTTGTTTTATAAACGTAACAATTATGAAAAATCCTGCAAAATAGTAGAGAAAAAACCTCCTAATAACATGGAACATGATGCAAGAACAGCTCAACAGCTGATCTGAGTAAATATAACAAACCATATGGTGCACAATACATTGATTTAAATGAAGATAATAATATCGCGTTCAAGTTCTTGACTGCTATTATTGTATCTTTTGAAAATTCTCCAAACTCCACCCCTTATCTATAATTGCGGAGCGTCCAGTCAAAAGCAAAAAACGCTGCGAATTCTTTCACTGGGGTTTATTATTCGTTCATGATTTGAATTTCTACTAAGCTTTGGAGTGTGCGTGTTTCACAGGTGATAGAGCAATTATTGAATTTCAGGAGGCACACAAATATGATCAACTGATCAATCCAAATAGGTATTTTGGTTAAGAACCGATTTACGTGCTATAATAATAATGAACCCCAGTAATAATATTGAAAAATATTTACCTATACATTATCAGCGTTTCATACATATCAGAATGCTTCAACCCGTGTGTCGGCTATAAACTACAAGTATTCACATCGGCTATCACTCCAGTATCCACATTCACTACAACTCGACGCTATCAGCCGGACATCACTAGGTTACAAACAAACAATAATAAACCAAAAAACGCAAATGTTGGCACCATACATCGGGAATGGTTTGACCTACGGACGTGGGGCGGGTCTCATTCGATTCCTCATGGTATGTTCTTCAAAAAGAGAATACATTTAGGCCGCTTCGACTTGTTTTGAGGTTTTTAGAGATTTTACAAAACTTTGACAGCCCTTAAAGGGCACTTTAAATTGAGTGCGAGAGCTGGCTCAAGAATTTTGGCGTCAAGATGGATTTTTCGTGGGGCGTACGGCGGACGGACGGAAAATTTTTTATTGCAGATTCAGATTCTACACCCTTTGAAACGTAAACCATGAAATTTCCAGGGGGGGTTAGGATTTTTTTTTCAAAGCGATTACAATGGTTTATTATTGAATAATAAACCAAAATTTGCAATATCAAATTTTCCGTCCGTCCGCCGTACGCCGTTCGCACGTTTTCTCCCAAACGGCTGGAGCCAAGAATCTGAAATTTTCAGGAAAAATCCATATTGGTCCGACAACGACCCAATTCTTTAGCCAGCTCTCACTTAACTTATAGTGCCCTTTAAGGGTTGTCAAAGTTTTATAAAATCCCTGAAAACCTCAAAAAAGTCAAGGCGTCCTAAATTTGGACTTTTTTTGAAGAACTTTCCATGTGGAATCGAATGAGCCGCTCCCCAGGTCCGTAGCTTAAACCTTTCCCGATGCATGGCCCGATTTATGGTGCCAACATTTGCGTTTTTTGGTTTATTATTGTTTTTGTTTTGATAGCAGTAACCTAGTGATGTAGTGAATGTGGATACTGGAGTGAACTCCTAAAAGGCTTTGTAGCCGATACACGGGTTGAAGCATTCTGATATGCATGAAACGCTGCAAATTCTTTCACTGGGGTTTAGTATTCAATAATTCATGATTTTAATTTCCACTAAGCTTTGGAGTGCGTGTTTCACAAGGATAGAGCGATTATTGAATTTCAGTAGGCACACAAATATGGTCAACTGATCAATCCAAATAGGTATTTTGGTTAAGAACAGATTTACGTGCTCTATGCATACCTCCTGAAATTCAATAATCGCTCTATCACCTGTGAAACACGCACACTCCAAAGCTTAGTAGAAATTCAAATCATGAATTATTGAAAAATAAACTCCAGTGAAAGAATTCGCAGCGTTTTTGTATACTTCCCGCATTCTACAGCAATATCAAGCTTATAGATTACCTTACGGACGTACTTTACGTTCTGATTTACCTTCTCGGCAATGCCCATTTTCCCTCCTTCATGGTTTACATCCTCAAAGCTGACTTGAGATAATGAGGGGCTTAATGAAGTAAGGGATCACCCAGGGCTTCATCCTGGTTAACGAAGCCTAACATTCCCGTCGTGGTCCTATAAATTCAATTAATTCTTGAAAAGCGACACCGCTTGAAAACTAATCTTTTGAAAATCCATAGGAACACCTCCTGGTGTATTAGGCTTAACTATGATCTGTAGTAAACTAAATTTTAAACTACCATCTACGAGTTGAATAGTTGCACCGACTGACTAGCATATGAAGAAAAAGGAGTTGAGGGTCTTTTCGCAAAACTGCCCTCTTTCGGTCAAAGTGTGTTAAACATCTAATTTTGCATTGTTTGGAGATCTGTTTCCCTCCCCGCAATATGAAGGCCAACCTAAAGCACATGTTTCAAGCGAATGTGAGTCCATATCCGCCTCATTAACCATTAATTATCATTTCGTTCTCCTAGATGTCCATAGGTGGCAAGAAATTCGGGAAATCACATGTGAGAATGCTAGCAAAAAGTATTTGCGAACTTCAGCTTCGTTTAGCATTTCCACACCCTCTTACAACGAGCGACTATTTCATTTTATTTATAAGTTCCAATTTAAGAAGGTTATGATTCCTTCTGCATCACCTGCAGGTCACAGGGGGAAAAGCTGTAGCCCCATAGGTTTGGAAGCTGAGCTTCTTCTTTAGATTGACGTGTAATGAATGGTTCAAAAATGAACCTTTGTAACCGACCACGAAAAAAAAAAAAAAAAAAAAAAAAACTGTTCATCACCCAGCGGTTTAACCGAAAGTGGTTGATTTACATGTCAAACATTTACGTAGATTTTAATTTGCGTTCATGATTTGAATTTCCATTAAGCTTTGGAGTGTGAGTGTTTCGCAGGTGATAGAGCGATTATTGAATTTCAGGAGGTATGCATAGAGCACGTAAATCGTTTCCCAACCAAAACACCTATTTGGATTGATCAGTTGATCATATTCGTGTGCCTCCTGAAATTCAATAATCGCTCTATCACCCGTGAAACACGCACACTCCAAAGCTTAGTAGAAATTCAAATCATGAATGCAAGCCAAATGAATAAAATTGAATAATAAACCCCAGTGAAAGAATTTGCAGCGTTTTTTATGGTTTTCACAATGCTTCAACCCCTGTATCGGCTACAAATCCTTTTAGGAGTTCACTCCAGTATCCACATTCACTACAACACTAGGTTACTGCGATCAAAACAAAAACAATAATAAACCAAAAAAACGCGAATGTTGGCAGCATAAATCGGGCCATTATGTTTGAGCTACAGACCTGGGGAGAGGCTCATTTGATTCCTCATGGAAAGTTCTTCAAAAAGAGTCCAAAATGTAGGCCGCTTCGACTTTTTTTTTTTAGGTTTTTAGGGATTTTACAAAACTTTGACAACCCTTAAAGGTCGCTTTAAATTAAGTGAGACAGCTGGCTCAAGAATTGGGGCGTTTTCGGTCCAACATTGATTTTTCCTGAAAATTTCAGATTTTTTGCTCCAGCCGTTTGGGAGAAATCGTGTGTAAGGCGTTCGGCCGTAAACATTTTTATTGCACATTTGGATTCTGCACCCTTTGAAACGTAAATCATGAAATTTTCAGAGCGTAAAGTAAATTTTTTTCAAGAACGATTACAATGGTTTATCATTGAGTAATAAACCAAAATTCAAAAAAAAATCCGTCTACACGCCGTCCGAAGTTACTCCAAAACTACTGGACTAAATTTAACAAAATTCGTCTCGAAAATCCTACATCAATCCAGAACGTGCCAATAATTTCGGCATCTTGACCTATCAACCCTAAGGAATTATACGAGGGGTATCCAGAAAAAAAGGTTTCCTAGGCTGGAAAAAATATAAATATTGTATTTTTGAAAAATTTATCATTTATCCGCATTCCTTGACAAATTTACTATTTTTCAACGTAATCTCCTCGACGGTCTACACACTTTTGGAAACGGGATAAAAGTTTCTTTAGTCCCTCCTCGTAACGCATGTAGTAATAGCGCAGTTTTTTATTGGACTAATATAGAAATTAGTTAGATACCGTGCTACCTGATATAGAAATAATACACCTCTGTTTAACAATTTGCATCATTATTTGTTCGATGCCAATTTGACTCTAGTTGTGCAACAAATCTAAGAAAATTTGCTTTTGCCGACAGGATGGAGAACGGAGGAGGCAATAGCCAATCCTTTGATCGCTGATCAATCGAGAATTTTGGTTTTGTATTCAAACATATTTCAGATCATTCAATTGATTCCAAAACAGAATGGAGTTCAGAACAAGCTATTAAGTTACATTTTATGGACCCCTCAACGACATCTGTGCTCCTAAACCGCCAATTTATGCTTCTGAAATTCTGGTTTATAAGAACGGGGAACTGTGGCGAGGGCTTGTCTTCAACAGCCTCATAGAAACAATTTGATTGCCTACTTGAATCAATCGCTCCCGTTAAACATGATCTAACGATATACATAAAAACGCTGGTTAACGATCCAGTTTTATGCGAATTCGTTCAAATGTCTTTTTTTTCAAATGCTGTAAAACCTATAAAATTGTAAGTAAATGCACGGTACTTTCCTCGGTTAATGTTCACTGTTCAGCCCTCTCTAGAATTCATCATACCAGTGCATCATCAACTATATGGTCGATTCCTCAAAAAAATAAACTGTCAACTGAACGTTCGAGCATTTTAAATTATACGTTTTAGGAATATCTTCTCCCATTGTTTATTCGTGGGATAATAATAATGACACGTGACCTTGTCACACGTTCAATGGGAATGTGTTACACACGAGTTGGTACCCTTCCGTCACTCTCCCATCTTCTACCAATGACAGATGACATCGCGAATTAAATCTCGGGCTTGTGCGAAGCTTGGGAGAAACAGTAATTTTGGATTAATTTCGGTTTATTACTTTCATTAATAAACCTTTGTAGATTAGGTGGGGGCCAAAACCCACTTTTTTCGGTTTGTCATTTTTCTAAGAAAAGCAATAACTTAGATTGCTGTGTTTTGGAATGAGATTCAAGAGTATGAATGCTGGTTGAACGTCCAATACAAAGGGAACCGGATAGAACCAATTGATAGTCGTTGATTCAAGTTTTAGTTTAAACGAAATTTGTGGGAATAGGCCCTTAGAATTGGCTCAAATTCCCGCACATCTGGCTTTTGCCACAAGCAGGCCACAAAACCAATTAGTAATTTTTTTCAAATAATCTGTATTTGAAACAAATAACAGACTTCTTTAACTTCGGACTCAAAAACATGTAGGGTGGTGCCACCAGTACCATACACGTTAACGGAAAATATTTCCAGTTTTAGCTCAATGCCTAGGCCAGATTACATCCTACAAACAGTTCAGGGGTCGAAATCGACAAAATGACTTTTTAAGAACGCAGTAAAACCGAGAGAAGTAAAATATTTGGTTTCTTTTAGATTTAATGAATCATTTTCGGGATAAATTTTTTTCCCCAGTGTCATACATGGCAAAAATTAGTTGACACCAGTATCATTCACCCTTCGGAACCAGCATCAAAAACTTGCTCGGAAACACACAAAAATTGTTAATGGTCGTTATCTAGGGTGAAGTTTAGAATAGAATCGCT
Organism: Creontiades dilutus; assembly: GCA_031894815.1. NCBI lineage: Eukaryota > Metazoa > Arthropoda > Insecta > Hemiptera > Miridae > Creontiades > Creontiades dilutus. The sequence goes on along the minus strand of JAVIWC010009153.1, from coordinate 781,176 downwards.
GACTAAACTTCGAATAATCTTTGTTGTTTTCATTGTAAATGGTTTTAATGCATAAATGACTTCTGTAGCCAACGGTCTTAATGTTTTGGGGGGAGTCTTACCTAGGATGCCATGATCTAGGAACGTATACAAACGTATACAAAGAACGTATGACTGTTCTTCATCAGGCTGTCCGGGCACGACCAACGTTGTATTTAACGTAGACAGTTGTATTTAACAGACTTCTTCAACTTCGGACTCAAAAAAATATGCACCTAATAGCACTTATTTTAATATCAAGGAGCCCGGTAACTTGCTCCAATGCAAATCAATTTTTATTTCATTACTATACCCGTGTACCAGAAACGACCCCGACTTTTCCTTCATTAGGTAGGCAACGTGTCAAGTCCACGCACTTACAGAGCTAGGGGAATATGTCTCTTTTATAATGCTGGGATTTGGCCCTTTCATAATGCGAGGGTTTGCTCCGTCATCATATTATCAAAATGGAGATACCCCAACTATATACATAAGTGTTAAGGGGAAATGTAGTTCAGGAATGTGAAACTAAACAATGTGATTCATTCATTGTAGTTTTAAATGGCAACCATTGAAATAATTCACTTGGAACTAGGCGTAATATTATATAAAAACATGGAAAAACGAGCAACACATTCTTTCAGTCGCAATTGACAAAAAACCGCTAGAGCTTCGGAAATAACTGATATTATTCAAGAAGGAACTGCTGTCTGGTGGCCGAAATTTTGACTGCACGGATTCCCTGTAAAGAGCCCCTATGTGTCTTTGCCACCACCTACCCTTATCGACCTAGAACAAAAATTTAAACCCCACAAAATTTGTTTCTCAATGTGTAGAATCCAACAACTCTTCGAAGTATTGCACCGAGGTTTACTGTTTCTGTATTAGAATAACCCTTCTACGTTAACCACAGATCTATGTTTGTTTAACTAGTCAGTTCTGAACTTTCTAAACTTGGCACCTCTCGTCGTCATGTTTTGTAATTGCATTCTGTATGCCATGAAAGAGCCCACTTTACATTTCAACACGGTAGACCGGTTAGAAACGAAGTTAGTCCCAAGGGTTCTTCAGCTGATGAGTGTGTCTCCATACCTTGTAATTGACTTCTACATATCCCAAAGAGAGTGTCAAGTCCATGAACACCATCGTTTACAAGTCCTCTCGTGTTTTCGACTCCAACTCACTAAAATAGTCGTAACTCCTCGACTAAAGAAGTAACATCAAATTTATTTATACCGTTGGATAGATCGTTAAATTTTCCACCTATGTAATGGCAAACAACATTTTTTTCGAGTAAGTGAAATGGATGAAAAATGAAATGAAGAGGGAAAATTGTCAAATCTTGAAAATATCCGTTGTTTTTAAACTATTACAGGTTCCTGCGTTTTGGAGGTGAATTTCAACCTGTAGCCCTAAAATATGCGCCAGAATCTCGGTTTTTCAATGGTGTACGAGTAATCAAAAACTAATTCGCTTTAGCAAATACACAGGTACAGGAGAAATTTAAGTTTGAACGCGGAAAGATTCGGTATTTTAAGATGAAATCCACGTGTTTTTCCCAAAGCCGGCTTGCTACAATAAAATGAGTGGGGGGCGCTCTCGTGCCTGCTCTCTCTTCAAAAAATCAATTTTCAGCCTGTTTTCCCGGTCGGAACTTCTCAGCGAATGGTATTTTGTTAATTGAATTTTTAGTATCTTAATAATTGATTGTCGGAAAACCACGTTTTCCCGCATTCAATTTCTCCACTAATCTTTTTTTTGATTATACCGCTAGAAAGCTGCGATTCTGTCCCATATTTCAGGACGACAGGCTGTTATTCATTTTTGGATCACATTGTCTTATGAGCGATTGAAAAAGTCAAGATCTAACAATGTTTCCCCTTCAAGGTTATTTTTATCCGTTTAACTTATGCAAATGACTTCAGTTTTCCATCAGGAAATTAGGAAATTAAAGATTTTTCCTACGTACAAATAAATTTAATGTTATGATCAAAGGGGTTCTTGTTCATTTTAGTGAGTTGAAGTAGAAAACACGAGAAAAATGTTATAATTGGCATAACTTGGAGACTAAACGATCAAAAAAACATTTTAGGGGGCAACGTTTAATGAAAATTAGTTGTAAAAAAAGAGAACTGGCATCCGGCAGGTACCAAAGATTAACACAATGTACGTATTAATAAACAGAACTAAATTTCAATAGTCCCCCAGCAAGTAACAAGAAGTGCTATCTAAACATTGACAACGGTGTGTGACAATCTAATTGGCGAAGACGTTGACACTTTGAAAGTTAATGAGATAAAATAAAACACCAACCTTGACTTGATTGTCCGCGTATAACAAGAGGTAAGGTGATTATTTGAAAATAGAATTCCATTAAAGTTTCACAAATTCATTCGATGGTCGTAGTTTTATAAGTTAGTTTTTGCGAGGTTGACAGCAGTTCACGTTTCACATGTGCGTTGACGTTCTTTTACCCTGTCAAAATTTTTGGCCCTTAAGGGGAGCGAATGTGAACGTACAACGATCGATATGGGTTAGTTCTACACTTTGGAATTATATCTGTCAATCAAAGTCAAAAATGTTGCACAAAAGGGTTGTACTGTTGTTTCCGAGTTAACCTATAAGTGAAGCTTTTTTTTTTTCATTTCAAGAGATGAACATATTTTTTTTTACAAAATCTAAATTTCTGTTAGCACTGAGCATTAAATGATAAATTTTATCACATTCTGGCAACTTTCGTTTCGTTTCTGCATGCTGTTTGTGCGAATGGCTTCTCTACTCTCGCAGATCCTTCTGACAATCCCGATTCCTCAAGTTTTCATCCGATTTCGATTAAATTTCCAATGCTGGATAGGCTGAGGATGGTCCCCTATACATTGCGTCGCTCAAAAGACACTTCACTGTACGCATGCATTAAGTGAAATCCGTCAAAAATAATTACATCCCTTTCATATCTTCCGATGTCCCTCAAGTTTCGATGTTATTGGGGGAAAAGGTGGTTTGATCGTCTCATATCAATTTCGTTCGAAACTCCATCGTTTCAATATTCTATCTGCTTTAAATTTAAACCTGAAGAACAGCAATACATCGACCCACCCACTTGAAGGCGTTAATGCCTTTCTGTCCCGTGAATTGCATCAACCCTGTTTCCTACAACATTTGAGCTCATTCAAAACATTTCAATGATCTTTGTTTTTGTTAACCCCCAAAATGCGGTGAATGTTAGGATTTACCAGAAAATCCTAATATTTCCATATCCATTTCCCAATATTTTTTATGAAAGCCCAAAATCTAAAAACGGGACTTTAACGGCTAAACAGTTGGTTCAACTTACGATTGATTGACAGAGTAGGTAGAAGCAAGGGAAACCTTGTACAAATGAGGAAATTAGGAGTTCTATCAATCTCTCCTAGTGAGAGATTGAGAGAGGATCTGCTGAGATTTACCAAAATCAGTTGGTAAAAGTCCAAAACAGGTCATTGAAATAATATTGTCTTTTACCAAGCCTCTTGGAAAATCATAAGTTTTGCTGGAAAGAGTCCGATTTGAGAGACAACATTGAGGTTTTACCAATGTTATTTGGAAATGATACGATTTTCTGGCATTCCTAACCATTTACCGCACTTCTGGATTTTTACAGTAACATGTACATTCATATAACCTACCTGGGAGGTACGTCCTCACGCAACTTGGTAGGGTTTCTTTGTATCAGATTTCCCTTCTACATTCGTCACTGTTGTATAGATAAGTATCCCTTAGAGTCTAGTGTACATCATCTTATTCTCACTGAAAGTATTGTTTGTCGTATGATGAGGAGGGTGTTTTTGACAAAAACTTCCTTTTTTACAGCCGTTGTGTATTTGGTCTTGGTAATATTTCTGGCCAGACAGGCCTCTATTCATACCTGCACAATATATAAAGGTTGTGCCTAATAACAAGTTATGAAGGCATCATGGTGCCAAGAGGTACATAATACATAACGACCGATTATTATGTATTATGGTTATTACATATAATACATAATGGTTATTATGTATTATGTAGGCCTACCTAATAACTTGTTATTAGGCACAACCTTTATATATTGTGCAGCTATGAATAGAGGCCTTCCTGTCTGGCCAGAAATATTAACAAGACCAAATACACAACGGCAGTAAAAAAGAAGTTTTTGTCAAAAACACCCTCCTCATCGTACTACATCGAGCAGCCTAGGAAACCCCCTACCATTAAACAGATTGTTTTTCCTACCGAAAGAAAATTAATTAAATGGAAAGCATTGTTTGGGCCCTGATGAAATTATGCTTGATTGTTTTCAAAATTACGGAAGGGCACTGTGGAACACTGATTTGTGAGCAGTGAAACTAATGGCGGATTAGCCCCTCAGTTCACACAATTCCCACCAAACTTCATCAAAATCGAAAATCACGAATTTACTAACATGTGTGTTTTAGAATGATCTGAACCGTAAAGTACAAGTGGAAAATTTGATTTTGACAAACAACAAATTTTCATTTGCCGGAAGTGAAAGCAATGCTTCTCATAGGTTGACGTAAAAGCTATAATTATGCCTTATAATTTTCAGTAATAAACCTTTGTAATCGACCAAGAAAAAACTGTTTAACCCCACTCGTTTTAAAACGCTTAACTACGTTTTATGTAGATAAAAGGGTAGTTTCTTAGTTTGATTTAGATAGAAATCATTTTCGTGGATGTAACGAGACTATTCGGGTTGCAGAACGATCACTCGTTCACTCCCCATTTGACGAGGACTAGGGGTGGTGTTTTTCTAGAACTCAAAATTAAAGCAATTTTGTTTATACTTCGTTTCAAGGTATATATTTCATTTCGATGAAGAACATTTTACCATCAGTATACCTATTTATGGTAGGTGCGGCAACCCTTCTTTAGACCTGGTCGTTACGGTTGTCAAGACTGCTGACGTTTTGAATTACTAATTCTACCGTTTGTGTGGTTTCTTGCTTGGTTGATGGTTGTCGACACGATATCTTGAGAGCAACATTTTTACGGAAAAGGCGGTTCTTGTCCTAAACATATTTACCCAGCCGACCTTTCGGCGGAGGCGTCAGCCCACTAGAGCGTTGATCTAGTACCTACGTTTACTCTGCCCCAGGCCGTAACACAATTTGCAATTCGCTCAGTAAGACAGGTTATTGTGTTCATCTCATTGTTAATTATGTAGTAACTCATTACATCCAGTGAAACTTAAACCAATATATCGGTATTGGCTGGTTCACCCGGTGTTGCCCAGGTTAGGCCAATACAATAGGTGGAGGGTTGATACATATTTATCGTTCAAGGATCTGACAGAAGTTTGTTTTTGATTTCCCCTTCATTCTCCTAATATTTTCATCAATGGGTACGATTCCGTATAAATTCAAACAAAACAGCAACAAAAAACTACCTGTAAATGCTAGTAGGTATCTTTAGTGAAGAGGAAAGAAATTACCCAAAACAGTCGATCAGGGTTCAATCAATTTCATCAATATACATGCCTGTATCCAAATCATCTCTTCAAGCTTGAATTTTAATGTTCTATTCCAATTTCGACTAGATTTTCAAGGATTGAACAGTCGACCCTGAGTGTCGCAGCTTTTGCACATGCGAGAACCTTTTTACATAAAGATTGGTTTTACATTTGTTAGTAGATTAAACGTAGGACGGTTCAAACCGTGCAGGTTTCTTCCTCGGAGAATTCGTACTAGACAAAAAGTCCGGTCCGAATAATTTAAAATGGAATACAAACAAACACCCACAATCAACCATAACTATGAAATCATTCAAATTGACAAGGATTAATATCTTGATACCTAAATCTTCACTATTCGATTCCTCCAATTTTTGATCAAAATGATGTAAGGAAAAGCCCCGGCTGCTGTCATTCCTGCCTTATTTTCTGATATCATCTTGGATATCCAACTTTTTTTCACCAAAATCGTTGTTTCAACATAATCTGATTCCTCTCTTCCTTGGAAAACAGCGATTTCCCAATCCATCATAAAACACCCTGAATATTTTTGCTAGTCATTAGCTATTTTACTATCTTAAAAAGTTTGTTCCAGAACAAGACTCTCCTTCCCAAAACAATTATTCCGAACCGACCAATGATTAGCTAAGCTGGGAATCAACACCAGCAGCCCAAGTTCCAGCGAACGTCTTTCAAAATGACAGGGTCATTTGACAAGGAGGCAAATCTGTATGCTGCGACCAACCTCGCTGAAAAGCTTCTTTCTTTATTTCGGGCGTTTTAGACACTTAAATGGACCCAATCACCATATCTAAAGATTATAATTCGCAGTAAGCATAATACGAAAATCCTTCGAGTTTTGAAGTTGTGACCCCGAATTTCATTCGCTCCGGATTCTCACGGATGTCAACTTCACCGATTCACGAATAAGTCTCACATCGTCGGCTCAATACGTGAACTGTTTACCAACCGTTCGTAATTAGCTCGGTTTATTCTGCTCTAAAAGTTATTTTTGAAAGCTAGTTCGGAGGTAATTCCTTTTGTTAAGTGACTCCCATTATGACGTGTTTGTGGTTGTAAACTCGGACTAGTTGGCAAATTGTACGTAACTAGGAAGGTTTTAACTCGTCGATCGAATGCTTAATTTGCTTTTTGGTTAATAATTTTCAATGATGAACTTTTGTAATCGACCAGACGAAATTTATTGTTCTACATTTCTAGGTGCATAGAATCCGAAAATCTAATTCAAAAGAAAAGGTGTCCAGAGCTTTTCTCTAAAACTACTTCAATGAACCTAATAAAACTTGAGCTAAAACCATTTTTAGTTCTTAGTTAAGAATGATTTCTGTCATCATTTTAACCAAATCAGAATATCGTGAACTTTTAAAATAACAATAATGTTTTATATTAAGTACTCTATTTACATCACATCCCCGTAGATCGATTGGGAAAGAAATTAGGCACAAGGGTCGTTCACCATCTCTGTGTGTCTCAAACCTTGTAATTGACTTCTAGATGCTCGAAAGATGTTAGGATGACGTCTTCATAATTATGACTCTGTAAACACAACACTTTACGTGTCCCTGAGTGCGAAATAAAAGCTGATAACCAATTACTCACAATGATGTGATGTAATGCACTGTAAATCGGCAGAGACATTGGAACCCACGAATGGAACAACTCAAATTACTGAGATAAAATAAAAGACCTGCCTACGCATCACTTGTCCTCAAATATGTAACAAAAGTTACAAAAAACGCTGCAAATTCTTTCACTGGGGTTTATTATTCAATTGGCTTGCGTTCATGATTTGAATTTCTACTAAGCTTTGGAGTGTGCGTGTTTCACAGGTGAAAGAATACTTATTTACCCCAGTAATAATATTGAATAATAAACCCCAGTAATAATATTGAATAATATTTACCTATATATTATCAGCGTTTCATGCATATCAGAATGCTTCAACCCGTGTATCGGCTATAAGCTACAAGTATCCATATCGGCTATCACTCCAGTATCCGCATTCACTACAAATCGACGCTATCGGCATCACTAGGTTGCAAACAAACAATAATAACCCAAAAAACGCAAATGTTGGCACCATAAATCGGGCCATACATCGGGAATGGTTTGACCTACGGACGTGGGGAGGGTATCATTCGATGCCTCATGGTATGTTCTTCAAATAGGAAAATATTTAGGCCGATTCGACTAGTTTTGAGGTTTTCAGGGATTTTACAAAACTTTTACAGCCCTTAAAGGGCACTTTAAATTGAGTGAGAGAGCTGGCTCAAGAATTGGGGCGTCGTCGGACCAAGATGGATTTTTCCTGAAAATTTCAGATCTTTTGCTCCAGCCGTTTCGGAGATATCGTGCGTACTGCGTACGGCGGACGGACGGAAAAATGTTTATTGCAGATTCGGATTCTACACCCTTTGAAACGTAAACCATGAAATTTTCAGGGGGGTTAGAATTTTTTTTTCAGAGCGATTACAATGGTTTGTTATTGAATAATAAACCAAAAGTAACCCAAAAGAAAATCCAGACATTAAAACTTCATTATTATAACATTTGACTTGATAGTGACATAATTTACTAGGTAAGTTTTACCATGTTCAGGAAGGTACGAATTCACATCCGTGTTTTATTTTCCCTGTCAAATTTTTAGCCTTCAACGAAAGTTAACGGATGAACTTAACTTGGTCATAGTGGGATCATTAAAATCATTATAGGGATTTCTATCATCAACGATAAAGACAATTGTTTTACTCCCAATAATGGGTACATTACGCAGAAACAGGTCATTTGGAGCCCTTAGTTCTGCCGGACTCTCCTGGCTACATCTCAATTGTCAGGCATACCGACTAAAACCCTTCCCCTTTTTCATCTTACGAATGACCCGGAACTACATCAGCAGTATTACTTCAGGGCTGTGTTTCTGGAAGCCCCATCAATCATTGCCCTCTGGTCCGTTCTGTTCCGTGCTATTTCTCGAGGATGTTATGGTGTTGATTCATCCCTCCTTCTCTCTGTTCATCTCTTTTCCTTTCAACACTTAGGTGATGTACATCAGTACAGCATCCCAGTCGTCTCTCCTCTTTAACATCTTACCAATGACCTCTCTCAGGCTGTTGACGGGGGTTCTCCCATCGCCGGTATACGAAGAAGGTGTTGTGCACATCGTCGTCTTCTGTTTGGTAGTACCTACACATGTACACATGTTCTGCTTTCCTAATCTCTCTCAGATAGGATCTAAAATATCCGAGACCTGTCAAGAATTGCATCAGGCTTACTCTTTATCCAAACAGTCATTTCACCTATCAAACGAGACGTCCATCTACCTTCGGACTCGCTGCACCACCTCTACTACCGTGCACGTATAATTCTACCCTTGCTATGGCTCTTGGTGCCCCTTCCAGTCTCTGCAGAACAGTTCAGTTGTACAGTTCATATCGGGAGCTATCCGAAGGTAATGCTCTGTGATTCCACTCTCTAGGATTGAGATAAACTGATGCCTAGAACTCCACCCCAACTAGACCTGTTTTGTAATTCTTCACCAAAGTTCTAAATTTGGTTCCACAGTTTTGGGAAAAAAGACTACGGATGGACGGAATTGTTATTTATCCGATTTTTGGATTCTTCACATCTTGAACCAAAATAAAACAACTTTTGAGAGTAGGGATTAAACTTTTTTTGCAATATTCATTATTGAAAATAATAAAGCAAAATAGTAAAGTAAGTGGCATGTCGAAGAGAGGATTGTTCTATTTTTTGTGAATTGAGCTGCTGTTTGTTCGTTAGTGGTAGAAGCACTGTTTTTAGTTAAGAGGATCGCCAATAGCTTTTTTTTTTTCATTCCACTAGCATTTATTTATATAGCTTTTAAACCGTTAAAATTATGTAACATTATCGATCTATTTTGGGTGTTTTAAAAGTGACTTCATTTCAGAAGAATGCCGTACAACGCCACCGAAGAAATAGAAGACTTGAAGGAAAATGTCAACAATTTCTTTCTCCTGGCCAACGCCATATTCGTATCTTGTAAGTAAAATCAACTATCTGTATAACCCAAACATTGATCCTAACTATCCCAAACTAACGTCCTTTAGGTTGCGGGCGCTGCTAAAAAAATCCCACACGGAATGCGTCAATGATAACTCTCCCTAGGTTTGAAATAAAAACTTAGGTCTTTCACCAAAAATCAAGCATTTCAAAAAAGGTATGTGTTCACTTTTCAACTCAATTTTCTCACTTTTGAGCCAGAAAATCAATCAAGTATGAAACATGTGCTTTAAAAATTTCTGAAAATGTCCAAAAACTGTTGAAAATCTGTAAATTTGTATTCTTAACACAATATTTCTCAAAAACTGTTTGATAATTTTGAACTAGAACATTTAAAAATGACACTCAAAATGACAGTACTGAAAAATTTACCTAAATGTGCTAATAAGCGATTTTTTAATGAGCACCAATGATGAGAGAAACGCTTTGAAAACTCGCTTATATGGTCATGCTACATGACTAGAACTTTAAAATACAAATAATATATTACATTAGTACGATCGGCGACTCAATTCCAACTTCTGGCATACCACTTCGAGCTTTTGGCATATCAATTTATACTTTTCACAAACCCAACTAATCCAATATTCCACCCATATAATGATCAAAAAATGTTTTTTCTCTCTCTGAAAATATATTACATACATATACAAAATGCAATACGTATATTGTTTTCTCTATGAGCTTATTTCCATTTTGGACGGACAATGTGTTCAATAAACCATTTTAAACGCTGTTATACAAATATATTATGATTTTCATGAATATTGACCACTCATAACACTGTCGCCTTTCTCTACCCGCTACAAGATGATGTTCAAGTACCTATGACTTTGCCCTCTATTTTTCACAGAAATTTCGTTTTTAACTCCTCCCTTTGGCTGGATAAACGGAATAATAATTTCGGGAACGACACAGACCAGCGGATTCGTTGGGAGCAATTACATTTCTAAGGCTGCCCTCGCATTGACTGAGACCGCCATCATGGGGCCATCTTCATCCTACCTAATGCCATCTAATTGAAACAAATCCAAACCTCGTGCCGAATGATCTGATCTCGACGTTGGATTGAACCCAACTGACTTGTGGATTTGCCGAAACGTCAACCGCATGTCAGTTGCGTAACTTTCGCGCTCTTCTTCAACCCAATGGGAGGAGGCGGAAGATAGTTCCGACAAACGCATTTTCTTATCGAAATCGAAGTTTAATGACGAAAAAACCTCACATCGACCGGAGATATTAAAAACCTTTCCGAACAAATTGGTAATTTTGTTGACAGATTTCAATGGATTTCCAGTGAATTAAACGAGACTACAAGGGGTACATTCATCTGTCTGCAGGGAAGATCAAGGGTCGCTTCCATCTATACTTGATCCGAGTTCAAATCTCGGTTCAACTGTTTGAGCGAAGATCGTCCGCCAAATGGATTTCAACATGGCTGCTCAACGCTGTACAGTGGTTTACATTGATCTCACTGATATCGCGTTCTCAGGAACTCGTTTCAATTTAATTAAACCCAAATTTTTCAAACCTAGATCAATGTACCGTTATTGATCTTAGTTCCCATTGGTCGGCCTCCAGTTTTTTTTTTTTTTTTGGTAAGAGGCCGAAGTCTTTTGGTACCCGAAGGCTACCTTCAGAACCACTACTGACAAAGAAGCGTGATACTTCATTCGAAGAGATCCTGAGTTCAAATCTCGTCAGGAAAACTTTGTTTCTGTCGCTGCAAATTGTTACATAGTTGTTTATTATTTCTGTATTACCTGCACAGACAGATGCTGGTCCCAGAAGTCTAAAGTTAATCATTATAACACTCAAAGAACCTACAGATAGAAAATGAAATAACATTAAAATCCCAAGTACGCTCACTGTTCCTTCTAAACTTGTGGTGAGGTAGGGCAACTGTGGTACTTTTTGTATAGTTCAACTTGAACTTACTCGCTTATGAAGTTCTTCCTTTTCTCTTCATGTCCACCTATATTTTTCTATGCAAGCTACCTACTATTTTCCAGCTTTCGGAAAATTTGTCGATGCAAAGTTTAGAATCTACTACTTTTCAATTGCAATTTTCGTTGGGCGGGTAAGTCGAATAAAATATATTTAATTAAAGTTAAAAGTCAGCGATAAGAGTGGTCACTAATTGTCTAAATTTAATTGTTAATTACCACGTACAGTACATATGTGACGTTTTCAGATAGTGGCTAAAGTCATTCCTTCATAATTTTTCTATATCTGCCAATAAACGATCATGTTCGCCTTACATTTTTCGCAAGCTAAACAATAAAAATAGGACGCAAAGAATCTATGCCCTGATTATAATACAAAATTTTTCGAAAGCTCGGCCTAAAGAGTGTTTCTAATCGTCATCCCCTTCTTAATGGCATTTATCGTTTAAACTGTAAACACTGATAAATGCAAAAGTATTTTATTCATAAAGTAAATAAAACCAATTCTTACGAAAGTACGGGAATATCCTCTTTCTATTGAAGGTACGTGTATTTTATTGAATACCTTGGCCCCAAATATTCCAAAACTTAATTTTCCCCTTTTGAGCAGATCGAAAGCTACGTCAAGATATCTGGACCACACTTGATTTCTGTTCCATGGTTCCTGAACTAAAACTCATTATGATGTACATACAGTGATCTGATTATATGCCCCCTACAGTACTAAAATATGAACCGTTGAATTTCGATTTTCGTTCCTGATAGTTTTAATGACCTCAGTGTGTTTTAATCACCACTGTGACTATAGTATTACAGTTAGAATTAAGCGAGAAATGTCACTGCCACGCAGTTTTTCTGCGTAGAATTTCAGCTAGGAAAGTTTAATAGGGAAGTACCCTTACATAAACTGCATTTGAGAACCACTGTACACGCAGAAAAATCCGAGCTGACTTAGTTGTGTTCGTGTACGGAAAATTTAACCGATTACGTTGTTTCCGTTTAGAGTTTACGCGAGGGAACCACAAACCACGATAATGACGTAGTGAGACATCATTACCTTCGCCGGTTGTTCTTGAGGTAATCTCGTCTACGGATTAGAGATTAATATTGGAGTTTAAAAATTAATTTTGTCTGGCTTTTTTAAGCTATATTCAGAATAGATGGAAAAAGCAAATTAAACTACAAGGAGACTGAACTGTTTCTTAAAATGACATGCTTGTAAATTAAAATATTCTGAACTACATTATTTTTTGTTAATAGTGTTATGTCAACGTGCGATGTATGTTACATTACGATATCATAAGGAAATACATGAGTCATTCACATATCAACAATTTTGAATAAATTAATTGGATTTTTAATTGCGTTCCATTAGTATGGGTTTTGAAATGTATTTGAGTTGTGTCATCAATTCTTCTTTTTGTACAGAATTTTTCAAAGAGCTGGCAATTTTGTTTAATTGTCAAAAACCAAAGAATTTCGCTGTTACAAATTGTCAAAACATGTGAATAAGAAATGTTTTGGAGAATCTTTGCTGTAAATTCTTTCTCGGGTCTGAATTTTGACGTTTTATTTTTGATTTTCCATAGTACATACTGGAAGCTTAATTATTTCATCACCCAGACAATCTACAATTGTTTTAATTTATATTTTGAAAATTAGTCCTATCATAAATCCAATTACCTTGTAAGTGAGGTGTGTTCGAAGAACAGAACTTTTAGCCTTCAATATTAGCTCACAATTCAAATAATTTACTCTTTTAAAGAATTTGAATGTGGTGGGAAATAGATGGAAGTCGCAATGTCCTTATTTAATATTATTCAAAACAAGCATTACTCTTTCTTTCTGAACATCCACGATAACTCCAGCACTTTGACAAATGAAGCAGTGATGCAATGTCACAGTAATTTAGTGGAAAATCAATCTGGTTATATGAGGAGGTAGTGTGAGAGTTGAAAGTCGTATTCCTCAGTACTATTTACTTGCAATCGGTAGGTACTGTTATTATTAAACATTAACAAAATTATAAAACTTGACACAATCATACGACGATCGTGTAAAAGGAGTACTTATTGAATTTTTCAATTTTCAGTTATGCAAGCCGGGTTCGCTTGTCTGGAAGCTGGAGCTGTCAGAACGAAAAATGCCACCAACATTATTATGAAGAATCTCTTGGATCTGTGTGAGTATTTTCAGTTTTTAGCAGTGCAACTAGTGCGGATAAACAGAGGAAAGAATTCCTGAATTTTAACTTCAAGAGCATTGAGGTGTGATACGGTTTCATGTTGTAGCGCCAATTGAATTAACTTTGTGGCCGCTATGACACAAATATGCTCAAATTCCATTCATTTATAGAACGTTCCTCTAAAGCGAACAATTCGTTCTTGACTCAATGAACAGATAAGAAAATATCTAGTTATTTAATAACTGGTTCCAAATCAATTTTAGACCATTTTAAGACTAAATGCGAAAAAAGTGTGTCTTTGTACCAGTGGGTATCTGTGTCAAATTTTATCACTGCTACTTCAACTATAATTTTCAATCGAATTTCGTGATTTTTATGTTGTCGATTTCAATTTTAGTCTAGCAGTGCAACGAAGCTCGAAACTTTTGCACTTCCTATCTGGAAGGGGTAATAGTTAAGAAGTGTTCGCTGCTCAAGCAAAAATTAGTGGAAATCTCCAATTTAAAAAAGTATAATATACCCTACATTACTCAGAAAATATGTAGGTTCCTGATGGTGACAGTGTTTTCTAAAATCGGTCGATTGTCTAATTACCTATAAGTTAAATGACACCTAAGATCCAAAAAATTCCCAAAATAAGTCTAGATTTAATATGAAATTTGGAAATTTTCGCTCACAGGATCGTAGTGCATGACTTTCCCCTGAGTTTCACGGGTTAGAAATCAATACATCAGTTTGCGCATGCTAAGCATAATTTTGTTGAGTTGTAGTGGTCCGATCGCGCTAAAATTGTCAAGGTAGGCGGGGAAGAACTGTTTAATAATCTCATACCGATTTCAACACGATTGTATAATCATTCGATTCACTATTGAATTAACAGGCCCGCAGTACATGTCGGCTAACCTTTTGAAGGCGTTGCTGTACGGCGGAACATTTCCCGCAACATTACGGTCACACGAATCGTTGTAACAAGATCATACTCTACATCTTTCGAGATTATCTAGAACATTACAAAAGATCTATACATAGATTTTTAAATTTTTTATGGTTTATCATTGACAATAATGAATTTAATATTGTATTTAATTTACTCCCATAGGCATGAATGATTTGTTCTGCTTTTCCTAAATTCCCTTTAAATTCATCCCGACTGACTCTATTCACTTCAGAAGAAGTTTGTTGATTCAGTTTAACCATGTCAATTTTCAGACCTTGTAGCTTAATTTGGGAGCCTTCTAATGTTAACAATCGTGGCGTCCAATTCCGAAGTTTTTCCGAGAAGTCGAGTTGATGTCGACAGCTAAGATGTAGGTACCCCCATTCGGCCGCATTTTTTTTTCTTTTTTAGTTATCGGATCATTACGCGTCATTATTGTTCATCTCGCGGACATCACGCGAGGCCTCGCATGCAACGGAAGTGCCACGGTTTAGATGGATTGGTGAAACCAGGATATGGGGGCAGCTTACAAGCCGACTTTTAAAGCGATTTTGGGGTCGCAAAAAAGCGAGAGTGGTTTGAATAAGGGAAATAGGTACAAAAACGGCCCACATTATGAGTTTGCGACTTCTTTTTTCCAAGCAGTTTCGATTTAAATTAAGTTAAGTACGAAAAGGAATCCCGTTAACTTAGTATTTATCACAATTTAACACTTTCTAACGTTTCTCCTCTGTCTCTCGAGTTTTGAAGGGGACATAAATGACATCATGACATGACTTTACTATAACCAAGGCAATACTTTGCAATAAGAGTAGTAGAAATGTATGCGTTCCACACGTGAAACTGAGCCATATTGTGGGTCCTGATCTCGACTATTAGTTATCTCTACATTGAGTTTGAAGGACATTCAATCAATTAAGCCTCTTTTATGGGCATAATTGCATTGTCAACAGAGTCAATCAAGATTAAAATAAAAACAATGAAAGACAATTCTGAAGTGAGATCCGCTCTCCCACGTCTTAGCATGACATACAACAGGTAGTCGACACTTTGCGCGCATGAATGATTCGACTTTACCACGCTTCAGGAGACCGTGCCGTAACTCTTAAGAGTGCGTTTGAGCAAAGTTTTACTTACACGAATAAAATAAAATGAACTAGGAATATTTGCAAAATTCGTATAAAAAAGTGCAACTTTCTTGGTCAACGAAAACAATAATTGTTTAACTCAACTTAAATTATTCGGGTTGTGACATGAGAGTTGTGTATCCTTGAGTAGGTCCTTTACAAATCATTACTTTGGATAGGTACATATTTGATTTTGGTTTATTATTCAATAATACCATTGTAATCGCTCTTGAAAAAAAAAATTTAACCCCTCCTGAAAATTTCATGGTGTACGTTTCAAAGGGTGTAGAATCCGAATCTGCAATAACAAATTTTCCGTCCGTCCGCCGTACGCACGATTTCTCCCAAACGGCTGGAGCAAAAGATCTGAAATTTTCTGGAATCCCATGTTGGTCCGACGACGCCCCAATTCTTGAGCCAGCTCTCTCACTCAATTTAAAGTGCCCTTTAAGGGTTGTCAAAGTTTTGTAAAATCCCTAAAAACCTCTAAAAAAGTCAATGCGGCCTAAATTTGTACAGTTTTTGAAGAACACTCCACGAGGAATCGAATGAGCCCCTCAATTCCCGATTTATGGTGAAAACCAGTTTGTCCAAAATTAGGTAAATATCGGCAATTCCGATTTAAGGTTCATAACATTGTTATTTTGGTTAAATTATTGTTTTTGTGTTGATATCAGTAACCTAGTGACACTTTAGTGATGTAGTAATTTGGATACTGGAGTGCCGTAGACTCCATAAAAGGCTTTGTGCTTGTTTTGAAGGGGACATTCCTAATTTACATGCATACATTGTCACGTAGTGCTCAAATGAATAAAGTAATGACGATTTTGGTGTGGTGAAGGAAGTACATTGGGTCCACTATGGTTTCTTGTGTATATAAATAAAGTGGCCTTCCGAGAATTACCAAACTCCGAAATGTCTTTATTCGTGGAAGTTGAAGGTGACAGAGGATGTTCATAGCAAGACTTACTCAGTCATCAACGTGGTTGGACGATTTTTTTAACCATTTATGGAGGAATGAAATCATATGTTGACCAAAATAAATTGAGAATCATAGTACTTACATGTAGACCAGATGATAGCTGTTCCTGAGGCAAAGTAGAACGAATTGCACAGCATAAGTATCTTGGCTTAGTCCTGGATACCGTACGGAATAGAATAGGAAGGTCCATCTGAATCAGGGACACTGGTTAGTATCAATCTGGATATAAGATTCTCTGTACAGTGCAGGAAGGGGTGCTATGGAATCACAAACGCTCTTTGGCTCTGGATATTATTTTGAAACATTTTCTGGGAATGATTGCCTCGAAATTAGAAACCCCTCACAGCAGAGGATGATGCTACATAATCAGTGACCGTGATCAGAGTCGGGAAGTTAACCCGGAATTAGATTTAGATACTCTATTACGGGAGCTGCGGAATCAGAAGCCTGACTGGCATAGAATATCACTTGGAAATCTGCTAGTCGTTATATCAGTACTAGAAACCACATACGGCATGACGCTTCTGAATCAGAGATCCCAATCAACGTAAAGAAGCTAACCAGGAATAAGATATAGTGCGCTAAGGAGGGAGTGTGCTGCAGAATTTGAAATCCAGTTCAGCACAGGATGTTTTGAGCACAGGATTTTGAGATTAAGTACACTGGAATAGGAAAAGAAAGTAGGAAGGAAATCGTAAAATGTCAAGTTTAAATTTAAAAAAAAAAATTGAAAATATTATGGGAGCCAAATAATCGACCCATTTATATCCTTCGATGCAGGCTAATTACTCAGGTGGCGTTAAGTGGTGTTGAATAGGTTCTGCTGGAAAGCCTACTGAAGCACTGCAAGCCAAGGCCTCTTTGTTATTCTCAAAAATGAGTTAGCAACTATTTCATATTCTGGACAGACAGAACTGTCATTCTTGTTGAAACGATTCTACCATGAGCTATCTCAGAAACATTTGCTGTACAGTCCAGTGACGTCCAACACTGATGAACACTGAACTGCTTACTTATAAACATTTTAGCCATTTATAATAATAAGTTGTGATCAGGAAGGAATGGGAATGGAATAAGGAAGGGGAATGATGATGACATCCTACCTTCACTTCTCTGCTAACCTATTCTCTATCGTTTAAATGACTGTTTGCTTATTGTTTTATTACAGTTATATGCTGTTTTGCATATTACTTGGTGGGCTACGCTCTCGCATACGGACAAGGGAACTCTTTCCTGGGCTGCACATTCTGGGGAGGAAGCGGCCTGCCGGAGTCCTCACTGTCCCACTGGTTCTTCCAATTTGTTTTCGCCGCTACTGCCGCTACGATCCTCTCGGGGGCCGTAGCCGAACGGTGTAACTTCGTCGCCTACATTGTCTATTCAGCTTTAATTTCTGGTAATTGACTTATATATGTATATAAAATCAATTCATTTACCAAAGTAAAATAAATACAATTTTTCCAGGCTAACAGCATAAAAATGTATTTAGTTAATATAATATAATTAATGAATACCGAATTCGAATTAATTAAAACTTGATATAAAAGAGGAGAACTTGATAGGAAAGAGGAATCGTCCTACTAGTCTACAACTGAACATGCTGCCTGATGACAATTCAAGATGAAACCATCCTCACTCGCGACAAAGTTGTGGACCTGAAACTAAATTTTTATAAGTTCAAGTAAATTGTTCTTTTTCAATCTCAAGGACCACAAAAAAGACAATTTGGACAATTCAATCATCTCTGTTTTATATTATGTTTATATTTTATTTCAATTATTCAATTATTTAATAATTGTTTTGCCATTTAAAGGAGTTAGATAATTTATATGAGACGAGGGAATTTGAATAAATTAGAAATTCAAAGAAATAAGGGTTCAAGAAAAGAAAGATGGATAACTCAACTTCGCTCTACAATATGGTTGAACAGAAACATGTTTCACAATTTACAATATTGATGTACGTATATTACATTTACATGTACTAGATTTATATTGCAATATTTTGTCATTTAACAGACCAAATGTACATGGTATACACCTTCCCAGACCGACTCCTTGTATGGCGTTTCTGTGTTGACAAATGACGTTAGGAATTTGTAAGGACTCTTCACCATATTGGATTCCATACTACCAAACGAAAAGAAGAGGTGGATAGGATAAATCGTCATAATTTAGCATGTAATTACGGACGTTCAATGATTAAGAATGTTTTATCGTGTAATCTTCGTCCAATCCTAAAAACATGTTTCCTCCAACATAAAAGCATAAAGATTTTGGTTGAATAAGTGGTATCTAAAGAAATGTTCAAGTTCTTTGTTTAAAAGTATACGATTCTTCATTATCTATATACAAACAATATCTTGACTCTACCAAAATGTTTTTAAACATTGTTATAGTTTCACAGTTTTGTTTGATAGCGATTGAAAATGTTGGTCATTATTTTGTATAAGCATCCAGTCATTACCGAGTGTTACAATTAATATTGGCAGTACTATTTTCACAGGTGTCGTGTACCCCATTGTCAGCCACTGGGCTTGGGCAGATAACGGCTGGCTCAATACTTTTGGCTACAGAGATTTCGCTGGTAAATACTAGTTTAATACTTCATATCCCCATGGAACATGTTTGAACCTTGACTGAACTGCTAGAAAATATTACGAGATAAATATACGAAAGTTTATCGTAAAGTACTCTAGATTTGTTGTGATTTTGTTGAAACGTCCCCACATTGTTTCTCCCACAGATGCCATTTTTTTGAATATTGTATAATTAAAATTTTATTATTTCCTGAAACTATATAAATTCTTTTATGATATTTGAAATGCCATCACATGGCTGTATGCACTTTACTAAGAAAAATAAGGGGAAAAGAGTGTACACCAAATAAAAAGGTGTAAAAAAAAAGTGTAAACCAATAAACAGGTGTAAACCAATATTTATTTTTATTGTAACTAACATAATGACATGGCTGTATAACTGACGTTGAAGCCAATATAAAATTTGAAAAAAAAATTGTCTTATTACACGTGCAATAGCTTTGTTTCAACCAAAGAATAGTTGAATATTACGAGTTCAAAGATTTCAGATTTCGAAGAAGGCGAACATAAAAAAAATCGTTACAGGAATTGATAAACATTGTTATTAATTTAGAAAAAGTTTATGTAGATGATGCCATAGTTATATTGTGAGAACATGTATTTTCGGATAAGGTTCATGTTAGAAAGAAATGAGTATTTTCTTGTTCAAATTTTATTTCAGGGAGCGGAGTTGTACATGCGCTAGCCGGTGTGTGCGCGTTCGTGGGGGCAGCGTTCCTCGGGCCTCGCAGAGGCCGGTTCGACCAAGAAGGCAAGCCTCAAGACATCGCTGGACATTCATTGCCGGTAATGGTGGCACGGGGTTTTCATACTATAATGATGATATACGAGAATGATTGAAGATGGCAGAAGTAGGAAGAAAGAAAGAAAGTGTTTATTGGCTTATGAAAAGAACGACAAAGACAAATCTAAAATGTAAATTGGCCGATAGTGAAGATTCATATCTGCATGACTTTATTAGGAACAAAGAAAACAAAAAGGAATTTGAATATGCTGTACTCTTCGAGGTAAAATACGTTAAGATATAGTAACCGAACAACTCAATGAGTAATGTTAAGGGTACACGGAAAAAACCAGCTTTGTCACTTTTTTTTCGAAAATGAGTGTGATACATCGTTGGAATCAGAATGAACAGTACTTTCCAACGGTCTACCAAAACAGGGAAAAAACCAGTTCAGTCAGGGTTGGAATCGCACTCGAAGTTTCGCTACACAGGCAAAAAACCATCTTTGTCACCAGCAGATTCGCCTACACATAGCGTTGTATTGGCGATCCTCTGGATATCCTGTGTTTTACAGAAAACTATCGAGCTTCGTACAATAGCCAGCAGTTTAGTAGCGTAATAGCTGGAAAATCGTCGCCTGACAAAAACTTGAAACCTGGGGAGTTGAGCACAACGAGCATAATAATGGTAACTACTCCTGCTTCATCACTCAATGCTTAGTTTTCTTGAAAAGTCAGTGTCGATTGATAATAAAATTGTTGAACTCCCTAACAGGCTTGATACCCATCTCAAGAGCGAAATTTCAGGACATCTTGAGCTTAATCAGGTTCTGTGGGCCCAGGCTGCCAAATTTTTGCGGAAGATCCCTCGTAAATAAAAATCCTACTTAATGGGTTAGGAACATTATGCAAAAATAATAAATAAGTATAAAGAAACGACTGAACTTACGGCAATTTGACCAATCTGAGAAATTCAAGATTTGATATTTTCTTGTGTGTTTCAGATGGAGACGTTTTTTCAGATAATATGCATAACGATGGACTTGTGAATATTTTTCATGGAGTTTGCCCCATTTTTTTCATTTTTGTTACCGCTACGTATTTATTGATAGACTTGCCATTTCTAAGGGCGATTTCTGGCATCTATATGAGTATTTTGGGACAGAAACCGATTCATTCTGTATCATAATAAAGGTGTTATTCAGTTTTGAAGTTAAAAACTCATTTTCCTCAGATTGCAGCTTTTTTGACATACCTGGTTTGTTTCCTGTACCCTTCATTTATTCCAAAAATTGCGGAAATATTGCCTTTTTTTCATTTAGCGGAATACCCTCTTATGGGGAGTGAACAGAGGAACGTATAACGACTCGAGTGGTCACGTTCAGTTTGTAGCAACAATCTATCCAAATCCGCAAACAAACAAAAATCTTTCAAATCAACCAATGTCATTTCGAAATAGTTATTGATTATTTATACATTCTCATCCATAAATTACATTTCGGGGGGTTGATTAAAAAACGATGAGAAAGTGTCAGGCAAATTTGGGTTGATGTACAATTTTTGAGCTAAATTTCTTAAGCTGTGGTGTGGTGAAAGGGTGTATAAATATTTTCTAGGTCAAATACAAAGAATTATTGAACATTATTAACAAAACCCGTTATTTTTTTCGGAAAATTGTTCATTTAATTCAAAAATCTGTGGTTAAAATTTGAAATATTTCCTTATTAACATCAGTTAAAGGTAGGTACTCGAGTTGATCCAGTTTAATTCAACGTAGTTTGATTTCGTAGGGATTTGGTAGTCAGTTTCTTAGGCCTCCAGAATCTTGAACTCGATGTGAAAAACCGATCTCATTTTGAAAACCGTTATTTAAAATTAGGAAACTGTGATTTAATTCGGAAATGGTATAATGTCTGCAAGGAGGTTATGGAATGGTCTTGTACACCCCTTTCAAGGATATGCGACTCATATGTTATTTCGGGAATATAATGTACTCCAAGGATATTGCGAAATGCCTGCGGCAACCAAAGGATACCTCTGAAGCTAAAAAGCTCGTGTAAGTGCTCAGCCTTAACAGTTATAAATGGAAAGTAGTAACTATCCATATCAAATCGCAAACATTATATCGGCTACATAACTTCCTTAAAAAACGGCAAGGGCGAAATCGGCAAACAGCTTCCATACTCGAACATCTCCTCACATTTTTGTGGAAAACAGGTGCCCGATTTGTCACCCTCAAAACCCAAAAGACTGACTGTTTGTTTCTGCTACGGATAAACCCACCGCTGAATGTTGTTTGCTGTGATACTTGCAAAACTAAACATTGGGTTTCATACCACTATTAAAGTAAGATGCATTATTTATAATCATTGTCTTCATTAGACAATCAACACTGACTGACATTCGTTGCAGCTTGTTGGAGTCGGTGCCCTGCTGCTGATCTCAGGTTTCCTCGCCTTTAACGGCGGCTCGTTGGGGCACATCGCGGACAAAGGAGACGGGATGATAGTCGCTCGGAGCATGTTCAGCACCGTCGTGGGAGGAAGCGGCGGAGCCATCCTCTGCCTCATTCTCGGCAGGATGGGTCTCTTGTCAGAAGCTCCTTGGCCGTTTTCTGTCACTCTGAATGGCACCCTCGCTGGAATGGTTAGTTTTATATTTTCGTTGAATGTAATTCATATACCAATCATTTTGAACTTGATTCATAAAATTTCGAGTTGTGCAGCTAGACCATATTTGCTAACTTTTGTGATCTCACTCATTTGTACCCAAAGAGACTTACCACCTTGCGAAATGAATAACTGAAATGAATTTCGTAGCGAAGCTTCCTCACTTTTTCACTAGAGGTTCACATTTTAAGGAATTTACAGAAAAAAATTTTGAAAAGAAGCAGAGGTGAATCCCTGCTAGCGGCAGTTTGTAGCTTCCGAAATAAAGCTGGGGCATTGTCGTATGTTACATGATTATGTCCTTAGAATCTATGCAAGGTAATAAATGCTTAACTCTAGAACTACGTTAGTTAAGTATTCAATATGTTCTGGAACTATCTTTGTTAAAGTTGAGTTTCGGGATCTTTAGCAAAAATGTATCCATCTTCAGGAAACACCAAGAGTATCTATTTCGGATAGCACGGAGGTGGGGTTTTCGAGATTGAAAATGCCAAATACTTTTATTATTATGGTGTGTGTGCGAGATGATTATAGCAATAAATGATGAAGGCGATAAATTGCAATTCGAAAATAAAAAAACAGGAGAACCTTTCCTAGAAATATCCTACTTGGTATATCTAAGTGTGTACTTATGTTTCTAATAATCAAATTGGAAACAGAAATCTCTGACCGTTTTGACGGGATGATACCCTCACACGCGAGTCCGCTGATGATCGAAGGATTTCGCTGGTATATTGATTCGAATAACCCAGCAGACGTAAGGTTGCGGTGGTGGTTAATCACCCGAAACCGGGAATGGAAAGGAGGAGAGGGAGCGTCGATGAGAAGGCGATAGGAGACACTGATATTGAGACAGCGTGGAGGCTTGTGGAGCGTGGCTTGTTGGTGACATGGTGGGAGACTACAGTCTTCCTGAATATTCCTGATATTACTTGGATAGAGATGTGCGATGATCGGACTTACATCTTAAGGAGAATAATAGGCGATAGGACGGCGAGTCAACTCAGAGCCCCGAAGGAGCCTCCAAGATGCCCCCAGTTCTTTCGTAGCGTCCCCGCCGACCACAACAAGTTGTCCGTCGTCGCCGTCTTCATTATTTCCGCAGAGGTACCTAATTTTCTAATTATTTCTCTTTAATTTTCTTGGCCTTTTCCTCCTAACAATCTTTCATTTTAGTTTCCAGAATTATTTTATTTTATAATAAATCTATTTGCGAAAGTGATAAATATTCTGTTTAGTTATTTTTTTCAACATTTAACCCCCTTAAAGTTTTTTTGCGGCTGATACAAATTAATTTTCAGCTTCCACTGTTTGGTATCGTCGCATAATGGTAGCAGAGCTGCTAAGTCCATTGCAGAGTATAAAATAATATAATATTGATTGATTAATTTAATTTTGATCGCATAGTTGCCAACCTAAGTTTGCGTATTTTGGGTATTTGTGTGATTATTTGTAGCCATGGATTGCGTAGTGTGCCTGAGGCAAATAGATGCAACGGGAGTAAATGCTAAATGTGCTGTATGCAGTAAGCACTCCCATGTGTCATGCACAAAAACGACCGAAGTAAATTGGGGAAAAATGGGTAGCGACCGGAAGGCTGCATGGATCGGCCCGTGCTGTTCTTACCTTAAGGATATTCAATTAAGTCGCAATGAAATAAGCCTCATAAAACAGCGGTTGGATCAAATAGTCCAATCAACCGAACGGATTGATCAAGTAATTCAAACGAATGATGAGAGGTTCAAGGCTCTAGAAAAAACAGTCGAGGATGGATTATCAGTCGTTGATCAAGGAGGTTTCCGTAGGATCATCAGCGGACGAGAGCTTCGAAGGAAGAAAGTGCTACAACAAAACATAAACAAATAAACAAATAAATGCGGTGCTAAGAGTAGCTTGTATGGGAAGCCTAAGAAATATGATTTTTAAGCAGCGTGGCTTTGTGAATAAAAATCATTAGTAAATAAAACTTGTAATATTCTATAATTGGTGCCGATTTCATCTTTCTGGTAGTTTAGAAACTTTGTGTTCGATTCTTGAAACATGATATTATGTAGTATAATGAATGACAATATTTTTTGATATTTCAATAGGTCAGTATTTGTGGGGCCCCCGATCTGTACGCTGCGTGGGCTGCTTTCGTGACAGGTGCCTTCGGTACTCTGGTCTTTTTAGGCCTTCGAAGACTGGTACTGTTCGTTAAAGGTAATCTAATGAACATTTATAAAGTATGTTAATATCACTCACTCTTTCCCTCGCACAGCACCCTTTAGCAAAATGGGCCATATCTTTAAACACCACCCTTAAAAAATGACATATTTACCCCTATTGAAAGCTGTGGGAGTGTGATGAGTACGGATCCTTCCCCCTTCTCGTTTTTTGAAACTGAGCATAAACCTGTAGCTCTTGACTTCAGATGTGTCCTCCAAGTGTTGCAGGCTAATCGTCTCAGCCCTTAGAGGGGGCAACTACTTAGTTCATACCATCACCTCTTTATCACAAATAACGGCAATGACAAAGCATCATCACCAAAATGTAATCTTCCAAGTTAGCTCTACCAAAACTATACTGCTGGAACACCTGTAGTTTCTGAGTTTATCCACGATACAAATTTTAGAAGGAACATGAGAAAAACCCCTATTAAAACCTTTGTGATTGATTTCTCGATGAAATATTTTTACAACTTTGATACGCTTTGCTCTAGTTGGAACTACACCAAGCAATACACTGATTATTTACTGATTTCGATTATTTACACAGACTTATTTACTGATTAAATTCCAATGAGATAGACTAAATTGCTTAGAATTGTTGGACTTGAGCAATTTTCTACTTTGATTTTAGTTGATGATCCCCTTGAAGCAACGGCAGTTCACCTGGGTGGAGGATGTTGGGGTGTCATTGCCAGGCCATTATTTGCTCCAGGCGGCCTCGTTTACCAAGCGACTTACGACTCTGGAATGGTAATGATAAAAATAATAAGTTATATTGATTTTAACCTGTATAGAAAAAAGTGGTAGTAGTGGGTGTAGGTAGTGGGGTGACCACATTCATTTCGAATCCCTTATTTTGGAGCATAAGTCTTTATTATCTGGCGGATACGTTTCGTCCTTCAACGAGGACTTCATCAGTCTTATTATGCCATCAATACATGCAGAATTCCGGCTTAGACATGGTGGTGCCACCACACATCCCTTCACTTTGTTTCATTACTTGTATGGGCAATTGAAGATTTTTAGTTGCTCCCTCATCCTTCTAATCTGATTAGATGCTCATGCAATGAGTTTTAGTTTTGCCTGCAGCTCCTCTCTCCTTTTTTTATTTTGTATTTCTTCTTTTTTACTAATTAACGCAATTAATGACAACAACAAATAATACTATTTTTAATCAGGATGAGGGAGCAACTAAAAAGCTTCAATTGCCCATACTACAAGTAATGAAACAAAGTGAAGGGATGTGTGGTGGCACCACCGTGTCTAAGCCGGAATTCTGCATGTATTGATGACATAATAAGACTGATGAAGTCCTCGTTGAAGGACGAAACGTATCCGCCAGAAAATAAAGACTTATGCTCCAAAATAAGAGAAAAATGTGTGTGTGCGAATAGTGCTTATTTCGGCTGTTGAATAAACAATACACCCCACAATCACTAGGCTGGCCTTACGCTTCCTTGGATGCTACCTCTTGACAATTCTTTGCATCTTTTCCCGAATAAATTTTCTACTCATTCATCCATTCAACGTTAAGTCCATGATATCATTTAAATAGGGATGTGGATCGGTCTTTCCAATTTGCAGCTTGTGCAATCCATCATACTATACTCACTACCTCCGTAACAACCTGAATGTTCAAGAGTTAATAAGAGATTCATTTGATAAGGCTTTTGTATGGCTAACAAGTACGATTGTTACAACTGCCTAAGCGAATAAGTGAATCATGTTTCTACTTCAACCAGAAACATGAACAAACTAATTGGCTATATTTTTTCTACCCATGTACCTTCTAAATCCTATGTTGGTTCTTCCCCATTGCTCCCAAATTATACTTCTACTCAAAAAATTGTTCTTCCTTCCAGGGTTTGTACCAAAATGTCGTCGGTTTGATCGCGATCATCGCTTGGTCCGCAATATGCAGCACTATTATTTTTGGTGGCTTAAAACTCATTGGATTTCTAAGAATATCCGCCGAGGAGGAAATCGAAGGTGAGTTCATTCATTTTCGCAGCACAACTTTAACCTTCATACTTCAGATACAAAGTAAAACTTTATTTCGTCAAAACATAGTAAAAACATAGTCAAAAACATTTGTATTTCTTGCTCGGTTGGGCGGTTAATGCACATTCGTAAGATTAATAAGATATTCCTCCTCAAGTTTGACGACAGAAAATGAGTTCCAACTCAAAATATTTACCGAATTCCAAAGTTGCTTGAATATCGACTAGTAACTTCAGTAACAAACAGTAAGTACCAAAATCAATTTATCTATTTGATCAATGCAACTAAAATAGCGAAATTGTTTGATCTTCAGACGATAGCTAAGGACTAGTAACCGATACGTCAATTTTGGATTAAATTTAGGGATAGCTCACGTACGGAACATGAAATCTGCTTTCTCCCAAAATAAAATATAAACTTTTATATATTAAGCCCAAGGACACATACTACCGACCCATTATTGGTTGGATGGAACCACAATTTTCAATAATAAGCCAATTTACCTTCGGTTTAATCACCATCAATTACAACAAGCCCTTGTACAGCAAAAACTCTTCACAATCCCTAAACAAACTTTGTTATTTTATGTTTCAAGGTGCGTAGATTAGAAATCTGCAATATTTTTTTCGCTGTATCCCCCCTATTAAAATCCTTTGTAATTAATGTGAAAAATCCGTTCTTCGCACACTTGGGATCTAGTTGGTCCTAATTTTAAACAGTCTGATCGCCTCAAATGCGATTTAACGCCATTTTCCAGTAATTTTGGACTTAAAATTGATTGAAATAGGTTTCAAATATTTAGAAATTTACCCGCAGCAAATAATTGCCATTTCTCAACCTAATGGTGAATCCAAAACCAACAATGACACTACAAAAATAATAAACCCATGTGTTAGAATTGGGAGCGTTTGTATGAAGTACCTCAGTACATCTTTGAAGAAACATTGAAGGCCTGAGAGTAGAATCGTCCGTTGGGATCTGCGGAAAGGTGTGTCAAAGGCCTCTGATTCATTAAGACACGCATTCTTAAAGCGAAGCTACCATTTCTTCATAATTTTCCCAAAGTTTTCGAAGGCCCTTCAAAATTTTGATAAACCTTCCGAACCCGCGCCAATTAGTTGGTTAAACTTCTAAAGCATTCTTAAAACCCCACTTCTTTCTCAAACACCGCAATAATTGAGTGACCCTTGTACACTATTTCAGTCAAAATTAAACTAATTACCTTCATCAAGCTAAAAGAGGAATCAACCCAGACAAAACCTAATAAAGTAGGCAACTACTATCAGCCTGAACTCCTATATTTATATAGTCTTTGTTCGTTCCGTGAACATTTATTGATGTATGGAACCGTATGAATAACTAACTATAACTATGAATAACTCCTTTACTAACTCCTACCTTTAAATGTGGTTGACCGTAGGATTGGACATTACGAAACACGGTGAACATGCATACCCCCAATCTGCGTGGAAGGAAAGCGGAATGTGGAATAGCACAAGTGAGTTATCGATTCCTATCATTGACATTGTTTCAATTATGTTAACTGTGCACTTTTTAATACCTAATTATTCACTAATGAATATCTAGGTCTTCACTTTTCTTATACACACATGAGGTGATTCATGTTACACAGAATCGGAGTTTCTCTACATGAGAAGAATTTGACTCCTAAGAGAGTGTCCACTGGATACTGCCAATCTAACACATACTTGGTTCCTCAAAGTTCTTCGCATGTTTCAATGCTACGTCCATTAAATTGTTGTCATTAATTAACCATATCCATAAGTGGGCACCTAAAAATCTGTTTAGAAGTAAGTTTATAATATCAGTAAATAAGACAATTAAGTTGGTACGTATCAATACATTCGGTTTTAACGAATTTACTATTTCTTTCGTTTTTGCAACCATCTCATCTCAAACACAAACGAAGGACTGTAATGTGACTAGTGAGTGTTTTCAATTTCCAACATTTCGTCGTAATATTTCATTGAATATTCAAATATTATTCTAAGCGTACGTTTGGTGTTTTCCAGTGTTGAATGATGCTATAGTTCTCGACGGGACGTACAAAATGAAGAAGGTTGACTACGACAACCACGCTTTTACAGGTGACAGAAAAAACCACAACGTCCACCTTTAAAACGAATCATCTTCCACGAGACAGACAGCAATCATGTGCCTACTCAAGAAATTATGGAAATTAACCGTTTGTTAAAGATGTATATATATGTATCTATTGATTTACTGCTAAGGCATTGGCAATCGTTAGTGAGTGACACCCGGCATTGTATGAAGGTTGTATAATATGAATACGTTTTTCTGTTTTAAGAAAATTACGAATTTTACTACTTCTTGATATTCTGAAAGTGGATGTAAATACTCCAGTAACTGTAGTAGGTACCAGTTTATGCCATACCCTACTCATAGAATGCTTCTATAGATTCTGCCCAGAATATCCAACCTGTGAACTGTGGCATAAATATCTATTTTTCAGTAGACTTCGGCTAACATTACCTACTTCTGTGTCCAAGTATTGATAACTGTAAACTCATATTTTTCTTAAATACCAACTGTAGATGAGTGTGGGGAAGTGGTTAGGCGCCCAGTTCGTTTTTAGCTCAGCGAAATATAGTTATGGTGGTGTCACTCTTGTACAATTCAACCAAAAAAGTTGGAAAATCAAGCATACCTAAGAAAACTATTGGCCCTAATTTGATAATGTGCTAACAACCTATTTAGTGTTCTAACTCCGAATCCCAAAAGAGTTACAACATTCTAGTCTTTAACACAACCTATAGGTTTTAGTCGAATATCCAATGCCAATCCGAAATTCTTTGCAGTTGTTCCTGCTCCTCTCAATCGAATATATTGAGTCTTACAGTAATTGACTAACCATCTTTACAGCGATCATTTTTAGCTATATGATGCGAAGCGTGAATGGTGTACCTAATAACAATTATTATAAACGCCCAGAGGTTTATGCCCATTTTAAAAGAGTTGGAGGCGTATTAACGTACGTTTAGTGTTCAATATGAATAAAAATAACATAGACGAGGGAAGAGAGAAATAACTAACTTCTACCGTACCTGCCTAATTGATAATAATAATAAATTTTATTGAATCCATAATTGAATTTAATTGATGAGGATCCTTAAATCCTTAAAATGCATCCTTTAAATTATTTAAGGATTCTCAACTGATTGTTTCATGTTCAACTACACCCGTTATTATGCAATTTTACGACAAATACTTCTACAATTTTATCATCTCACTCTCTGTTACCCCGTTACGTTATTCGGGAAGAAATTTAGATCTATCTGAAACGACGAAGGTAATTATGTCGATGAAAATGTGAGTTGCAGTTGACGCTCTATTCAGTAGGATGGTACATAAGTTCCCTAGTAGAATTTTATTTGAAAAAATAATATAAAATAGCGTTGAATCTCAAATTGAAAAAAGGCACGATAAATTAATTAGGGGTAACTCGGGACGCAAACGCCCCGTATGTTATTTACATCCAGTACCCAAGTACTTACCTATACCTTCGTTAAATTTGTCAGTCAGGTTCCTACCATCAGACATAAGTTTAGATCACTGTATATTACATTGTTAAATTTTATTTATTGATCATGTAAACTATGTACATTTCAAATATATAATATTCTGTGATACCTAAACGTTTCATTTATTCCATGTGCTACGATATAATAAGGTTGTGGTGGTGTCAGGAGTGATGATTTGAGGAAGTCAAACACCATCGCATGAATCACCACAATATAACGGTAATGATAATATAAATCTATTATATAAATATATTTATGTAAGTAAATATATTACATTCATTCAGTTAAGATGTTCCTCCACAAACTAGGAAGGGATGGCGGTGACGGGGGTTTGCGGTCGAAACTCGGACTTGACTCACTATTCCAGGTAAATTAATATCTACTTTTAAAACGGAGGAAGACCCAAAAATTGACCAAAAAAAAAATAAAAATAAAGACCAACGTGGATTTTTCCTGAAAATTTCAGCTTTTTTGCTTCAGCCGTTTGGGAGAAATCGTGCGTACGGCGTACGGCGGATGGACGGAAAAATTTTATTGCAGATTTGGGTTCTACACCCTTTGAAACGTAAACCATGAAATTTTCAGGAGGGGTTAGAATTTTTTTTTCAAGAGTGATTACAATGGTTTATTTATTGAATAATAAACCAAAATACAAATTTCATAGTGACAATAAATTTTCAAAATGAACAATACAATATTGAACCGTCTGCCGGAAGAGCGGAACCTAATTACTAGCATTAAAATAACAATTTAAGGGCAATGTAATAGTATAAAATGAAAGCTAACTTCTCATTAATTAAATTCCCTAATCAGCATACGTCGGTATGGCCAAGCCAAAATACAAAATTTTGTCAATTTACTCCATTGGCGTGGGTCATTAAGGAGATCTACTGCCCCATCACGCGACAAACTTCCCTTGTCAAGTACACGTCTTCTAAATTCCAATTAGTATTCCAATTTTCGTTCGATCCTAATTTAAGTCCTGTTGTGCAACTTACCTCGAAAATTTTGCCTTTTGATGACTGGAGGGAGGTTTTTTTTTTTTTTTTTTTTCAACTAAGCGTTTTTGTAACTTTGAATAACCAAGATCATCTTTGATTTTGGAATACGATCCCCCATTTTCTATTTTAGACATTTAAGAATTCAGTAATTTCATGAAATAAGAGGGGAAATAAAATACTAATGTACGAGGTATCCATGTGTGACGTAAGATATTTTATTATTTTCTAAGCTATTTTTAACAAGAACAAAAAATTAACCATTTTAAAAATTGTATTTGCCTACTGTAAAATTTTTTGCTAAGAATATGGATGTTCCCCAACTCGATTTTTCCATCTTTGACGAATTCGAATGAGAAAATGCAGTTAACAATTGTCTGATCTTGTTTGAACTTTCCAAACACCAGGTAGCGGCAAAAAGTACGAAAAGTCGAAATCGAACTGGTAGACACACATTTTGATCGTAATGAAATTAGGTAGTTAGTCGCAGCGTAACTCAAGATTTGAATCAGTACATACAGGCTTTTCCCATGTTTACATACTTTAATTTATTGCACACCTTCAAGAAGACAAGAGGGTTATGCACGTAAAAAGGTAGTTTTCATTTTTTTTAAAGTTGATTTTTCGATGGTAAATTGATCAAAATGCAGTAAAATCATGAAACGAACATTATTACGAGATATAACAACTATAATTTGTTGCACGTGAGTTCCTACCTATGTACTTACTTCATTCATCCGCATTTTAGGGCATCTTTGGGACTACAAATTTTTTAGCTGTCATTGAGTGGGATGTGAGCGATTAAAGAAAAATCGGTTGAAAGGTCTTTATATTCACGTAATTCAACGTAAAATCTGGAAGGAAAATTAGTTTTCCATTGACAAAACAAAGTTTATTTTGTTTGCCTCATTGCACACCTATTGCACAATTTTATAATGGGGGGGGGGGGGGGGGGATATTTTGTAGGATACACTTTAAGTATAAAGTAGGGACTAAGTCACTCGCGACGAAGTTGTGGAAAACCCATTTCAAATAAAAACGGAGTAAGATAGAACGTTGTCTATATTTCCACGAAAGTAAAGACATAACAAGACAATAACATGACATAAGACAATAACAGTGTAACTCTTTACTTTCGTGGAAATGTAGACAACTTTCTATCTTACTCCGTTTTTATTTAAGTATAAAGTGTGGATTTCTATTAATACATTCTAGGTAACTTTGGTCCAGTAGGTAGGTAAATTTTTGGTGGATTGCAAAGGCTTGTTACTACTGGAAATGAAGGGAAATACAGCAGGGAAGAACCTGGTTTGTCACATTTTTATAAAATCTGAGTTATGGGTGCAAATGTGTAGTTTATATGGAGGAGCTTCATATAGTGTAGTCAAACAGGGGAAAAAAGGTGGATTATCACTGAAAAGTGAGGCCAACAAATTTGATGAACTGGGGAAGAACGGGACGTTTTGAACTTTCAATTCAGGATTATTCAAATCAACCCTCAGGTGATAAACCAGGTTCTTCTCCCGTACCCTTCAAACAGTAAACCAAAACGGTTTATTTAGCTTAGAAAATCGTTGATTCCATTCAAAAACCTACAATTAAATTTGGAAGTACATATTACATTAAACACTTCATAAATTCAGTGTTCAGTTCAATGATCAACATTTGATAATTTATTTTACTTAAATTATTTTATTCTGCAATAACACCACAAAGTAACAACACAGTTGCTGCCCTGAACTTTCTGTTCAAATTTCACAAACTTGTTGCAGTTTCAAAATCCTGGTGTCCTATCCCACAGATTTGTTTTTCTCAATAATTTGAATCTAGTTCCGATATAATTGATTATATATTATATCAGATCTTGAAACGTAAACAAGCAAATGCCGGGGAAGTTGAACATTGATTTTGTTGTGATTATCAAAAGTTTATTAAAAATTTTAAAAAAGTTTGAACTGCATCTAAATGTAATCATTCTAGTTCCCTATATTATCACTGTACGCAGCACCATCGTGTTTGATCCTCCCATTTGTCGTGCATCCAGGTTCGTGGATATCCAAAGAAACTGAAGGACTAGAAACTTAGTCGCTTGTCTGAGTGAACCTACATTAACCAAATGTGGAGCCATTCAAAATTGTCAACAATTTAAATGAATATAAGTGAACGAAATGAGAAAGACCGAACTTTCTGAATGGCCTATATGTAGGTAAAACCAACAATGGATATTATACTGGAACACATGGAACATGGATGCTATAATAAATAAAGATGGCGATTGTGACGTCGTTGTTGATGGAGGACTGGATTGATCAAACAGCTGGCAATTATTTGGCATTACTGTGTTTCACTTCTTTCTTCAATGTCAAACGTTTAGCAGAAAAATACATCGTTCGTTGCTGAGGTAAGCTGGAATTGAATCATTTTCCTTAAATATTGACGTTAATTCACTTCCTCGCTGGAATATTTCTTCAACACTTTTACATTGCAATCCTCTTTGTGTGCAGGGGTTTTTTTACACGCGTCGAGTAAATCATTGCTTCTGCTAGGTGGTGCACGTAGTATCTGCTTGTAAAGATCTTGTAAATAAGGTAAGTGTTGTAGTTTAGTTTATGTATGTATATTTTGGCCTCCGAGTAACGCGGTTAACGCCCTCGCTGTCGTTAGAAATCCACTAACCCTATCAGCGACTGACGAAATCTTGTTCCCAATGCAGCTGGACTACCATTTCTTTTTATCTGTTTCTACGTCATCTTTCGTTCTGAATTTATCGCTGTTTAAAAGCCATTGTGTATCTTAATACGTGCAGTGAGGTCCGTGGTGCCGTTGCATTCTGTTCATTACTTGTAGGTAATTGATCGCGGTTGATTGTTTCTCTGACTACCGTGGATGTTCAATACTTCGGCGAATTACCTTATCTTTGAACAATCAGGTACTTTCACTGTTGATTTAACTAAACAATGCCTTAAGATTACATTCCGATTAATTGCTGTGTATTTATTACATCTATCCGCTTTTCCATTGCGAAGCTGTGAATGATCAAGGTTATTCGTTCTTGTGTGTTTTGGTGAATATCTAGGTAGTTGTTTACACCTATGATTTTGATACCTGTACATAAACCTAGTATTGTTACAGTTAGTGGTGTAATTCTAGGTAAACATTCATTCCATATTCAACAGGCTATGCTGTTATTTTTGGGACGTTAAGTCCAACAGCTGTGTAGGTTGGTAGAGGTACATGAAGATCACACGAAGGGAAGTAGTTTGACTTGTCTGCTAGGATGTTGTATGCAGATCGATCCACAGTCCTCACAAATTTTTACTATGAATAGTAACAAAACAAGGTCAATGAATCCAACTTTATTTAATTAATATTCAAATCAATAAGTTCGTATCCCCTCATGACAATAACAGTATCCTGATAAATGATGTAAGTTTATTTGATATACCTAGTAGCCTCCTAGTTCACAACACCTTTGCTAGAATGGGGGTAAATAATGATCCTTGGGGTTATTTTTATTGGTAAATATGAGCCTAAGGACGCTATTGTCATGAAGTTCCCACTTCATGAAATCGATACCCTTCCAAGCTTGAATAAACTTTAGGTACATTTATTAAATTTATTTGTCATTGAGTAAATGTTCCTCGTACATGGGTAATTTCAAAATTTCGATCACATTTGGTTATCGACTTTTCTAAAAAAAATAAAAGTTGAAACTTGATCAATTTTCTTGTTCCTAATCAATCACTGCGGTTCTCTCGGCATATTACCCAAGTGAGCACACGTAATCTTGAACCGTACTGTTGATACACCATTTTGCAAAAACTTTTTTAGGGATTGAGGTATATACTACTATTTTTTCCCCTCTTGAGTCTCCAACCTCCATGGTAATCGCCTCTCAAGTCTTTCAAATTAGGTGAGTAGAACAACACAAACTAGCTTAATTTTGGCTACAGTAAATACTATGGTTTCCTTGCCAAACTCTCACTTGCTACAAGCAGATCTCACTCCCTACAATTTAAGGAGCTATTGGCTGGATATTGTAGGGAGTGAGGGTTTAGCCTTTCACCGCCTTTACAGGCCACAAATCAATTGAAACTGGTTGAACCAAAATCTTGTCAATGAACTTCCAACAACTGCACTAATTGTCAACAAGTGCGATCAAGTTTCACTTGCCACAGTCAGAATGTTACTGGAGTAGGGAGTGAGAGTTGAAAAACCTACACTGTTGCCTCCAGGGATGGTTTTCCCGGTAGAACTGACTGGGAAGGTCTAGGCAAAATCCAACCACCAGCGTTGGGACCATCTTGAATAAGGGATGTCAACAAAACAGAAGCAACTTCATAAACACCCTTTGCAGCCTGTTCTCAAAACATTGTAGGGAGTGAGGAAAAACCGTGTGACACTGAAATAATGGCTGATAAGGCTACTTGATTTGATCCAATTTTTTTTCCTGAGGCGGATATCCATTGTAGATGGTTTGTTCTTTCATAGTGTAAGTGGATATAACAGCCCCAATAAATATTTCGCTGAGTAGTGACGATGGAAGTTGTATACCTCTGGTTAGTGACAGCTGTAGGGAGTGAGAAATACGGACTTTGGTATTTTCTCCTGGGTCCTGTAGGCACAACTTTTACATACTTTTCCATGGAACATGTACATCCACATAGGAGAAAATTTTAAAACACTTACAAAACTGTATTTAGTTGAGATTTGACGGTAATACTGATCAGTGACATAAATGTGACCGAAATTTTGAAATTACACACGGACCTGTTATAATCACTACGAGCAACAACAGAAATCCTGTTTCATTAACCTTCTACTAAATGGAAAGTACGTGTGACGCTTGGAAGTTAAAATAACTGAGGTGTATCGCAGGGCACGTATATACAGGGAGTCCCTCGGGGTAAACAAACAGAAATTTTTTTTTTACAAGGATCTTAAATATCATATTTGCGCACCCCACGCACCGAAATTATTTCGCGTGATAACTCATCATTTATGCCTACTTTCAACTCACATTAAGATCATTTTTCACTTGATCACCGAAGAAGGTTTCAATATCCTATTTTTAAATTTTTCAACCGGACCTCGAAAATGAATCTCCGTAAAAATCTGAAAACAGGCGCCTTAAAATGGAAAACGGACGCGAAATGAACAAATTTCGGTCATTATTCCGCAAAAATTGAGTCGAAACAAGAAGCGGAGAGCATCACGTGAATCGGCGTTGAAAGGCAATTAAAATTCATGTGCCGCACTTTGGAGTTCACCATCATCCACTATTTGACAATTTTGGGGTTGCGCAACTTTGCGTGCACGCTGAACCGGTTGAGCGCAATCGAAAAAATTGGTTGAGGGATCAAATTTTCATGACATTTAGGGTAGAATCTGAATCTGCAATACAAAATTGGGGTTCTCATTTAAAATAAGAATGGTAGTGTCACTTGCACATAGTTGCACAAAGTGCTTACGAAATAAGATTAGAAAAAAAATTTTTTTTTACTCCCGTTTGGACAATTTTAGGAGGGGGGATACCGTGTATATTCTTATGGTGGTGGTTTTACTATTATTTGTTGTAAAAATGAGATCAGTATCACTATTCAGTAGTGACTTCATAGTTTATAGGATTGTTTTTCGGAGGTATTTGCCGCAAAACCGCGGAGTAATTTATGACAAACCACGTGCGTTTGGCGCTACCTTGTCCGTTATGCATTGTCTTTTCCCATATTGGATTTATTTGTTCTGATATTACAGAAGAAATTGCCAAGTCACCAGAGCATGACTGCACTTTCTGTACCCAACGATATGCTCAATCCATTAGAAATCATTAAATTTGATTGTATGAAGTTATATTTTATGGCCAAAAGTTATTTGGAAGAAGTTACAATATTAATAAATTTGTGCACAATGATTGGACCAAATTTTAATGATTCATGATTATGGTGATGTTGTGAAGGTATTCAAGTTTGTTAAAAATTGGTTTTATAACAAAATATTTATCAGGGAGATTGTTCTCGTTATAAATTTGATTGTGATAAATGTTTGTCGTTACAAACTGACCTATTAAGAATTGGAATAATTATTTAAATAAAAGGTAGACAATAAGGGAAATGATGACAACTAGTTATAGGCGGACGATACGATTGGTATACCCCCTACGTATCTTGTAGTGTTCGAGTTCTGTGTAATCTTTCTTCGTTACAGTGTTGTTATGCGTTGTAGTGGGCAACAGATTACATGTATTCGTTGTCGGTTCTCCGGATAAGGTTGTTTATCTTTCTAATGAACGTTGACAATCTTGGTGCGATCCGATTTCTTCATTCCGCCTTATCACCAGGTTGAAGGAATCGGTAGGTGAATTCGTATCATCGCTTCAAGGCACGTACAATACTTGGAAAAAAGTTCGTCATACACGTACTACTTTCTACTGTCAACGATGTTTAGTGGAAAATGAATAGCTTTGTTTCGAATAACTCGAGTAAATACGACAAAAGCTTCCGCAAACATATCAAATTTCTCTTCTTACAGTCGTGACGCGAATATTAGGTCGTTCAACGACCAGAGTGACCTCAGTTCTTAACCTGAAATTTAATTAGGCAAATTTTTCGTAAATCCCACTATATTAATTTCGATAACCTTGGATAATAAATTGGACCTAGATAACTAGAGTTGTCAGACGAACTATATTATTTACAGCACTTGTACCACATTTTCTTTGTGAATACAACCCAAGTTGTCATAACAAATTTTACTTTCCCCTCTATAAATTCAGAAATCTAGCGAACAAATTCGCAAATTCTCTTTCATATTCAGCATTTTGACAATCCAGTTCAACCTTTTCTAACTCGTCAAAAACAGGAAGGAAGGGGTGGAAGAAACAGAATGTCAATTTAAGAAAAATTATAAATAATTTTTGAAGTAGCTACTTTCAGGAAAATACGAGAGAAAGAAGACGCGGAGAATCATTACATCACCCAAGTTATTAGTAGACACAGAAATAATAATAAATCAATCTCGACTTGGGTTGTAGTTGCAGGCACCATTCCGCTCCATCATTGTAAATAAGACCAATTCATCGCAATGAAAACTCGATATTACATTACAGTATGTCCAGAAATGATTTAATTAAAGTATGGGTTACATCATTAATAATAAGATCAAATAGTAAAAAAAAAAATCAATGTCGACAACACTTTTCACTAGGTAATGCACATTTAAACTTTCGGAGGCAACGTGCAGGTCAAAATGACCCGAGGAAAGGGAAATGCTCATTGGTCGTAACGGAGCTCAGGGAGGGGTTTGTGCCTTGACTAGCTGTCAAAG
This sequence comes from Creontiades dilutus, assembly GCA_031894815.1. Taxonomy (NCBI): domain Eukaryota; kingdom Metazoa; phylum Arthropoda; class Insecta; order Hemiptera; family Miridae; genus Creontiades; species Creontiades dilutus. The sequence goes on along the minus strand of JAVIWC010009153.1, from coordinate 742,348 downwards.
CAGCATACTTGTAGATGTCAACGTGGTCGAAACCAGTTTCAGAGTCATCTTTTCAAAATGGAAAATAGAAAATTTTCGATTTCTCCCAAACGGCTGAAGAAAAAAATCTGAAATGTTCAGGAAAAATTTGTTGGTCCGAACGCCCCAATTCTTGAGCCAAGCTCTCTCACTTAATTTAAAGTGCCCTTTAAGGGTTGTCAAAGTTTTGTAAAATCCCTAAAAACCTCAAAAAACAGCTGCAAATTCTTTCACTGGGGTTTATTATTCAATTGGAGGTTCATTTTGAATTTCTACTAAGCTTTGGAGTGCGCGCGTTTCACAAGATCGAGCGATTATTGAATTTCAGGAGATATGCATGGAGCACGTAAATCTGTTCTCAACTAAAATACCTATTTGGATTGATCAGTTGATCATATTTGTGTGCTTCCTGAAATTCAATAATCGCTCTATCAATTGTGAAACACGCACACTCCAAAGCTTAGCAGAAATTCAAATCATGAACGCAAGCCAATTTAATAATAAACCCCAGTGAAAGAATTTGCAGCGTTTTTTATTGAACCTCAATACCCCCCCCCCCCCCACAATAAAGACATCCATAATTTATCAAGTCCTTTAGCGCTCGTATTGCGTTAAAACTTCCCCAAACCCAAATTTAGACGATGTAGCCAAAGGTAGACTGATGTAGAGGAGGCACACAAATATCATCAACTGATCAATCCAAATAGGTGTTTTGGTTAAGAACCGATTTACGTGGTCTATGATATCTCCTGAATTCAATAATCGCTCTATCACCTGTAAAACACGCACACTGCTTGGTAAAATTCAAATCATGAACGCAAGCCAATTGAATAATAAACCCGAGTGAAAGACTACTTATTTACCCCAGTAATAATATTGAATAATAATCCCCAGTAATAATATTTACCTATATATTATCAGCGTTTCATACATATCAGAATGCTCAACCCGTGTATATACAAGTTCCACATCGGCTATCACTCCAGTAACCACATTCACTACAACTCGACGCTATCGGCATCATTTACAAACAAACAATAATAAACCAAAAAACGCGAATGTTGTCACCATAAATGGGGCCATACATCGAGAATGGTTTGACCTACGGACGTGGGGAAGGGCTCATTCGATTCCTCATGGTATGTTCTTCAAATAGGTGTAAATTTAGGCCGCTTCGACTTGTTTTGAGGTTTTTAGGGATTTTACAAAACTTCGACAGCCCTTAAAGGGCATTTTAAATTGAGTGAGAGAGCTGGCTCAAGAATTGGGGCGCCGTCGGACCAAGACGGATTTTTCCTGAAAATTTCAGATCTTTTGCTCCAGCCGTTTGGGAGATATCGTGCGTACGGCGGACGGACGGAAAATTTTTTATTGCAGATTCGGATTCTACACCCTTTGAAACGTAAACCATGAAATTTTCATGAGGGGTTAGAATTTTTTTTTCATAGCGATTACAATGGTTTATTATTGAATAATAAACCGAAAGTAAAGGCGGCCTAAATGTGTACGCGACCATTCCCGATCTATGGCCCGATTCATGGTGCCAACATTCGCGTTATTTTGGTTTATTATTGTTTTTGTGTTGATATCAGTAACCTAGTGACGTAGTGATATAGTAACGTGGATACTGGAGTGAACTCCTAAAAGGCTTTGTAGCCGATACACGGGTTGTAGCATTCTGATAATTTTCAGGAAAAATCAGAAAATCTGAAATTTTCAGGAAAACGCTGCAAATTCTTTCACTGGGGCTTATTATTTAATTGGCTTGCGTTCATGATTTGAATTTCTATTAAGCTTTGAAGTGTGCGTGTTTCACAGGTGATAGAGCGATTATTGAATTTCAGGAGATATGCATAGAGCACGTAAATCTATTCTCGACCAAAATACCTATTTGGATTGATCAGTTAATCATATTTGTGTGCCTCCTGAAATTCAATAACTGCTCTATCACTTGTGAAACACGGACACTCCAAAGCTTAGTAGAAATTCAAATCATGAACGCAACCCAATTGAATAATAAACCCCAGTGAAAGAATTCGCAGCGTTTTTCCATGGAAATATTACAAGTGTACTAAGTTTGTTTGACTTGAATATCGGAACGATGACCCCTAACAATTAACGAACAACGATGAGAATGACTAAAATCCTTAACATATGTTTTTATTGCGGGAGATTATTTAAAACTTGGTACAGCATTAGGAAAGACAAGGAATTGGCACAGACATACAGACAGATAAGGAACCAAAATAGATCAACATGCTCTACAACGCAAAAATGAAGTATAATTTATTCCTGACTTTATGCATGAACGAAAAGCTCTTCTAGCTCTAGTAGTCAGGGAATAAAAGTACCACTATTTCCAATCAAACACAAATCTTTGACAACCTGTGCTGATCAAAATGTTGAAAAAATTCACGAAAATTCGCTCATAAGATCGAGTTGCATATTTGTATTTTGTCACTTCATGTTTTTTATCCATTCCTTCGTCTTTATAGAAGCTACTCGTGGAATACTTCGGAAACGGAGCTATCGTAGAAAGTCCTATCTTATCTTACGAGTTGCTACAGTTTCATCATCAGATATCCTTCCTTGGCAGTCGAATGGATATTCATTTGATCAAACATTATTCTACAATATAACCTTCCATTGACTTGGATCGGTTGCTATCCATTCTAGTGTTTTCCTCGCCGAGTCGTAAATCTTTATAAATTACAGCTGACCCGCCACTACGTGGAACCGTTTTAAATATTTTTTTTTTATTAATTACTCTGATTTTTGGTATACCATGGTTAACATTGTAAACTTTTCTTTCAAACTAAAAACTCCCACGTATTGAATGATATATTGATATTATATCGTCATTTAAGTTTCAACATCGCTTATCTCATTTTTTTAGCAGCTCGTCGGTGGCTCAATCGTCAAGGTCGCAGGTTTCGGCAAACTCTTCCGTCTTCAAGACCAGGGGGTCACCAAATATCTAATCGATCGAACGGCACCGATATTTCGTTGACCGCGTGCCTGCTTAAATAGTCGGTTATCGAATTCTTTTTTCCCGATATATGGTATAGGGTGAAATTGAAATCATTTAATCTTGCTATCCATCTGTTTACGCGCGGGCTAGCATTTGACATGTTCTTTTTTATCGTGACTAAGGCTTTCGCGTCTGTGTGTACATTGAAATGTTGATGCGCCAAGTATGTCTTATTGAATTTCAATATCGCGTAAAGAACTGCGCACATTTCTAATTCGTACGTAGAGAATTTCTGTTCGCGTTCCGTAAGTTTACGTCCCGCGTACGCTATTGGCTGCTTGTTTACTTGCGACCGTAAATAAATGTAATTCTTTGTCGTACCGTGGTAATGTTATGACTGCGAAGTTCATTATTCGTATCGATAAGACATTATTGTCATACTTGTTATTCAATTCTACCTACAGTTACGGAGGTTGTCGATCTAGTACTTTGATTGTTAGCCTGTGGTATTTGAACCAAAGCATCTCATGATTACTTCATAGATATAACTTCACTGGTATGATAAATCCAATAATACTATAAATTTGAAGCAAACCTTCATCAAACATCAACAATTTTATCGACAAAAACAACTCGAGCTGAGTACATGAAATTTTCGTAAAATTTATCTATTATCTGGTTAGGTAGTAACCTGGCTTTCACTGTTTTTGGTGAGAGCTTCAAAAAACTTGTCTAGATTCTTGAAACAAATAATGATCTACGATGAAGACCTGAGAGGGTCTTTCACGCCACTCGTCGTTTCATGCGATGGCGCATTACATAAAGAATACGAAGCCTTCCTCAAGAACGTTTCCTTACGCCTCGCCAACAAGTGGTCGAAATCCTACTCCCAGGTGATGATGTGGGCACGAGTGAAAACTCAATTCTCGGTTCACCGAACAGTCTCCATGAGGCTAAGGGGCCCTAGGAAACACGTACGAGGACTAGGACTAGAGGACGGAGCAGCAATTTGGCTACCGGAAGACTAAAATCACACACACACACACACACACACACACACACACACACACACACACACAACGTACTTACATACCTACATACATATATATAGTTAGGAAAAAAAAATGAAATCAGATTAGTTTGGCAAAATCAATTTGAATTTTTGGCATACTATCAAATTGAAGATTTTGGCAAATTAATTTGAACCTTTGGCACGAATCAATTCTAATATTTTTGGCATCTCAATTTAAACTTTCGGCGACTCAGTTTCTACTTCTGGCTTCCATACCACCTCGAGCTTTTGGCATATCAATTTATACTTTTCACAGATCCCAACTAACCCAACATTCCACCCCATATAATGATCAATAAATGTTTTTTCTCTCTCTTTTGGGACTGATTGAAAAAAAAAAAAAAATGATCTACTCGCTTTTCTTAACAAAGCCATGATGTACAAACCAGGGATCATATGAACTTCCCTGTAATTCTTTCATTATTTCCTTACCAATATGGTTTTAAATATGAAAGCAATATTTGTAACAAACAAGGTCATAATTAAATTCAAGGATATCTAGGAGGATTGGAAATGGACTGAAGTGAAACCAAACTTATTTTAGGCTTTATGGGCTTTGGATTTGTCGCCCGATCAGAACAAGACTTGAATGAAAATTATTAATTACCTTTCTTCAATTCTTATGTTCGCATGAATATTACCTACAGAGATAAAGCGTGCTATGAGTCAATGCCTATTTATATCATTTCAATAATTCGATTGATTTTTGTGGTCATTTGATTTTCATAACTTTCTGAACAGGGTTTTTCAATCGTGAAGCTGTACCCTGGCCATATCGTTTGATGTCGTTAGGTGGTTAATTACCTTCAATTCAATAGGAAACGGTCCATAAAAAGTTGGCATTATTCTTTCATTGTGTCAGCCTCCATTGTTTGTCATGACATTAGATGCTATCTTATGATTGAGCGTTTTCTTAACTATTGCCTCGTTTTTTTTTCGAAGTATTGTCGGAAGCTTTGTGGAATCTCAGGCTGTGTAAAGGAGTATAGATTCTATTAAATTACGTAAAATATCCACTGGGATTTATTTGTCGTAATTGTATGTAAGAAATTGAAGTGATGAAATAAAACACGAGGCTTTATACAATTTTCCTTCATGGAAAATCGACAGCATGAGCTGTATGATGACCGCCTGAATTTATTGTCTATTACCTTCTCCACCTCCTCCCGAAGAAAATTCAAAACTCACAACTTTACTAAAATTGAAACAAAACAACAAAAATCAATAAAATCAGACGAATGTGACGATTTACCACTACCCCCCCCCCCCCCCTATTAAATTTTGGGTACCTCTCGCACTCAAGTCGATGTTGAATGATTCGGCAATGTTCGCCACCCAGTGGTTTATTTCAAAACAGTTAATTGGGTTCATTGTTATCATCGATGGCGTTAATATTCAAAATCGCTGCTTGTTCTTGGTATTGTTCCAAAAAAGAGGAGAAAATCATCATGCTCACCATAAAAAGCGTGAGTAGGTGATGCATTTTCTGTCAGAAGGTATCTGGGAACAGTATTTATAAATTAGGGAAAACCAGTGTTTCAATTTATCTAGGTTTTTAGATGCTTCCATCGACTGTGTGGCGTCGAATGGCAATTAGAGATGTATTCTAAACACGTTTGCGGCAAACAACCCAATTTGTCGACACGTTTGCGGGAAGTTTTACGACACGTTTGCGGGAATAAATATACACACACGAGCACGTTTGCGCGAACTACTTTATTACTCACCTTTTGTACAAGTTCTTCGTAATGCTCCACATTACTGCGTCTAAAATTCTCCTAATATTCATTGTTCCTCCAAAGTGGTTGAGTAATTGTTGATTTGGGTGAAGTACAGCATGATGTCCCGATGTTGTTGGTACTGAGACCAACAGTTTACCAGAAATTCGACTTTCTTCGCCAGATGTTTTCGAGGTGGGTTAGTACAGCCTTTCTTGATGGACTTGATTTTTAGGTCCGATTCCGCCTGGATAGCCTCAAAAGTTCTAAGTACGTGGTGTATATTAGGGTGTGGGTTGTAAAATTGCCGGTTGAAATCTGCGTGAAACGCTTCTGCCCCATTGGTCGTTCGGGGGGAATCGAATGATGGTGGAGCTGCCCAAATATCCGGCGGAAAAGAACAGCTTTCCTCAATATAGTTAGTCAATATATAATAACTGTCGGGGCCTGCAATGACATTGTACACCTATCCGTCGGGGCCTGCAGCATTATAGTTGTGAACGCATCAATTCGAGGTTCTCAGTAGTTGTAAACAATGGAATACCCATGTCTCCCTTCATGTAAAGATACTCAGAACTCGTCGATTTCGACAACTGGAACAGTTGCTGCATACTTTCTTCTAATGATCTTGGCAATGTGGGCAAAAGAGAACGTCTGGCATCGTATATACTCTTCCGAATAAGTCGAAAATCGGAGTGTTCTAGGTTCGAAGTAGATGCCTGATTTAATTCTTGCCTTATTAATTTATTGGGCTTCGAACACAAGTCCTCAGTCCCTTTTCTTTTTAACGCACTTTGCACGCGGGTTCTCTCTATGACCTGATCAGTGAGTGGTTCGTGATTATGACTATTCTTTTCAGCCACGATCTTTTTGTAATCTTTATCCGCAACAACAGAGTAAGTACAAGTTTTTTTCGTGCATCTGAATGAAATCAGCCCGTCTTTCATTTCACGGTCTTTCGAAAGCCGAAATTGGTTCACAATGAGCGCGACATTCCCACGTTTAGTCTCGCACACTTCACTGATTTGGAGATCCATTTCTACGCACTCACAACGAAAGAAGGTTTGAACAAGACTGCCGAATGCATCCATCGTTAACGGAACAAGATAACAGCAGTTAGAACAACAAATACATATCACGGATCAGAGTTCGCGCAAACGTCTTCCGCAATCGTGTCGCTTTCATTACGGACGGCTGGCCCTCAATTCCTGCAAACGTGTTACACTCTGCAATTGCATGTACCTGCAATTTGCAGGGCACCTAGGTACCTGTCTAGCCACCTCATGTCACTCATTTTGTCATTTGGTTTCATTTGATTTGGGCAAGGTTTTAAATGAAAGGAAAAGGTTTCATCTGGCTTGTGAATGGTATATTTGTACTCTAGATTAACACAGGAAATAGGTAGCCTCTGCTCCTGCGTTAACATCATTTACTGCTCATGAATTTCCTTTTTCTTGATTAAATTTAGACCGCAATTGAAAATGTCAAAAGAACAGGTGCTTGCGTGCTAGATACAATTACGTTTTCTTCAAATATATCTTAACGTTACATTTCTCATTATATGTGCATCAAGTCATGAAGTGCATGTTTGATTATAATTGTTTTCTATAATTCCAGGTCTACAATGCAAGGTTTAACGTTCAAAATTGGGGAACGTGAGGACTGGCGTTGTGGAATATGCTGCCACGTACGTACGGCAACCATATTTCTCGGAGTATGGCACTTGGTGAGTCCCATTCAGCCATTCATTCTTGAACTGATAACATCGAAAATATCTTTGTTTTGTGTTCATGGTTTGCTTTGCCTCAGTAAGAAGTTGTGGGTTTGAGGGTGGAAGTAACACAGCCTCATCTTTGTTCTTTTAATGGAGTGTTATCATGCTCTCGAGATGTTGTTCCAGAAATAGGCTCCGTCAAATACTATGTTATACAGTTCTTTGCATATTATGTTGCAGTCAGTGGCAAGGTGTGACATTTTTGCTAGGTCATCGCCAGTGGGGGGGATTAGTAACCAGAAGTGGGGGGGGGGGGGGTCTGGGGGGCACTCCCATCAGCAAAGAAATTCCCAGGGGTCCTCCTCCCAGAAATTTTGAAAAATTACCTGTCAAAAACGTCAATCTAAGGTGTTTTTGACGTATGAAATTCACGTTTTTTTTTGTTGAAATCAGTGCAAATACAGCTTTGAATGACACTTTTTGAACCAAAATAATTATTGCTCAACAATTAAGGTTGAAAATCGCTTGCTACGGTAACTCTGTCTTGACTTTGAACCAAAATTCCACAGATGCCACCGAGAAGTCACAAGAGCTCCCAAACCTGCCCGCTCAAAGTTGCGTGTTCGAGCATGAGCCTTAAAGCGATTTGATTGGCCGATGTTTTGGAGGGAGTAAGAGGAGGGGACCCTCTGCGGTGGGTGTATGAGATAAGCAGAATGACAGCACTTCGCTGATGAGGCAGTAATAGCGCCAACTGCGAGCATGAACATTTATTTTTCATAAAGAGGAAATTGTATATTAAATATACAATTAAATATACAATTGTATTGTATTGACTAATTCTTTAAATTTATTGAATCGTCTGGTCATCGCCAAATCCAGAGATGACCACGGGCTTCACCACTGATTGCAGTTAATTTTGGTATAAGGTTTGGTACAAGTCGTTTCACGTACGAATACTGCATCTTTGTTGATTGGTACATCAATCATTCTCGGAGTTCCCCCTTTACATTATCTAGTGCTCTTTTGTTTCTGTGGGAAGTCTCATTATCTCGAACATTTTCTGCTGAATTAGTTTTACGATGTTGAGTAATTATTACTTTTTTAAAAACAACAAACCTTTCTTGTTAGTGGCAGAAACTAGGTCTGATACCAAACGTTATATGTGTTCAAATGTGTTCAGTCAAAACACAAAATCAGTCAAATTTAGATTCGCTTTGTTATGGAACTGCAAAATAGTTGAAAAGTTAGTTACCGAAGTCAAAGTGAAACAAAAAGAGAAGGAGAACAATAAGTTTTGGGAACGAGAGTGATTATTGCAAAGAGACAGAACTGACTAATGGACGGGGCAGGTCTGCAGGTCCATTATTGCACTAGTTGCAGTATCTGTCCTGCTCACATGTTGATTTGAACTGCTTCGTTGTATATCCCATCATTGTATTAACTCGAGTGCAAATTATATGCAGATGCTCCATATCCTGACTTTGTCAGTGATTGCTTGGGAACGAGAGTGATTATTACAAAGATACAGAACAGACTAAATTAACGGGGCAGGTCTGCAGGTCCATTATTGCGCTAATTGCAGTATCTGTCCTGCTCACATGATGATTGGAACTGCTTCATTGTATATCCCATCATTGTATTAACTCGAGTACAAATTATGTGCAGATGCTCCATATCCTGACTTTGTCAGTGATTGCTGTGGTCCTCAAGCATCCCGAGCTAATGAACACCCAGTTGTCCCCGCACTCTGGATCTCCCTTTCCGGGGAATGTGATGGACAATACGAAACCGCCCATAGCTCCTTCTCCAAGCAGCTCTGAAGTATCTGACCAGAACCCGATCAACGTTTATGGTGGTCATAGTTTCCCACCGAATCGACATTACGATTATCGTAAGTACCACGATTTACTATACCCCATTATTATTCTCCACAGAATCCATATTGTTGTATTGTGATAATATTACATTTGAATTATCCAGTCATTTGGTACTGAAAGTGCATTTATCAACATTATCGTATTGAAAACTTGTTATTCCAGTAGCTAAGTTCAAAAAATGGTTGTAATTTCAGGGAAAATATTGAGGGTTAGATTTTGATTCATCCATTCTGAGTGAGATAATTGTTGCCTGCCTCTAGAGTGGGCTTGTCTCAAATAACTTCCCTTTCAAGTGAACTTGTCCCAAATGACCTGCAGAGACATTACAAGATGTTTGCGACAGCATGGCTCCCCGTGGCCGACGTTCGAATTACTCGGAGACCTGCAGGTCTGCCAAACCGTTCTTCACAGAGTGACCTGCAATTCACCCATCCGCCATTAGCTCGGGTTTCCTTCTGGCCAACGAAGAACTCCCCTCATCGCAGAGTCAATACTATTCAAATTTACTCAATAATAAACTATACTGGTCGATAATGTACTCATAACAGAGTCGATTGTATTTAATAAGTAGGTATTTATATGAAAATCTGCATGAGGACACGAAAAATGACTAAGGAGTAGGAAAAGAGAACAGTAGATGACTGTCATTTACTGAATTCTGAGGGATGACGAAGATAATGGAGGTTGACGGTCATGCCACGAGATAGTGGTGGTGACTGTTTCAGAATGGAGACAAGAGATTCTGGGATCTTGTTGGCTGTATACGCCCTGTCCGAAGAATGAATAGAAACTCGATTAGGTGGTCTGAAATGTTCGCAACCTCTCTCAGTAAACAATTCTAAACCAGAGTCGTAGTCATCTTCTTTTTGATCCCGTTTATCCTAAATTGTTTGGAAAGAGGGGGATCTTCAAGCATCCTTTTGTCTGGATAAGTTCTAACCAATGAATAGAAATCCAAGTAGGTCTGTTTGTTCACTGAACTTTCAAACTGTCTCAGCAAATGATTCTAAAGCAGAGTTGTTATCTTCTTTGGATCTTGTTTGGTATCAAGTTTGTTGGGAATGGGATTGAGGGGAAGGGATGGGGGTGCTGAACCGTGTGCTTGCTGGGGTCTGTCAGCTTTGCTTCTGCACCGTTCAACGCCAAGTTGGACGAAACTGTTGGAGTAAACTACTGTTCCTCAATACACCGCATCATTTTCCTGTTGTTGTCAAACGTTTGTGGTTTTATAGAAAACTTTCTGTTTTCTTAAGCCTTTGCTGCAGGCAGTCTTATAGGGTCAGTACCCGGCCTTGACTATTTGAATGTTTTGTCAATCAAACCATCAATGAACTTTTGCACTTCAACAACTCCGCATGATAAGTTGACGTTTGGTAGGTTTCCGATCATTTGTTACTTCTCCATAACAATCTGTAGGAAGGGAAGTTTTCATATAGAACTTTGGGCACCTTGTCAAAGTCAAGATCTTCGTGAGTTTCCAAATTTTGAACTTCAAATTTAAGATACGATAAACGTCATTTTCATGTTCCGAACGCAAAATATAGTTGAATAACCCAACCGAAAGCTCATCAAACCAGCGAACTTAGTTGATTGTAGGAATATCACAAGTCGTTTGACTAGAGCCATTACCCTCATCGCAATAATTTTAGTTGTGATTCTCTGAGTTCCATCCACCTGACTCAAGAAATTTCTTCACAAACGATATATTGATCCCAGAAAAACACATTAGCGCGAAGAAAGAAAAACAATTTCTGCTAATTGATGATTTATGTCCTATTTGCTATCAGCGATTCAATTATGACAACTTTTACCTTCTATTTCCGAAAATAACCACTTTTGTTATTCTTATAACCATGTTTTTTAGTATGCTATCGATTTTATTTTGGAATATAGGACATGGTTTTATCATCTCAGTATAATTGTGTACCAGCGTAATCAAAATATTCATTTTGTTCTAGTGTATGCAATTTATTCTTGCTTTATATCTCAAATATTGCTAATAGCCAAATCCACAGATCCTAGGTATTACTGAAGTTCTACTTCCAGATAAATAACGTTGATAAATACAGAATGTTGTTTAACAATACAAAACATTGATGTTATAGTTTGGTTGAACTGATTTGTGTTCTTCTTTTCAGAACATTTGAACGTCAGCGTTGTGGTCATGTTCTCAACTTTCGCCATAACTCTGTTGATGGTGTACGGCGCGATCAAAGGAAAGCCTTCGTATCTCATGCCGTTCTTTTGTCTCCAACTTTTTGACTTTTGCATCGCCAGGTAAATAGTTGTCTTATATGTAATGAATAATTGGTGATCACTTTAGGAAGGCTGAATAGCGTCTTCTCTTCAGTAATACGATAAATTCTGCTGCACCTCACAGCAGCACTCTAATTTTCAAGTAACTGATTACTTGAAATAAAATTGGGTTGACATAAAGCCAAATTATGAACAGCCTGGAAGATAAACTGGCTGAAAGTAGAATTTAAACATTTACCTTCTACTTCCAATCTTAAGGTTGAGTTAGTTGATGTTTTTTTACGTTTTGTACTGTACCAACTCTGCCCAAGAGTTCATGGAAACTATCGAAGGCTTCCTAGAAAATTCAATGGTATTCAAAATAATAGATTTAGTGAAAATTAATGATTTCCGAAAATAGAGTTTAAATTAGGCTATTTTGTCAACGAACACATTGAAAAAGTAGTCAAACATGGCAGATTTGGTGGGCTTGATTATTTGTAGCATATCGATTGTCTGCGATGTCACTAGGAATGGGGAACGATTTACTGATTTTTTAAAAAATCTATTTTTATTGGTGAAAAAATATTTTATATCGATTATAATACATATCGATTTTTTGAATCGATACTCTTGCCGTCGATTTTTGAAGAATCGGCGGATTTTCTCCAAAGGGAAATTTATTCTTGGTTCTTCTTCGTAAAATAGGAAATTGGAAACATTTATAACATTTTATGAAAAGTCAAGTTTATTGAATAGCTACAGAGCTTCACTGAATTTAGTCTTTGTTCTTACTGCACTGATAACCATTATTAATTTTTGAACCCTTGTCAAAATCTCGCAAATGTCGAGTCTAATTGTTTCGATCAAATACTCTCTTTTTACTTCTTCTGTTCTGACATGCGAACCTATTAAACGATGATACTTAAATCGGTCAAAGGATCAACATATAATTTAAACATGTAATCATTGGTTTTTCTTAAATTCATATGGAAACATGGTTTTTGATAACCTTACGAATTATAAAACTTTTTTTATTTCAGTTTGACGGCTTTGAGCTCACTTTGCTATCTCCCAGATATGCATCGATTGATTGCAGAGAGTCCGAAAATACCTATGCAGGCTTACCTGCTAAAATTATCACCTCAGCTCCTCGCTTTCGTGGTTCTGATCACTTTCACTACTGCTATGGTTGTTAAGGTAAGACTGCATATTCCATGAAACAGAATAAGTAAATTATTTATTTGTATTCCAACAAGTGCAAAATGATTCCATTCTCGAGACTGACTTTTCAAAACAGTGGTCCACCATGTCTCTCCTTCGGGAGTATTGATATCCACTGGATATTATCCAGTCAAAATTTTTCTCGTTGATCAAGTGATGGCACGTTTGATTGTTAATCCTAGTTTTCTAGGTCCGAATCTGAGAGATTGAAATAAGCACCCCTATCGTAAATTTTAACACTCTCGCCTCTACCTGGATAGGCCATATAGCTCTGGGGGTCCATGTCTTTTTGGAATCATCTTTCCAATGTGTAACAAACCTATACAGAATGACTTGACCTAATTGCTCATTATTAAATGAAAATTATTTTCGAACTCGTGTTGTTATGTTACTATCACTACCATCTGCTCGAGTACTGTGACTCAACTTTTAAATGCTCTGCAATTCATAGTTTTTCTGAAATACAGTAACCTTCCGTTGTATGAAACTGTAAACAGTCGACAGGTTAAGTAGGGCGGTGGACTGAACTAGATTCATAATTTGCTGGATTCGAAACACTCACCATTTGGTTTAGGTATTTGTTGTTAACATCAGTCACAAAACTAGAGTCAAAGTGTGACTTGTGATAGTGATAGGAGAGTGAGACAATCATAGTATGGATTCTGCAAATCACCATGGATTTGATAATATCTGCATCCTCTGTAGCAGTGATCTCCAACCAGGGTGCCCTGTCATCCGGGATTGCCCTGGGATTCGTCCAGGATTGCCATAGGATTCAAGAGTGGAATCAGTTTTCATTTAACTTTAGTGTGCAAGAAAATTATTATCATGAGCATGAGCATCAGCCGTATTTGCTCTGGTCGATAGTTGGCATGACTGGCACGTGGAAATTTGTCTTCACTAGTTATACTTAGCTGCCTCTTCATCGCCATTCACTATCACCATATCCTGTCTGAAACATGTCGTCCGAAGCTCATCCAGATGTTTTGTATTCCAGGCTTACTTCATCGGCGTCGTTTGGTCATGCTACAGATACCTGACATTCCGTCTGATTGCCGCCTCGCGCACGCTCCATTTCATCCCTGAATCTCCCCAGCCGGATCTTCAAGATCTCCTTCCCGACTATGAGACCGCCTGTGGCAAGTCTCCCCAAGCGCAGGCCGCCCAGGCGCCCCCATCTTACTCTCAGGCTGTTGCAGCAGCGCCCCCGAACCCTCCCATCCCCACCGCCACTGCCCCCAACCAAACCTCCAAACCGCCCCCAATCAATTGAAACTCGCCGATTCCTTCCCCCCTTCTAAAATTCACCATCACGAACCCGAACAGCCTGTAATTTGTCCTGAGTACTAGTGTGCAATTCAGCGCTAACCTCCTCAAAAGTCGTATGGACAACAGAAGCTTTCAAGCTACATTCACCCTTCTCCGTATCGCCCTCGATACAAAATAGTCCACCCCCATAAAACCCTCCCCCATAAATTAAGTTAGAAGATCCTAATAAAGTGGTTGAAATAAACGTAACTTTACTAATCATTTAATTCATTTTCGTCCATTTATTTTTTAAGTGGTGCTTAATATAAAATATAGCTTTTCCTAATCATCATACCTTTTCATGTATCTAAAATGGTTATTATGTGACTGATTTCTAGCGGTAGCTTTTTATCTTAAATTTTGAATGTAATTCTCATTATTGGTTCGGCTTATTGAAACCGAGTTTATTAGTTATCGTAACAACCTAGTATAGGCCAACATAATGCTATGTGTAATCCAATTTTCTTCCGAACCTTCGGATTAGGTAGATATTCTCTATATTTGACAACTTTCGCGTAGCGTTCGTTGTTCATTAGTAAAGGGATGTAGGGTTGTGTATTCCAGCCGTGAAAAATTATATTCTTCATTAAATTAAGTTTGATAAAAAAAAGTTCGTTCACTGTTATAGATCACTTATAACTTCAACCGTTCTACACTTGCATCCATATTAATTGTAATTAAAGAAGAAATCATTAAATTCTGTTGAGAAAGAAGGCGGTTATTTCTTGTCAACTCGAAAAAAATTATACTTGATGGCAGATCTCAAAATTGTTTGGTCAGTCTTTAAATTCCCGTTTCCAACTCCAAATTTAGCTTTATTTCCGGTTTATTTTCTTCAATTCTTTTGATGTATTTGAATATATTTCTAAATAACAGCTTATTTATAAGGGAAAATTGAGTGATAATCAGACTTAACTGGTACATTCATGCGTTTTGCCACCTTTGAAGCTGCCTACTTGTTCTCGCAAATTGTCTGCATTTTATGCCGTGATTCTTCTAGAGTAGTACCATTCTAGATTTTCTTCTGATCGTGTAAATAGTTGTTAACTGAAATAAAGAGCGGGTAAAGCGACGCCCAATCAAGATAAATTCTTATGACCTAGTAAAATCAATCGATCGTAGAAATTTTATTTCAAGTATCTTCTATCTGGAAATGCACGATTTTCAAGCCCTATTGTATTTATTAGGTACTGTGGTTAGGTTCCCGTTAAATCAGTTAAACCGAACGTTTTGGGATTTATCGTGATTTTGAAATGTGTGACTTAATTTCTATAATTTTAATCGTGGAAATTAAATGTTCTCGTAATGAATTCATTCATTCCTGTAGGTAGGTACCTACCAATTACAGCTACTTATGTTTATTGCGTCAGGTTAGACCCTACAGAATTCAATGAAATGGGCATTTCATTCATTGGGATCTTAACTTGTTACTCATTGACTTCAATGTTGAACTATTCATTTTTCAAAAAATAAACCAATAAATCGACGCGGGCATTGATGAAGGATGACCTTTAATGATTGTTACATTTCTAGATGGTTGATGGCGACGACTTTTCGTACAAATTGAGTTGTATATAAAACCGATTTTTATCGCAGGTTCAGGAGTTTTGATGTCAATTGGAAAACAATTTTGATTAAGCCTCTCCATGTAGATAAATAAATTATCCTGTAAACATTATTCAAGTCTTTTTCGTAGCTCTCCTGCCAATTGAGCACCTTTTCTCCAACATTCTACCCGGGCCTTTTGATGAAACCCTGGGTCATTAATGAAGTAGATGCGTCGGCCATTATTTCCTAGTCCTCGACTTCTAACCTCCTTCATTTGTATTGATACTATAAACATTTAAACTAACCTGACATGTAATTCCTCTCAGATTGGGTTACACAGTCTTTCGATGTAAGTACTGGTTTATGATCGAGTTGATATTTACCTGTATTAGCTTAGAATTGTTGGTAGGTACATACAGACAAAATAATGAGTTTTAGGGCAAATTAGTTTGGTACCTACCTAATTAAAAGCGTTAATACTTCGATAATTTCTAGACATTTTATGATGATTTTATTTTCCCGTAAGTTTTGTTCGTATATAATATATGATTTTTAACGAATAAAATTTAGATAAAATAACATCATGTTGGTATATGATTGATTCCTCCTGAAATACATGAATAATTACTTTTTTTTGGGGGCATTGTTGGAGAAATTTAGTTTTTAAGTGTTTGAAACTTACTTCAGAAAGTATGAATTCTTAGTGCCCCACGAGACAAGACCCCACTCTCTAAAATCATAATTTGTGAGGGTCTATGTTTATATGTGTGTGTTTTCAAGTTTTTTCGTATTTCCGTTATAATGTCCCTAAAATGGCCGTACCTGCCTTAAACTATTCTTTAAAATCGATTTTGAGGACACGGTTAGGGACGTTCCGATACCGCTTTCGATGCGATATTTGGTATCGAATCGGTATCTCATCAATGGTATCGATATCGATACAGTATCGATATGGGTAGTATCGAATGACAAAGTAAATTTAATTGACTCGGAAGCAATAAATTGCGGACAAAACCAGACTTTGTGATCACACAAGAGTATAATAATAAAAAAAGAAATAATATAATATACAAAAATAAAAAACATAATAGTATAAGTAGGTAATTTAAAAAGGGTCTGAATAAAAGATTGATCCTCCCTATTTTTGTCCTATGGTCGAGGAACATACAACAACAGTCAACAATACGATAGCAACATAGTAATAACCACAGCAACACTAATAACGATCGATATAACACTTATCATTGTCGATATCAAACTAATGAACTGACTGGTTCGATTCGACCAAATTGGAAACACCACCAAAGTTGCGTCTTTTAAAGCAAGTTACCCACTAGCCCACTACTTTTCAAAACTGAGAAAGTTTCAATATTGTTGAAAATTAGATGTTACGAAAATTTAGAATTATGTTCACCAAAAGGAAGTACTCATTCGATACTGCAGATTTTCTTTGGAATATCAGATGATTCGATACCGATACGATATCGAAACAAAAGTATCGATACCTACCCATGCCGGTAGTATCGGAACGTCACTAGACACGGTTGGGAAGAGGTACTAACCCCTTACAGCAAAATGAGAAAATTTGAACATTTCTTAAAAGGTAACAAATGAAACAGGAGATCAAATTTTGAGAGTTCATGACAAACTATAATTTTTTTTCAAGTTTTCTGTTGTTTATAACAAACAGATTTTGCTATTTCCACTTCTCCAGAATCTCAAATTTCCAACGCTATAAGCAAAACAAAATTTTCTCATGCAATTTTTTCAAGATATTATCGTTTAAATGAGAAAATCCGCTGGTTTCCTTGAATTCGCTAATTTGGTTAGGTAGCTTTTCAACCTTACTGAAGAACAGAACTTGGAGTGCACACTTATCAAAGAAATCATCTTTTAAGAAAATTATATTTTATTTCGGTAGTGGTGCATTTTTCTCAATGGTGCACCATTGGGATTATAAATAGACTGTTACGGGTGCATTTTTTTCTGTTTCTTTAAATACTTTTGAACGACATCTTGGTATTGGGCTTCCAGCTTTGTGGGATCGCAGTGTCCAACTGTGGCCATGTAACTCGAGATAGGCTCTTCTGCACAGCTGTAGAAATAATAAACAATTGTAATGCGTGTGGTTAAACGCGTTTTGTCTTTGAATCTATGGAAGAAGAATTAGTCGTTTATTCAGTGTCGGAAAACGTCAGTAACTTGCGTTTGCTTACAATTGAATTCGCACGAAGTTAATACGAGCAGCTGATTGGTTGGACACTAGCTGGGGAGAGGGAATATTTTTTCCGGACAGCCAGTTTTGAAACATCAGATTTTTCAAATAATTTTCATTCCGGATGGCGCAGTTCACTACTGCGCATACGGAATGGCGTCGGGAACCGAAACAGCTGTTGGAGGAAGCGCGGGAAACGAGTTGTTGGCTTGTGTTCGGCCGATTCCCCTCCACTGCTTTTTACTAGCTTCCCCTATCCGTATTTCCAAACGATCCGGATGGATCTGAACCCTGCTTAACGGTCTGATTTCGCTCAAATATTGAAATCACTGTTGAATGAATTTAAAGCTCATCATTATCAGATCAATAACAGCCACTGTTCTCACAGTGGGTGCATTTGTGTGTGATAACATTTTGTACCGACTTTAAATTGAGTTTTCTGGAGTTCTTGTCAATGTTCATTTGTAGAAAGTAGATTTTTTATTTATTTTATTCCTGCACTTGAACAAGCTTCAGTACTATTCTGCGAAAAACTCGGGGGCAAGCTTTTGTTTTGAGCATATTGGTGAAATTCAAAGAAAAAGGCTTGAGCCACGCAAACCAATTTAATAAATACAGGGTGTCCCATGTGCAGGGCCGAAAAGCTTTTTCCTAGATCTGCATTTTATTTCCTACAGAAAGAGCTTTAAAAAAGTTTTTGAGTTATTGCGCTTGTAAGATTTTGGTTTATTATCCAATAATAAACCATTGTAATCGCTCTTGAAAAAAAAAAAATTCTAACCCCCCCTGAAAATTTAATGGTTTACGTTTCAAAGGGTGTAGAATCCAAATCTGCAATAAAAATGTTTCCGTCCGTACGCCGTATGCCGTACGCACGATTTCTCCCAAACGGCTGGAGCGAAAGATGTTAAATTTTCAGGAAAAATCCATGTTGGTCCGACAACGCCCCAATTCTTTAGCCAGCACTCTCACTTAATTTAAAGTGCCCTTTAAGAGTTGTCAAAGTTTTGTAAAATCCCTAAAAACCTCAAAAAAAGTCAAGGCGGCCTAAATTTGTACTCTTTTTGAAGAACACTCCACGAGGAATCGAATGAGCCCCTCCCAGGTCCGTAGCTCAAACTATTCCCGATTTATGGTGCCAACATTTGCATCCGTATTCACACGTCACTAGGTTATTGCAATCAAAACAAAAACAACAGCGTTTTTTTTTTGTTTTGATCGCAGTAACCTTGAATCACTAGTAGTGATGTAGTGAATGTGGATACTAGAGAGAACTCCAAAAAGGATTTATAGCCGATACACGCGTTGAAGCATTCTGATATGCATGCTCCGTCTTACGAAATTTAAAATTTTCAAATAGAATATTTTTTCATTGTAATAGCTCTTGAAAAAAACGCTGAAGATTCTTTCACTGGGTTTTTTCATTCAATGATTCGTGATTTGAATTTCTACCAAGCTTTGGAGTGTGAGTGTTTCACAGGTGATAAGCGATTATTGAATTTCAGGAGGCACACAAATATGATCAACTGATCAATCCAAATAGTTATTTTGGTTGAGAACCGATTTAAGTGTTCTATGCATATCTCCTGAAATTCAATAATCGCTCTATCACCTGTGAAACACGCACATTCCAAAGCTTAGTAGAAATTCAAATCATGAATCATTGAATAATAAACCCCAGTGAAAGAATTTGCAGCGTTTTCAAAAATGTTTTTGACTAAATTACACGGAAAGGATCATCCCTTAAGGAATCCTTAAATTACTTGGAAAATCCAAATTTGAGGATACTTATGGAAAGAGCGTTAAATTTCCCATCGTTCAAGTGCCTAAACAAATTTTTTCCTAGATTTCTGATGGGAGAAAAATCATCTTATAAAGTGATTGTTGACAAATTGGACAAATCTCATAATTTCCGTTTGTTAGGTTATTATTTCCGTTTGGGTTTTCACGTACCTTATAAAAAATTGCGACATGATCTAAGCTTTTTAACGATATGATCGATTTTTATTTTACTTCTGTTACCTAACAATATGAGGTTTGTTTGTGAATTGAAGTTGTGTTACGTTTTGGTGTAATGAAAAGTTCCCGCTTTTGAATGTCCAGCACTTTTTCCTAACGACTTTTCTTTCCTGAATGAACTTCTGCAGTCGCTCACTTTCTATCGTCTTCCATGTCGTCCAAGCAGCACATCGTATCATCCTTCTGTTTTCGTATGTCAGAGATCACGGCGCAGGACGAAATCGCCAAAACGAGAGTGAGGACAGTGATGGTCGCTAGAAATGCCACGTACACCCAGAATAGCGTGTCTGGTTGTTCCAAGTCCATAAACTCCGCCTGAAATTAAACATTCGGATCAAGAAGTCAATCAACTTCTGCATATTTCATAGATTAAAACTGCTTAAATCGCTGCCTGGCCCTCAAACATTTCTTCGATACAACACCGAAATAACAAAATGGTGCGGTATGCGCTGTAGGGGAATCAATCGATAATTGGTTGGTTTTCTGTACTTTTCCAAGTTGCTATTGATAATACAAATAAATTATCATCACTCTATGATTCAACATGAAAGAATAAACTATGATGTGACACAAGTGGCAATGAGTATGTATTTACTTCCAAAAATTCTATATTTGGCATAATTGGACACGTTTTAGAGCTCAAAATTACGAGTGATGGGCAATTTACCTATTCGTAAAACGTCATGTTGATTCCGAATGTGGAATAAGAAAAAAACGTCTGCCAAGTGAGTGTGGCTCATAGCTTCCTCGTATCCATAACATGACTGTATAGAGAATGCAATATGGTTCGATCCAAGCTCGAGGCTAAAACTTTATTTTCTCTTTATTACTCACGAGGACCATCTTTACATCAGTCCGAACAATCCCTGAAAATGTCATCGAAATCAGTCATGAACTCCCGGAGTTATGCGTGTAACAAGAATTTCACGTTTGCGGATGCGCAGAGGCTACTATTGATCCGGGGGTCGTGAAACTTATAGGGGATCATCTACACATCAAACCGAACAATCCCTGAAAATTTCATCGAACAAAGAACTCCCTTATGCGCGTGGCAAGGATTTCATTTGCGCATGCGCAGAGGCTATCGGACTATCAAACCGAACAATCCCTGAAAATTTCATCGAAATGTAGTTTTGCCCGTAACAAGGATTTGCTGACAGACAGACAGACACGGAACCAAAATTGTTCAGAAAGGTCTAAAACGCAAAATGCGAGTGAAAATTTTTGATTTTGGAGACAAAACGGAAGACACGGAACCAAAATTTTCACATTCCAAATTTTCACAAAGTGAAAACAATGCTTCCGCTACCTTGGTAGACTCGGAAGCAATATGATTCCGATTTGAAGAAACGAAGTCTGTGTGCATCTCGCTCGTTTTGAGTCTGATTTACTGGATTTAAAAAATGTGAGAGGAATTCAGCATAGCCTCCAACTCCAAGCGTGGACGATGGAATCGGGGTGGGTGTAGTTCGGTAGGCCATCTCGTACCTTAGGACGAAATGGGAGAAACGTTGGGTAGAAATGGCTTGTTATCTACAAAACCTCCTGTTGTTTAGTTATTGGAAAAGGAGTGAGTGCCAAAATACACTGTTGTCAATTTAAGGGGACATCAAATTTAAACGTGAAATAATGGAAGAGTTAAATTGGAATTTGAACATGATGGTGATTCACGCATTTCCCTGAAGGGGTGACGAAGGGACTTTACCACAAGATCACCCTAATTAATTTCAGGGATCAACTGCGACTCGTTATGGACCAATTAATTATCTGAATTATACACAAATCCAGCCTGTTAGAAGACACCATTAGCACTCACCTAAATCGAACAAGACCAACACTTGTGTAGTTTCGTTTAAAATTGTCTGGAATTTTGTTCAATTGATACCTGATCTTAGGCCGATTAAACTGGGAACTAAACTTTTGGGAGCAAATATCCATCTCATGTTTGTTCTAACCTCCGGTTGATCCTTCCAATCCTGGTCGCTGGGCAGTATCTCAAACTCTGTGCTCCGACTCGCGCAAGGAGGAATAAATTCGTTGATTTCCACAAAAGTTTCGCTCGTTTCACAAGTCGGCAATGTGGCACATGATCCAGTTGTAGTTGAGCACGAACAACCTCGACTCTCTACTGGATTACCCATCGGCTCCAATTGGCATTTTTGCAAAACATGACGAACATTATGTATCCATGTAGTGGGATTATTCGATGAAGTCGTTTGTTGAAATGTAGTTGCGGGTTTGAGGTGCTATTTAGACTCGACCAGTATGAAGTAAATACACAATTCATTTGTGTACCTACACATTTTTTTAAACAACTGATCTTGTTCTTCCACATATGGAATGCATCAATACTCATATAATAGGAGTCAGTGGCAGCCCAATGTATTTGGGCCTACATAAAAGTAAATTCGTTCTTCAGTTTTATTATTCTTCTTCACAGCAATTACCGGTGCTATATAAGTATGCGCCCCGCATCCCTCCGGCGCACAGTGGGCTGAATCACTAATTTAGGTGGACAAAATTCTGAAACTTGTCCATATGCAACCTTTGGGTTCCCAGATCACGGAAAAAATTATTTAAAAAATCAAATTAATTTTTTGACATGATTGGCGAGCACACAGTGGTCTAAAATCAAATTGATTTGCTAAAATTTAAAACTTTCCTAAATTCAACGATTGAAGTCCCAGAATACGGGAAAAATTATATTTAAAAATCTAATTAATTTTTTGACACGATTCGCGAGCACAAAGTGGTCTATTATCAAATTTATTTGCCAAAATTGTACTGAAAAAAAATTATGTATCACCCAAAACGCAAAAAATCGCAAAAATTCATTGCAACATTTAAAAACTAGAAGGATTGATGAAACAAATCCTGCAAACGAATCCGTGGAATAACTTGGCGTTAATATAGTTTTTCGTTATTGAATAGGGGCATACATTTACAAGTTGCTAAGTTAAATCCACAGGTAGAACGCAATGTATATTCTATAACGAATGCAGAAATTTAATGTCTTACCTGTCTCAGCAATGTCCATTGTTGAATAAAAGCAATAGAACTTCGCGCTACACACACCTTTAACATAATGAATGGCCATCGAATAAAGATAATCCCACTGCCGATTATCAGGCACTTGCGTAAACATGACTGATTCAGTCCTTTACTATTTGTTTGTAAACACGGTATAGCGGGAAATATTAGTATTTACAGTCTCACTAACTAATAATAAAAAGCTAAAGCACTCAGAAATTCCAGACTTTTGACTTGACTTTTGTCCACCTAAATTGGTGATTTAGCCCACTGTGCGGCGCCTCACAACCCTTGGTTTCTATGGTAGTATGCGCCCCACAGTGCTACGCAGAATATATATTTGTCGAGAAAAAGGTACTCGTACATAGGAAGCTTTGTGGAAGGTACTAACAAGAAATAATCATTGAAAAATGCTTCGTCGAGGCTCTATCACAGTTCAGGGTCGGCATACTTCTTTCACGTCCTTCAGGCTCGTTTTTCCTCATCATTAGCCTACAATCGTCACCCTGCTTCATGCCGAACACCCAGGGTCCATAAATTCGTCAGCCATGACTTTTATTATTCTCAATCTCTTCGTCACTTACTTCTTCGAAAGGGCGTTTGTTTCCCTGCAGCATTCTACCCCGATTGTACCTACCAGCAAACCGGGATTCGTCAAATTGAATAGGGTGGTCGCAAGTGCCTATCATTTGCGGACGTTTGTGGACGATTGAGGAACAAACGCATTTCCGTGTAAGTAGGTACCTAGCTCGTTTGAGAAGTTTCGGTCGGCTGAAGGACAAGATGGGATAAGTTGATCATAATGAAACATTCGACTTTGTTCTAGCGATAAGCCGGTTCTCTTGCGACAGTTGTCCAAGTGTGGGGCGCTTTCGGAAGTGTGGGGCGCGTACTAACAGAAAAACGCGACTGTGGGGCGCATACTAATATAGCACCCAATTACCTTAGTTACCATGTTAAACAACTTGAACTTGAATATTAAACTTCCTACAACCAACTTATTAGCCAAAAACGCTGCAAATTCTTTCACTGGGGTTTATTATTCAATTGGCTTGCGTTCATGATTTGAATTTCTACTAAGCTTTGGAGTGTGTGTGTTTCACAGGATAGGGCGATTATTGAATTTCAGGAGATATACATGGAGCACGTGAATCTGTTCTCGAACATAATACCTATTTGGATTGATCAGTTGATCATATTTGTGTGCCTAAGGTGATGCAGATTTGGATCCTACACCCTTTGAAACGAAAGATTAAATTTTAAGGGACGGCCTTCGTATTACGAGTCAAAACTCGTTACAAAAGTTACTATGAAAATAGTACCAATGAAGGGTGCAGGGGAGTAATCGACGTGTCTTCTAGCGACTGACAATAATTTTGGCGAACCAACGCTGATTATTGTGAATAATTCACTTCGGAAACTCGCCGATGGACTCTCGAGATTATAGCCCTTGAAATAATCATCTCAACCAAGTTTACAAACTTGCTCTTTCGTGATATTTCGTCCTAGCGTAGTCTTTCTTATTTAATTATTTGTAATTCGCGTAAAGCCCAATACAACACTGATATACAGGGTGTCCCACGAGTTTATACCAAATTAAAACAAAAAAAACAACGCTTCTTCCAGTAGATCGGTATATGGTGGTAAAAACTGCGCAATCTTATGACATTAATTTCTTATTTTAATTGAGAATCCCAAATTGCAGATTCGGATTCTACTCAAAATTTCATGAAAATTTGACCCCTCAATCAAAAAACTGCGCGATAAAAGTTTATAGTAGCATTAAAGTTGCGCAAAATGCCAAAATTGTCAAATAGTGGATGATTGTGAACTCTAAAGTGTGGCACACGAATTTTCATTTTTTTTTAACGCTGATTCACGTGGTGCTATCCGTTTCTTGATTCAGCTCAATTTTTGCGGAATAATGACCGAAACTCGGTTATTTCTCGTGAAAAAATCATTTTTTTTTTCGCGGGTGTGTTTGCACATGAAATTTCATAGGTAATTATCCATTTCCTTTCCGTCCTCCTTTCTCAACCGGACCTCGAAAACTAATCCCCGTAAAAATCTGAAAACAGGCGCCTAAGATTTAAAAAAAACGGACGAGAAATAACCAAATTTAGGTCATTATTCTGCAAAAATTGAGCGGAATCAAGAAACGGATAGCACCACGTGAATCAGCGTTAAAAAACGATGAAAATTCATGTGCCACACTTTAGAATTCACCATCATCCACTATTTGACATTATGGGGTTGCGCAACTTCGTGCTCGCTGAACTGGTTGCGCGCAATCAAAAAACTGATATCATATTTTTGAGTATGCTCGCAATAAAAAATTGGTTCTTATTTAAAATAAGAAATTAGTGTCAGTTGCGCAAGATTGCATCCGGGGTGCATATGATATTTGAGATCCTTGGAAAAAATTATGAAGATTCAAAAAAATTTTTTTTTGTATGAACAATACTAATTTAATGGGTAACGAAAAAGACATCCGCACAAAATTACAAAATTAAAACATGATTTGGAAAAATGTTCACAGTTTATCACCTGTCGTGCTGAGCTAAATTTCTGTTTATATAAATGAATGTAAATTTCTTATAAATGCTGGAAACGCTTAAAACATTAAATAATCTAAAAAGTTGTGGTGTTGGGAATATCATTTTTTTGCGCAAAAGAATTTTAATTATCCGCTTTCGAACAACACATAATGGTTCCAAATATTTTTGATAGGCCGATTCCCAAACAAGAATACTATAAGAAATTAAGGATTGCACCAATGCATGGTTAAATAATCTGAGGGTAGACAAGGACATACAATTTCTAATTTCTAGACATACAGGAAAGATTTTGCGCAACCTATCACATAAGTTGTTAATGTGGTATTCCCAAGTTAAACATTGATCCACCACCACTCCCAAACATTTTGTATGAGGTACCTGTTTAATGCCAGGGCAGTTGCAATTTATTGCAAAACAACAATCTAACTCGTGACATTTCAAATTATCCAATATTGGGACAGAAACACTTTGCAACGAAAAGGCAATGAAATTGGACTTATTTAAATTAAGTTTTAAGCCAGCATTTCCAAGCCACCTTCTAATTGAAAGTAAGCAGTTTGAAGTTGCCTGCATAGATTCATTCCATGTTTTCTGTGAGACAACTAAAGCAGTATCATTAGCGTAGGCAATGATATCTCCTTCAAGTTTGAGGTTAAGCATACTGTTCATGAAGCACATGAATAAAACCGGCCCAATAACAGGCCCTTGTGGAATACCAGACGTGAAGGTAGCTTTATCACTCAACGTTGTGCTTAATAATAAGCAAAAACAAATGCTGCAAACTAGTTGGGTGTAGGAAGGGTTTTGTGAACGTCAGAGGGTATCACACGTAATCGAGTGTAAAAGTGAATAATTCGTTTTATTAGTTATTGAAATTTCTATTTCATAAGTTGATGAAAAATAGAAAAATCACTTTTACATGACACTTGCACATATCTTAATTATAGATTGGCCGGGAATAGAGCAGAGATGAGCGTTAATCGATTAACGAATACTTTTACGATTACAAATGTAATCGTGAAAAGTATTCGTGAATAACGATTACTTTTGAAGTAATCGTTATTAGTTGGCAAAACGATTAACGATTACAAAAGTATTCATGATCAACGAATACTTTTCAGCGAATACTTTTAAAGTAATCGTGATTAACGAATACTTTTTTGCGATTACAGATACGAATAACGATTACTTTGTTTTTCGAAGTCTCAGAAGTGAGAATCTTCGAAGAATCCAAGAATCTTCGTTGTTGAGTGAAGGGAAAATTAAGAGGAAAGTTATGTTTTTGTTGTCATAACCCCCCTGCCGTGGGAATGACCCCGGGCTGAGAAAAGTAAATTTGACAGTTTAACCATACTTCGCTCTTGAAATTGGAATGTTGAAACACATTCCAATCAATCAATCAAGTGTCTAAATTTACAACATACATCGAAAACGATACCCCATTGTAATCGGCGAAAGTATTGGAATACAAAATTAATCAAATACAATTGTATTCGAATACTTTTGGCGATCAAAAAAGTATTCGAAAAAATAATTGCATCGCGCGAATACAAAAGTAATTGATTACTCTCGTTATTCGATTACTTTAACGAATAGTTTTGTAATCGTAAAAGTATTCGTTAGTCAGGGACGTCCATCTCTGGAATAGAGTGTAATGGGAATTTTTTAATATTAGTATTGTCTTGCATATTTCGTTCTTGTGTATATAACAATTTTTAATCTGAGTTTAAAATGTATTGTTTGTTATAAGAGTAGATCATAGTTTTCATTTTATGTACACCCATTTACCGTCATTTATTTGTACTTTCTAATCCAAAAATGCCGATTTCTGGGAAACGATTGAGCTTGAAAACGTTTATAACCTTCTAGATGGGCTTAGCAAGCAGAAAACGTATGAAAACTACAATGAATCCTATTCCTTCATAAATTAGTCTTTCTTTGACTTTTTGCTGTTTTTTGCCCGTCGCAGACCACTTTATGACGTGAGGATAATCTGTTCGCTTCACGAAGACCAGAGATAAGTATATGGTTCTGGTTCCCATTTCAACTACGAATTGCTTTATCGTCTGAATTATACAGAAGGTCATGGTTTGAGCTCTAAAAGATGGAAAATTAAGGAGCAGAAGCATTCCGTGTCACAGTTTACCGTGCTCGATTAGGTTTTCCACCTAATTCTCTCTTGAATTCCATAACATTAAATTGGCCAATAGTTACATTTTTCATTGGGTGTTGTAAAACAAGAACAGGATAGATCTATTCGTGCAAGGCGCCATATTAATTTGACTTGCGTTTTGTTGATTGCGTCATCATATCAAAAGAATTATTACGTTTTTCATGTATTGTGTTCCGAGTGAATCAATCGACGCTGTGATCAAACACCGGAAACATCTATTCTACAGCCATGAAAGGTATCTTGTCTTCAATTCGCAGCTATCATAGGAGATTTCCTTCAGGCGAATTATTTAGAACATTTCAGGTGATGATTATCGGGAAATTCGATAGAGAAAACCACAATAATTCACACGTATAAGATGTTTATTCCGGCGAAGATAAAAAGAGATCTCTCTAAACAGTGCGTTTCTCTCTAAAAAGAGTTGTCTCTAAATGGTCACAAGATTTCATTAACGGTGCAGCGTCTGAATACTTTTACGGCTCAAAGGTTATTCCATTAAAGGCTTTTATTGGAATTTCATAAAAATGTATTGTATAATAGGCTGCCTAAAGAATTTACATTAAAAAAGTTAACACTGGATAAGCTTAAGAAGAAACTAAATTACTATTATTTTAAGTGTTGATCGTTTTGTCATTCATACTCGTAATTACAAAACACTACTTATTTGTATTTAATTTGGTTACACATCTAACCATTAACATTTTATACGTTAGTGTTCCAATTCTGTAATACTAGGTATGCTACAACGAGTACCATACGTAGTACCTGAGACCACTCCGGGTCTTACCTAAGGGGGAGGATCACGATAAACCATGGGCAACTCTCAAAGTGTTATTCGTGTTGACTACTAGTTAGAAATAGGAAATGCATTTTCAGGGTGCTGGCCTTATACAGAGTGTATGATCCGAAACTCTTCGCACACGTATTCTACAACTAGTTTCCAACAAAAAATGCCTCCGAGAGATTTTCTTTCAGAGGCTTCGTTTTTGAGTTATTTCATTTTTAAGATTTTTTTCGTGTTTTCGAACTTACGTCACTAAAACGGTCATAACTCCGGCGTTTTCAAAGTATTTGCAAATCTAAGTATGCCGTTGGAAAGAGCATAAAATTATCTATCGTCTCAGTCTTTAATAATAATTTTTTAGAAGGAACTAAATGGTAAAAATGAGCCTGAAAAGTAAATTTTGTCAAATTTTGAAAAAAATTCTGTTCTTAATGGCTCATTAGTCCCATTTAATTTTAATGATACGTTTGAGCCTGTAAGCTTAAAAAATGCGGAAAAGTCTCACCTTTCAAACGGTATATTTAATTTTTAGGTTTTAGAGGGAACTTTATTGAGGAAATTGAGATTTTATGCACAAAAAAACGTGTATTTTCAAGCATGCTGTACACCCTGTATATAGAGTATTGCTTATTTTGGATAATAAGAGTAAGCGGTTTTTCGGCCAGGAAGCGGTATCGTCCATCCAGCAGTGAGGGCAGCTCCTCAAGGAGATGTCCTCCTAGTTCTCATTCCTTAAACCTGAATGATCGACATAGAATCCAACAACAGCAATCCCGATCCTGCCGTTCATGGGGATCCTGCCTATAGGCCTTAAAAAGTCGACTCCTCATGCAAGGAGAATTCAATTACTTGATGAGAGATTGACAAGGTATGCAGCAACATTCCATACTTGATAGGAGTGTTAGAATTGAATATAGACTGATTGAGAAAGGCTAGTTAGAATCATACAATAATTCAATTTTGAATAAATTTGGGCACGTAGTTTCATTTCCGAGTCTTTATTCTAAAAATTAGAGTCACGTTGTGATATTTAGTACGGATTTGCGGAAAAACTAGACTTGACAGGAAAATCTTCAAACATAAATGAAATTAGCACGAAAAATCCTTTCGGAAACATTTGTCATCACATAAAAAGTTCTATTTTGCAGAATTGTGTAATTTCACATCGATGTCTTCAGCGTTTTTCGATAACTTTTCAGATGTTAAACCGACTATGGAACGGAGGCGGAACTTATTTACGTTATCGCTGCGACTAATGGCGCTGCAAGGATTGGGAAAACCATCTAACAAGATCCTCAGAGTGCTGTCGTTCTTCTGGAAGTATTGGATGCTCTATACAGCCTTACATTTCGTCATTATTTGTGTACTGGCCGTTTTGATTGGGGACAACCCGTACTATTTGAATCTCGAAACGTGCAGCGGAATGTTTGCCGGGATGTCGATGGTTTACAGGCATTTCATTTTAGCGTTCAACAGGAAAGAAGTTCTGCGCCTCATGGCCCGTACGAACGCTTTGGTCGATGAAATCGTCAACGTCTACGGCGAGAAAACCATCATCCCTTGGGAGAACTTATGTTACGGCATTATGGTATTTTCAACTTGCGTCGTCACTTTCACCACTATGCCGGCATATGCGTACACGTACTACGTGTTCTACACAGAAGGGGAAGTCACGGCACCGTACGAGGTGTACATGCCGTTTGAGAGAGATGCTCACCACATTCACCATGTGGTGATATTTCAATTTCTCTCTTTTATAGATCAGGGTATGACTTTAGTGGTGAGCAACACTTTTATCGGGACAATTGTAGTCATCGTGTTTGAAATCACGAAAATCGTGGCAGAACGCTACGAGCAGCTAGGAAGAAAAACAATTGATACATTGAAAGACACCATTAGATGGCACTCAGAGGTTATCATGTGAGTATTCCCTGATACATTACGTTCTATAATGAGCCTTTGTAATTCCAACAAGGAAAAACCTCCAAAATCTAAGTCGTTTACCTCTAAATTTTTTGGCTTTTTCTAATCCTCCCATGAGGATAGATAGGATAGAATAGGATAGGATAGGAGATAGGATAGGATAGATTAGGGTCCATACCCCCAGAGTGAAGATCCATGGGGGATTTTTCAAAAATTTGTATTTAGGACAAGTACGAATTGTATTTATTTTCCCACCTCATTGCAATAGTACT
This sequence comes from Creontiades dilutus, assembly GCA_031894815.1. NCBI lineage: Eukaryota > Metazoa > Arthropoda > Insecta > Hemiptera > Miridae > Creontiades > Creontiades dilutus. The sequence continues at coordinate 711,686 of JAVIWC010009153.1, read as the reverse complement.
AAAAACATCAATTTTGCGCAAAGATCCTGGCAAAATCTGAATATCCCAATCGTACTCATTTGTAGGACTTTTTCTGTCGCGTGGAAGAGCTGTGCAGCCGGAAAGACAAGGGGAACTGATTTTGGATGGTATTGCCGATTATCCAATATGGAGTAACCAGCGATTGGGTGCGGTGCTGGGAGTGAGTCATATAGGGTTTTGAACCCTTCGTGGGCACAACTATCAATGAGGTCTATTCGAAGCGAACAACTAATCAAGGGCCTCAAACTCCTTGCCAAGGGGCTGAATCTCCTTGATTAATTGCGAAACTCTAAGGGGCCTGATAACCCCTGCCCTGAGAGTTTCAGCAATCTTTTGCCTGACAGAATATCGTTGGACAAGAAAATTAACAGGCTTGGGAGGCTGTTTGGTGAGATGTGTGAGGATATGGGCCTCCTGATTTGTAATGGCCGCTCATCTTCACATTGCCCTGCAAATTACACTTATATTGGGTGTAAGAAGGGATGCAGTGTCAATGACCTGATTCTCGTCAAAACAAGTTACTGACATATCTGTGGAGGACTTTTCACTGGCCGCAGATCACGTATCCTTAGTGATGTCTCAGAGACTTCCTACGGAATGGTTTCCTTGTACTTATAGAAGCGAGAGGCAGAAAAGATAGGAAACCCCTCACTTTTCACTACGACAAAAGTTTATAAGAGGGACCCATAACTACTGAAGAGTTTTGCTGAGCTCCTTGGAAAGCAAGAAAACCTGAATGCTGGTTCGCTGGAGATTGATGTCTAATATGAAACATTAAAAACTACCATCGAGGGGTCTGGTGTAGCGGTGGGGGCGCTGAATAGTAGAACAGCTCATGGAGATCCTAAATCAAATTTTCATCAGCCTTAGTTCAGTCTTGACTGCAAAACCAGTAAATAGGTATAGGTACGGATTACAGAAGATACAGAAGGAAGCAATACCCTGTTGAGCTTTTGTATTTTTGTAACATTGTATTTTTGCGGCCCCTCATAACATATAATTTTTGCTGGATCACAAATAATCCCTCTTTGCTCCACCGACAATTTATAGAACCCAGGTTTTATAGCACTTACTGTATTCATCGTGTATTTACTGCCAAGGCAGTCCAGCCTCGAGGGTTGGGGACAATTAGGTGATATAGGATAAGAGTGTTCTGGTGATCAGGTGAACAACATGATAATACAGTTCCCTTTGAAACTATCCTTTGCGATGACAACCAGCAAGTCACAGGGACAGTCTCTTGAGATTGCTGGTATAGACTTGCAGACACCATGATTTTCTCATGGACAGTTGTATGTGGCCTGTTCCAGGGTGGGCAAAGAGGAAAATCTTTTCCTGCACACTCCAAATGGAACTACGAAAAACGTTGTTTATCACGTTGTTTGATAATAAAAGGATCCGTTTATTGCATACACAGTTTTTTACGCTTTTACAAAAACCTTACTTTAAACCCGGGCAAAGCCGAGTATTTGCACCTAGTATAACATATATGATAACGAAAATGAAGTTTACTAACATCTTATGTGGAGTCATACAAATGCACTCAAACAAATTGTGCTGGGGTAGTATCATTCTTGTCTCATGTACAAATACTTGGTACCGGTCTTGGCAAGTTAGGTACCTAATTTCTTCAACAGCTTTATTTTTTTCATTAATAATTATTTAATTCATTTTTGGCTCATTTAACACTTATACCCGTTCCTCGAAGGACTGGTACCAATCAAGTTATATTTAGATAATGGTCATACACTCCGTTTACTATCATCTACAGTCTGCAATCTGCGTAATAAGGCTATCTACAAATAATAAACCCATTTATTAAAATTAGCAAAGTTTTTGTGTTCTCTCCAAAAATTTTCCAAAAACTTAATCTATCTGATTTTGATTTCTAACGCCTCATAACATATTCCTTTGCAACAAATATTCGGTATTGCTTAGATAAACCTGTTCCCTCGAATATTTCATAGCTCTTCGCTGATACGTCCTTGTATAATCGATGTTCATGTGTTGGTCGTTTCAGGATTGTTGAAGACATCAATGGACTTCTTGGTTCAGCAATAATGATCGACTGTTTACTGTCAATAGTTCACATTTCGGTCTCAGGATACCTACTGGTTAAGGTACGATTGCAATATTTTGAATTTTTAATAGAAACATTAAACTACCCTGTAAACTGATTCTTATTGATCTTGATTCCAAAACTACCTACTGGTGGCAAATGCTGTTTTAATTTTCAACGTATTAAAAGAGAAAGCTAAGTCCCAAAATACGAATCTCCATTCACATTCTCAACAACATTCGTTTTTTGTGTTTGTCTGCGTATGTCTGTTCGCAAATCTGGTACCAAGCCTGATTTCTGCAGGTTTCGTCTGATTTTGATTAAATATTCAAGGAATGTACGGGTTAAACTGTAAATGAATTTCATTTCTCAAAAATTAATATTTCGGTCTGCTTATGCGCAAACGTAAAATGTACCAAAGATAATTTTCTCTGGGACTACTGGTCCGATCTCGTTCAAATTAGGTGGGTGGTTAGAGAAGAACAGTATATCGAATTAATTTTATCACAATCGTATCATTAGTAGCTGCTGCTTATGTGCAATTGTGAAATGCTTGTAACAAGCTTAATCTTCAATTTTAATTCGATTTTGATGATATTCTCAGGAAATGTGCGAGTTAAGATGTAGATGGTTCTGTATGAGTTTTCTTCGCCCATTGGCGGCGGAACCGGGGGGTCAAGGGGGTCAGATGGCCCCCCTGAAATTGTTAGAAAGGGTCAAAGGGGTCAAAGAAACATTGGAGTAAAAATGGCATACGTAGATCTGAAATATAATACTGATTGAATTACAAGTGAAAGGAACTTCCGTTACTGCAAGATCTCCCAAACAAGAATGAAGTAAATAACGTTCGTCAGTTGGTTGCTGCATTAACAGCCAACCTTTGGAAAATAAAATATTTCTAACCGAAATTGTAAAGATTGCGTTCCACTATGCCTCGTCGTTTAAAAAAGGTTCTATGATTCAAAAAAAGGCCTTGCCATCCTATCTGTACACGAAGACATTTCTAGTAATATCGACGATAAGAAAATTGCAAGTATTTTGGTGAGTAGAGTAGAAAGTTTTGAAGTTTGGTTTTGTCATCATGAAACCCTTTGGTTTTGAATTTTCTTCTGTAGAAAATAAAGACCCTACTTGCACAATTTTGAGGTGAAATTCTATAATACTCTTATCTGATTGAATTTAAAAAAACAATAGTCTGAAGTGATCATACTTGCGTCCTACCTCGATGAATTTTGGGTAGATTGCGATGGGATTTTCGTAGATTAACAGCTTCCGTGGATTGCGTTCTCTAGATTGCGGTGTTGCTTAATCACCCGGAACGTCGAAATGGAGATCTGTGGTACGCTGAAATCCAGACTAGATGAGTTCTTCGGGATGCTGACGACCCTCGGAACATGTGATGTTGATTTAATTGTTGGGATGCTGCTGATCAGATTCGCTGAGACGGATTGATGATATCATCATACTTTGTTTATATATCACTACCTACTTTGGCGCATTTTATATCATTTTCAATAATTGCTTTGATTATTATTTCATTTATATATCATATATCATTTTTCTATTAAATTATGTAAAATAAAATTGAGTTATTATACATTTTCATTGCGTATTTGTGTCTATTATTTTAAAAAACATCAAGGGTCCAACATAGATTAGAGGATAGTCAAACATTAGGCCTATGTAAATTTATTACTTTTATGATATGATTATTATATGACGTGCAAATATAAGAAATATATGTTATTTTTAACCTACTTTAGGAAACTTATTCTGACTCCCATGCAAAAATTTCGTTCCGCCGCCAATGTCTTTGCCTACAAACAGTATTATCATCCACAAGATGGTGTTCGTGATTCAGTAAAATCATCATGTATTCGCTTTTCTCACGAAAATCAATTACATCTGAGAGAAAGACACAAGAAGCCGTTGGAATGACGGCCTGCAACTGAGGATGGAGGGATTTGGGAACATAATTACTTATACATTTTATTTTTAAATTGTTTATTATCACTTTTTTTGCTGGAAGCGCACATGCGCCTATGCTCCTATCAGTACCTGACCCACGCTATGACTTTACATTTCAAATATCATTTATTTCCACATGATAGTCAACGGCGTGTTTTAATAACGGCATACTTTAATAATGAAGTGCATAAATATTATATTATTTCAGGTTGGGTTTGAGAATGGAACTAACTTGCACAAATACATTTTCCTGAATTTACTGTGTGTCACTATCCCAAGTTACTTCTGCCTTTGTGGACACATCATCGCTCTAGGGGTAAGTGGAAAGGTGGAACGAAATGAATATTAATATCAACCCATCTAATTATCCAAAAATGAGAATAACAAATAATTCAAAATCGTTGGGAATGAACTCCTTCCTTCTCAAATCTCATGTGATTTACAGGGTGTCCCAGGAGTTATGTACAACCCGACTCCTACGTGTTCTTCAACTCATTTCCGACCAAAAATGCCTCATAGCAATTTTTTTCTAGAGGCTTCGTTTTCGAGTTATTCGCGATTTAAATTGTTTTTCGTGTTTTCGATATTATGTCACTAAAACTGTTATAACTCCTTCAATTTTAGAGATAAATCAAATTTGAAGACACCGCTAGAAAGAGCGGTAAATGTTCTATCTATTTGATGTTAGAGACATGTTTTTTATTGCGTTGAAGAGATGCGATTGCTGCGCGAAATGGCAGTTTTGTCAGAATCTTGAAATCGCCTGTTTTTCATCTCGCCCAGCAACCCCATTATTACTTGACACACAACTGTGCATACCTGGTAAAACGTGCGCCAAAATCAGCTTTCTAACGGTGGTTTTAAGAAAATGGTGTTTAACTGCAGAAAAACGTGCGTTTTCTATTAAAATTGAGGTTGAGGTGTTTTCGACCTTACGTCACTAGAACGGCCGTAACTCCGGTGTTTTCGAAGTATTTGCAAATCTAAGGATACCGTTGGAAAAAGCATTGAATTTCCTATCGTCTCAGTCTTCAACAGTGATTTTTCAAAGGGAACTAAAAGGTTAAAAGCTAGCCTGAAAAGTGAATTTTGTCAAATTTTGAAAAACACTTTTTTAATGGCTCATTAGTCTCTTTTGATTTTAATGATTCGTTTGAGCCTGTAAGCCTAAAAAATGCGCAAACGCCTCAGCTTTCCAATGGCAACATTTCTTTTAACGTTTTTCTGCAGTTAAACACCATTTTCTTAACGAAAAATATTTTTAAAAACCAAAAGGACTACACCGTTAGAAAGCTGATTTTGGCGCACGTTTTACCAGGTCTGCACAGTTGTGTGTCAAGTAATAATGGGGTTCCTGGGCGACATGAAAAACAGGCGATTTCAAGATTCTGACAAAACTGCCATTTCGCGCAGCAATCGCATCTCTTCAACGCAATAAAAAAAATGTTTCTAACATCAAATAGATAGAAAATTTAACGTTCTTTCTAGGCGTGTCTTCAAATTTGATTTATCTCTAAAATTGAAGGAGTTATAACAGATTTAGTGACATAATATTGAAAACACGAAAAACAATTTAAATCGCGAATAACTCCAAAACGAAGCCTCTAAAAAAATTGGTAGGAGGCAGTTTTGGTCAGAAATGAGTTGAAGAACACGTTGGAGTCGGATTGTGCATAACTCCTGTGACACCCTGTATATTCGATATTGCGATTTTTCTAACTGCAATACCAAATCTCACTGAACTAAAATGAGAAGAAATGGCATGTATTGACTTAAAAGTAATGAAATAAATCCACATGAGGATACATAGAAACTCACTAATAGAACAAATTTGAGACTGAAATTTAAAATATAGCAAAATATTCTAAATAATCACACTGCTCCTTGCATCTGTTGAAGCAAGCTGGAGTTAGAGTAGTATAGTATCCAGGAAGTTCATGGGACTATCGCCAGCCACATGCTCTAGTATCCAATCTCAGTCCTCACGTTAGACATTTCTCCTAAATTTTCAAATGAGGAAAGAACAGATGATTGTGCAGAATTCTCAATGAGCAAGGTCTCATTCAATTCAAGGAGCTAATTTCTATTTAAATCAAACTAAAAAACTACCCTTGTACAACACAAGTTTCTGAGGTTTCGATTTTTTATATTTCCATTGTAACATCTGATCGTTTCAAGTTGATTGATCATGACGCATAGATTATTGGCAAATCCCGGATCGACTTATGTATTTTATATCCGAATTTCGTAAGCCTTTGTCCAGTATTTTCAAAAACAAACTCCGGACGGATTTTTTTTAAATAGATTTTTAAAATTGAAGTATTTTGAAACTTAAACCAAAACAATTCGAGGAGTTAAAATATTTTTTCTTGATCGATTTCAAAGGTTTGTAAATGGGATAATAAAAGAAAAACATTCTACTGTCGCGTTGTAAATACATTATGAAAATACATAAGTATACTGTTGTCACTTATTAAGTCAAAATCCTAAATATTATAAATTCAACTTCCGCTCATCCCATTCTTTTCACCAATCTTAATTTCATACAAATCAACAAAACTCAAGTTTTTAATATATTTATTTTCATAAGCGATAAGAGCCAACGTCAATTTAGATTCAATCAGATAATATACCGTTTGTCCTTATTTAAAGAACAACAGAAAATTAGTGTAAATAATACAAAATTCACCTATATGATCATGCTGCATGACTGGAACTCTGGGATGGACCCTTCCCGATTCTTGAATCTGTCACCTTGGGAGATGAATCTGACGCCTTCAGGCGTGTGGGTCATCTTCTGAGCGTGGCGGGCATTACCGTATCTAGCTCGATGGAAGGGGCAATTATATCATGCCATCACCTCACAACTCTTCTTACTAGACCCAAAATTGTACACTTTGTTAGCCTGTTATCTCCATGAAAGTACAATCAGTATTGGAAAACTACTTGGTTTAATCGAATTATGTTTAATACATCGGTTTGGTTGCCTGTTATTATACACATTTTTTTTCCTGTTTAACTTGATGTCCTGATATGATGTTGGGTTTGCACGAAACATGAAGATATCGTGTCTCAATAACTGCATGAATTTTCTTAATGGACTTTGTTGGGATTTTGTTGTAGAGAGATAGACTGCACCAAGCGGTTTACCAAAATGAGTGGTTTGAATTAAATCCGCATGATAAAAAACTCATGATTCTTCCGTCATGGATGGCAGATAAAGCCCTAGCTTTACATTTCAGGAGGGCCGTCGAATTTAATTTACCAACTTACTTATCTGTGAGTATGTCTCGGGATGTAAACATTTTTTGTTCAAGAGAGTCGATCCAAATAACAGATATTCTTCAAAGTGTGTTATTACAAATATTGGGAATATATACAGGGTGTCAACAAAACAGGTCTGACGTACTGAAGGAGTCGATTTTACAACTAATTTGCAACAACTTTTGGCTCTTAGCAATTTTTTTTAGAGGCTTCGTTTTTGAGTTATTTACGATCTAAGATTTTTTTCGTGTTTTCGACCTTATCTCCTATAAATTGCTATAACTCCCTCAATTTACAAGATAATCTCAAATCTGAGTACACCGTTGGAAAGAGCAGTAAATTTCCTTTCGGATTGATGCCTCACCTTTCCCGAAAAGTGAGGTTTGAGACATAAAAAAGCTCTCTGAAAAGCTAATTTTACTTAATTTGGGAAACCTAGAGTTTTTTCAATCGGAAATTGGACTATGAGAACCAATTTTTTTTAAAGATGCAAGAACGGTAAAAACTGCGCTAAGATCTCACCTTTCCAACGGTCTAGTCAATTTTGTCCTTAAAAAATTTTCCTGGGGAGGAAATTGAGTTTGAATGCTGAAAAACATGAGCTTTTCGAGAAAAATCGGGTGATTTACATGGAAAATGACGAAATCAAAACTTTGGAAAGTTGGGAGAGCTCAGTGATGGTACGGAGGGTGTTTCGTACGCTGAATCGAATAGTGGCACTCCCGAGCCTTTCTCATTATGTTCAGTTTGTAGATTTCAGGGCACTTCAGACCACGTGATAATGGGGCTCCTGCCCTGGCTGGAACAGGTAAGCTATTGGATCAGACCAGACAAAAGCCTGTCAAATAAGAAAGGAGGCACTCCGAAGCCTTCCTCATCCGAGCTCACGTGTATTTAAAAAAAAAAAAAAAAAAAAAAAAAAAAAATAGATTTCGAATTGCCCGAGAAAAGCTCATGTTTTTCAGCATTCAAACTCAATTTCCTCCCCAGGAAAATTTTTTAAGGACAAAATTGACTAGACCGTTGGAAAGGTGAGATCTTAGCGCAGTTTTTACCGTTCTTGCATCTTAAAAAAAAAATTGGTTCTCATAGTCCAATTTCCGATTGAAAAAACTCTAGGTTTCCCAAATTAAGTAAAATTAGCTTTTCAGAGAGCTTTTTTATGTCTCAAACCTCACTTTTCGGGAAAGGTGAGGCATCAATCCGAAAGGAAATTTACTGCTCTTTCCAACGGTGTACTCAAATTTGAGATTATCTTGTAAATTGAGGGAGTTATAGCAATTTATAGGAGATAAGGTCGAAAACACGAAAAAAATCTTAGATCGTAAATAACTCAAAAACGAAGCCTCTAAAAAAAATTGCTAAGAGGCAAAAGTTGTTGCAAATTAGTTGTAGAATCGACCCCTTCAGTACGTCAGACCTGTTTTGTTGACACCCTGTATATTTTTTTCATTCATCACATGTTTCTAATTGAATTTTATGGTTTTAGATCATTAAACAAAGCTACTCTTTCATAGCCATGCTGAAACTGATGGATTCATAATCGAAAATGACAATCGTGTGGCATGAAGTAAATCAACGTCAATATGAAAATCTACCCGAATAACTGGCTATTTAATGAAACCTAGGATAGATTAAAGAAGCACTAATTGTATAATATATTTCAATAGAATTATGTAAGGAATATGTAGACGGAATAAAACACTATCCAGCAAAAGCAGAGATATTTTGATATTATAAACCCACAGACCCTCGTGGTTCCAAAACATTTAACCGATGCTGATGAAAAGAGGGCGGGAATCAGAAACAATTTAATAATACCTCTGCTAAGTTGCGGCACATAGCTTCCTCTCACTGGTAAAATTAACGCAGAAATGTATGAATAATTTCATATTTGGTTGATTTTAAAATATTTAGAACTCAATCTTTTCATGGGATAAATATCGGTGAACCTGTGCCCCCCCCCCCCCCCCGATAATAACGCCTTGAAGAAGGACTATTGGGTCTCCAAATCTCCCAACTACCCGCCAAATTTGTGGGAGATCGGAAGATTAGAAAAAGAAAACATACGCTTGACAGATTTTGCATTTTTGGTTTGTGGATAACGAAACTTACTGGGGCCATGAACATACTAAACCGCACATTCTGTGTAAATTTCGTCAAAATCGGATAAAAACTGCAGAAATTAGGCTTGTCATAAGGATTTCATGTTCGCTCATTCGCAGCAGCTACTAACTATACGATCATGTTGAAATTGATGTGTGGTTACAAGACCGTTCTTCCCCGACTAACCTTCGAATTTGAACGAGAGCGGATCACTTGAGCTATTATAGAATTATAGAACAATTGATGTATTGATCCTAGATCGCAGGATAAGTAGTTCGAGTCTTTTATAATGGGGAACTGTCTACAGAATAACCCTGAAACTGACATCAAATCTAATGAAAGCAACAGAAATTATGAGAGTTAATGATTTGCGGACACTCTATAGACATACACAAACACAGACAGATTTATTTATTTACAAATTACAGAAAAAATAGTTGTCCCTGTGGACAGACAAAAAACGAAAGTTGTTTCAAATTTGTCGAAGGAGTAAAAAACGCTGCAAATTCTTTCAGTGGGGTTTATTATTCAATTGGCTTGCGTTCATGATTTGAATTTACATTAAGCTTTGGAGTGTGCGTGTTTCATAGGTGATAGAGCGATTATTGAATTTCAGGAGACACACGAATATGATCAACTGATCAATCCAAATAGGTATTTTGGTTGAGAACAGATTTACGTGCTCTATGCATATCTCCTGAAATTCAATAATCGCTCTATCACCTGTGAAACACCCACACTCCAAAGCTTAGTAGAAATTAAAATCATGAACGCAAGCCAATTGAATAATAAACCCCAGTGAAAGAATATGCACCGTTTCATGCATATCAGAATGCTTCAACCCGTGTATCGGCTACAAAGCCTCTTAGGAGTTCACTCCAGTATCCACATTATTACATCACTACATCACTAGGTTACTGCTATCAAAACAGAAACAATAATAAACCAAAATAACGCAAATGTTGCCACCATATATCGGGCCACATATCGGGAATGGTGTGACCTACGGACCTGGGGAGGGGCTCATTCGATTCCTCGTGGAGCGTTCTTCAAAAAGAGTACCAATTTAGGCCGCCTTGACTTTTTCTGAGGTTTTTGGGGATTTTACAAAACTGTGACAACCCTTAAAGGGCACTTTAAATTAAGTGAGAGAGCTGGCTCAAGAATTGGGGGCGTCGCCGGACCAAAGGTGTGAGAATAAATGTACTTTTGGCAGTGTTAGGCAATGGATATGTTAGGGAAGAGTCGGGCTATATTCTAAATGAATTTTGAAGAAAGCCAGTAATACTTTTAGCCCACAATCGTCAAAACTAAACAAAAAAAATCTTAACTATGGCCACTACCGTTGCCATTACCCTAAAATATACCTGCGCAAAAGCGTTATCGACTGCAGCAATAATAAACCATTGTAATGATCCCCTTCTGCTAGTTAGAATACAATTTATAGATAATAGAAATTCATGTTCAGTTTTTAATTCAAGTTTAACTTGACTATAATTCGGAAGGATTTACAGTATTACTGCGCTTAGTTTTGTATTTGTACCGCAAAACTGATTTGCCTTGTGTTACAATGAATTTGCGAGGCTCTATTATAGTGAGCATCGTGATCTCACACCGACGAGAGCGTAATGGATTCAGATCCTTCGAAATTGTGAATTATCCATACGAAGATATTTAAAGTTGAATAAATTCGTTTTGATGTCGGGGTCACTATTTGTGTTTTCCACATTCGGTTGGCGACTGAGACACTTGGAAGCTCTGTCGAAAGAAGCTGATATAAGGTAGAGGTCTCGGGCCTTGTAGGGAAGTGTCTGGCGTATGTAGGCCATCAGGCCACTCACGCTCTGATGGCGCCTGTATCGGATATGTCTTCTTAACTTAATACATATTCCTTTTTCAAATGAACAGGTTTGGCGCATGGAATCGCTTGCTGAATGAAGATCGGCGAAGCTGATGAAATAGGTGGCTTCCTAAAATGGAATCAATAACTTCAAACATGGCTCGTAAGAAATCTTAATCCGTCGCAAGTTGCGATGATAAAATTCCAGTAGAAACCATTCACACAGAAAATAAATATTTATACTTTGTAAATATTTAGCATTTTGATATAGCAGTATGTTAAGGACTGGTTTTTTGAACACAGCCCTTAAACTATTGAACTGAAATGAAAAAATGAAATGAAAATGAATTTATTTCTTCAGTAAGTACATAGCGCAAATCTAGAATTAAAGGATATACAGAAACATAATCTCCCAATATGAGCTAAGAGCCCGAGCTAGGGAGATGAGCTGGTTGAGCAACAAAACAAAAACGAAAAACCTTTTACAATCAATTCTAAGCACTACTGAATACAATTACCGTTATTCTAAATAATATTTACAATAGCAGAGACAGATATGACAAGAAAGAAAAATTTACTGTTATTATATTTATAATTTCCAAGATCGATTTGAAAAAGACAGAAAAAAAACATACATTTGAGCTTATATATTAAAAAAAACCTTTGTCTGGTGAGACAAGAAGAATTTTTTAAGGATTGAACAATTTTTAGGGTTTTCCCTTTTTTCTTTTTTTTTTTTCAGGGTGTCCAAATTTGCAATAAAAATTTTTCCGTCCGTCCGCCGTACACCGTACGCACGATTTCTCCCAAACGGCTGGAGCAAAAAATCTGAAATTTTCAAGAAAAATCCATGTTGGTCCGTACAACACCCTAATTCTTTATCCAGCTTTCTCACTTAATTTAAACTGCCCTTTAAGGGTTGTCAAAGTTTTGTAAAATCCCTAAAAACCTCAAAAAAAAGTCAAGGCGGCCTAAATTTGGACTCTTTTTGAAGAACTTTCCACGAGGAATCGAATGAGCCCCTCACAAGGTCCGTAGCTCAAACCATTCCCGATGTATGGCCCGATTTATGGTTCGAACATTTGCGTTATTTGGTTTATTATTGTTTTTGTTTTGATATCAGTAACTTAGTGATGTAGTGATGTGGATACTGGAGTGAACTCCTGAAAGGGTTTATAGCCGATACACGGGTTGAAGCATTCTGATATGCATGAAACGCTGCAAATTCTTTCAATAGGGTTTATTCTATTCAATTTTGGCTTGCATTCATGATTTGAATTTCTACTAAGCTTTGGAGTGTGCGTGTTTCACAGGTGATAGAGCGATTATTGAATTTCAGGAGATATGCATAGAGCACGTAAATCTGTTCTCAACCAAAATACCTATTTGGATTGATCAGTTGATCATATTTGTGTGCCTCCTGAAATTCAATAATCGCTCTACCACCTGTGAAACACGCCCACTCCAAAGCTTAGTAGAAATTCAAATCATGAATCACTGAATAATAAACCTCATTGAAAGAATTTGCAGCGTTTTTTAAACATTGTGATGATAGATTTTAGGTATAGGGACAGGGTATATTAAATATACTATAAATATAAATATTAAATATACTATATACAGGGTGTCCCATCCATCTTGGCCCATTAAGGAATCACAGCCACACGTTGCGATCTATCAAAAAATTAAACTGGAGCTTTTCTGGTATTTTCACTCTGCTTGAAGGTGTTGGAACCCGTTTTTCATTTTCCGACGTTTTGGCGCCTCAAATCTTCGATTGAAACTTGAATTTACCTCTCTTGACCCTCTTTTTTTATTTTAGTTTTCGATTCTACGTTGAATTTGGAAGAGAAAATGCATCGTTAAAATTTTTTTAAAATACTTCGTTTCAGAGTTATTCTTCTTTTGCGAACAACGAAAATCGACGAATTCTTTTAGAAAAAACGCTTTTCTCCAATTATCTTTAATATTTTCTAGATTTTGACGCACTTTAATATTTTCGCGCAAGCGTAGAATCTAAGAATGATACTATCATTCTTGTTGAAAAATAATGTGAAAGTAATAAATCGTTCTTGGCCGGCTACACTCCGAATTTAAACGAGATCAGACCCCAAGAACTCGAGAAGATAATGCTTGTAGGACTTATTTCCGCGCATGCTCAGAATGAAGTATTGATTTTTTAGTGTAGCTAGGAAAAATGCTAGGAATTTCTTATGAGTTGGTGCATGAATCCTAAATGTAGTGCGACAGCTATACCAAATCTTCAGTCGATGTGGGTTCGAATTTGAAGTGGAATAATTGATTCATTACGTTCGGGAGAATCTATGCATTATCCGTCGAGGGTACTCCATTATTCATGTATGTAAAGTTTCAAAGTCGCCTACCCGTGAATCAACTTGTTCCACCAGATCATACTCTAGTATCTAACTTTATAATTGAATCATTGTTCGGAAATTGTTTTCCGTATGTTTACCCTTTTCTTGAAGTTGGTTTGTGCACGTTAGAAGATAATTTCAGGTACAGAAAATTATGTACTGTTCATTGCCCCTCCCTTGACTATCAACTACAACAAGAGCATCGAGCTTGGTAATCAGACTTGGAAGTTAAGGTAAATATATTGTATATTTCAGTAGATGAACGCTATTCGCGGTTTTTGAAAGTTACAGTTCAAGTCCTGTTAGATTGGCGAAACGAAAATGGTTCCTCACGTCAACCTCTTCAAAGCCTGGATGCTATGGATGAAAATCGCTGGGGTGGACGCTCCATCCGTTAATTTCCCCTACGCTCTATCACTTCTGTGGAAAATCATTATGCTTTATGGAAGCGTTCACTATATCATCATCATGTTTCTGGCAGTAGTGGTAGGAGATCGGGCTTTCCACCTAAAGCTCGAAGCGGGTCTGTTCTTACTAGCTGGGACTCCGTGTACGTACAAGCATTTCGTGTTTGCAATAAGGAAAACTGAAGTTCACAAAGTGATCGCACGCCTAAATGTCTTGCTGGAAGAAGTCGAAGACGTTTACGGAACAGAAACCCTGGCGAGATGGCAACGGATGTGCAATATGGTGATGTTTTTTTACTCGACTCAATTCACTACGTTGGTAATACCAATATTTTCGTTTTGCTACTACAATTATTATTGGAAAGGAGTTGAGACAACTCCCTACGAAGTTTACATTCCTTTTGAAAGAGAAAATCACATTCACAGGTACTACATCCATGCAATATAATTGAGGGGTTTCTCCCAAGAACCAAATAAGTCCAAAAATCGCAAACTGGGTAAATTAAATATTTATAAATGCCAAATCCATAAAATAAGCAGCCTTTCTGCTAAAATTTGAACTTTTTGGGTTCTTGCCGAATTTCAGCTGCTTAGTTAAGGTTTTTTAACAAATTACATTTGTATTTATGTGTGTGATATTGCTGGTCACAACGCATGGTGGTCTTGAAGGGAGAACCTAATCTATTATTTGGATCTATTATATAAATCAACATGATGCACAGCAAAGGATTCTCGCATAGGTTCTGTAGCAGCTGATTGAATGGACTTGTTTGGTTATTGTCCGAAACGCCCAACAGTTATTTTCTTCTTGTCAACAGACCAATGTTTGAAGCCTTGCAGCAAGTGGACATACGCGGTTTTAACATAAACAATCTTTCCCCTACATTGCTTGTATGTTGAGGAATAAAACGGAACCTCTATCTAGTTTTTTCCATTTTTGGACTTATTTGGTTATTGGAAGAAACAATTATTGTTCTAGTTTGAATATCAACTACATAGTTTCCCTTGTTTCCCAGTAGACCTGTAATATTCTCGACTGTTTGGTGTCGTCACTTGCTAAATTGGATCTGGTATCCTTGAGTCGGGGACAGAAAAAGGAGCTGCAATTACTGCACAAAGGTTTATTATTTATGTATTATACAGCCTTCATATGCGGATCAACAGAATACCAGAATTAGACTGTACAACTATACACATGCTTCCTAGGTGCACTCAGAAAAGAAACTCACGAATAGAATAACTGTGAATTTAGTGAGATAAAACGGCAAGAATGCTAGGTTCCCTCGATTCGTTACTCAACTGAACTGAAGCTTTGGAGACATCGCTGTGGCTAGAATACTCGTATGGTATCCATCTTGCCTCAGGTCTGTCACCAGCCATATTTGTAGTATCCACTCTCACGATTGGTGAGCGAACAGATGATCATAAAGGAACTGAAGTGGCATTCGATCCAGGAAACTAATTTCTATCTGAATCAAACAGAAAAAGTTTGTTAAGTCAATTAGAGAGATCCATTATTGAAAATAATAAACCAACATGGTTAGTGGTCATGGCCTTCAAGGTTTCATATAATCAGCTGAATCTTGCTCCAAGTTGGTGGAGGCAAATATTCAGGTAATCACAATCAATGGTGTAGCTGAATGCTGCGACTGACTCATGGTGATGCGACCAAGGGGCGCATGGTAGTGTTGAGCAGTGAGGACCACAGGCTGCCTTCACCCTTGTCATTCACCATTTTCCTGATGATCGTAAAAGCTAATTGGGCCGGTACGCGAAGGTATTTGGGAACCCTCATTGGCTAGGGTTCCCAACCATTTCATTTCATAAATGTCTATATGCGAAGGGGTGTACTGCAAAGCTACCAACCCTCCACCGCTAAAATTGCTCAAGGACCCTTTTCCCTCTTGAACATCAAGCAAGATTGTGTAACTTCTGGTGCAGTGACTCACAATTGCAGCTTCGAAATCTCACAGGATCACTGCTTGTCGAAATTCAATTGACAGAAGCATCTCTGAAGCAAGCACCTCTGCACGAATTTCCTCATCAAAATTTATTCCCAACCTACTGATATACAATCGATTTCACATCTGAGTACACTCCAGCTCCACCATTTCTTCTCGCCCCAAAGCTGATCCATCAATATAAACCCACAGACGTTTAAAAAGGTTCAATTAGCTGGCAAATTACAGAATCTTACTTCAATCAATCTATGAAACAGCGTCATAGAGCAGGATATTGGAGTCAATAGGTACTGTTGACAATGGTTGTCCCTGTTTCCCACAACAAGAGATATATCACATTATTTTCTTTTAGTTTCATCAAAAAGTTCAAGGTGTGGATCAATGTGATTTTCCTCAAAGTCAAATCTATTACTGGTACATCAATTTTTCATACCTTATTTTGGGTTGAATCCTTCAACCCAAATCAGCACCAAGTTATTTACAATTTGAGTCCATGCAGGAATAGCAAACGTCGTACGCGATTGTAGCACATAAGATTCTGCGTATAGCATATATCGTCAGACCATCGGACCATTGACTAATGAATTGTCGTTAACTCCGTATAAACCTAGTAATTACATATTATAGCGCGTTAACCATTCCATCCTGCCTACACCGTCCACTTAATCTTGTTTATTATAGAAACAACCAACACAACCCACTAATCAAGTTGGGAGGCCTCATTCACAACTCCAGATCTTTATCTCGAGCTCTACGTCTTCCTCTCGACTGATTATAGGTACTTCTTCCAAAATGGAGACCAGTTAAAATCATCAAACATCCCGAACATTAGCCTTGACTTACTTTATACATCCATCTTCTCGTTTAATAAGCATACCTGCACATCAGCGATTCTTGACCAGTTGATGGCGTTATTATTTACTTACTTGACACGTATGGGCGGGCTTCCATGGACTGCCCAACTTCGGTATATTTTCATGTATCCGTTAATTGGTAGCTATTTTGCCGTAAATTACCTGCTGCTTTTCACGGAATTTTTCATCCACGTAACCTATGTATGAGGTTTTTTGTACAAAAAGTACTGGACAACAGGATGTATCGCATCAATTGTGAACTTCGCACACCTGCCAGAACTTATCTAAATACGATTACGATCAAATCTCAATGAGCTGTTTAGTTTTTGAATGTCTCTGGAAATTCCATCTATAATTTATGACGGTTTTTTATATTTTTCAAGTGCCTACCACATATTAGATCCCTTCCCGTTTTCCGTTTTTACACAGAAAATCCAGTTGCGGCAGATTGGTTTGACCTTTGCATATATTGAGATCATAAATAGTAGTGTTCAAAATTTTCAAAATGATTTCATGAGACCCCAGACGAACTTGTTTGAATCGATTGTGGAGTCTGTTTCATACGCTGCAAAGATTTCAGGACTAGCTGTGGTATGGTGAAGAGATGGAGATTGTCCACAGATATTCCAATCTTGCTTTTTGCCCACTTTACTTATCTAGAAGTACTCAGGGACATTGCCTGAGGCTGAAGTGTGGTCGGCTTCTCCTCCAGACAGTGGAATTCTCCCAAAGTCTGAAGTTTCTCAAGAAAGTTTTGGGTGGTTGTCTAAGAATTGAATAAGTCTGATTCTTACGACTCTATCAGTGGCCCGACTTGTTACTGGATTGCCAAAATTAAATGTTATCTGGCAATCATTGTAGCTGTTGATATTACATCACCCAAACTAAATTTTTTAAGATCTCAAAATGAATTACAGCGGTACGGAGGAGGGTTTTAAAACTCACTGTTGTAGTGTCGGCAGAGAACGAACATGAAGCTCTTCAAATAAAAATCTCAACAGACAAATGGTCGATTACATAGGGAGACAAGTATACCAGGGTAGGCTCACAAACATGACATTGAGAGCTTGCTTGCGCAAAATTTGACTAAGGATAAACATATACTACAGAAAAAGGTTATAAAATCGTATGTTCATAAAAATGTTCGAAGCAGCGTTTGCAGTGTTGTAAGAGAGCATATGTTACCCTTCGTGTTCATTTGGCCACCCTACAGTGCCTGCTGGAGCGTCCACCTAAACCCACAGAGCAAAATACTCTTGGAGCCTGGAATACTTCTTCTGCTCACTTTCGTATGTTAGGAATGATACTATGAACATGATCGCTGCCCATAACTACGTCATCGAATCGCTAAAGCTTTGAGTTTTAACAACATAACGAATTCAACCTTATTTCTCAGAGATGTCGAGAAGGGTTTGGCAGTGACGCAGTGACTCCTCTTGCAAGTGAGGAGCTTACAAAAAAGGCACATATCCAAATCTGGGAGAAAAAAATCGTTTTTTCTCAATTTTCCATCTCTGAATATGAGTTGAATCAGATCCCCCTATCATTTCCGAAAAAACAGAACACTTCCACGTCAATTCCGGGGCTAAAGTTATGTGTTTGCATCCGAAGGCTAACAAATCCGTCCCCAACATTTTTTTCAGAATCGAAATGGCACTATCTCTCATTAATTTCGTCAGGCGATAAGTCGTGTCATTTTCAAAAAGACACATATCCAAAAAATGTCATTCGTCTTGACGTTGAATATTTACAATAGACTCGATAGCTTACAAATGGAAATATGGAGTCAGTTAAAGTTTTCAATAAAACCTACAGAATGGAGAATGAATTATTTCTTTTTCAAAAAGGCCAAATCCATGGGTTTATCAAAAATTTCCAAAGTGAAAATGGATATACAGCTTCGTGTTTTTGAGAAAATTGATTCATCTTCTGAGGCATCTTTATCTGTGCCTTCTCACACATTACTCCGATGAGAAACAGCAGAAAAACATCTACACTAATCTGCAAATCGTTTTTTTCACTTCCTGAACATTTCGTCGGAATGGATATGTGCCTGTTTGAAAGTAAGCTCCTCAAGTGATGATAAGTATGAATCTGATCGAGGATTTCTCGATATGATAAAAAACCATTGTTAAGATGTTTAGAATCGATTTATTCTTGTCTGATTTTTAAACCCAAACCCAATCCCAGGTTATGAGGATTTAAGTAACCTTTCCAAAATTTCATTACCTTTCACGGCAAGCATTGACCTGTTTGGATTCTGTTTGTATTTTACAGGCGTGAACAACCTAGCAAGCTGTGCAAGGACCCTTCAACGAATAGTACTGATAAGGAAAAGCTAATCTGAACGTTCTTAATTGTTCACAGCACTTAATTGGCATTTTCCATATATTTCTATATTTGCAGAGTCATGTTGTACGAGCTTTTATCTTTTTTGGGGCCGGCCGCTGGCCTCATAATGAGCAACATATTTTTTGGATCCCTGACGATCGCCGTACACGGGATACTGGGAAAGATCAAAGAACAATTTACGCAGCTGAACCCATCAAATGCGAAGCACTTGCTCAACCGAACGCTTCGATGGCATTCCGAGATAATTATGTGCGTTTTAAAGAATAGTTATGCAAATATGTCAGTAACAATATAGCATAGTTTTTCTTTGTTGTTTCCAATAATCTTATTATGCTGGTACCAATTCCAGGATTGTCGAAGAGACTAACAGACTGCTCGGATCAGTATTTGTGGTCGAGTATCTTCTTGCCATGGTTTACATATGTTTCAGTGGATACATGCTCCTCAAAGTGAGTGAACAGTAATTGTAAGATGAACAGTCGTCTATCTGCCACAATGGTGGGCGGGTGAGCAGGGGCTCTGCAACTTTTGAAACAAATCACCTGATTGTCAATCAAATGGAGCTTTCTTCACTGCAACGATCAGGACCTCTTAACTCATAGATGGAATTTATATTTAAAACTAACAAGCTGGACTTGTAATAATGAGAAATATATACGTCAGTGAATTGAAGACTGATATAGGAAGAGGGTTCACCGTAATGTCAACATGAGTACACCTAACTTCATCTAGTAAATTGTATGACCAGCTAAGAAGTTGATGAGATACATAACTAATATTAATTTAGTTTACCAACTGTGATTTTCCATGTCATTTCAGGATCTTAGACAAAGTTTAATCTAACCTTATCGATAAAGTTACAGAATACCCTCACGACTGGATGAAATCATTTTACGTAGGAACGGAATCGAATTCGGTGTCTTAAAAAACCCCATTTTTAAATTTTGGCTCGAAACTTCAAATGTGAGAGTGGCGGGGAATCAGGTAACCTCCCAGGTGAATTGGAAGGGATGGAAGGGGGTGACTCGCTTCCCAATGACGTCATTAAGCTTCTTTACTCCGCCGATACGCCAATTTCCAATACTCCGATACCCTTTACATCGGAACTCTCTGAAAAGTTCATTTTCAAAATATCACAGCTGAAATAAAATTGTTGGAATTAACCATTCTTCCAGGATATTACAAACGAATTCCGAATATACCACATGAAATACCACATTGATTTATTGATGGTTGAAGGAATGAGAGTTAATTTGTGTTCTATTGATGATTCCGTTTTTAAGGATACCTAGTTGGTTTCTAATACAGTGGGCCTCCTACTATGAAAATTGTGGTAAAACGAACTTCTATGAAAATTGAACATTACACTATAAATAATTTACAAGATAAATAAATAATTTTTGGTTGATGAAATACCGGTTTTTGTACATTTAAAGCCAATGGTGACGGTTTATCTTAATTCCTTCAGAATGAGGGTTGCTGAGAATGAAATTTCTCATCCATCAGCTGAAGGATTCTTGTAGCTAATTTCTTTTCAAATCGTAAATGGTGCATTTAGAATACAATTAAACGGTATGGCACCAAGTTTATATAATGTTCAATAGACAACGTCTAATAAGCGTAGATGAGCGATTTACGTATAATAGCTTTCTAAGGCAGAATTAATAAACCTTTCTGTAATAATTCGCCCTCTTTCTTCCAATTTCGATTGTGAGCATCCTGAAACGTGAAACAACAAATTTTTATGGCGTCAGTTACTTTTTTCCTCGTGGATTACGAAGTTTTATTATTGAAAATAGTAAACCAATATGTCTCAACTGATACATAAATATGATGTATATGACGAGAAGGTTATGGCACGGATTGATTGCCCCTTTCGGAGGCTGAGGCGGTTATCCTGCAACACCTAGAGGACTCTTGGGAGCTTAAATGATCCAGTCCTTCCCCAGGAAGACGGTGAAGGCAGGAGGAAAAGGGAACTAACCACACCCATCAAAAGCTTAAAATCACAACATGAGTACTGATATTTAACCCATACACCTACGATGGTTAAACAAATAAGGTTTTCCATATAAGCTTTCGTACATTCCCTCGAATGATACTCACTACTACTCTCCTTCCTTCAGGTTGGATCTGCAACAGAGGACGCCAATTTGAATAAAAACATCATCTTATGCATAGTTTGCATTGTAATGCCAATTTTCTATTGCATTTGCGGTCACGTCCTTGTTTTAGAGGTAAGTTGAAACTTCTATTCTTTGGAATAAGTTCTTGCAACGACTAGTATTCGAAAAACAAAGAGATTACCGCTTAATTACAATAATTATTTTATATTGATATTTCACAATATAGATCAATATTTCACGTCGATCAATATTCTCACGAATTCAGTCACATAGAACTTCTCGTAAAGGACATAAGAAGAAGCGCATTGCGCCTATGCTCCTATCAGGATTCACCCCTGGGTCACGCGCCACATTATATAAGATACTTACTCCGGCAAACGTTGTTTTGCCTTATAAATTCATTTCTAGTTTCTAGATAAATTCTAGTGTAGACAAAAAGTTACTCACTTTTTATAGGTGTGTAAGTAGATATGTGGTAAATGCGTGAAATAGACAAGGAGCGCTATGAACGATAAGGGAATTTAAAAACAACATACGCCAAACAATATTATTTTCAAGTTATTATAGTTTATTTCTTGAAATTACATATCACATATTAATTACGACAGTAACAACCAAAACTTGATTAACTGAACCAATCGTACCAAATACACTTGAAAATAACAATTTTACTACTAATAGATGGATATAAAAACATGTGGGTTGGTGATAAAAAAGTAAAAAATTAATGTTGTATGTATTTTTTAATGCCACATTATAAAAAAGGAAAAACAAAAAATGTCGTCCAAAAATCCTACTGATGATTTCGTCCTACTGAATACCTAAGGGAAATTTTAATCGAAGTACAGTTAAAAACACCATAATTGATCAGTTATCGAGCGGAAAATAACGATTAAATTATTGAAATCGCTATAAAAACATAGGGGTTGGTGATAAAAAAGTAAACATTTAGGTTTGTATGTATTTTTTAATGCATACAAAAAAAAAAAAAACAACAAATTTCGTACAAAAATTAAAAAAAAAAATGTTAAGGGTGAACAACCCTTATCACTTAGGGGTAAAACAAAAAGATGTTAGCCGATTCTCAGACTTATAGAATACACATATAAAATTTGGTAAAAATCGGTGAAGCCGTTTCGGAGGAGTACGGTGACTAACATTGTGACACGGAAATTTTATACAGGGTGGAAGCGGATAAATTACGAAAAATTTGTTCTGTTAATCTGCATCAAAAATGTAGTAAAACCCTGCGAACCACCCTTTTCTATCTCAACCCGTTCTCTAGATATAATTTTTTAAATTTTTTTTTTTCAGAAAACCACGTTTTTTGTCATAAAAACCCACTTTTTTCCAATTTAAAACAATTTTTTTCTACTTTTGACCATATTTTTTAATTCAACGGGAAATTTCCTTTACGACCAATGCACATTCATAATCATAAACGAACCCCTAAGGACCGCAATCGCAGTTCAAACATTGAAAATTTTAAAAAAAATTGCTAGTTTCTGAATTACTTTTATTTTTACTGCACTTCAAAAAACGTGCAGGAACTTGTCAAACCTCAGAAAAACTTGCAAATTTAATCTGCTTTCTAATGGTATGGTCAACTTTGCGATCTAATGGAGAAATTTGAAGGCGAAAAAAACAGCAATCGAGGAATCCCAGGGATAAAAGAAACAGTTCGCGGTATGAATGGGAAAAATGATTAAATCCGCAAAATAGGTAGGTCACAAGAATAAAGTAATACTACTCTTCTAGAAAAATGAACGAAAAACATTTCTAGTATTCAGACTAGTAAAGTTTAAATAAATCAGACTAGTAAAAGAAGTCGCGTTCACAATGAGTTCTCAAAATGACCATTATTGTTTCTTATGCAGGCTCTCGTTCTTTTCAGCATGGCTCTAACTGTTTTAGTTGTGCGTTAGACTATCTCGCAATGTTGCGGCAGCCTCTGTGATCCTCGCCCTTAGAAAATGTCCGCGTATTCCTCATTTGTGATGCCTGCTATGATTTTAACGTAACTGAACACTTTCATGACGTTATGTCGACTAAACTCTTGCTTGACTAAGGCTTGAACAAGTCTTGAAACATTGGCTTGCGAATTATAGTTTACCTACAGACTCATGGCAACAAAAAACATGAATATCCTCCTTTTTAGACCGGAAGGTGCCTAACAACGTTTTTTCGCCTTAAAACTGGAATTTCTCCATGAGACCGACGCGGAATCGTAATCTTGACCATAGCATTAAGCTGATCAAATTTGCGAGTTTTTCTGAGGTTTGACAAGTTCCAGCATGTTTTTTGGAAGTCCAGTAAAAATAAAAGTAGTTCAGAAACTAGCATTTTTTTAAATTTTCAATGTTTGAACTGCGATTGCGGTCCTTAGGGGTTCGTTTATGATTATGAATGTGCATTGGTCGTTAAGGAAATTGTACGTTGAATCTGAAAATGTGGTTAAAAGTAGAAAACGCTGCAAATTCTTTCACTGGTGTTTATATGTCAAAAAACATAATGAAATGTGGGTTTTTATGTCAAAAAACGTGGTTTTCTGAAAACTCGGCGCTCCGCGCCTCGTACCTGCTTTGAGCCTTAGTGGCTAACATCACAATACATGGAACATGTTTTTAGCTTCAACTTGTTTACCCACGATGGTAACTTATATGATGTAGGTATTTTGCTATTCCGGTGAGCGTCTACTCTAACCAACATGACAACCAAGTGACAATAAGAAAACAAGCGGCATTGTTTACTACATCTATATAATAACATACATAAAATTAAATCACGACATAAATACCAACAACAAGTACGCAAGGCCTGCGTGATAAATCGAGAGCTTTCCAACGAATGGAGAACGATTTTCGTCCGTCGAAAACTGAACAACTGAACAACTTTCATTTCCCTAGAAAACGCTCGGTTGTACGTGAAAACTATCAGAACAATTTCGTGACACTTTCTGTATAACGGTTTCTGTATAACGCTTTTTTACTAGATAGGCCCGGCTAAAAACATGTTCCATGTTAAAACCTTTAAAAAATTATATCTAGAGAACGGGTTGAGATAGAAAAGTGCGGTTGGCGTGGTTTTACTACATTTTTAGTACAGATTAACAGAAAGAATTTTTCGTCACTTATCCTCTTCCACCCTGTATATTAGATTTGGAATTTTGTTGGAATCATGGGTACAATAAATGGCTAAATGAAGCATTTTGAAGTCAAAAATAATCATTTTATTGCCTTCCACAAGTGTAATGGACTAATCGGTCACTATTTGGGAATGAGTACTACGCATTGCATTAACATTATGTTTGTCATTAAAAATTACTTTTCAAAACTTTGCCGTTGTGATGTAGCAAGTCTCCCATCTTCATTGCAGTATGATAAAATGACTAATTCCATATTCCAAAACGATTGGGTGTTACTTCTTCCGGAGCAACGAAAAAATTTGATCCTTCCGGCACTATTGGCGAAAAAAGGGCTGTCCCTGCACTACAAGAAACTCGTCAAGTTTGACATGACTACATATCTGAAAGTAAGCTAATTTGTCCTTCTTACAATTGTAAGATGGTAGAATACTACATTTCATTCTTAATAAACTCTTAAACTATCGTTGACCCTCTGCCCATTTCTTTTCAGATAGTGAAACAGAGTTACTCATTTCTAACTATGCTAAAACTAATGGAAAGCACTTGAGTATACTGAAGGAGAGCCGTGTAGGATTGTTTCAAGGAGAAACTAGAATTTTATTAATAATACGATGGTAATAGGAGATTAAACTTAACCACAGTTTACTCGAAATGTAATAGACAGTTTTAAGAAGTTGCTTATGCATAGATGAGATAAATAATTATAATTTATTAATGGCTATTAATGTTTGACCTGAATTTACTGTTTAGGTGCATTTACTTTAGTTCGCAGTAAACTTTGTTAAGTTCAAGTTCGGTGTTTACCTATTTTCACTATTTCAAGTGCTTTCATTCTTCAAATTAGGAAGGAAACCAGCTTTTACGGTGTCCAGCAATGTTAAAAATAACGTATTTTTAAAAAGAAAAATTGAAGGTTTTCATGGAATATTACCCTCCTTGTGTGAGGTCGACCTCCATGCAAATTTCCTCGTCAATCAGGATGGTAAAACTAGTAGCCCTCCGATATACCTACACAACTTTTCGATAAAAACATACGATCTGTAAAACGAGGTTATTGTCGTTTTCGAACTACCAAGAGAATCTCATTTTGGTTTAGAAAGTTGTCCTTTTGATATGGAAGGTGTCTGAAATTGGTTCGGAACCTTTTTAAATTGGTTTGAAATCATTTTAATTTGTTGTTTAATTGGTTGATTGGTTTCATTTTGGTGCGTTAAGTTATAATGTTGGTTTGAAAAGTACGAATTTTTGTTCGGAATGTTCCGAAATTGGTCTAGAAAGTTCTCAAATTGGTTTAAAAAGCTCTTATTTTGAAGTTGTCATTTTGATATGGAGATTCTGAAATTGATAAAATTTGTAAAATTCGGGGGAATTTCAAGCACTTTATGAGTTGAAGCGCTTTGAAGTTTTTCAAATTCGAAGGACTGAATCGAACAGAAAACTATCCTCTTCCATCAAAAGTTTTTTAGATTTCGATTTTTAAAATAATTAATCCTCAATTATAATGCTCTAGGTTGATTGATCAAGCTGGCAAGATTACACATCGCGGATCAATTTTGGGTTTCCAGCTAAATTTCTGTGAATTTGTCCAGTGGTTCCGAAAAAAGCTTCAGGCAGCCGACTGACGGATTTTGTACATTCGATTTTTGAAATCTACTTATCTCAAAGCGTAAACCAAGAGCGATCAAGGAATCGATAACTTTCCTTTTTTTAATGGTTCATTACAAAGGTTCATTATTGAATATAACAAACCAAAAGTGGGATTTACGGAAACAACTTAAATTGCTAAATAACTCGGATACATCTTGAAAGTTTCAAAACCAATTCGAAAAAAGCTTTTTTCGACTCGAAAATGGCCCTAATAATCCATCCTTCCTACTTGGAGACCTTTTTGAGTAAATACTGTAAAAGTAGGTAAGTACCTGCTCAATTCACTTGTACTGAAGGAAAAGGTACGACATCTGGGCACAGCTCAGGGCCAAGCGGTAAGTTACTGTCAAGTCCACGTAAATTCGGGCACTTTTTCAAAAAACGGCCGACATAATTCAGGAAAAGAACAGTTTCAAGGTGGGAGCTTTTCAAGAAAGTGAATACGGATGAGCGCCTAATATGGACGTGGGACTTGAGCTCCATGAGCGGGTTTGAAGCGCGTGAGTCACTCTCTGACGTCAGGGCCTCCCAGACCTTCGTCCTCTGGATCCGCGGAGTGCAAGAACGTTATGGGACCTCAAATGCAGGTCTGTTGCCAAAGGCGTCGCCATAATTATGATCTTAGGAACTGCCTCGGCGCAGGTTGTCGCGCCATCTGGTACAGTGACAGTGCACTCCGCAAGGCCCGTCCTCCGTCGGTGTTTACTGTTCTGAAAGTACTGGAGCTGATTCACCAATTACCCCCCTTGGGAACATTGGGAACACTGAAACAGAACACTAACGAACCAAATTGGCACATGAAGAAATAATGGAAATCAAAGAAGCGGCAAACTTTATTGGGGCAGAGCGAACGTGAAAAATCTTCCTAGTTGAATGGGTATTTGGCAAATTGTTAGCAGATAGGTCATTTGAAGTTAGAAACCAGAGCGGTACTGAGATAGATCAGCGGTAACTATATGTTCTATGGGGTTCTGAACCCCAATTTAGCTCAACGAAAATCCTCTACTTAGAAAATTGATCGAAACGTCCAGTAAGATGCTCTATTTGCCACCTATGTGGAATAACTGAAGGATGGAAGCAACTCATTCCAGCAACTTAGTTCGCACATAATATGATATTATACTGATCCCTCAAACGCCCCGAAAGGGCAATTAGCGAAATTTCACGTTTTTCTGAACAAAAAAACAAAAAACATTAGGAGATGCCAGATGTCAACAGGACCCCAATTAAAGCATGACATACGCCAATGAAATATGCAATCGTGAATGCAATTTTTTTCACATTCGAAAATTTCACAATTTAGATCCTTTGTGAAACCATACAAACTAAATATGTGCACATCACGAATTTGAAAAAAAAGGCGCTTAGGAGCTATGGCATGTTTAATGCTTGAATTTGTCATGGAGTCCCTCTTAACAACGAAAAAACGCTGCAAATTCGTTCACTGGTGTTTATTATTCAATTGGCTTGCGTTCGTGATTTGAATTTCTACTAAGCTTTGGAGTGTCCCTGTTTCACAGGTGATAGAGCGATAATTGAATTTCAGGAGATATGCATAGAACAAGTAAATCTGTTCTCAACCAAAATACCTATTTGGATTGATCAGTTGATCGCATTTGTGTGCCTCCTGAAATTCAATATCACCTGTGAAACACTCCAAAGCTTAGTAAAAATTCGAATCATGAACGCAAGCCAATTGAACAATAAACCCCAGATAAAGAATTTGCAACGTGGGTTTTTTGGGGAACAAAACGTGGTTTTCTTGAGAAACAAAACCTTCAAAAAATCATATTTCAGGATTAGGTTGAGGTACAAAAACGTTTTGCTTCTTTTTTGATCTAGTTTTAGTTTTGAAAAATTCTGTATCAAGTGCCGGACACTCTGTATTAGTAATATATTTCTCTTTAGGTGGAAGATCCTGACATTTATTTTTATTCTGATAATATAGTTATTTCGTCTGTTTGTTATGGAAGGAAGAGGCGATGGAACCTAATATTATAAAGATCGAAAGTTAAAGAAGTCATTCTTTCTTTCAGGCGGTCGATGATGAAGCATAGGAAGATCCCCTCGAATTTCACAAACCCACCTAATGCCAAACAATGAGGTTTTTGATCTCAATGTACAAATAAATGCAACGAATATCCATATTTGCGTGTCGGTAAATTCAAATAAAAACGGAGTAAGATGGAACGTTGTCTATATTACCACGAAAGTAAAGAGTTACACTGTTAAATCGATTTCGACGGTTAGGTCATCATCAGTAACAAACATGAACGTACATGTGATGTGAAAGTACATCACAGAAAGCGTATCTTATATATAATCAAGTGAGAGGAGATTGAATCCTATTGGCTCAAGGAAGTGAAAGGGGCGGGGAGGACCAACCAATACCACTCAAGGCTTACAAAGTGAAAGGGACACAAATAGTATCATTATGGAGAGGCGGAGCCAAAGTTATTGCAAGAAAGAACCCAATAATGGTGGAATATTTTGAGGAATGACATCATTTAAACATTTTCCTGACCTATCACTCTTAACAATTTCGAATTTTTCTAGCACATCCAACATACCTCCCTTTGGGCAAAAGTGAGGGAATTCTACATATTGCCTGTTTGTCAGATCAAAACTAAAGCTATGATTGGATTCATTCGATGACTTGAAAAGGCAGAATCACCTTTGTTGTCCCTGAAATTCTGATAAGCTTTCTGTGATGTACTTTCAGTTCGTGTTTGTTACTGATGATGACCTAACCGTCGAAATCGATTTAACGGTGTAACTCTTTACTTTCGTGGAAATATAGACAACATTCCATCTTACTCCGTTTTTATTTGAAATGGGTTTCCACAACTTCGTCGCGAGTGACTTAGTCCGTGCCGGTAAATTCGTTCTTAGGGAGCTAGAACTTGGCGTGGATGATTCTCTCTAAGCCATTTCCACCTTCTCGAGTGGTATGCCATGCTTAGCCGATCGTGATTCCAAGTCATGAAATGTAGTATCAATAGTAACCCTCTGTCTCTGAAGGCCTTTGTACCAGTACAACCGTTGTCCGACCACTTCTATAGCCACCAGTCGAGAGAAGAGAGCTGCTGACATTCAAGTAGGTACTTACAATGCAGAGAAAGTGTACACAAAACACCAGAGATACGCCCGTCTCCAAGAATACAAAATAGTCCGGTGATTTGCGAGGAAGCCAAAACAGTTGCTGCGCCCACAGTTACCCGTGTAATTGTAGCTATTTGCTTTCCTCTTGTCCAGATTCCCAAGTTCCACACGACTTAATGAACCCTCTTCGGTGCATCCAGAAAACTAATGCGGAGCCGAACTGATCTGCTGATGCTTCGAGGGAAGAACAACATTTTATCGTCATACCTTCCAAATTTTCATTTGGAAGGATTTTTGAAATGGACAAGACTTTCTCTTGAATACGCACATTGGTCAGCATTAGACCATCAAAAAAGCACAAATACCATCTCAACTGTTTGATATATTTGTTATTGTAAAAGCTCGAAGTGCTTTAAATGTTAGGACTAATTGATTCATCGTTAGGATTTGCAGATTTCCTACGACTTGACTCAAAGAATTTAATAGCTGTTGTCCAGAAGAAAGAAGACGATTTCTACGAACTTAGAACATCTTCAGGAAAGTTAAATACGTTGTTACATAGATTTCAGGCTTTGTGATGGATATGGCTAGTTCACCCTTCCCGATTCTTGAATATGTCGCCTTGGGAGGTGAATCAGACGCCTCAAGCGTGGTGGAACATTAAACTGCATTCAGCTCAATGGAAGGGGCAAGTATACCATTCCATCACCTCACATGGTAGCAGACCGTATTACGACCACTACCAATTTTATTATTTACTTCCCTGACACTCCCATTTTATAATGATACCCCTGCCCTACTTGTTGCGAGCCCAGCTTTCACCAACAATATTGGGAAATGGTAGAATTTTCTGAAATCCTAACATTTACCGAACTTCGGGCTTTTACAGTAACATATATACACGATAGATATATTTAGAATCTACTCTTCATTTTGATGAGACAAAGTTTCCTGAGAATATTCTATCTGTATCACTAATGTTTCTTTGTACCTCTGTGCCTTTATATACGCTGTTCCTCAACAACCAAAACACGTTTGTACAAACACATTTAAAAGATTTTAGATTGTTCCAAACAAATTTGCATGAAGAAATGTTTAGACCAAAATAGTTCTTTTAAAAGTTGGGACTAATTGCTGTAACCTCGAGGTCTTCTGAAATCCAATTCGTATTGGCTTTCTGATGCTCAACTCAGCTCCGTCAAAATTCAGGAGTTAGGTGTGTGGGAAAACATTCATCTGGTCTATTCGATTTTCCGAGACTCTATAATTTTTCCTTATGTCGTTCTTTAGATGATTGAAGCAATAAAGGATCAGGGTAGACAACTGTCACAAACATTTTAAATATGTTTTAGATTTTTCTCAACAAATTTGCGTATAGAACTGTTTCAAAAAAGTAGTTTTCTTGATGGAGTTAAGTTGGAGGTGATTGCTGTAATCTCGAAGTCTTCTGAAATCCAAATCGGATTGGCTTTAAGATGATGAGCTCTGTTCCATCTAAATTCAGGAATAAGGTGTGTGGGAAAACATTCATCTGTTCCGATCGATTTTCCGAGCCTCTACAATTTTTTCCCTCGTCGTTCTTGAGACAGTTGAAGCGATAATGGAGCAGGGTAGATAATGTATGACCGTCGCGAGTGCCATCAAATCGAAAATTACCCCGTTCGTACGTTTCATGGGAAAACGTGGAAGCATTAAAACTTCGTTTTCAGTTCAAGGAGGTTCAGTGGACAGCCGGCCGATACCTAGACGAAACTGAGGACAAGCGAAACAACGCCGAAGGATAATACACGACACCGGTTGGAGGGATTTTTTCACTATAAGAGGTCGTATTGGATTTAATGTTACAAGTGATTAGAAATCGGGTCACTTCAGTTCGTCCACCTCAACGTCAACTGGAAGATAAATGAGAGACGTGGGACGAGAGGATGGCAGCCAGATATGGCCGAGGATGTAGGACGCCGGGAAAATCGCCTACGAGAAGCGACTGCCGATCGCTTGAATTGCAAATCCGGTATCTCATAAAAATTTTCCGGACGGACGCGGATGGGGGTTGAAAACCGGAATCTGGAGCAGGTCCCTTGGCGGCCAGGCATTTATGGCCTAAGCTGATGCGAAACTTCGTAGTTTTAGAGTGGCAGATGGTTTCAAGATGAACGACCTACTTGTCACAAAACAGAAAAAATTATTCACACTTGTTAGATCCTTGGATTATTTGTGACGGTGTTTGTTTTTAGAATAGACTTCATTATTGACAGGTCAAGAGAACTTCACAAAAGTCCGTCAAGCGACACAATGAGAATAGAGATAGAAGAGAAAGAACGTTGCCAACAGTTTGTGTACAAAGTTTATTGTTTGTATTGTTTGATATTACCTTACACGTAGATCACTGTTTATTAGACATCGTCCATGGTGCTTCAACAATAGGCGCTTTTTGCCTCCATGTACGATAATTGTATTCTAGATGTCTCAAAGGACCTCTGTCGAAACAGAGTCAAACTTCAGCATTGAAAACGATTAACCAATAACATGTTTTACGAATCGATTATTGTACAGTAATGAATAGCATGGTAAAGTTTTGTTCAAACTGCCGTGAACGGAAAGCTCATCGTTATAGCTATCAAAATAAATAGGATCAATCAACAGTTAAAAGGTTCAATTATTGAGATAACTACTATTCCCACAGAATTGGCCTGTGATTTCGCCCTTTCGACTGGGGAAGGGGGCATGCAAATTTTGTAAGTGCGAAGTGAGGATGCCCTAGAGCAGGGGTCTCCAAACTATTTGCCAGAAGGGCCGTATCGTAACGTTGAGGCGGTGGAGCGGGCCAACCCCCCCCCCCCCCCCCCCCCCCGGAAAATTTTGAAAATTAGACAATTGAAAACAGTTTTTTTAAGCACTCATAGACGAGTTTAACAAGTTAACAATTAGGCCTAATATAGGTACGACTTTTACGTTCCATCTCTGGTTCCAACTGGGGTGCAGATCCAAAAATAACACTTCTGTTTTATAGAGCTACAATCCGTAGAGTTATAGATTATGGGAGCCTGTTTGAAGGATCCGTGTGCGATACACTGGCTGTAAAACAAGACCGTCAGCAAACTGCATGCTTACGAATGATTCTTAGTTCCCCACAAGCCACACCCTTAAACTCGCTGATGGCAGAGACCGGAGAGATGCCATTGGAGATCAGAAGACAGATGCTGGCCAATCGATCCTTGGCTTTCAATATACAGTAGGAGACCTGAACAGTTTTCAAAAACGGTGAATTTTACCAGTAAAACCCCAGTTTTATATATGCAACACGTGTGATCGCTTCGTCACCAAGGATGCGAGTCATCACCTTGAATTTCTTGTCCGAGAATTCATTTGTTCGCTCGTCTCCTACATTTCAACAACTTGCTGCAGAAGAGACTGTTTCGCCCAAAGAAGGCTTGTTTGTTTCGATTCGTTTCAGGTATTATATCAAACTTCACAGCTAATAAGCTTTATTTATATTATTATCTTGATCATTAATTAATAAAACGTTTCAGAACGCATTGCAGTTGCCTTCTTTGGCTTACGCGCTTATAAACCATCCAAACTCTAACAAAGAAATATTGAGTTAAAAAGAAAATACCACAACTATGTGGAGGATTTTTAGAACTCCATCAAAATCTTGAAGGAGTTGCGGTCTCTTCAACTCCTGACAAATACAAACTCGATTATGATGCATTAATTTCCAGAATGAAGGCAGCCATTCACATTTTTTTTAAAACATCAGAATCTATGCGGAAAAAAATCATTTCCAGAATTTGATCAATAATCTAACTAAAACTGGTTTAAGAAGGCATGTCCAGGGGCATTCATTCACCACGAGATGAAGAATATTGTTAAAAGGGAAATACTGATCGGGACAACTATGTGGAGGATTTTTTAACAGTCCATCAAAATCTTAAATCGGCCTGGTAGTGCCGGATCTCATATAACTCACTACACGACAGATGGCCTGAAGGAAGATTTCTTTACACGGATGGCTGAAAAATGGAAGGAAGAACAGCATCAGCATATTAAGATGAAGGAAGATTTCTTTACACGGATGGCAAAAATGGAAGGAAGAACAGGGCATATTAAGATGAGACGCGCAAGACATCAGGGAATCTGGAATGATGCATCAATATGCTCAGCCGAGTTATACGCCCTTTGGGTAGCGTTACAGTACATAATGACAAGTCAGCCACGTTTTACACACAATGTGTTAGTAACGGATACCCTAAGCGCGCTACAAAAAATTTTGAGGTACGAAAAATACGTTTTTAGTGATTGTATTTTTTAAAACTCCATAATTACTATGATCGTTGTTAAATTAAAAATATCAACAATTGAATTTTCAGGAATGGAAAATTTTGAAAGTCAGACACTTGAAAACAAGGGTTTTCAAACACTCCTAGACGAATTTGACAAAATTCAAAATCAGGCCTAATATAGGAACCAAAACTTGGTTTTTAGTGATTTAATAAATATTTTTAATTCCATGATTATCAGTTTTTCATCGTTTAGTGAGAAATGATAACAATTTCATTATCAGGAATATAAAAGCAAAGCATTTTTTCTATTTATTTAAATATTTGAAATTATTATATTCAGACAAGTATCTAATGTGATGAGTGCAATTGTTTTTTGCTTACAATTTCTTTCCACTTAGGATCAAAGTCTGTTGTTCCAATCATAAGCAAATTTTTCAAGTGTTCTTCTGAAAGTATCTCTCGATATTTGGATTTGACATGTGTAAGAGGTTGATGTGTGTTGAAGAGGTTTGTTCGGAAACATACGTTGAACCAAGAATTGTTATCATTTGTCTGGGAAAACTCTTGATTCCGCTAAAGTCATCACGTTCTGGCGGTAGCCTAATTTTTTCCATCCATACATTTTTTCCGCGGGCGGCGGGCCGGACCAAATCCTTTCGCGGGCCGTAGTTTGGAGACCCCTGCCCAAGAGAGTCAATTCATTTAATTCAACAAAAAAGTAACATGAAATCCAACGCTAAACTCTTTTTTTTTTGTAATAAGTTAATTTTTTAAAAATCTATTTCTCTGTAAAAACCACGTTTTTCCGAATTCAAACAGCATTTTTTTTTTAATTGTCGTAAAAAGTTTTCTTTATACCGTTGGAAAACTGAGATTCTGGGAAAGTTTTCCCCAGGAAGTGGTAGTTA
The DNA here is from genome assembly GCA_031894815.1 of Creontiades dilutus. Lineage (NCBI taxonomy): Eukaryota > Metazoa > Arthropoda > Insecta > Hemiptera > Miridae > Creontiades > Creontiades dilutus. Next base: position 677,268 of record JAVIWC010009153.1, on the reverse strand, counting down.
CGAAACCCGTTTATTAAGAAAAAGAAAAAATAGTTTTTCATAATTTCTCAAAATTTGATCTGGGACCAATTTTTCACCTTCTATGCTTATCAACGGTACGTCCAGAGGTAATGTTTCCTTCGAAAATAATTAAGATCAAATAAAAATACAGGCAACACGAATGGTGAGCTTGGTGAGAGTGGTTGGTCTAATCGATTGGATTTAGGCTTGGTAGATGGCGTTGCAGGCAGTGCAGTCGTAAAACTTGGGCAGTCGCCAGCCGCGAGGTCTACTATAGAACTTCCGTGGGCCTAAACCCGACTGACCAATTTTTCAAGTGGTGAGCGAACAGATTATCGTATACAAACCCGTGACGTCTTATTTGGTTCATGAAGCTAATTTCCATCTCAGTAAAAAAAAACGCCGTACGCCGTACGCCGTGAGCGTACGCCGTACGCAAGATTTCTTGGACCAAAACATCTGAAATTTTCAGGAAAAATCCATGTTGGTCCGACAACGCCCCAATTCTTTAGCCAATTTCTAACTCAAATTGAAGTTTTAAGGGTTGTCAAAGTTTTGTAAAATATCTTCGAAAAAAAAAAACATCAAGGCGGCCTAAATGGACTTTTTTGTAGAACTTTCCATGAGGAATAGAATGAGCCCCTTCCCAGGTCTGTAGGTCAAACCATTCCCGATTTATGGCATGATTAATGCGGCGATGTGTCTTTGTTGGAAACGATCCCCGGACAAAAATGTTATCGCCTTCTTGATAACTGGCAGTTTCCCATCCAAGTCAACTCGAATATCCAATTTCCTCTTTCAATAATAAACTCACTATCGAAAATTTCATGGTTTAGTTTCAAAAATAGGCGTTGGAATCCAAATCTGCAATAAAAAATTTTCCGTCCGTCCGCCGTACGCAATTTCGGCTGGACCAAAACATCTGAAATTTTCAGGAAAAATCCATGTTGGTCCGACAACGCCCCAATTCTTTACTTTTCTACTCCAAAGTTTTGTAAAATCCCTAAAAACCTCAAAAAACATCAAGGCGGCCTAAATTGGAAAAATGTAGGTATTTTGGCATGATTAATGCGGCCACTTGATAACTGGCAGTTTTTTTCCAAGCGCCCTCAACTCGATTGGGGTGAAATTTCCTTTAATTTGATGTAGGTCTTGATATGAAATCAAGAGAGACTTTTAGTATTCCAAAGGGAACTGCAAATATGGAGCGCAGTTTAAATGAATATAAGGTAGCAGAAGCCCTGTTCTTTCACTGAATTCAATCGGATGGAATTTCTACTAAGCTTTAATGAATTTCAGCTAACTGATTCCAAATAGGTATCAGAACAGATTCACTGAAAAAACTAATCCCCTATCCTGTGAAATAAATAAGACTTAGTAAAATTCAAATCATGGCAAGCACGAATGAAAAACGTGCTTCTTTTGAATTGGCTTGTTTCATGAGTAGATACGCATCCCGTAGATTTTGGATTGTTCAGCTGATCACGATTTGTGTGCCTCCTGAAATTCAATAATCAATCAACTCACGTGACGAAAATTCAAATTCCCCAAAAAATGGTGAGCGAACAGATTATCGTATAGAAACCCGTGACGTCTCATTTGATTCATGAAACTAATTTCTATCTAAATAAAACAAAAAACTACCCTCGTACATCGGGTTGAGCGATTAGAGTGCCAAGATTGGTACCACATAAAGAAATGAAGTTGGTCTTTTATGCCAATTTCATAAATTTCCGTGAAGGATGGATTTTTTTACATTGATTGTTGAAATTTAAATATCTTGAAATAAACTTTTGAGGGGGTTAAGCTGGTTTTTTTTTTTCATGGCCGATCACAAGGTTCAGTATTGAAAACAATAAACCGAAAATCGAAGGCATCTTTGTTGGAAATGAGTTCTAGATTAGACGAATCACGGACGAAAAATCCCCGGACAAAAAATCCTCGCGTTTAGCCCACCCCGGACAAAAAATCCCCGTGTGAAAAATGACAGAAATATCCTATCGATTAGTTTTCCGGTCTGGATGCTCACTACGCTCGCTTTTCAATAACAAAAAAATATCCTATATCAATCCTTTTAGTAAAGTATAGATCAGTTGAAAAATAGATGCGTTACCTACGCAAATCTTGTGATTTCATGCCATAAATCGTTGGTTTGACCTACAGACCTGGGAAGGCTCATTCTAATGGAAAGTTCTACAAAACAAGTCCACATTTAGGCCGCCTTGAAGGTTTTTAGGGATTTTAGTTTTGACAACCCTTAAATGGCATTCAATTTGGGGATTTTTTGTCCGCCCGGCGTACGGCGGACGGACGGAAAATTTTTTATTGCAGGATTTATTTTGTGATTCAGCCCTAGTTTTCCGAAGTTGGGGATTTTTTTGTCCGCCCTAGGGGATTTTTAGACCGGGGAGTTTTTGTCCGGGGATTTTTGTCCGATTACCAAATTAGACCCCCGCGGTTTGATGAATATATGTTGGTGTGAAGAACCCTGTGTACGGACTATCGACTTATAACCGTGGATAATATTTTTAATCGGTGTTGAAACTCTTGGACACATCTTTCGCTCGTAACATGTTCATGTCTCGAATATCAATGTGCGCTGCCCGACGCAGCGGATGAAAATCAGGTTAGTGGTTTCCTGAAGGGTTGAGAAGCGGTGGGCCGGACCTCGGACTCCGAGACGCAGGACCTGTTAGTGATTTATCTTGGATTGCCCTTATCGGGTAGGGACTACAGTCCGTGCCAAGGAGAACCCCTTTTATACTCAGAATTCAACATTCTCTTCCCTTTATGTACACAGGGGGGGACTTGAAGCTCTGGCTTGAGAAGGGTATACCCGTACTGCTACCGCGGGTTTTAATCAATTCGACGTCCCTGGTTTAAAATGTGTCAACTCGACGAGGCGCGGCGGAAAGTGAGGACATCGGCCGGCGAGGACCGATTCAAGACGATTCCAAGAACTTCTGGAAACAAGATAACCTTATGCAATAGGGACTTTCGGGACAACTATGGCAGTACAACATTCACATTAAGCAGTAACAATTAGAAACATTCAACCTTAAGTGATTTGTTAATGAGAGAGATACCCCTCTAGCCAGTTTTGGCTTATGACATATAAAAAAATGTCCGCCAAGTTGGGTATGGCCCACTACTTCCTCATACACTTAACCATGGGCGGATTTACGGGGGTGCCAGGGAGTGCCTGACACCCCAGACTTTTTTTAAATTCTTAAATTCATTTTTTCAATATGCAGTAGCCATAGTAGCTATAACTATACTTTTCTATATTCAGGACTAGATTTTGTAACGTTTGTATATTCCGGATTTGCCATATGTTGTAAAAAGTAAACCGTGAACGCGCAGCAGCGGGTTTTGGACCGTTGGAACGCTCGGACGATGACATCAGATGGGTTGCTGTCTGTAGGTCTGTGATAGTAACACATAATGGTTAATTTATTTGAGTGATTAACAATTCTATTTCTTGAAATTGTTTTTGAAATAATAATTAACTATTAAAAGTTTGATGTGCTTCGGATAGCTTGAAAATACTTTTTTTAGCTTGTATTTTTCAAAAATGTCCCGCTTCCATACCCCCCAGACCCCCCGGCACTAGCACTCCCAAAAATGTTGCCCTGATTCCGCCCTAAATTTAACTCACTTTCCAACGGTATCCTCAACTTTTACTGTGCATAATACTGTATGTGAGTTACAGCCGTTTTGCTGAGACAATGTCGAAAACACGAAACAAATCTTTGAAATAAAAAACCCAAAAACTAAGCGAGATTTAAAAAAATTGTTAAAAGGCACTTTTTGTTGGAAATTGGTTATAAAATACGTGGGTGAAGTACTGCACACCTTATCTGATAAAACCTGTATATAAAATAGGATTACAAAATTCCTTCATCCTTATTTGAAGAGTAAATTGGCTAATGATGGAAGACTAGAGTACGATAATTGAGAACGGGATTCCTTCATTGCACCCGAGGACTTCAGAATGTAGTGCTCTCTTTGTCTTTGGAATCCATACCGATATGAAAACAACACTGATTGTCGTGTGCGGGAGATGCCAGATAACTTTTTAGCATTGTAAAAAAAAGTGTACAAGCTTCATCCAGAAGCCAACCCCTGTACGTTCTAGGATATCATTGCATCTGCTATGAGTTTGAGTGTACATATAGTTTTTGAATGGAATGCCTGGGAAATACAAGGGTAACGGTCAATTTAATAGTTGCTGGTGTACAAAAACTCGCATTTGTCATAGGAATAAGTCCCACAATCGTCATCGGATTCTGATAAACGTGTCAGTCTGGCGGGTTCAGCCTTAGCATCTCTCGACATTCTAAACCTTGGATGACAGTACACTCAGCCATGGATCCAGATTTCATTTTCTAGCAAACTGATGATACGATCCAAATTATGTCAGTAATTTAAGCGTAAAATTCGGAAATATTCGTAATCTTCACCGTGGTACGCATTGCTGGTTGAGCCGTAGAATTTTTTAAATTCAAAAATTTTGGATAAATATCCAAAATACAACCTTGCCCGAAAGAGGAAACGTCAATTTATCTAAGAGTAATTTTCAGGCAGCCCGATAGCATCGATCCTGTTCAGATTTTACAAGAAATTTAAGCTTAAAATTCAAATATGCAAGTGAATTTCATCATGGCTCGTTCATTCGATGTTGACGTTTTTAGAGATTGTTAGGGCCTCCCCAAATTATAGTCCACTATGAATTTCGCGATGATCTGATCAGAATCCTGAATTTCCACTCATTTGTTTTTATTGACAATGTTAGGATTCCGATGGCAGCCAAGTATAAAATTTTCAACTCCGTGAGTAGAACCATTGTATGTTATGGAAGTCAATTCTGGGGGTATGAAATGTATGAACAAGTTGAAAAATTGCAAAAATTCTTTATTAAGAAGCTGCTAGCATTGCCGATGAACACGCCCGATTATATGGTGTACCTTGAGGCTGGTGTTGAACAGCTGTACATGTACACTTTGGATTTGTTTATGAAATACGTGGTGAATGTGCTAAACAGCCCACCTACAAGGTATACGAAGATTGTGGCACTAGAAGTTATGAAATATAAAGTTTCTTGGTACAAGGTTTGTAAAGATCTGGCGGAAAAACATGGCATGGTGCTTGAATTTCATAATCCAAAGGGTATACCCCTGCAATGGGAGTGTTTAAAGGGGAAAATGAAGGACACTTTCGTAGAAAAATGTAGAGCTGACGCCACGAATGCACGTTTCCATTTATTGTATAAGGACTTGAGTCCCCCCACCTACATGGAACAGCTGAATCTCAGTCATGTCGTAGTGAAAATAATATGTAAAACTAGATGCGAAATGCTAAATCTTAATTGTAAAAGATGGATAGGCAATAGAAACCATATGTGCTCGTTATGTAACACTGGTGAAGATGAAAATGTGATCCATTTTTTGGCGAGATGCCCTATTCTTGGTAATCTAAGGAAAAACTTTTTTGGATCTAGATTCATTAGTGTGGAAATGGCTGTGGAATACCTAAATGGAAAAAATTGGATGAAGCTGGGTTGGTTTGTTATAAATGCCATGAGGTACAGGAATGAATTGACGGAGCAATTCAATTTTTGAGTCTTTAAGCTGTTTTTCATTAATTTATTTAGTTTTATTTTTTTTTCCAATTAGCGTCTTGATACGAAATTTTTGATGAAGAACACTCTGTGATAATCTGGGTATAATGTTGAAAGGTTAATATATGGGTGATCGTCCTTTTGATGGGATTTCTTTTTGTTGTTTGTTGTTATAAATGTAGGTTAAGAAAATGAGAAATTAATGTTAATAATGTTGAAGAAAGTAAATATTAAATATGAAATTTAATATAAAGCATGAGATCGTTAATATGAAGCATGATATTAAATCTAGAAAAGTATTTGAGTAATTTATGCAATTAATATAGTAGGAAAATATGTTATATAGCAGGTACCTCTGTAACGGGGAAAAAACCGCGAACCCCGGCATACTTATATAGCTTTACAGCTCAAGCCGTATAATGTTTGTCGATCTTTTGTTATGTTGTATTCTTATTGCGGAAATAAAGCATTTAAAAAAACAAACAACACTCATTTGTTTGCTGAGCTCCAAGCTCCATAGGTTTGTGCACGTGTTTTCTCGTGTGAAGTCCTTGCTATCCTGAAAGGTATGAAATTGGTATACTTTTCTTTAATCCACTTGAGTTCGCCGTTTTGGCGTGGGAAGGTGCTTATCCGAGTCACCTGCAGACATTGATAATTAATTATTGTACTGCAACGAGCCATTTTGAAAGTGTTGATAGCTAACCTGCGAAGATATCCACGTGATCTAATTTATCAAGATTCAAATGTGTTCATGGCGTGACAGCTCTTTGTCAAGGATTAAACTCTCTCCTTTCACAGCCTCCCCAAAATTGTTAACCCATAGCGTGGCCATCCTCACTCCACACAACTTCAACTACATCAAACGTTATTAAAACCCCGATTAGTCTATATATTCTTCAACTTGTTTCCATTGGGTCTGAAAGACGAAATTCGACTCGTGCTACCTACAAGATATTAATTTTTCCTAGCTGATAAGCTGAAGACATTCCTGGCAGCTTTAAACAATTGTTGTATTTGTTGGCCACTACATTATTGCATATTTATGAAGGTTTAATTTGTCAGTGTAACGAAAGAGATTTTCCATGGTTCATTCAAACATTTGTTGATTCAGATGTTCAAGGTACTATGTAGGATTTAATTTATTTAATATCTATTTAAAAAACTCTGCAAATTCTCTCACTGGGGTTTATTATTCAATTTCATTCATTTGGCTTTCATTCATGATTTGAATTTCTACTAAGCTTTGGAGTGTGCGTGTTTCACAGGTGATAGAGCGATTATTGCATTTCAGGAGGCACAAAAATATGATCAACTGATCAATCCAAATAGGTATTTTGGTTGAGAACGATTTACGTGGTCTATGCATCTCTCCTGAAATTCAATAATCGCTCTATCACCTGTGAAACACGCACACTCCAAAGCTTAGTAGGAATTCAAATTATGAATGCTGGCCAAATGAATGAAATTGAATAATAAACCCCAATGAAAGAATTTGCAGCGTTTTTTAATGAGATGGGCACACAAATTTGAACACTTTTGATGTAGAATACTCATAATTTCCTCACTAATTGATGCAGGAATGTTTAGGATGTTCCTCACTGAGCTTGGCAGGCTTTTATTTTCTCTGTGGATTTTGCCGCATTCTCTTCAATATTAAAACTTGTTATTCACTACATCACTGTTACCCTTCGTGTCGCGCCTTTGCAAATGTTGGCAGGTAAGAATGCCATACATCGGAAATGGTTTGAGCTACAGACCTGGGGAGGGGCTCATTCGATTCCTCATGGAAAGTTCTTCAAAAAAAGTCCACATTTAGGCCGCCTTGGTTTTTTGGAGGTTTTTAGAGATTTTACAAAACTTTGACAACCCTTAAAAGGCACTTTAAATTACGTGAGAGAGCTGGCTAAAGAATTGGGGCGTTGTCGGACCAATATGGATTTTTCCTGAAAAGTTCAGATGTTTTGCTCCAGCCGTTTGGGAGAAAACGTGCGTACGGCTGAAAAACGGGAAGGACGGAAAATTTTTTATTGAAAAACTACACTCTACACTCTTTGAAACGTAAACCATGAAATTTTCAGGGGGGTTAGAGTTTTTTGTCAAGAGCTATTACGAGAGCGATTACAATGGTTTATTATTGAATAATCATCGATCAATGTCACCTTCCGTCAATTTGACTATGAAAGAACTTGTTCTAAATAATATTGTTTATTCAAATCAAGGTTTTGGATATTTACAATTTTCGCGATCATCATCGATCACATTTCAGTGAAATTCAGGCAAAATTTTGATGTAAAACATCAATTCTTTCGCACATGGTTCCACTTGGAGTGTAGTTAGTCCTAATTTCCAGCCGACCTGACCGCCCGTCGCTCATAGATGCTATGGCCCAAAAACTGGTGAAAACTTGCCGAAATGGACCAGAAGGGTGTCATTTTCTATAAATTTTAGACGAAAAGACCACTGATAATCGCAATTTCAGGACCTAAACGAGGAGCGATCCGACAAACCTCCCAATGACACAACCAGCCAGGTATTACTAAAATATATAAATATCTAATATAGAAAAGTTTTGAAAATTGATATTTTAACAGTTTTGGAGCCATCGTAGTTGCATCATTCGAAAAGGAAATTCTCTAAAACATGAAACTATCAAAACATCATTTTCTGTTAACACAGTCGGTCCAACCTTTTTCAAATTTGAATAATGATTTAAGCTTAAAATTCAAATAAAATCCTAAACTTTAGAGTATTCCAATGCTAATATTGCACAGATCAGAAGACTAAGGTTTGCTCATTAACAAGGAAGCATACCGATAGATTGCAATATACAGCCTTGCCTTGTAAAGAGAGATGATGTCTAATGATTTAGTGCAACATGCTACGAGTTTATACTCGTTCCAATCAAGGTATAGTTTTAATTATGGACCACTCGTACTTCGCAACATCTGTTCTGCGAGACTGAGAAAAAACTATGATCACTCCACTCTATTACGATATTAGGAGGACGTGGGATCTGTTTATTACTCCAGAGAATTCCGGAATGTCATGCCCTATCCGTCCTCGGAAAGCGATCGAGCATAAAAATATGTAAACAACCCTCCTAATTGGCGTATGCGGGAGATGCCTAATGACACCTGTTAGTTCTCGTAAAAAGCCTGTTTGAGCCTTATTCAGACGAGAGCCCCCGAGTACCAGAACATAACAGAGACGGGCCAAGGTGGGAGGGGAGAGTGGGAGCACCGTGTGTGGCTCGAGTGGGCAGAGAGCCCGGAGCAGAGCGTCTCCTCCAGCTCAACTGCATTGGTCGGCCTGAACCCCGACTGTTCACAAGGCTCATTTTATTTTTAATTATTCATAATCAATTAACCACCAATTTTCACGAGTGTTTTTCCTCCTTTTTTTCTGTTGTTCTGTTACTATTTTTCTTGGACTACTCAACATCGTCTTCGTCTTCAGCGGTTTCGCAGCAAAGTTTGGAATTTCTTAATTTCGCCTGCAAGGAATAACATCCCATACGTAAGTAACAAAACCAAATCAGTCATTGCACCATTACATTTCTTACCACTTATACCATTCCATACGAATCACTGCTACTTTAGGATGTGAAGATTCAAACAAAACAATCAAAAATTGTTCCTATATATAAACCCCTTATTTATCCTTTGGATACGAATTGTGAATCTTTATTGTGCTTATGAATCAAAACAGTATATTTCCAGTCATCGATTACGGATAGTAAACTCTAAATTTAACTTGCAATCTTGCCACCGAAATTAATTTTCACTTTTCCTAGATTTTCGCTAGTAACCAATAACCAACCAATCTATTATCTCTAGATTTGTAGTACAGAACAGTGTATTTCCAGTCATCAATTACGGATAGTTAAACTCTATAATTTAACTTGCCCCTTCACCCCCGTTGCCACCGAAATAGCACCAATTTTCACTTTTCCTAATTTTTCGCTAGCTAATCTATCTTCTTACTAGAAGCATAATGACACCCAAGAGAAAAACCTCTTTTTAGGAACACATGTTTCAAAATTTTCCTAAAAATAGAGAAAAACCACAATCCGGACCTCAAATTACAATTGATAAACATTGAAGCCCAACTTTTTGTTTATCCCGTCTTATCGCTGTTTTTTCTTCCTGATCCCCTGGTCAGATTTAAGTGATTAATTTCCATTGCATGTGATGATCGTGCATTTAAATTTAATGTATGATCATATTGTATAGACACATTCTTCGTTAGATTTAACTCTTAAAATGAGTAGGATTGTCATTGCAGTATTCTTAGCACCTATAGTATTATTGTCTAGATAACCTGTACGTAGGCATTCGAGCCTTTTGGGGTTGAATTCGCAGAATTCGTTTAACGCAATCATGAACACAGTTTCAGATGTAAATATAGTCCATACAGACTGTTGTCACTATTTTCACAACTTAACCTAACCGATTTGTCACTCACACTTCCACTAACACCGTTCTCCACCCAATCTAAACATCATATCAATAGAATCCTTTGAAATGACGTGTGTCCTGCCTGTACGGTGAACAATTCTGAAACACGAGATATTCTAAATACTGGATTTCAAAGGCAATTCTATGTAGCAAAAGAAGAAGAAAGATCCCATTTTATTATCCTTAATGCTCAGGATCGGCAAATTCAAGAGATTTTAAAAATGAAGGTTGCTATTGGTTTTTGGGCTTCCCTGTAAAGCCCCCAACGATCAATTTCGTATACAATTTTTTCGTTTTTGAAGTTATTCATTTATTATCCATAAAGTGCGAACAATCAACACATAACTTCCAATTTTTAAGATCAGTTGTGCAACAATGTGTTTCTTGTTGGGTGAAATCGGTAAAATGCACAGGTACGTACTGATTCCTCTCTATCAGAAATAAAATTGCTAGTAAGTAACAGGTGTTTCCTCAAGTCCTATAATATCACCTTGAACTTCTTGAACTGCCATTACCAATATATGTATGGTTTTAGGCAGAAAACCCCAATTCACTGCCAACCATTGTGTTTATCAGCACATTTAATGTCAAATTCACCAGTAAGCATTCTATTCATTTTCGTGGTCAGTTATGTTACTCTTGTACAGAAATTGTCAATGGCAACTCAGTATGTTTTAAACATCCCTGGCCAATAGTTTTGTGTTACTTACACTTACTTCGCCATACATAATATGCCTGCTCAACAGCATTCATTGATTTTTGATAATATCGCTGGGGTTTAAACGATCTAGAAAATATTCACCGCATAACGAATAGAACCTTATTCACATCAATAAGAATCAAAATCCTCAAAACACCCAACTTCGACATTCAAGATGATTACTTACAAAAAATCTTGTTATGTTATGATTTCACTTATCACACTATTATTCGTAAATCATAGTATCGGTACCATAAACTAAAAACCATCCCCGTCATTGTGGTCTACCCTTGTCAACCAGTGGAAAATGGATAAAAATTAAACAAAAAATAGAGTAATAAAAAAAAAGAAACCAGAATGAAAGTACAAGAAAATAAGCATAACATGCAAGTGAATGAATCAATGTGAAGTAATTTTGTAAAATCTCTTCTTCTTCAGAGCTCTAATTTTGTTTAAATACATACTTCAAGTCGATTGTTATCGGGGATATTTAAGGGATTGTTATTGGGGATGATTGGAGGTCTCTGATTAAGTGGATTAGAACGATCGATTGATTGGGTTTGTTTACCTGTGTGAAAATAGGACTAAGTGGTAGCCTTTTTTATAGGATATAATATACCTATAGAAGTTACAATCAACAATTAAATCAGTCAAGCCAATGGAACTTGTTTTCTGTATCATTGCACAAAATTGAAATATGTATTGGCTTCTCTAGACTATACTACTTATTTAGGTATGTATCGGACATACCCTATTTGTACTTGAGTCAATATATTTTTAATATAAACTATGTAATATAATACATGTAAACTTGTTTTCATTAAACAAATCATTATATTGATTTGATTACAAGTCTTGTAAGGAATTTTTTGAACATATATAGGTTCCTTGAGATTTTATGTTTGACAGCTATAGTTCTGAAGACGTTGAACGTTCGTTGAAAGATTTCTCAGAACCCATTCGGTCAATCGGGATCTTGTCATGTATCATTGACTTATAATGTTGTCTTCTACCATGTTTTGTAGCATGACAACTAGAATCCATAAGGGACTCTATTTCATTTTTACTTGATTTTACTATAATAATTATAGTACAACAATAACAACAAACAAGGGCAAAGGCAAGGCAAGGGCAATTATACATCTTGGACTTATTTTTATAAAGTTTTTCGTGGCAGTCATCATGTTTTTGGAAGAGAAATCAATGCAAAGGAGGAAGTGCCTTGTTATTGCAGGACATTGCTCATTAACAACACTAATTTCGCATAGAAAAACAAGAAATTTCGAAATTGAGTTAATCCACCATACCTTTAAATCGGATAAAAATCGTAGAGTCAAATGTCAAGTAACCTATTGAAAAACCGAATACACGTAGGTAAGAAGCCATAATAGGACCACACGCCTCCGCAGGTTTGGCGACAAGAAGTCTACCCACCAGGAAGGATCACTGTTCCTCGAACAAGTGTGAATTCAACTTCCCACAAGCTTCGAACAACCCACGTTCGTTTTCTTTGAATGATGGCGAATGTATGTGCTATTTTTTTAAAAAGATTGGAGTGTCGTGTAGCCGATTCCGTTCGTCTATTGTTTATGTTTCAAATGGCGCATTATTCCAAATTGGGAAAGGGAGTTGAGTGTTTTCGTAGATTTCTCTGATGCTTTTGGTTTATTATTCAATAATGAACCATTGTAATCGCTTTTGAAAGAAAAAAATTCTAACCCTCCCCCTGAGAATTTCATGGTTCACGTTTCAAACGGTGTAGAATCCAAATATGCAATAAAAAATTTATCGTCCGTCCGCCGTACGCACGATTTCTCCCAAACGGCTGGGGCAAAAAATATGAAATTTTCAGGAAAAATCCATGTTGGTCCGACAACGCCCCAATTCTTTAGCCAGCACTCTCACTTAATTTAAAGTGCCCTTTAAGGGTTGTCAAGGTTTTGTAAAATCCCTAAAAACTCAAAAAAAGTCAAGGCGGCCTAAATTTGGACTTTTTTTAATCGAGCCCCTCCCCAGGCCCGTAGCTGAAACCATTCCCGATGTAGGGCCCGATTTATGGTGCCAACATTGGCATCTACATTCACTACATCACTAGGTTACTGCGATCAAAACAAAAACAACAGCGTTTTTTTTATCGCGGTAACCTAGTGATGTAGTGAATGTGGATACTGGAGTGAACTCCTAAAAGGGTTTATAGCCGATACACGGGTTGAAGCATCCTGATATCCATGCTCCGTCTTACGAAATTTAAAATTTTCAAATAGAATATTGTTCCATTGTAATTGCTCTTGAAAAACGCTGCACTGGGGTTTATTATTCAATGATTCATGATTTGAATTCCTATTAAGCTTTGGAGTGGCGTGTTTAGCAGTTGATAGAGCTATTATTGAATTTCAGGATATATGCATAGAGCACTTAAATCGGTTCTCAACCGAAATACCTATTTGGATTGATCAGTGTGCCTCCTGAAATTCAATAATCGCTCTATCGCCTGTGAAACACGCACACTCCAAAGCTTAGTAGAAATTCAAATCATGAATCATTGAACAATATACCCCAGTGAAAGAATTTGCTTGTTTTAGTTTGTTTTTTAGAAGGCATGGTGAAGTTCTAAATATAAAAAACCAAGCACATAAAAAGCTCGCTTTTCAAGAAGTTTTCCTCTAATATGAGTAAGCGACGAGAGAGACGGAGAGACTATTCCTTTTCGGTTAAGTTTGTTATACCTAACATTTTCAATATTTTATTGTTTGATTTTGATACGTGAACGAAAACTGATTGAAGTTATTTGAAAACTAATTTTTAGGTAAGGAATGATTACCACAAACTTTGACAACTATAACCAACCTCCAGCCCAACATATCTCAATTTCAGATTTTGCCAAAAAAAAAAAATCAAATAATGTTTTTGATAGACTTTCGTTTCATTAAAGATCTCTCCATCGAATAAAACCTCTCGTTGAGTTCTAGAACTAGCAAGAAATAATATCATCAAGAATTGGAATAACTAGGAATTCCGCTAGGCCGTGGAACCCCATCACACATTCTTTCATTTCTATTCTCCCAATCGTATTCATGACTTTTTTAGTAGACCAATTTGTGCACAGAACCAGACAAGTATTAAATTCACAAAAAAAACCACACAAATTTAAAGATTTTCAACAACTTCTCGCAGTTTTAACGGATATGTCATAAAAGCATATTGCTATGACTCCAAAGTTTTCTTCACGAAGGTATGATTCGTTCAATTCGATCCAGAATTCAATACATTTATTAAATTTTATCCCATCACATATTCATCCAGATTTAGATATCATTCAAATTTTTGGAAAGTTGGGGGTTCATGGCTTATTCATTGCTGGTTACGTTTTGAAATTTCCTTGTAGCTTACCATGATAAGTAAGGTAACGTCATGTTAATAGCCCTTTCTAGCCAGAAATAAGGATTGTCAGATGAATGCCCTTTGATAATAATTATCTAGAATTGATAATTATATTATTAATATATAATTATATAATATAATATTATATAATATTACAATTGATAATTATATTAATAATAAATAATTATATAATATAATATTATATAATGCTATATAATAATGTTCTAATTATTAGAATTGATCGGCGATTAGATAGAAGTCATGTTCTTTCGATAACATCACCTGTAACACGTAACATGAAAGTGCAATGTGTGATTTTTGGTGGAATTACCATGAAATTCAAAATTTTGTCTAGATTTCCTCAATTTTAACCGAATACTACTGCATATGTACGATTTTCGGCATGAAATTTTCTTTCTTGGTAAATGTAGGTAACAGATGGTGGCAATCAATTCCGAAAGTAACGGATGATCGAGTACTTTTTGTAGTGCGAATCATGTGACAGATTCAACATTTACTATTCGATTGAATAATTCAACTTTTCGCGAATATTTGAGAAGTAGGTTGCTAGACAGATAGCACGAACCCATAAAAATTGAACGTTTTTCCATCGCCTAAATCCGTTACACCACGGAATCGATTAGAAAGCAAAAACATTTGAATTAAAGATTGGGTGTGTTTAAGAGTAACAACTCTCACTGGAATAGTCAATCGCTTCGATGTATAGTCAATTCTTCGATTAAAGATTCATTGAAATATAAACAGTTGTGATTACTCTTTCTTGCAAACGAACTAAACTTCCTTACAAAAGCCGGTTCTCAATGTTAATGGAGTGAGTAGAGAGTTCAATTACTATTTATAAGTAACTGCATCAAGAAAAATTATCAAAAACTCGTATAATTTAATCCTCGTTGATTTTATATCAACTTGATACATGAATATTCTACGCTGTAATTTATTCTTTCCAGTAATGAACCTCTGTGATCGACCAAGAAGAAAAACATTTAACTCTCCGCAAAATTTATTGGTTTACGTTTCAAGATATGTAGATTTTGGTAGTATTGTTTTAAAAGTCCGTGATTCCACCGTCCGCCGTACGAATCTTTTTTTTTAGAACTACTGGAGAGTAGTTCCTACGAAATTCGGATAAAAAATCCAAAATCCAGAACGTGCCAGTAATCACGGCGACTTGATCTACCAGCCCAAAGGGACAGTATTTAAGGGTGGAAATATTGAAAAAATGTAAATGTCAAAATATAAAAATACCTTAGAATTCCAAAAGGACCATTCTAAACATTCCTTAGAATTGATGTTTAAAAAACTATCCAAATCTGGGAGAAAACGTTTTTTCTCAATTTTCTATCTCTGAATATGAGTTGAACCAGATCCCAATCATTCTAACAAAACAGAACACATCCACGTCAATTCGATAAAGTCTCTCTCCGGTGCCTCAAAAACAATCCAACATTGTCAGGCGATAAGTTTTTTCAAAAAGCAAAATTTTTTGATCTGATTTCAAAGTGAAAATGCATAGTCGTGTTTTGGAGAAAATGATCATATTCTGAGGCATTTTATCTGTGCCTTCTCACGACGCAAAATCGAACATTTTGTCGGAATGGGTTTTGAAAGTCCGATTGATGTTTAAAAAACTTCACCTAACATAGCTAGAACGATCGTCCGCCTCGGGTCAAAAACAATCCAACGTTGTGTTTTTTCGCAATTTTTACTGACATAAGCAAGTGGTGGTGTCATTTCTAAGTCATTTTCGACGCAAAATCGACTGGGATAGGTTATAAGATCCGTATAAATTCACCTAGCAATAATCAAAAAGTGAACCCCATTCAATTTCATTCAAAAAATAATAAGGAATAGGAAGCGTTTTTAGTTAAATTCAGGTAGAAATCAGTTTCATCACATTAACGTGGCCACTGAATAATAATTATTTCATTACTGCATTAGTAGGCTTTTACTCTGATGCAAAAGCAGAATTCTTGTAAAATAAATAATTGTGACTAAAATCAGATCGGTTCGTCAAATGTATTTCTAATTGATCGCCAACGGCTTGTTCACCTTTCAATTGTATCTTCTGGCTTCCAGTAATCAGCGATTAGTTTTAGTGGAAATAATTGGTTGAACTAGACATAATGAGCAGACATTTCCTGCGAGTTATATTGCATTTTGGTAAGAAATAGTTTAGAAATATGATTAATCTTCATTCATTTTCCAAAAAGTATCGACTTTTTCTCATTGAATAAATTGGACCAGAGTGTGAACAATAGAGGAAAAATTAGTCGTTGACGTTGAGGCTAATGTTGTGATAATACATTCCACGTAGATCGTTATCGGATTCTAAATTATTACTCTCACCTGTTAAGCAATATCTAAAGGTGGTGGATATTCTGGGGACTTTTAGGGAATTGAGTGGATATTTGTTCCAACTGAACCAAATAGTAATGAAAGGTGCATACTGATGACTATCTCCGTTGTGGACGACGATCAACCTAGAAAACGTATCGCCGTTTCTTGCGTTCTCCAGCTGTTATCTCCTTCGTGATGTTCCAGATGCGAACTTTACGTGGATAACCAGTGATTCGTGACGCATTCCGTGCCATGCAAAGGCCAAGTCGTCTAAAACCACAATAAAACCAACTTGAACTTGCGATCAGAAGTCGATATCTCGAAAAATTTATTACGGGCAATGTAATTCCAGAAGTTTACCGTCGAGTTATGTCGGCGAAGCAGCTGATAAAATCGTATTGACTTGTATCTGGTGGTAGCCCACATATTCCACGTGTTATTCCCTCTTTTCCGTGGAAATATCCGTGAGAGCTTTCCCGAAAGGCGCGATACTATGGGTAACAGTTGATAAGAATAACCAGTTTTAATATTGAAGAGAATGCGGCGAAATCCACAGAGAAAATAAAAGCCTGCCAAGCTTAGTGAGGAACTCCCTAAACTAACATGCATTAATTATTGACGAAATTATAAGTATTCTACATCAAAAGTGTAGAATTTGTGTGCCCATCTCATTAAAAACGCTGCATATTCTTTCACTGGATTTGAATTTTTACTAAGCTTTGGAGTGTCCCTGTTTCAAAGGTGATAGAGCGATTATTGAATTTCAGGAGATATGCATAGAGCACGTAAATTTGTTCTCAACCGAAATACCTATTTGGAGTGATCAGTTGATCATATTCGTGTGCCTCCTGAAATTCAATAATCGCTCTATCACCTGTGAAACACGCACACTCCAAAGCTTAGTATAAATTCAAATCATGAACGCAAGCCAATTGAATAATAAACCCTGGTGAAAGAATTTGCAGCGCTTTTTATGGTTATCAGAATACTTCAACCCATGTATCGGCTATGAACCCTTTTAGGAGTTCACTCCAGTATCCACATTCACTGCATCACTAGGTTACTGCAATCAAAACAAAAACAATAATAAACCAAAATAACGCAAATGTTTTCACCATACATCGGGAATGGTTAGAGCTACGGACTTGGGGAGGAAAACTCATTCGATTCCTCGTGGAAAGTTCTTCAAAAAGAGTCCAAATTTAGGCCAAGGCCTTGACTTTTTTTTTAGGTTTTCAGAGATTTACAAAACTTTGACAACTCTCAAAGGGCACTTTAAATTAAGTGAGAGAGAGAAGAATTCTGGCTTGTCCTGATATACCATGGTGCGTTGACAATACTCTTCAAGATTTTATTTTGGAGTGTCTGGATAGTGTTGACATTACTGTTGCTCGTGCAGCCCCATAGTTGGTAGCCGTAGGCCCAGACGGGCTTAATCATTTGCTGATACAAGAGCCATTTGTTATGGGTGGATAGTTGAAATTTCCTACCCAGCAACCAGCTCAGCTTCCTGAGCTTAGCGTTGACCTCTTCTTAAAGTAACATAACCTGACATTTTTGAACCCAGCACAGGATTCCCACAAACAGACAAATTTCCGCATAAAGTTCCCTTATTAATGTGTAAATTCTTTCTAAGAATGGTTCGCATTTAGGTTTTACAGTAATTCCAGATGTGAATTTCCTTGACTGTCATTTAGGCAATTTTCCCATAATCCAACAAGATGGATAGGACTGAATGGTACAAAGGCTTTGCGGTTATGTTAGCGTTATCCTTACTTGACAGCAATCTGTGAGTTTACAATTCAGTAACGCGAAAGTAACCCTTCAGTCTATCCTGCCAAAAGATTAGAATGCATTTAAGAATTGAAGAATATGCGATTGCATCAAACTGAATTTACATGCTTACAAATAAATCTTAAAATTCGCTTCTGCATAATGTGAAATTTTCTAAAATTTTGGACATCAGAATAGAATTCCCACAAACAGACAAATATGTTCATAAATTTCTCGTGTGAAACTGTACATTCTTTGTAAGAATGGTTCATATTCATCTTTGACGGAAATTTCAGAAAAGAATTTCCGGGACTGGTTAGCCTAGGTTACTTTCTCATAACTCAGTAAGTTGGACATGCAGCGCTTCCATCAGCTGGAATGTAAATTAAGTTCCTGGGCGTTTAGGTCGAATGTGATTTTTTTGAGCTAACTCATCAGAAATTGGAGTTTCCGGATGACCTGAGTAGAATATAAATGTTGCGAGTTACTCTTGGATCAGGCAGATTTTCTCCGCAAAGTTGAATCGAGGCACCAGTTCAACAACTTGATGACGTAATCTTCTTTTTCATATTCTTCTTCCTGTTGGTTTTAAATTTTATTTTTAATCAAAATGTGAAGTACTTATGTAATGTTTCTGCGTACATGAAGCTGGTTATTAGTATCTTCGAGATTCCATTCTATGAAGTCCAACTATAAATAGAATAAGATTTAATTAGTGTCCTTGAACACCTTTGATGGTTCATATGTGGAATAAAAAAAGACTTGAGTAGGCCAGATCAGGTAGGCAGAGTTGACTCAGAACCCCGTGGGTGCCGGCGTAAAAAAGGACCGAGCGGAAACTGTCGACTCCCCAGGTCGACGCGGATGCAAATTATCAGATGTGAGGCGACGGCTTTGCCCGGCAAAAAAACCTCCTCCGGCGGAGCACTTAAACGCGTCCACCCATCGACAAATGTAAATGAAGATCTGAAAGGGATCCCGCGGAAAAGGCGTTCGTCCGAGCTTTCAACGAAGATTGAAACGTCGATGGATCATTGGGCCTGAAGTCGAGTCCGCTTGTCGTTTCAAATTGAATACTTGTTGAAACGTCAAACGTTGATTGTATCGTTACTTGCAGGTATTTTTGCAAGCTCGGATAATAGATACAATCCGGTGAGAGGAATGTCAATGGATCATCGGGCAGGTGCTTGTTTCCCCAAACAGCAAATTTATGTTCATCAGGTGTTTAATAGCCATGTGTGCATGAACGTCTGAAAGAGATACCGTTAGGCGTCGTTTCTCCACATAATACTCATATATTTTGCGTTTTGTGACGTCTATTTGAATTAATATACGTCTACACACATAAATGTCTATTCGACGGAGAAGCATCAGCTATCTAATAATTAGATGTATATTGTACATCTAGTAAAAAGAGTTGAAACATGAAACTTTGATTGTATCGTTAATTGCAGGCATTGTTACAAGCTCCGATAAAAGATAGTACTCGATATCTTCCGATGGGGGAACGGCAAATATATGTTTATCAGGTGTTTGATAGGCTTAAACATCTCTGATAGATGTCTGAAAGGAACATAGTTTACCTTTTTTCCACATAATAGATATATTTTGTGTGATGTCCTCCTGAATCTACTTAATATACATCTACAAAGATAGATGTAAATTATACTGAAAAACGACTTCCAACTGATAATTAGATGGACATTGTATACCTAATAGATATTATCTATCAATTACATCTAAAAGATGCGTACTTTCGTCCGAGCTTTCAAGGGAGATAGAAACGTCGATGGACGTTCAAATTGAATACCTGTAAAACATGAACTTTTGATTGTATCTAGTTTGTAGAAGCTATTTTTGGGAGCTCAAATAAAAGGTAGAACGTTGTGTGAGGAACGTTGGTGGATCATTGGGCCTGAAGTGGAGTCCACTTGTAGTTTCAAATTGAATACTTGTTGAAACATCAAACTTTGATTGTATCGTTAATTACAAATATTATTGCAAGCTCCGATAAACGATAGAATCCGGGGTGGGGAACTTCGATGGATTATCGTTCGGGCGCTTGTTGTTTCCCCACAAGGCAAACGGATGTTGATCAGGTGTTTGATAGGCATCTATGCATGAACGTCTCTGATAGACCGTCGTTTCTCTTCATAATAGAGATATATTTTGCGTTTTCTGACGTCTATTTGAGTTAATATACTCTACACACATAAATGTCTACTAGACGGATAAACATCTGCAAACTAATAATTAGAAGAACCTACATTGTTTATCTAGTAGATAGAGTTGCAACATGGAACTTTGATTGTATGTAGCAACGCAGGACTTCCCGAAGTCGAATAAAAGATGGAATCTGGTGTAAGAAACGTTGGTGTATCATCTGGCTTGAAGTGGTGGACACTTGTAG
The DNA here is from genome assembly GCA_031894815.1 of Creontiades dilutus. Lineage (NCBI taxonomy): Eukaryota > Metazoa > Arthropoda > Insecta > Hemiptera > Miridae > Creontiades > Creontiades dilutus. Next base: position 656,566 of record JAVIWC010009153.1, on the reverse strand, counting down.
TTTCAAAATAAAAAAATAATAAACCTATGAGAAATAATTTGCAGCGGTTTCCATGTGGTGAACGAACAGCCACCGGGGCGATCCCATTCGATTCACGGATCTAATTTTTATCTGAATCAAATAAAAAACTAGCCTCTTACATCCAAAATAGTCACCGACACTTACAGTTTCAAACTGAACACTCGTTCAAACTTGTACAGTTCTTTTGACAGTTCTTTTTGGAGGCACAATGCAAAATACAGCATCTGATGCTGTCTTTGCTATCAACGAAGGCGAAAACATTCCTGTTTCAATGAAACATTGATTGTGTCTAGTTTGTTGAAACTAATTTTGGGGCTCGGATAAAATGAAGAGCGTGATGTGAGAAACGTCAGTAGAGCATCACGCTTGATGAAGTTTCGAATTGAATGCTCATGGAAACTTTTATCTTTGATTGAATTGAATTTGATAAAGCTCTTTTTGAGGGTTCGGGTAAGAGGCAAAATCTGACGTGAGACATTCAACAGCCGATCTGAATACTCCATTTAGAGAACATAAACTTCGCTGCAAATGTTTCATGTTTCAGAATATTGTTTCAATGGAATAATTCACATAATTTTCATCAAATGTGGAGAATCAACAAAAATGTACAGTCTTTTGTTGAACTAAATTTCTTGATGTCGGATTTAACCTTTTCGATGCTAAACAAGAATATATTCGAGCACGCCCGTCCAACCTATTGGTTGCGTCCATATTCCTTCTTTTTCACCAACACCAACGATGTTTGCGTTGATGGTTGCCATCTTATCTGCTTGATAATAGTACGGTCTGTTTCAATTTCCCTGGCAATCTCAAAAAAACGTAAATTCACGATGTCGAGCCACGTTTATGGTGGCCATAGATTACTGAATATTCTCCAAAAATAGTGATGATGATGAACTATTTCGTGATTTGTTTTCTAATGCGACCATTATTTCAACTTGGAGGTGTATTTGGCTAATTGCACGCCTTTTTCACACTTTTTCACATTTCGTTTGTTAGACATTATCTACTGTTTCCTCTATTTAGAAATATTTCCACAAAAATTAGTAATGCTTTTTACTTCTATCCGTTTTTTATGATATAAATATTGGTAATACATGATTTATTTTCAATACACGCCTACATGTCTTTGAGTGAGGTCATTGATGAATGATAAGTAGACAAATGTTGCTTGTGAAAAAGTATTTAGCACACAGATCCTGAATGGGCTTAGAAGCATACAAAAAGCTGATTCCTCAGCTGGACAAAGCAGTGAATAAGTTAAAACGCACCTACTTGGTATTGCCAGATTATCCGAACTTGCCCTGGTTGATTAGATAACTGATATAGGAGAATACCCTGCATAGCATTTAACAACGTTTAAATGATACCTGCTGTACTTGGTTGGTTATCATGTGGGCTTTACATGTGGAGCAACTTCGTCAATTACGTCTGTGGAGCAGTGGACAAATGAGAGAAAGTAAACAACTTCCCTAATTATGGTGTTGTTTACTCGGACGACATTGCCAGGGGTTTCTCAATTCAGGATATTACGATGGGCTTATAGGGTTTTAGCACTCGTACATCGAAAATCACCTCGAGAAATGGCTAATTATCGTGTAAAATGCGTCATTCTTAAACTATAAACTTAAACTATAAATCGACGTTTCATTGAAAAGACGCAAATCGATGTTGATTGATAACAGTGCAGTTACTGATTAGGGTGAAACTCGTTTGTTTTTAATCAAATTTCAAATATCTGTCTCCGTAAAACAATGATCTACTTTAACCACAGTTGGGGAATGTTGGTAATACGTATACTCATAAACGCTGATTAAACACCGATCAATAATAAAACAAAGGATTTCGTGGGGGCCGTAGACAAATGTCTACCTGGAGTATTTGTGACCAATTCTTAATATTCTCAAGAACTGCTAAAATGAAGTTGACAGCTGTTCCTTAAAAACATGCCACCAGCTACGTATGATTGGGAAACTCAGCACTCTATTCGTAATCGAATCATCAAAACAATCATCCGCAGTCTTGTTAATCACTCACGACAAACTGGAGAATCAATTAGGTAAACAATGTGGATAATCATTCGGCATAACGAAGCTAATCATCAATGCAAAATCCGTTGATATGATGTCATCTGGAACGTGTTGATGTAGGTCACGAGCGCGGTTTTTTTCGGGGTCGAACGCCGATTTTCCGAGATGGCTCACTCGTCAAAACGAGCCGTCGATGTCAGTTGACTGTTGATGAGTAATTCGTGGAGATTGGGCGGATATGAAGTATGAAATTAAAAACGTGCCGTTTCTAAAGATACGGATGACCATTCATTCGGACAAGAAACTCTTAATTACTCACTACATCCAGTTTTCCATGCTACCAAATGAATGACCTTTGATGATTGAATTTTTAAAACTCCCATTGCAAAATCCTAGTTTTCTTCAAAATGAACTAGAAGAAGATGAACACACATGAATTTTAAAAATTGAGGACAAACCAAAGAGACATTTGTTGGGTTTACACCGAAGTGTAGTTGATAAAACCTTTTTCATATTCAATACGACCTTTTCATTGAAATTCACTGTATGTTTAAAAAATTGTACTGAAATAGCAAGCCTTATTCAATGTAAAAACGCTTCAAACTATTACACTGTTATTGTTGTAGTAAATAATCACACATCTACGTACGTATATCAGACGTAGTCTGGGGTACATTATCTTAACTCGGTTCCTACCTATTTTGTAATTCCACTCGAGATGACTTAAGAAAAGACGTATTTATATTTCAGAACGATAGATCGGTTAAAACCTCTGTACTTACCATTGCTTTTTTTCTAAATACAGATGAACCGAAACCCGCATTGTGAGTAACAGACAGATAAACGACACAGTATTCACATAAACTTTATTTATTTTGGATTTATTGGGAACCCGCCTGTTAGGGAATCGCCGTTGATATTTCTCACAGCTTCACGGGCATTACACTTGTGTACCCATACACAAGCATTCCACGTTGGTGAATGTCACAGGCCTTGTACTGATGCGAAAAACGAAAAGCAATTAATTATCACTGAGGTTTTTTTTGGAACAGCCCGGCGGACTCTGACTCTGTCGTGTACAAATCTGCGTCGCTCATTCATAGAAGGGGGTCGTAGATTGAATGGTGGGCATTTTTAACAGTATCTACAGTGAAAATGTACAATTTATTACAATGCCTCGTTAATGATTTAATACTTTTTACCGGACGAATCAACGCATGATGAAAAACCGGAGTATCCCGTCAAAAACCACGTTTTTCTTACTTGAAAAGCAATGTTCTCCCAGAAAACTACACGAAATTTCAAATCTGGTTATATCGCTGGAAAGCCTAAATTTTGGCGCATCTTTCAGCACTACAGGCTAAAATTCACATGCCTTATTACAGGGACTCAGTAGCGTTTGAAGAAAATCAAGATCTCCACGATTTGACAAGGTGTCTTTTTCAAGCTGATTTTGTCACCCGTTTCGCAAGCTCAAAAAAGTTGGTTCCCCACTAGGGCGATAGGAAATTCAACGCTCTTTCCAATAGTGGGTTCAGATTTGAAATCACACGCAAAATGTGGGAGATATGGCCGTTTTAATGCGGTAAGGTCGAAAAAACGAGAAAAATCTTAAAATTGAAAAAAAAAACGCATTTCCAAGGGTGTAAAAAAAATTGCTAGAAGGCATTTCCAATCAGAAATTCTCCGTACAATCTTCTCCTGGCCTGTGACCGTCATGAAATTAAACACCCTGTATACACAATTTATAAAATCATAAAATCTTGTCGCGAGATTTAGGCTTGTGTAAATTAACTAGTTCCTAGGTACCTATTTCAATGACCAACTTATTCCGATAAGTTCATTTTTTATTTCAGTTTAATTAGGTGAATACTTACATATACCTATCTAATACCTACTTACGCAAACGTCGCTACATGCTTTTATGATATGTAAATGACATATATAAAAAAAATTACATTTTCTCTCCAAAAATGTATTTGTGATACATTAGCTATGAAAAGAACGGCGTAATTTTATTGAACACTATTAGCCTCTTATCTCGATACACAGGGCAAACCATCACTATATGTTCCATCGCACCTGTTGCACCCTCAAATTCTTGGCTATCAGGGAACAAGTATCTCTGCCTATAAGCACCACTCAGCCCATGTTTCGAGAGCAACAAAGCGCATAAAACACAACTACCGCTCTATTTGAATTAGAACCAACAAATCCTCGGGAAAATCCAAATTTCGTTTCAATTTCTTTATAAAAGTGGAAAATCCCTTATCGCCCATTCCATTTTCTTCAACCCAAGGGGATTATAACGATTGACGATTGGATGAAAATCGTCTTTAAATAATCGGATATCAACTGGTAAGCCATCAATTGCCCCTTGCTACCCTATTACTAAGGTTTAATAATGAAAATAATAGACAAAAACATTGAATTCATTGTGTAGAACGTTGATTTAGATGGTATGATACTACATTTACCACGTACATTATGGGCATAACGTGTGTTACCAAGTTGTTTACTAGATAGTCCTAATTGGAATAATTTAGCTCGTAGGTGCATCTCAATAGTTCATAATTGGCAATAATTCACCTGGCAGAAACACGGGACCATCGAGAATTCAACAATTGCTTCACGATTTGATGCACAGCTAAACGTTGTGATCTCATGATACGGTCTCTTTATTGCCGGAGAATCAACATTTAGTCACGCTTTACACGGGTTATCTCGCTCATCAACCTAATTCTTCTTTTCGCGAAGATTAGAAGAAGAGCGAATGGCAAATCTCAACACCATAACAGTGTCCACTTACAAGCAGTAATGATGACGTGCTTCACCAGAGCACAACTGGTTTCCACAGGGTTCAGAAAATTGATTAACTGCAAGCTGTCATGCATCGTGTGCAGTAGGTGTCAGGGAGGTACTGTTGAGGATGCAACAGCAAATTTCATCAAGCAAACGATCTATCCAAGATGCTTCGTTCATTACATCATCAAGAGCCAGGGAAGGCATTGAATAAATCGAGATAGAATGCGCCATGCATACCTTGAATATCCAAACCTATTGATAGGTAGGTATTCTTTCTGAAGATTTGGTAGTACACAACCAGAGTGGCCCCAATCAAGTCTCCTTCATTCTTTAGGTAGTATAGGAAACTGAACCCTGAGTAATACAGTCCTATGAACCTGTGTCTGCAGACCATAAACTCCAGAGCTACAGGCAAAAATTATTAAAAACACGGTTTTAGCACGTCCCTATGGAGTATTTCTTCGTCAATAGAGGGGTACGTACTATAATTGATCCACGGAGTGGATCCACCCATACATGAGAAAATACACTGCCAAGGAGATGGCACAGCAGGCACATCCTTCATCATATGAGCTACATTGCATCAAAATTGTAAAAGTCATACCTGTTTCAAGAATTTCACGTTAGCGCATGCGCAAAGCGTAGCGCTGATAATATTGAGATGAAATTCGTATGGGACCTTAAGAGGCCTTATCCGCATAGTCCCTCATAATACGAGCTAAATTCATTCAAAATTGTGGAAGTTACGGCTGTAACAAGGAAATGCGGACAGACAGACCAACAGACACGGAACCAAATTTGTTCAGTAGGCTATGAAACGCAAAATGCGAGTGGAAATTTTGAATTTGGACAACAATATTTTTTCCCGAAAGTGTACACGAGGCTTCGGACCATTGTAAGACCGAATCTATGAAAAACAATTATTGTTGTCGGTCCTTCCGTGAAAGTGTGCAACAAATTTTGTCGGCACTACTCATGCTGTAATTCCAATCTGATTTTCGTGATTCTTATTTTGTTAGATTCCAATTTTTATCTTTTGCTGGATGCAGGTGGAATGAAGTGGGTGATAGCCAATCCTTCCTATTGCATCTCAAGCGAGAATGCTCGATCAATTCATGTCCCTATTTTTTGTTCAATTTTGATTTTGGTTCAGTATTCAAACATATTTCAAAGCCTTCAAATTTAATTGAAGAAGAGGGTGAATGGAGGGTGTAATGATGATAAATCGTTTCATAATCATCATTTTCATCTGATTTTAATTATTGTTTTTCCGATTTTATTCAAGTTTTGGAACATACCTTAGGAATTAAGAATTTGCTGTCGGAAATGCTGTGGATGGCACTCATTAGCTGATGCTGGAGCAAATCGGTGTATCAAAGTGAAAAATAATGTAATAATGAACTTTAGGACCAATCACAACTCATCCACAATAACACAAAGAGTTGACTACTAAATATAAGTGGATGTTTTATGAGGTAGCATGAATACAATAAACACTACAAGGTGGACGAAGGTTGTTAACATATCCTTGATGGAGCTATAGATTAACTCTCTAACTTATCATTTCATATGGATATGAGTATAAAGAAACGTGTTACATTACCTCGACAAAAACGTCATCAATGATATCATTTGGCCTCATTCCCCAAGAATCGGATTGATTATAAATCAATATTAGCGACAGGTTGTTTGGAAATAGATTAATTCTTTTATTAATTTTAATTGTATGTACTTTATTTCTATTCGTTATTAAATGAATCACATCAACTAATTATTTATCGTGTCTTAGTCGGGGTCAATGAATCGTGGATAAGTCATATTTACTATCATTAACTATACTATAAACCAAACATTAGGGCGTTATTAGGGCTGTGATGCTTCCTTCACTTTCCAATATGTTTTGTCTTTAGTCGTGATATTGTTACACTGTCATCCTGACTATAAAATAGCTCAAAACAATATAGTCCACGAAATTCACCTTTACAAATGTTTCCCAAAAAATACCATTTCTCGATGAGGGCACATCAACTCCTCCCTCCCTCTCCAAAAAATCGTTGCATAGTAAACCAATTGTAACATTTTGGTTTATTATTCAATAATAAACCATTGTAATCGCTCTTGAAAAAAAAAATGCTAACCCCTCCTGAAAATTTCATGGTTTACGTTTCAAAGGGTGCAGAATCCAAATGTGCAATAAACATTTTTCCGTTCATCTGAAATTTTCAGGAAAATCCATGTTGGTCCGACACCGCCCCAATTCTTGAGCCAACTCTCTCACTTAATTGAAAGTGCCCTTTAAGGGTTGTCAACGTTTCGTAAAATCCCTAAAAACCTCAAAAAAAGTCGAAGCGGCCTAAATTAGGACTCTTTTTGAAGAACTTTCAATGAGGAATCGAATGAGCCTCTCCCCAGGTCTGCGATTTATGCTGCCAACATTTGCATTTTTTGGTTTGTTATTGTTTTTGTTTTGATCGCAGCAACCTAGTGATGTAGTGAATGAGGATACTGGAGTGAACTCCTAAAATTCGGATTTGTAGCCGATACACTGGTTGAAGCATTCTGACATGCATGAAACGCTGCAAATTCTTTCACTGGGGTTTATTATTCAATTCTATTCATTTGGCTTGCATTCATGATTTGAATTTCTGCGTTTTTTTACAATAAATGAAATGCAATTTTCATTTAAGAGATGCCTACACTTGCTTAATTTATTAACTGAGCCGTTCAGAGTTTTTGTAAAGTATTTCTTTCGGATACTATCGGAAAACGAGTCATCAGTTACTACTAGTGAGCTGTTCCAAAACTCAATTTTGCTCAATCACAGAGACGTTGAAGGAGCAACATTTGATTCACAGCAAAAATATGTTAATTAAAGCAGCCATCAAATCCTCATATAATAACAAAGTATTTTTCGTTTTGAATTATCCTTAAATCATCATCCTTAAAGTTTTAAAAATATTACCGAGCGTAAATTGAAAAGGTAAGATTTGGGCCAAGTTTCAGCGGGACTATGTATTCCGTCTTGCGATTTTAAAAATACAAGATGTTTAAATGTTTACCAGTTGGTTCACTTTTGTGACTACGCAGTCATCGTATTATCTCACGTTCGGTTGCTAATTCAGAAGGAAATAAATGCTCTTTCCAACGGTATAATAGAATTCGAGAGTAATTGATTTAGTAATGAAGTTATGGCCGTTTTAATGTTATAAGATCGGAAACAAGAGAAAAAATGTTTGAAAAGTCCAATAACTCCTAAATGAATACTCAGTAAGACGTCTGCGAAGCACGTCTTGTTGCATATTAGTTGCAGACCCCTAGAAGGTTGATAACCAAAGAATCATCTGGGATGTTTTGTAATTAAAAGGCTCAAGATAAAATAAGTTAATCAACAGCCTCTCGGTATTTGACAATTCCTTCTTTCAAGCGAAACTGCTCTAATCTATTATCTGATACACATTCGGTGGTTTTGTGGGTTTGCCCCTGATTAATTGTTCTTACCGTCGGTGTAGTCACAAGTGTAGTCACCGCCGGACCAGTAGTATCGTGTGAGACTCCTCCAACGTGAATTACGTGACGCACCCATTTCTCACGATCTAATGGCCCGGATACGCTCAACGTTGAAAGGCAGTTCAAAGATGTTCTTTTGGCAGCTGATTTCCCCCTGACTCATTTGGTTTCATTTTAATAGCTGACGACTTTTATACGGCCCTCAATGATATCGGTAGATTGCTCAAGTAGGAAGAAATGGAGACGAAAACCCAGATGTCCAAGTTTTGATTTATGTACGTACACTCCTAAAGTGTACAGGGGTTTGTGTACAGTAATTTGTGAAGTGAGGAATGAAGTTGTAAGAAATGCTCGCTATGCAAGTTAGGTGATAGTATTTCCATAGGGGGATAGGAAAGGTATATTTCTCTCATTGCCTCGCCTCATCGATGGACCATATACGGAATACTAAAAGGTTCACCGGTGTCAACCAACACGGTCAAGGTTGGGGCGCAACATTCCGAGGCGCGGAGGGCTTGCAACTCGAGTCCTTTCTTAGTCATGGATTAATGGAAACAGCGGGACAAACCATCGACTCAGCACATCTGCAAACGTGAGTTAGTCACTGATGAACTGATTTTGTACCTGTGGTCTGCTCATCATGTCATATTGTATGCAGCATCTTCACGATTCAGGTAAAATGTTGTCTCACAACATTTTCGGCTGTCTGCAACTATGAGGGGAAGTATGCTGCAATCTACTGGAACAAACATGCAACTTGTGGTTTGGGGTTGTATTTCTACTCGTCAATCTCTTCATTCGATACACAAAGAACAAGAGTTGCAGAGAAGAACTGCTATTTGAAAATGACAGCTGGGTATGTTGGATTTACTATAAAGTCCCTACCCTTATCCAGTGAAGTTGTAGGGTGAAATCCAGAGATTGTCTTGGCAGATTTATATTGCATAGTCATGAAACCCAAAGATGCAAATTATTTAAACCTCAGTTCAACTTATTGACAATGTGTTTCAATTGGCGTTACATTTCACCAGGTGGGACAATCGAGGGAAAATGAAATTGAAGGAAAATTTACCAAGATGAACATTGCTTCCAATTTTTATATCGAAACGTCCAACAAGAAATATTTTGAATATATTGACTCATAAAATGTTAATCAAGAGGATTAGCGGAAATTAAATTGATAATTAATTATGATTGTGTTTTTTGTAAGTAGAAATTAGGTGACTTACATTTGCATATGGGCCTAGGTAGGCTTCTATTGGGCCGAGGGTACTTTTTGAGTTTCATAGAAAGCAATTAGGAACCTGATTGGTTTTATTTCTGATATCGGCATTCAAATCAGATGAACATTATGAAAGCATTTCACGTTTGTGTATACTCAATGGCTACTGTTAATCCATTTACATAGATACATTAGTGAAAAGGAGGTGTTGAATTCGACTTGTTGCCCCTTCAAAGGGCTGAGGCGAGATGCCTGCAACACCCAGAGGAGAGAAAAAGGTTTAGATTTATGCCCAGGGTTGTTAGTTTCAGGAAACGGTGAGGGCGAACTAATATACCCATCACAGATGTTATATATATAACCATCTGCCTTCATTTCCCCAAATATCCTCCGAACGTGAGAAACCAATCAAGTTATTGAATTTAGAGTTTAGCGCAGTGGAAGCGTGCTGGGTCCATAACCTATCGAATTTAGAGTTTATCGTAGTGGTGAGAATTGTTGACAAGTTTATGTTGTAACTTTGTAACTTTGTTGTAATGTAACTTTGAACAAAATATATTTCCCTACCGAATCTACAAAAGCAAGTGAGAATATTTTTCATGGTCGTTAGAGAAAAACATCTTGCTGGTAACGAACATATTGAATTTGTAGAGTGCTGCAAATTTTGAAGGCGAGTGAAATCTAATATACTTAAGTAGATCGTGAGAGATTTTTGTTTCAAGGATCGTTTTCACATTCGCCGGATACAGTAATAATCCGTGAGGTCTGTTATGTTTTTATTTGTCTAAAGACCATCTGGGGCCTAAATCGCGTGACCTCTGAAAATGTCATTGAAATCGGAATCGCATGCGAGTTGTCGTGAACGCGTAACCAAAGCTGCTCAGGGTTGGGAAGGTACGCGATTCGGAGCGACCAAATAATTCACTCGACAAAACTGAACACATTCGAGAGATTTAATGAAATGTTTCTGTTTTGCTATGAATTAGAATCTGATTCATGAGGCACAACGATCCCGCTAATAGGAAAATTTAGATTTCAAGGTTTAAACCCACATTTTTCAACATTCATAGGTGATTTTCTTAAAAAAAATGCCACGTGAACAAATGTTTTTACTTATGTCGTTGGAAAGTTGAGATTCTGGGAAATTTTTTCCCGGGGAATGGGAAACAAACCTATTAATTTCGAGCGAGAAAACGTGTGAAAAGGAGTTTTTCCGAAAATTCTCAAAATTTTCATTTTTAACTAAGTTGTCACCTAAGACATGCTGAAATTGTTTTGTTTTGCCCTAAGGAAATAGGAATATTGTAACTCCATTTCCTATGGTGTCCCCAAAATTGATTTTTGAAGTGTCAAAAACCCATTTTAACCATTTTAGTAACCTAAGGTCGGAAACACAAAAACAATTTAAAGTGATATAACACGGAAACGAAGCCAATAAAAGAAAGTCTTGGGGGAATTTTGTGTTGGAAATGAGCTCTAAAATCGATCCCTGTATTTTATAATATTAGGTTCGTTACTCTCCGTATAAATTATACTCAGTATTTTCGAACACCTGAGTTTCGTTCTCCAGATAATCGCCTTCACTTATTTTGAATGTTATATTGAGCTTGGTTGTGTTAAAATAAGTACTTCTTGTAGTCGATTTTCCTTAAGTCAACAAGGGATTTTCAGAAGTAAAAAGCTTCACTCATGATGTCCACACTCCGTCCGACTCAGCAAGATTCTGGAGAAAAATCTCTCACAATGCCCGGCATCGGGGCAGAAACACCCGTCACCCTGCTCCTGCATACTTTGGCTTGTGGCTGACCCCGGAACTAATTTAGCTCTTGTGTGCAGAATTAGCGTCGCCGGCTCTCGCAGGGACTCAATGCGTACCCGCAGCGGAGAGCGCGGCAACGGAAATAGGCTCGCGTACACACAGGCGCTGCGTTCCATTCATTCGCAAATCGCCCATAGTCGCACCCTGCCGACACGTGTTCGGAGGATAGAACCTCTGAAAGGAAAGTATATTGATTTAAACAATTTGTTGATCTTTCGTTCAGATAAATGGGATACTCCAGACGGTCGCTGTTTGGGATGTGATCAAATTAGAACCCATTCCCTGAGTAAAAATTCCAGGTCAAAACCTAAACTAAATAGAGAAATTCTGGGTGTAAAAACACAGCGAATTATTTCACAAAGGTCTAATATTTTTTATTCACCCTCATACCCCTCTTCACCTCCACGAGCCTTCCCCATCAGCTTGACCGCTACCAGCGGCGTAACGTTTTTCAGCCCCCCCCCCCCCCCCCAAAATATTTTCGGGGCCCCTCCCCATAATGTTGTTTTTTGGCGAAGTGTGCACTTTTTCAACGGTCATCGTACAATAGGATACGATAACCTAACTAAAAATATATAATATAATATAACAATTTAACCTACCTTTACGAGCTCGAGACTTCTAGTCTACGTAGCAAACTTTTGGATGACCGTGTGTCATAAAAGTCAACTTTTTCCCAGAGACACATCAGCTCCTTCAGTCATTTTTAAGTATCAATATGGTATACAATTTATAATATAACGATTCGAATCAACAACATGATGAAAAACATTAAACTCCCGCAATCCGCACTTACCTCAAAATCTCAAAAGTTACACTATTTCTCAAAAGTCACGCGCGTCAGTTCTGCCTGAGGTAGGCCTACCCACGTAGTACGCACCTTCGCAACTGTGACATCTTAGCTACTTTACACCCTTCCTCACCTGGTTATAAATAAAACCAAAAGATGATTGATCAATGAACCTACATTACCGTTGATGTTTACAAACTTGACGTTACGTAATGGAATTTTTCTGTGTATCGTTAGTTCCTCTTTATTCTTTAAAATAAAAAAAAAATGAATTTTGCTAGAGCGGGGTTTGCGGGGGTGTACGTTACGCCGCTGACCGCCACCTTCCACAACCCCAATAAAATTGAAATTGAAATCCGTTTTCAACGTTTCTACTCTAAAAATGAGGATTTTCCTAGCCAGACGAACTCGAACTGCTTCGGGGACCCATCTCAATCGATTTGCCGTCCGAAATTCCTAGAAAATCACACCCCATTTACCTATATCAGTAAATACCTGGAATAAACTCGACAAATCCCGTTTTCAGCCAATAGCGTCCATCCGTGTTATGCGATCGGGGTGGCAAGAAGTCACGACCAACTAAGACCCCAAATGAAGTCCACGTGAGGAAGACCACGTCTTTTTGCATATGCTCAAACTCAAACGGTCGATTGCGACCAGTCGATCGCGAGTGCTTTTTCAGTAGATCTCGAGAAGAAAACATTTTTTAATAAGTAGGTAACTAAACTACAAAAAATTATTAAGTAATAACACTGCTTGCCGCAAAAGGCGGCTTTACCAAAGGAACGCGCGGTACTTGTCAAAGAAGTAAATTGCAACTTATGATAGATCAACTGAAAAGAAAGGATCTGAAACATTTTCCTTCTTTGAAAGCAAGGATTCCTCAGTTGAATTATGATACGTATGAGGCTGAATTATCGAATATTTTTGCACAATTCGAAATGCGTTTTTATGATTGCAGTAAATTGGTAAATATAGTATCATTTATGAGTTATCCTTTTTCATGTAAAAACATTGCGGAATTAGCTACTGAAGTAGCAAGTCAGTTTAATATGAACTCATGTTCTGTTGAAAATGAGTTTTTGCAGATTGTATCAGATGTACATCTCAAAGCTACAGCATCTGACACGAATTTCTGGTATTTTATATCTGAAAATAAATATCCGAATCTAAGACAAATCGCCCATCAACTGACGGCAATGTTTGGGTTAACTTACTTGTGCGAGTCTGGATTTTCTGAAATGAAGATAATCAAGTCAAAATATCGCAATCGACTAACTGACGATCATATGTCATCGTGCTTGCGATTAGCACTCAGTGGTTACGCACCATCTTATGAAAAGTATGTGAGGACATGCAGTGCCACGCTTCAACATCCAAAGTCACTCCTTAGTTAAGTTTAACGCTGCATGTAACTCTTTTGTTTTGTAACAACGAATAAACTCGCGAATTTGGATAACTAGGAGTTTTTTCATTGGTATTGTAGAGAAGAACTTCAGTAAACCTAACCCAAACCTTGACTAAAATAATGTAAATTGTGCGGAAAGCTAATATCTATGTATGCTACTGTACACCCTACCTAGGTAGGGTGTAGGTATCATGTATGTAGGTAGGGTGTAGGTATCATGTATGTACGACAACCCTGCACCACACATACTTGCAGCCTCTCAGAGTCGATCGTAAGTAGTCTAAAAATATTAAGGTAGATCGCCAGCAGATTAAGTTGAGCAACCCTGCTCTAAGGCCTTCTAAAGGACCTCACGGCAGACTGGAGACGGACATCGTTTGAACCTCTTATAATATACAGATGCGCAATGTATTCTTATTTAGAAATATAAATTTCAAATATGGCACATTGTAATTTACCAAGACAATAATGTTTAATGCTCCTCTTTTACAGTTTGTATGTTTACATTTCAAAATGAGTAGAATCCAAAAACGCTGCCAATTCTAACACATGGGTTCATTATTTCTTTAATAACGTGTGATCGCTCGCGTTATTGTGAGTTTGGGGGTCTATTATAGCTTAAGAAATTGCGATTATTTCCAATGGATGAATTTCTACCGAACTAAAGCATATTCCAGTCGATTTTGCTTCCGAAATTCCTGGGAAATGACACCCCGATTGCTTGTGTCAGTAGAAACATCGAAGAATCACACGTTCAATCAGTTTTTGGACCATCTACGCATATGACGAGATCGGGATGGTTAGGAAATTGCCGATTTGGGCTCAGATACACCTTGAAACATAAAGTGACAGAATATGAGGAGGGGGTGATACAAAACAAATGATTAACATAAATTATGATTACAAAGACTTATTATTATAAATATAACACCAAAGGGAATGAAAACAATTTTTACGACATTCGCTTACCATCACCTGGTTTTCTTCGACACTCATCATGAGGATGTATGGTTTTTCATCTGTCAACCTGATTAAACAGAAATGGGTATGGTCGGATGTGGCACATGGTTTCTCCGTATCAATAACATGAATGGATAGATCACTAAAAAGTTTTAAATAATCTTAAAAGAAGTGGATCACATGCTTATTCCAACGATTCTGGGATCAAAAATGTCTAAAGGGGGATTTGTCCCCGTTTTACGATGTGGTTTTTACGTTAGCGTATTCATAGCTTTCCCGTATATTGTTTAGAGAGCGACGAAACTCATAGGGGAACATCTTCAGGCTTATCTGCACATTCCCTAAAAATGTCATGAATATCGGATGAAAACTGTGGGAATTAGGCTTGTTAAAAGATTTGCGGACTAACTTTGATTTTGGTGAGAGAAAAAATGTCATCTTCCGAAAGTGAAAACAAAGCTGCAATGTAAAATAGTACAGGAAATATACCGAAAAACTATTAACTACCTCTTAATCTAAAGAATATTACTACAATATCAATATCGTGTTGATTTAGGATTGACACCCCCCCTCCACAGTCTTTTTGAATCTACTCGTAAGTGATTGAATTTTCGAACACTTTACCATTAATAAGTTCGGAATATTAAGAAATTAGCCCATTAATGAATATAAATGAACCGTAAATGTACAACAGAACTTTGGATGTTGTAGGCGTTCGTGGAAACGGTGGATATTTCGGGCAATGACAATGTATATGAGATCTTCCTCAGTGGCGTGGTATTCCGCCGTCCTGGAAGGAGAGCACTGTAGTTAAGTGTCGACCGTGTTGATCGTTAAGAAGATCCAGTAAAACTGAGTTGGATTGCCCTTGTGGCTCTTTCGAACGGAGCTCTGATTAACGGCGAACTTGGATGGATTGACTTGGATTCGCTGTAATTGGGCAGAGCGGAGTGCAACGAATGTTTTCCGCTCCCACATACTCGTAGATGGCTATTGCACATTTTCAAGTCATTCTCCAATATTGCTATACCGTAATTAATGAAGAAATGAATTGACGATTGTTATTTATCGGAAAGACACCTTCAATGTTTATCATCTTTATGGCTGGTTTGATTGCTCGAAAATTAAGCCGAAACCGTCAAAAACTACTCATTTTCTTCATTCCTAACGCTAAAATCTACGCTATTTACATACAGAACCTTCTTTTTAGTGTGATTACTCCTTATTTATTCATCCTTTGGCAAAAGAAATAAAGATAAGAATATTGAATAGGTACACAAAACACAATAGCCCACCGGCAAAAAGTTCACTAATGAACTTGAGGCTACCGGTGGTGTTGATAATTAAATGAGAGTACCTAAGCACATACAAATCGGACATCAAAACTACAATAATAACGAAAAGTAAATGAAAGTAAACATTCTAGATTATTTATATACATTAGTGATAAGTTTCTCTTGATCACTGCCTAAACCTTAAAAACAAATAGAATATTCTTCTTCTGTAAAGAAGATATTTTGAACGTTCCTAAATTTAATTTATTTATTTACAAAAAATGGATCGCTCTATTATAAAGATTTTTTTTGAAAAATTCAGTTTCACAAATCAATAACCTAATACGGGATTCCTAGGATGGTCTTGTTGACTTGATCTGCACAAGTTTTCCAGTAGTCTTATACTAGCAAACAAGAACTCAATGTCCAAATCTGCTTAAAATTGAGCACCCCAAATTCTCTATAGAAAGCTGTGATGGAGAACGTAGAATGTTTATACAAGACTATCCGTGATAGTGTATTGTGAACAGCTTGTATTTTAGGCACCAAGATACTTAATGGTATATTGAGCAGAATTTTGGCTGATAAAACCAATCAAAATGATGAAAATATACACTTTTAGCACTTGAAATGCCTCGTTGTTGTAAAGTAAAACGAAATACAGAAGTCTTGTTGCTGTTCAGACATAACGTATTCAAATCTAGCCAATGCTTAAACATAAATAAGGATCTATTGATCTTATGCAATAAAACATCAAAGTTTAAATCCCGAGAAATAATGGCCGCATCATCGGCGAAACCGAACATAGTACCAGCAACTACTGCAACTAATTTCTACTCTACTTACAATCCGAAGATGTAATCAATCTATCAAAATCTCGAACCTTCGAGTAGTGGTGTGGATTTTGGTTTATTATTCAAAAATAAACCATTGTAATCGCTCTTGAAAAAAAAATTCTTACCCTCCCTGAAAATTTCATGGTTTAGGTACGTTTCAAAGGGTGTAGAATCCGAATCTGCAATAAAAAGTTTTCCGTCCGTCCACCGTACGCCGTACGCACAATTTCTCCCAAACGGCTGAAGCAAAAAGCTGAAATTTTCAGGAAAAATCCATGTTGGTGGAAGAAACAAACAAGAAGAAATCCAATTCTTGAGCCAGCTCTCTCACTTAATTTAAAGTGCCCTTTAAGGGTTGTCAAAGTTTTGTAAAATCCCTAAAAACCTCAAAAAAGTCAAGGCGGCCTAAATTTGTACTCTTTTTGAAGAACACTCCACGAGGAATCGAATGAGCCCTCCCCAGGTCCGTAGCTCAAACCATTCCCGATCTATGGCCCGATTTATGGTGCCAACATTCGCGTTATTTTGGTTTATTATTGTATTTCTGTTGATATCAGTAACCTATTGACGTAGTGATGTAGTAATGGGATACTAGAGTGAACTCCTTAAAGGCTTTGTAGCCGATACACGGGTCGAAGCATTCTGATAATTTTCAGGAAAAATCAGAAAATCTGAAATTTTCAGGAAAACGCTGCAAATTCTTTCACTGGGGTTTATTATTCAATAAGCTTGCGTTCATGATTTTAATTTCTACTAAGCTTTGGAGTGTGCGTGTTTCACAGGTGATAGAGTGATTATTGAATTTCAGGAGGCACACAAATATGATCAACTGAACAATCCAAATAGGTATTTTGGTTGAGAACAGATTTACGTTCCCTATGCATATCTCCTGAGGCACACAAATATGATCAACTGAACAATCCAAATAGGTATTTTGGTTGAGAACAGATTTACGTTCCCTATGCATATCTCCTGAAAATCAATAATCGCTCTATCACCTGTGAAACACGCACACTCCAAAGCTTAGTAGAAATTCAAATCATGAACGCAAGCCTATTGAATAATAAACCCCAGTGAAAGAATTTGCAGCGTTTTTTGTTGGATTCGGATTCGTTCAATGGATTGAAAGAGACCACTGGGGTCGTTGTACCAACTTCCGTTGTCAAATATTTGGAGAAACAACAACATCGGGTAATGAAAATCGGTGACAAGTTGACGGTCGAGCAGGGGAGGCGGGAAGGATGTTGGACCAAGGCCTCGTGACTGCCGATAGCCCAAGTATTTCCAAGTTGAGCGTAATTACAAGATATGGAGTCGAGTCGTTTAGTTTAAGTAAGGTACCACCGACTACGTCTGATGTACACTGAAATAATGAACCTCAACGTAACAATTTGTAGCGTTCCTTACTGCTATATTAGTAATAATTCGATATAAAGTCCGTGATTTTTCACAAAAATTAATTCACTCGTTCGCCAGCCGATTTTCATCTGGGTCATGGAAATTGGCGACCGACGGAAGAACCTAAAAACATGAGCTGTTGCACTCCGCTCTCGCCTCATACAGCTGCCATAAACGCAAATCTCATTCAAGTTCGCAGCTAATCAGCGCTCCGTTCCAAATGCCCGCAAGGGCACTCCAGCCGGGTTACTCAATCCTCTTAACGACGGCTACGTCATCCCCGGTTTGACAGCCGTCATAATCACCCGGGATTCGGCCGAGTTCCTTCACAATTGGGTCTGTTACTGCTTCTGCCCCCGACTTGGGCTAATGGCTAACGAGGAGGAAGGTGATGAGATCTTAATACCCGGCGATTTGGTCCCGTTTTAGGTTTTAATTTCTTCTTATCTGTGGTAGGTGGTTTGTGTTTTCGTCGCGTAATTTAGACGAGATTCTATTTCAAGTGTGGCGTATCAAATTAAAAGGAATTGAAGAGCCGTGTAAATTATTCAATTTTTTTTAATTCAGAAGGACTTTATTCCATGAGACACAAACATTACATCGCAATAGTGATTAAAATAAAGAATCTACAAGATAATTATTGAAATAGAAAGCATTGCAATGAAAGATACATAAAAGAAATATAAACGGATATGCGATGGAGCAAAAATGCATGTGGAATTCTTGCCATTTACCCAAACTATTAAATTAAATTCACATTATATCTTGTGAATCCTGTTCTGTGATCAACTTCATTATCCCCGGTTACCTCATTTGACAACAGTAGCCTCTTGTTATACCCGTTTATGACATGGCCTTCAACCCGATAAAATTCATATAAACTGAAATACGATTACAATTAATTACATTTAAGATCAACAAATAATTGATACTTTTTCAACACTGTAGCGCAATATTTTTTAGGAATACAATATTATTTAATTATTGATGTATACCTACTACCTCCATAGCACTGAAAATTAGGAAATCAGTACCTGTTAAAATTAAGTACCAAAATCCATTGTTCACGCAAATATTGCCAATTAAAATCAATCCGAAACTACTAGGACCGCTCGTATTGTAAAGGAACATTCAATAAAACATTCTCTAGGTGGTTGGTACTGTTTCGTAACAATTGAAATATTTTCAGAATGAATCGCGTTAGGTGCGGCGGAAGGGAGGTGTCTTCGATAATGAGGGGAAGTGAGGCGAAACGCTCAGCATAAGATGACCGACACCTTTTCATTCGCTGGCCCATTAGTTTAGAAACTGCGCACCCCGAGAAAGTGAGGAGGTTTTCTGCTTTCCGGAAACCATAAAACGCATTTTAAATGGTGGAGAAAGGGTTCCTGAGGTTGAGAGTGCGTGGAGATGGAACGTGAATCGCCATTAACACAATTCTATTTTAATTTTATCATTTAAATGATCAACAGGAGTACAATCCAGTTCTTAGCGACCGACCCGACAGCCCCCCCCCCCCCTCCTCCCCACCGCGCTACACTCCTTCAACTAACCTTCGGGTGGGCTCCTTCCACCCTTTGTTATCCCGGCGTCACCACTTTTCCGTCCGCCCGAAGGGGTCATTCGTGTACCTGCCACCTTGGTAAGCACTAGCCTCTGTGGTGCTGTGAATTTACAGATTTTTCCAGGGAGTCGGTTAGGCTCAGTAAGTGCCGATCATCTATAGTTTCCTCATTTGCCAATCATCTATAGTTTCCTCATTTGAAAATTTAGGAGAAATGTCTTTAACGTGAGGACTGAGATTGGATACTAGAGCATGTGGCTGGCGATAGTCCCATGAACTTCGTGGATACCAAACTACTTCAACTCCAGCTTACTTAAACAGATGCAAGGACAGTCCCACCCCTTTCCCCGCCCAACACTCCTTCAACTAACCTTGGGTGGGCTCCTTCCGCCCTTTGTTATCCCGGCGTCACCACTTTTCCGTCCGCCCGAGGGGGTTATTCATGTACCTGCCACTCTGGTAAGCACTATCCTCTCTGGTGCTCTGGTTGAATTTACAGATTTTTCCAGGGAGTCGGTTAGGCTTAGTAAGTACCGTTTATGAACACAGAATGCGCTCACGTAAACCCTTCTTAGCCCCCCCAGCCATAGCTTTCATCTCTGTTTACTAGCTCCCCTCCTCTGAGCTAGAATCCCATATTTGTAGGTTGCATAGGCAATTTTTCATCTTCGGTACTTAAATGTGTAAAATTAATCATTTAAATGATCTGGCTGTAGAACCATAGGGGTCTACTGTCCCGCTTTTTTTTCAATAATAAGAAGATAACATACATTTACAATACATATAAATGAAAATCGAAAATCGAATGAATGAAAACATGCTTTTATTATGAAAAATAAATGTAACATAAGTAATCATTATATGCATTCGTAATCATAGCCATAGATGGCTGTCTGATGAGGTGTTTGCCTCACTCCTTAATGAATGAACAAAATATAAAACTCATTGTCATGGTAGAAATTTCTAATAGTTATTAAATCGGGCTCAACTATTAAAACCACATTCATTTATGGCTTTGAACCGTAGATGCCATGCAATAGAGCAGAACCTAATCAAATTCTGATTGTCGGACCCTATTACGCCTCCCAATTTAGCTCACCAACGCCCAAATACCACCGTCTTAGGTCACCCAATGCCGTACATCTTCCGATAAAGTGGTAAGCATTTTCCACCTCTTGACTGTACACAAATCGAAAATTGAAAATCGATAAATGAAAATGTCAATAAAATTCACCAAGAATTGTCATTCTAATATATTGTAGAGAGAAAAACTCCCCACAAGAGAAGGTTGGAGTTGTCCTGAAAGTTACGCACTGATAAATTACCATCTTGTGAACGCACTACCTTTAACACGCGATTCACTGTTTAAAATAGAGTGAAGTCAGGAGAATCCACTTTCTTTTATTTTTCGGCAGCCTTCCAGATCTTCCAGAATGATCCCATCCCATGTATTAGTTGGCACTGTGCATTATACACTACACTGCAATTGCACGCACAGCTATTCGAGCAGACGTGGTTTCCACAGGCATAGTCTCAACAGTAGTACCATATTACATTTCGTTTCTCCGATGTACTCGCATGATATTCAGCGGATGCCTTTTACAGCTAAAGCTGAACGTCCAGTGAACGCGATTTTGTGCGAAAATGCGAGATTTGTCGCTAACATTCCACCTAACTTCAAACGGAGGGTTCAAATAGGATCCCGTCCACAGAGAGAGGTTGTTTCGGGACGAACGAACGGGAAGGCGAACAATTTCAATCTAGTTTGAACTCAAACGTGCGTGACCAGCCATACTGAAGAATGTATGTTGAAAAATTGATTGTTCTGGTGCAAGAAAGACCTGCAATATGGGGCCAAAAGCTCTCGAAAGTTTGAATGTCTCGTTAAACGGTCCTTAATTTTGGACTGAATATGTTCAAATGTATTTCCACTCAATCGAAAATTATTGAAAAATTTCTCTGGCGATAAGTCTTGCAGTAAATTGCAGTTATTAAAATAATACAGTTGC